>BSEG01000016.1:43175000-44375000 GCA_036245055.1 Diospyros kaki
AATTGCAGAAAATAGGGGAGGAAGAAAAGGGAGAGAAAAGAAGACAATGAAGAAGAATTAGATGAAAATAGAAATCAGCAACATTTCAATCACCAAAGCTGAAAAATAAGGTTACATTGTTTTGCCTATTTATAGGCAATTAAGGATAACCTATCTAAAAGATAACACTAATCTTTTAAATTTTAATTATAACTGTAAATAAAATCAAATTGCTAACCAACTAGGATAAAGTCAAATATCTAATAGAATAAGATAACACAAGATGAAATCTAATCTAAATCTTATTTAAAATCGAAATCATACTTAAGTATCCTTATTATTATACATCCATTTATGTCTATTCCTACGTGGATTTGGTATGGTATATGCATATTCCTACATGGATTTGGTATGGTATATATATTATTTTTATATTTATTTGGCATGCCTATTCCTACATGGTTGGTATAACATGTATACCTATTCTGACATAGATTTGGTGTGGTATATATTCATATTCCTACATGGATTTGGGATAGTATGTACCTTACATGGATTTGGTATGTTATGTAAACCTATTCCTACATGGTCTTGATAAAAGTATATATGTACTCCTGCATGGCTTTAGTATAGTATATTTATACTTCTACAAGTATTTGGGTGTTGACAACCTGGCACAATGAAGATCATGTTTGACCCTATGCAATGGGTATTTTAGGCATGATTCCAAGTTATGATTTGATTGATAGGGCCTCTTACATATGCATCATCATGGATCTTTACCTATTGCCAATGATGGTTAAGCAAGGTCTGCCAAATCTCATGTGTTCATGTTTAAAATCTTATCCTCTTGTTATCCCGTACAATTCCCAAAGGACCATATCATTTTTACTTCTCCTGCCATGTTCCTGTATGTTGCTACCACATCAGTTTAGGCTTACTATTTGTAGGACACAGTTCTCTGCTCTTGCTGCATCACTTTGACTTTTTAAATTGTTTTTGCCTGGGATAATCCTTCATTTGCTGCTTGTATCCTAATCGAATAATTGGTTTTGTTAATATTTTAGATGACAATGTAGTTTAGAGTAGATTTTATTTGCATATGCTCCTGCCTACATGGGGACAAGCTTTTTTAATTGAATTTTGAGATGCAAGATGAACCATTTGATTATGAATTATAAATTGAGCTGCATATTTTTAAAGGCCTGTTTTAGGTATTAATTTATTTTTGAGCTATTGTTTTTGCTGAATGGATATAAGAAACTCATTTTTGTTGCAGAAGTTGTCCTGTTTTCTTGACATGTATTTTGTAGTTGTGGCCACATAAAAAGTGATCCAGGATTGATTCTATCAAGTGCTTATCTTTTAAAGCCATCTTTTGGTTTTGTTCCTAGTTTCTCTGCTCGTTGTTGCACTCTCTCTGCCCAATTTTTTGGGTATGCCTGGTTTCTGCCTTTTTTGAGCCTTCCTGGTTCATTAGATTTTGTTTGAGACTTAAGGCTACTGCTAATGGTTTTGGAGCTTTTGTGCTGTCCTCTATTCAATGTTTGCTAGTATTGATTTGTATTATGTTCTCTTAAATTTTATTCACTTTTTTTTTTTGGTTTGGGGGGTGGGGTGTTAGCTACTGGAAGAGGGGGAGGAAGGAAAAGATCGGATCACTTTGAGGTCAAAGCTTGAGCTCCCTGTGCAGGTGATTTTGATGACTTAAGATGATGCAATTTGACTTGTTTCAGCTTTCTTATCATTTATTTCTTTTTGAGGTTCACAATATTTGTGGGAGTTCATTTTTGTCAACTTGTTACCCCATGGAATTTTGAAAGAATCAAATAAAAGTCTACCTTTACACTTAAGTCATGTGAATTACCATAGTTGGTGATTTGCTTACCAGTTCAATCTGTTATTATTATGCAATTACTTTCCCTTTGATGTTGCCTTCCATAAGTCTTAGATTTTGCTCTTGATTGTATTCAACTTTATGCATTAAGGAAGTTTTGACAATGAGCCAAAAATTTTAAATGTTATCTGGTTCAGTTTTTGTGGTTTGGACCATGTATCTTCCTTTCATTTGATCTGTTCAGTTAGAAAATAATAATTATGACGGAGGCTAACCCCTAGTGATGTTTTACAGAGATAGCATTAACGGGATTTTTTGGTGTCATGAGGTGGTTGGCATGTGAAAGCTCATCACTTTGTCTTAAATTGGGTCTTTAAAAATAAATTGAAGACTTAAACTTGCCAAAAAAAGGGAAAGAAAAATGAGATTATTATTTTCCTGATTAAATTCTTCCAAATTAGGAAAGATTTATTCTAAAATGATTTGTTTAAAAAACTATGTATTGCTAGCAAAGAACCAGCAGTAAGGGGCATACGCAGTTGTAAAACAATGAAAGAAGAATCTGTGAGGATATTTATCTACAACAACAAACTCATTTAAAAGCAAGGTGAAAGTGGAATGACAAAAAGTAAGTTCCAGTTTCTACCACAAGAAGATAGATAGAGGGATTTGTTCTGTTAAGGAAATGTGATGAGCTTTCTATGGCCTCAAAAGCTGTTATATTTTTTCTCTCTCCAAATTTTCCATGTCACACAAAAGTGATCTTCCAAATGCTTCTAGGCAACTCCTTGGACAATCACAAGTCCCAGGGTTCAATCTACAAGGTTAGTAGATGGAATTAAGTTGCTTGGCAACATAAAATCCAAGATGATATGTAATTCTGAAACATGTGAACATTTAGCAGTAGTGTTAAAACTGCAGTGGATTTTCCTAGGATGGATGCTTCTGAAAGGAGCAAACGAAACAATTCATGTAGTTAAAAATTATCACTACATTAGATGTTAAATTTGTTGGTGCATTCGTAAGTATAGTGGTTTTAAAAAATAATTTTTTTTGAGAGAACCACAAATGCTGGATAATATTGCAGAGCTACAACTTTTTTTTTTTTTTACTAAATCTAATATGGCTTCTCATTTCTTTTCTCTTTATATAGAGCCAAACAACCATAAAGGCTAATCAAGGCATTTACAACAGCTTTGGAATACAAAAAGATTCCTAGAGAATTAATGCTATAAATGCTATATTGGAAAACAAAAAGACTCTACTATAAAGCCTTTCTTAATACTTTAAATGTTGTGTATTTAAATGCTTCTAGAAACCACTTTAGATGCTTCTTGATATGCTGAAAATCATAAATTATCTCACAAATTCCCCTATTAATTTGTGATTTTCAATTGAGCTTTGAACTTCTCGAACTTTTCTGAACTAATTGCCTTGGTGAGCATGTCTGTTGGCAGCTCATTCGTACTCACAAGCTTTAGTTGAATTTCACCCGTCTGTACTAAATCTCGAATGTAGTGACGTCCGAGTTTAATATGCTTAGTCCTGGCGTGAAAAACATGATTTTTTGTCATAGCAATAGCAAACATATTATCGCAACAAATTACCGTAGGCACCTCTTGCTTCTGTCCTAGGTTAGCAAGTAACTTTCTCAACCAAACAACTTCACAAGCTGCTTCCGTGGCTGCAGTATACTCGGCCTCTGCTGATGATAATGCAATAGTTTGTTGCTTCCTTGAACTCCACGAAATAATGTTACTTCCCAAGAGAAACACAAAAGCCTGAGTCCAAGTTTCCTGGTTCCATTAAGATATCTCAGCACCCTTTTCATTGCAGAATAATGCAATGTGCTCAGGCTACTCATGAATCTGGATATCATACTTAACGACCTGCATAATATCTGGTATAGTGTGGGTCAAATATAACAAGGAACCAATCAAAATTCTATGCAGCCCTTCATCTACCTTCTTGGACCCATCATCAACTTCTCATTCAATGCCATAGGAGTGGATACAGATTTCGAATTCAGCATCTGAAACTTTCTCAGAATATCAAGGGTGTATTTTTTTTGGGAAATGAAAATTTCCCCTTTTTCTTGCTTCGCCTGTATGCCAAGAAAATGCTTCATAACACCCAAGTCAGTCATTTTGAATTCATGCATCATTGACTGCTGCAAGTAACTTCAGGTTATTTCCCATGTAGATCAGATCATCTACATATATACATATCACCATAAAATTTTGTCCACTCCATTTCACATAAAGTGATGGCTCATTTGGACTTCTATGGAAACCACTTTGTTGAAAATAGGAATCTATCCTGCTGTTTCAAGCTCTAGGAGCTTGTTTAAGGCCATATTCCTCTAAACTTTTTCTTCTTTACCCTTCAGCTCATAGCCTGGAGGCTGCTCCACATAGACTTCCTCTTCAAGCTCTCCATTAAGGAAAGTTGACTTCACATCCAGCTGATAAACCTAAAACTCTAATTGGGCTGCTATGGCCAGTACCATTCTGATAGTTTCAATGCGTGCCACTGGTGCAAAAGTTTCATTAAAATCCACACTGGGCTGCTGGACATACCCTTTTGCAACAAATCTTGCTTTATTTTTCTGCATGCTTCCATCTTCATTATACTTGGTCTTAAAGACCCATTTCAAGCCAATCACTTCCTTTCCTTTAGGAAGGTCAACTAGCTCCCATGTTCTATTCTTTTCCATTATTGCAATCTCTTCATCCATTGCCTTCAGCCACTTGTCTTCTTTTACTGCTTCTTCGAATTTCTGTGGCTCACAAGAAAAAAGAGCAAATTCTGCATTTTCATTGTCTGAATAACTCTAGAAATCACCATACCTTTCATGAGGTCTTCTAATTCTACCTGATCTTTTTAAATTAGGGGCTGAAGATGAAGATTCTACTGAACTTGTGGCTCCAGAACCTGAAACCTGTCTTCCAGAAGTACTTCCAGCTTCTGTATTTGCTGGATTTTGTGTCTGATCTGCTTCTTCAGTCTCTATACTTTCTGCAGGACCAGAGTCAGTCACTTTAATTGAGTTTTGAGAGCTGGAACTCCATTGCCACACTGCCATTTCACCAAATATAACATCTCTTGCAACAATCAACTTGTTAGTTTGGGGATTTAACAATCTATATCCCTTGAATTTATCACTATATCCAACAAATAACAACTCTTCTCATTTTTCATCAAACTTATCCTTGTTAGGAGATTTATTTAGGGAATAAGCAGGGTAGCCAAATTCTTTCAAATTACTTACATTTGGTTTTCTCCCAATCCATGCTTCGTAGGGAGTTTTATTCTAGACTGATTTTGTAGGGGAACGATTTAAGATATAAGCTGTTGTGTGCTCAGCTTCAGCCCATAAGTTGTTAGGCAGTCATTTTCCTTTTAGCATGCTTCTAGCCTTCTCCACGATCGTTCTATTCTTTCTTTCAGCCACTTCATTCTGCTACGGGTTCCAGCTTACTATAAGCTGCCTTTGTATCCCTTCTTTCCTGCAATACTCAAATGGGTGGTATATGAACTCACCTCCCCCCCCCCCCCCACTGGCGCGATCAGTCCTCAAACCTCAAAGTCTTTATTTTATATCCACTTTGCCTTTCTACAAGAGCCTTAAACTTAAGAAATACAGGTAAGGCATCTGATTTTGCATAGATAAAATAAACCCAAATCATTCGAGTATAATCATCAACAAAAAACAAGAAATATCTCTTATTACCAAGAGAGGGGGTTCTTGTTGGGCAGAATATATCAGCATGTACTAACTCCAGCGGTGCTTTGGCTCTCCATGCTATTTTTGGAAATGGAAGATGATGCATTTTCCCAAAAATACAGCCTTCACCTACATGATTTTTCTGCTCAATTCAGGGAAGTCCTTTCACCATCTCCTTTTGCTGCAAAAGCTGAAGTCTCCTCTGATGTAGGTCCATATCGCTAGTGCCAAAGTAGGGATTCCTCAATGCTTTCTCCCTTGAGAGCCAAGTCATTAGAATATGACATTGCAAGTGGAAACACCTTGTTTTTGGTCATTTCAATTTTTGCCATGACCATGTTCTTCTTCTTGTCAATAACCTTACACTCATTGTTATCAAAATGAATTTGATAACCCTTTTGAACAAGCTATCCAACACTTAGGAGATTGTGAGCCAAATTTGGAATGTAAAGTATGTGAGAAAACAATTATGAGAGAAAAATCTAAGAATCACATCGAGAACTGAGAAACTGACTCACCACACTCACAACAAAAGCAATGTCGGGACGAGCGACTGTGATATAGTTCAGTTTGCCTACCAATCTTCTATACCTTCCAGGATTTGAGTAAGACTCCCCTATCCAGGCAAGAGTTTGACATTTGGGTCCATTGGGGTATCAATCGGTTTGCAGTTCACCATACCAGTTTCTTCTAAGATGTCAAGTGCATACTTCCTTTGAGAGATTGAGATCCCATCTCTTGATTGAGCAACTTCAATACCCAAGAAATACCAGAGTTTGCCTAGGTCTTTAGTCTGAAAGTGCTGATGGAGATGTTCATTTAGATTTTGTATACCAACCTGATCGTTCCCTGTGATAACAATGTCATCTACATAAACAATAAGGTAGATACATAAAGAAGAAGAATATCGATAGAAAACTGAATGATCAGCTTCACTTCGAGTGAGACCAAAGCCTTGAACCACAGTGCTGAACCTGCCAAACCTCGTTCGTGGAGATTGTTTCAGGCTGTAGAGAGACTTCTTGAGTTTGCGGACTACATGGGACTCCCCATAAGCAACAAAACTAGGTGGTTGCTCCATATAAACCTCCTATTGCAAATCACTGTGAAGAAAGGTATTCTTAATGTCCAATTGATAGAGCGGGCAATTACGCGTGGCAGCCATAGAGAGAAATAGGCTAACATAGGCCATTTTAGCAACTGGAGGAAGGTATCACTGTAATCCAGTCCATAGATCTGTGTAAAACCTTTGGCAACCAAGTAGGCTTTAAGACGTTCCACCTGTTCGTCAGGGTCCACTTTAGGGGTGAACACCCACTGACAACCAACGGGAGTCTTTCCTGGTGGCAAAGGCACCAAATCCCAAGTGCCAGTAAAATGCAAAGCACCCATCTCATCTAACATAGCCTGGCGCCAACCAGGATGGGACATGGCTTCACCTGTGGTTTTAGGAATAGAAACAAAAGAAAGGCTCGAACAAAAGCACTATAAGCAGGTGACAAACGATCATAACACAAAAACTTATAAAGAGGATGTGGATTGCGAGTAGACCGTGTACCTTTGCGGAGTGCAATAGGAAGGCTGTCGGGCTGAGGATCCATGGCAGGAGTGACCACTGACGAAGAGAGTGAGTTAGGAGAGTCGCAGTCAAGAGGAATGCCGGTGCTAGGAGCGGAATGAGGATGACGGTAATAAGTAAGAAGTGGAGGTGTCGGGGAGTGTGGATCGGAAGATGGAAGTGAAGGGTCCACCGAGGAGGAGATAGACAGATCTGATAAGGGCAACGGAAGAGAAGGAATAGGCAATACTTGGTCAAGACGCTGTGAATCAGGTTGAGCAACCGAGAAGGACTATTGTTCAAAGAATGTGACATTAGCAGACATAAGATAACGGTTCAACTCAAGAGAGTAACACTTATAGCCTTTCTGCAACTGGGAGTAACCGAGGAAAATACACTTGAGGGATTTGGCAGCAAGTTTATCCTGTCCCAGTGAAAAGGAATGCACAAAACAAATACAGCCAAATTCACGAAGGGGAACAGAATAAAGGGGCTAGGAGGGGAACACAAGAGAGTAAGGAGTGTTGTCCTTTAACACTGAAGATGGCATACGATTGATCAGATAACACGCAGTAAGAACATCATCTCCCCAGAATTTGGTGGGAAGATTGGCATGTAAAAGTAGTGTTCGTGCAGTTTCAATGAGATGACGATTTTTACGTTCAGCAACACCATTTTGTTGAGGTGTATAAGGACAAGAAGATTGATGCAGAATGCCATGAGTAGTCATAAAAGTAGTAAATTGAAAAAAAAGCACTCAGGGGTATTATCACTACGTAAAGCATGTATAGAAACTCACAAGAGAAAAGAGAGCCTCAACCCTATTATTGACACGACTAGAAAATGAACTACGTGCGTGTTTACCATGTTGATATGACTCATAATAAAAAATAGACAACGATGACAAACTAGGAACTAATTTCTTCAATTTAGAGAGGTTGGGATGACCAAGACGAGAGTGGAGGAGATCTGGGGAAGCAACATTGGTGTAAGCCATTAGCACAGCAAGATGATAGTGACCCTATGACTCACGCCTGACGCCAATCGGCCGCCCCGTACCCTGGTCCTGTACACAAACAGAGGTAGGAGTGAAAGTGATTGAACAATTAAGGGTTTTAGTAAGCTGGCTAACTGAAATCGAATTGAAATGACTACCGGGGACATATAAAATTGAATTTAAAGATAAAGATGAAGTGGGTGTGGTTTGGCCTATCCCTTTAACTGCAATTTTGGTGCCATCAGCCAGGGTAACTGTAGGCAAGGTATCAGAATAAGTGAAGAGAAAAGAAGTTCATTACCGCACATATGATTAGTGGCGCCAGAATCTATAATCCAAGGACCAAGAAATGGGCTTTTAGCAATGCAAGCAACAGGATTACCAGGATGAGACTGCTGGGTGGCCTGAAACTTCAAAAAGACATCATACTCAGGTGCAGACATAGGTATCAACTGTGAACTCGGTGCAGATTGGGCAAAACTAGGAACACTCTGGATGCATGAGCTGCACTAATAGATGATGTAGGCAGAGCAGTGGGCCGACCATGTTTCTTCCAACACCTGTCCTCAAGATGACCTAGTTTCTTACAAAAGGTACACTGTGGACGTGTTCGATTATTATTACGGCCTCTATTTCCTCCTGAGTGAGATGCCTGAGACACAAGGGCTAAAGATTCGGTTGGAGGAACAACATGAGAAGAAGAGGACATACCATGTGCACCGGCCATGTTCAACAACCTTTTAAAAGAGTCCGTCATGGTAGGATTAGTGGAGTTGGTCAAGATTTGATGCCTGATGGCGTCAAATTCTGGTTTTAGATCGAAAAGAGCAATAATCATAAAAAACTTCTCTCTTTGAGCAACCTGTTCGGTCTTGGTCATAGTAATGGGAAGAAGAGCATTGAGAAACCAAATAAGATTCCATGGATGACTCTTGCTTCAGATTCTTGATATTAGAGACCATAGTGTACAAACGCTAGATGTCATTCGTATAACATTCTTTAGCTTCCTTCCACACGTCAACACAATTTTCAAATGGCCGAAAGAGTTGCATGATGGATGGATCAATGGATTGCCATAGGAAGCTGCATAATCGGGCATCAACTTGTTCCCATCTAGCTCGATTGACTTCCAACACACTTTCAGCCTTTGTGGTAAGATGATCGGCTTGGCCTTGCCCTTTGAACCACATTTTGACAGAAGCTGCCCATGAGAGATAATTGGCAGACCCTATTAACTTGACAGTGGTGATATTGATTGTTCCGAGATTGGAGACAGTAAAGAACTAAGAGGCAGCAGGGGCAACAGGTGCGGTTGCGAGAATAGCACCAACAAAAACTACGTCACTGAGGTCAAACATAGCAAGATTTGACACCGGGAATAGGCCTAGGGAAGGGAGGCGAGGTAATCTAGAGAAGCCGGTAGAAAACGGCTGGCGGACGTGCCTTAACGCGCCGGCACGTGGGGGCGCGTGGGAGCTTCGGCGGCAACTCGGCCTGAAGGTGGTGAACCCTAGGGTGGGGTCGGTTCCAGCAAACGACGGCCAAACAGTGATGTTTTGGCGTGAACATTGACGGTGAAGAAAGAAAACTAGGGTTTTTTCGGCGTGAACAGTGACGGTGAAGAAAGAAAACTAGGGTTTTTTGGCCGTTGGAAAAAGATACACAGCGGTGGCTAGGGTTTTCCTCACCGGTGGCTCTGATACCATGTGAAAAAACAATTATGAGAGAAAAAGTTAAAAGTTTAGTCTCTTAGTGTGTTATTTATAATAGGCACAACGGGCCTAATAGCCTACGGGCTTAGCCGAATTACACATAGTTATAACAAATAAATAAATAAAAAACACATACAACAATATGCAATATATCTAATTATACTAATAATTCTAATAAAGTACATCATGAATATACCTTTTTGTCAGCAAGTAGGGCTTCCCTAAGTAATAGGAAACAACAACAAGAGTATTGTTTCTGTATTAGGAAAGATGGCAGCCAGCTGATATGGATGAATAATTCAATCATTGATTGGTGATTGATTGATGATTGATTGGTGATTGATTATATATGTTTCCTTGATTTGATTGATTGTATATATTGTGTCCTGAAAGTAAAATTGTATCTTCCAGATTAGTTTATGTTTGCTATCTTGGTTATATCCTAAATTGTATAGATCCCAGGATTCTTTCTTAAAGTTAGTTGTTTCCTAATCTTGTAGAGAAACTTGTATAAATCAAGCTTTTCTTGTGAATAAAAAAGTGAGACAGTAAGGTTATTTTTTTCCAAAACTTAACATGGTATTAGAGCCCTAGGGATTGTTTCTGTTCTACAATTCTCTGGGATCCACGAAGCCTATCCTTACCAGTCTTCCCATTTTTCATTTGCCATCCAAACCTTGGTCAAGAGATGTCTTCTATCCAAGAACTTACATCCGATACAGCTAATTCCTGCCATACCTCAGAAGTTCCAATTGCCGGAACTCAAAATGGGACCTTGGGAGGAGAATTGCAGAGTCCCCAAGCAGCCTATCGTTTGAATGGAAAAAACTACTTAAAGTGGTCACAGCTGATCCGGACCTTTCTTAAAGGGAGGGGGAAGCTTAGCCACTTGTTAGGAATGTGCCCAAAAGAAGGTGATCCAGCGTTCGCAACATGGGACGAGGAAGATTCCTTGGTAATGTCCTAGCTCTGGAATTCCATGGTTCCAAAGGTCAGTGACACTGCCATGTTTTTTACCACAACCAAGGATATTTGGGAGGCCATAAATTTGACCTATTCTAAGGTTAAAGATGCAGTCCAAATCTATGAAATACAGGCAAGGGTGGCAACAATCAAACAAGGCTCAAAGACCATCACGGAGTATGCAAATATGTTGCAAACTCTATGGTAGGAGCTAGATCACTACCAATGTTTGAAGATGAAATGTAGTGAGGATGCTGCACTCCATAAGAGATTTGTTGAAAATGAGCGGATATATGACTTCTTAGCCGGCCTCAACAGTGAATTTGATGCGGTTAGAGTGCAGATTCTTGGCAAGGAGAAGGGGTGTGATGCTAGAAGCTATCTCTGGTGAGAGTTCTACCCTAGTGTCTTTTAAAACTCATAATCAAAACAAAGGCCCTAGGGATGAAAAGAAACTAGTGGATAGGGATTCTTTATGGTGTACCTTTTGTAAAAAACCTAGGCACACCATAGAGAAGTGTTGGAAGCTCCATGGAAAGCCATCTGTCATGACCCTAGGGTTTAGCTAGGGTCTAGAAAGGAATTTGGATAAGAATTAAGAGGAAGGAAGAGCAGAAAAGGAGGGAAAGGAAGAACAGAATAGAGTTGAGGGAGAGAGAGAGAAAAGCCGTGGGAGAATATTGAGAGAGGGAATTGAGATTCAAATCATTCATTAAGCTCTCTCCTCTAACTACTCAAGCCTATTTATAGGCTTACAATTGAAAATGCTAACAATAGAAAATACAACTAATAAGGAAAACACGACATGTATTACTAATATATCCTAAGGGTTCCTTGGGGTCATGACAATCCCCACCCCTTCAAACAATTCTTGTCCCCAAGAATTGGTTGCTCTTAACCCTATTATTCAGCCAATTCCAACCTTAATAATTTGTTTTCTTCTTCGCCTGTTCTTGTTCTTATCTCTCATTTTTCTTTTCTTTTGTCTTGCCATGTCTTTTCCTCCGAAAACAGCAGTACCATGATTTGCTGCAGCACCTGTTCCAGCCATCCACCCATTCTTTGTTGCTCTCAAAATTAATTCCATTTGACCTATCACACCTTCCACCATAATCTCTCTAATTGTAGAGAGTAAGTCAAATTGCTTTGCAGGCCTAGATTTGGTTCGATGCTGCTGCTTTCCAATGGAAATGAGAACTATCGAAGCAGCAAAAGTCTTGTTTCTTTCCACAAAGAATTTCCCCACCGTCTTCCCAATGTCTTCTTTCTCTTTAGTAGAGGTATCCTCAATTGGGGTATCTTTAACTTCCAGCAGATTTTTCTGTCAGTGGAACCTTGATAGCTTCTTCAACCATTACCATTACTTCCTTGGCAGCCTGAATTGCCTGATCCAATTCAGGGTTTTCCTCATTCTTTGTAGCTATCGTCCTTATCCTTAGGTCTTTATTAGCCTCATACTTTTCATCAGCTGCAAGGACACTATCACCATCGCCATCCTTCCCTTCTAGTGTTGATACATCATCCTCCAGCAGATATGAACAGTGATCCCCATAGATAACATTGTCCAATCCCTCTTCCTTGCTGAAATCTTTCGTTACAATTGGTCGGTCCAACTCCAATTTTTCCTCTGATTCATGCTTGACATGATTTGCAGCCTTAAAAGCTCCCTCAATCAGTTGGCTGCCCTTAATATAACTGTTAGGCTGCAACTCTTGCTTTCTAAAAATGGCTTCCAAAGCGAGTTCCTGCAGCCTTGCTCTCTCAGCTGCCTCTTTCACAGTTGTTAGCATCATTATTCTGACCATTGACCTCAGTTTGTCCTTCAAACCACTAATAAATCTTGATACACAATAGTGCTCCGTCAGAGCTGGCTGATCACTCCACAATAGGGACCTTATCTCCTCAAATCTATCCCAATAATCTATCACCGATCCCTCCTGACTTAATTTGTTGAACTCCTTAGTCACCTTAATCATGTTCTTCTTCATCCCAAATTGGTCATGTAAATTTCCAGCGAGATCAGTCCACCTGATCTCCCCTTCAATAGACATTGGAGTATGATTGGAAGTGTGGGAAGATGAACACCTTACTTGAATTTTCGGTTTCAAGGCCGGTAGTTCCCTTGCCTCTTGCAAGCCATAGGTCATAGGAAAGGTGCCATGTTTGGGCAAACTTGGATCAGCATCCCGGGGAGGAAAATCTGGTGACAGCATGTTGAACATGTTGTTGATCCGCTGGACATGTTACTCCATCATCTTCTAATGCCTCTCCAAGTCTCTCTGCACTCTTTCTTGAGAGGCAGCTAGTCCCCAACATATGTTTGCTTTGCTGGCTACATTATCCTCCCAGTTGTGGGTTATTGCCTTCTGCGTGACCTTATATTCCCTAGTTTCAGAATTCCACCTCTTAAAATGATCAATAGCCTCATAAAATTGATTTTCCATAGGTTATTGTTCTGTACAATCTTCCTTAATCTCTAATTCAGACCAACCTCCAAAATTTAGCTGTTGCTGCTGTCTTCGATAATCACTTGATCTTAATCGCCACCAAGAACAATCTTCAGGTCCGATTCTTCTTCGCCTCTGTAACAACCTCTTGTTAATTACCTCTTATGCAGCTTTCAAAGGCCTTTTCAAAAAGTTATTCTGGTATTGAAATTCAGCAACCCAAGGCAATGTAACTCTTGCTTTCAGTTCAGCAACCTCAATTCCAGCTACTAAACATACTCCAAATCAATTTCCCAAGTCATTGGAATTCTGTCTAAGATCGCCTCACATTAATCACCTTGGTCAAATAGCCAAGGATTCCTTCTGCTTCGCCTTAGCAATTCAAATCTGAATCGAAATTCACAGCCTCAAGACTTCCTCACCTCTCGCCTAAATCAAGTCAGAGATCGCCTAAGTCCACGATCGCTGCCGACGTTCGACTGTTATGAACTTAAATGGCCGCTTGCGAACAGTTTCCGGTCTCAATCGCTCAAGGTTCTACTTTAATCGCAACTTCTTTTTCCGCCGTAATCAGTGCCCTCGCTCTTCACCCAATCACCGTTCAAGGATCGCGAAACCACTAGCTCTGCTACGATCTGGTTGGAGTCATTGTCGGAGCACCCCTGGCTTGCATTGTCTTCAATTCCGAGCTGAAGCTTGCCTTGCTCCGCTTCGCCTTTCAAATCCGAGTTCAGTCCCGAATTCAATCGTTGCGGCTCTGCTTCCTATTCTTTCGAATTTAGTACCTCTAATCCGCAATTGAATTGCCGATCAGAGCCTACAGTCCGCAAGAACTTGTTTCTCACAATCGCCCTCCTGCTTTGCGTCCGTAGCCAAGACAACCTTCAATTTCCGAACCTAACGCTACGGTTTTGCCGATTGTCAGACTCGCTTGCGTCTTCTTGTCATCACTACAAATTCAAGACCGCTGGACCTACTTCCACGCCGTGCCTTAACTACTCGCCCAATCACCGTCCACAGAATTCGTAATCATTGAGATTTCACTTATCTCTGCCTTGGCTCACAATCGCTGAAATTTGCTTCACTTAGATCCATCGAGATCTGGATCCGCTTCGCCTCCAATTTTGGACTTGATTAACTCAATCAAGCCAGTTGAAAATTTCCCCAGACTGAACCGCACTCTGATGTTCAGCAATCGTTATTTCCTCTTCCCTAGTTTCGTCACTGGAACTCATGAAGTAGCTTAGAGCAGATTCTGCAGCCTAGCATCTAGGTTGATTGAAATCACAACCGAGGAACGACGGCTCTGATCCCAAATGTCATGACCCTAGGGTTTAGCTAGGGTCTAGGAAGGAATTTGGATAAGAATTAAGAGGAAGGAAGAGCAAAAAAGGAGGGAAAGGAAGAACAGAACAGAATTGAGGGAGAGAGAGAGAGAAAAGCCGTGGGAGAATATTGAGAGAGGGAATTGAGATTCAAATCATTCATTAAGCTCTCTCCTCTTACTACTCAAGCCTATTTATAGGCTTATAATTGAAAATGCTAACAACAACAGAAAATACAACTAATAAGGAAAACACGACATGTATTACTAATATATCCTAGGGGTTCCTTGAGGTCATGACACCATCCAAGGGGGGACCAACAAGGAGTCAAGTGCATATAGCAGCAGCCAACGGTCAGCAGCAACTAGAACCAAGAGGACTGGAGCATGAGGGAGAGTCTCTTGAACTCAACAAGGCAGAGAAAGGTAGCTCTCTTGCTCTCACGGGTATTGCTTCCTCCACTTTTTCCCTACATGCTTCAGAAACTTTACACCAACATTGTTGGATCCTAGACTCGTGTGCTTCAGACCACATGATATCCCATCCACAATTGTTTACTTCCTATAATCCTTGTCCTAGTTCTAGAAAAATTACAATGGCAGATGGCTCACTCATTATCGTTGCTAGTAAAGGAGATATTCTTCTCAATGATCACCTAACTCTCAAGAATGTCCTTCATGTCCCCAAATTATTTGCTAATCTTATATCTGTTCAAAAACTTATTGAGGATACTAATTGCAGTGTATTTTTTTGTTCCAATGTTTGTGAGATACAGGAACAGGGTAAGAAAAGGATGATTGGGCTTGCTAGGGTTAGAGAGGGGCTTTATTACCTCAAGGATGTCATGAACCTAGGGTTCATAACAGGTTTAGGAGGTAATTGGGGAGTTAGATTGGAAGAGATGGGAGGAAGTTAGGGAGAACAAGATAGAGAGGGAAAGAAAGAGAGAGAGAGATTAGAGAGAAATTGGAGGGAGATTGAGAGAATGCAAGAGAGGGAAATAAGAGATTTCAATTCATCAATTGAAGCCTGCCTATTCTCTTACAATAATGGCTTATTTATGGCCTCTAGCGATCATCCACCTATGTGCAATACAACTACAAACCTAACAAGTACTATATCCTTATGTCATGCCTAGCTTAATCCAACGAGGATAAGATGTGGTTACAACATTATAGAATGGGTCATCCCTCATTTCTTACTCTCAAATTAATGTTTCCTAATTTAGCTAAAGGTCTGGATTTTAGTCACTTTCATTGTGCTGATTGTGAACTTGCCAAACATAAAAGGGTTTCTTTCCCTCTTTCTAATAAAAGGACTGATTTCCCCCTTTCTTTAATCCATAGTGACATTTGGGGTCCATCAAGTGTTCCCAATATTTCTGGGACAAAATGGTTTGTCTTATTTGTTGATGATTGTACTAGAGTGGTGTGCTTATATTTGTTGAAAGCCAAGTTAGAAGTAAGCCATATTTTTCCCAATTTTTACAGCATGGTTAAGACTCAGTTTAGGGTAAATGTAAAGCGGTTTAGATCTGATAATGCTAGAGATTTCTTCAATCACACTCTATCCGTTTTCTTTTAACAAAAAGGTATTATTCACGAGTCTTCTTGTCCTTACACCCCTCAACAAAATGGGGTCGCTGAGAGGAAAAATGGTCATCTTCTAGTTGTTATTCGAGCACTTCTTTTTCACCATAATGTCCCTCAACATTATTGGGGAGAAGTAGCCCTAACTTCCACCACTCTTATCAACAGATTGCCATATTGATGAGTCATTTTCCTGACTTCCATGTGACACTAGTAATTGGTAGCCCAAGATATTCGGGTGCACGACCTATGTTCATATTCCAGCAGCCAATAGAGGGAAACTAGATTCTCGTGTCTTAAAATGTGTATTTATTGGATATTCATCTACAAAAAAAGGCTATCGATGCTATCACCCTCCTTCAAAGAAATATTTTGTATCTGCTGATGTTACATTTGCTGAAAATGTGTTGTACTTAAAATTATCTACTATTTTAGAACAAAATCCTACCTTGATTAATAGGGATTCCTCCTTTCTTCCTGACCTTAATTTGCTATCCTTGAACCCATCTCCTAAATGGAAGGACTCGACAAACATGACACCTGAGAAAGCTTCACCTTCTACTCCTCGGCCTATGTAGGTATACTCAAGGAGGAAGAAAACCAAATCTAGTCCTATGCAAGCTCCTGCATCCTCTACAAGTCCTATATGTCTTACGGTCTCTACAAGCAGGAATAACATTGACAATCTTGCCATTTCAGAGTCATCACCAGGTATTCTCGCAACCAATTCTCTTGATATGACTCATATGAGCTCTACAAAACCTACTGAAGCTATTGTCCAACCAGATACCTATGACCTTGATTGGCTCATTGCTCTAAGAAAAGGGAAAAGAACTTGTACCAAACATTCGTTACACATATTTCTTTCCTTTTCTAAGCTATCTCCTACCCATAAAGCCTTTCTTACCAGCCTACATACCATCCCTATTCCAAAAAGTTTCTTTGAAGCCATAGGGAATAAGAATTGGAAGGATATCATGGAAGCTGAGATGACAACCTTGGAAAAAAACCAAACCTGGGAAGTGGTAAAGTTGCCTAAAAGAAAATATCCAGTGGGTTGTAAATGGCTCTATATTGTGAAATATAAGCCTGATGGATCTCTAGATCAGTACAAAACAAGATTGGTTCCCAAGAGATATACACAAGTGTATGGGGGTAAACTATTTGGACACTTTTGCACCGGTGGCTAAACTAAATACAGTTAGAGTGCTTCTTTCGTTAGCTGCTAATCTAGGTTGGCCATTGCATCAGTTTGGCTTGAAAAATGCATTTTTACATAGTAACCTAGAGGAGGAGGTATATATGGAAATACCACTAGGTTATGAAGTAGCCACACAAGCGCTGGTTGTATGCAAACTAAAAAAAGCCTTGTATGGACTGAAACAGTCCCCACGGGCTTAGTTTGGGAGATTCACGAGTGTTATGCTTGGCATGGGGTATAGACAAAGCCAAGGAAACCATGCTTTTTTCATTCAACATTCGGCCACAGGGGGGGTAACTATGTTAATTGTGTATGTAGATGATATTGTTGTTACCGGCAACGACAAAGAAGGGATGGCTCAATTAAAGGAGTGCTTGTTAAAGGAGTTTGAAATCAAAGATTTGGGGAGATTAAAATATTTCTTGGGAATAGAGGTGGCTCATTCTAAAGAGGACATATTTATATCTTAGCAAAAATATGTGGTAGACCTTTTAAAGGAGACCGGATTGCTAGGCTGCAAAGCGACATACCCATTGACCCAAATCATAAGTTGGGAGAAGCTCTTGAAGGAGATAAGGTTGACAAGGGAGTTTACCAAAGGCTGGTTGGAAAGCTAATATATTTGGCCCATACTCGGCCAGATGTAGCCTATGCTGTGGGAGTGATTAGTCAATTCATGCATAACCCAGGGGAAGTCCATATTGAAGTTGTGTATCGAATACTCCACTATCTAAAAGGAGCACCTGGAAGAGGCATTTTGTTCAAAAGGGGAGAAGCTATGACCCTTGAGGCCTATACAAATGCAGACTATGCAGGCTTTGTTTTAGATAGAAGATCTACTTCTAGCTATTGTACTATGTTGGGAGGCAATTTGGTAACATGGAGGAGCAAAAAACAAAATGTGGTGGCTAGGTCAAGTGCTGAGGCAGAATTTCGTTCCATGGCTCTAGGTATGTGTGAATTATTGTGGCTAAAAATTCTTCTAAATGATCTCAAGATTGAGTGGACTATGCCCATGAAACTCTATTGTGACAACAAATCGGCAATCAGTATCGCTCATAATCCTGTTCAATATAACATGACAAAGCACATTGAAGTAGACATGCACTTCATCAAGGAGAAATTGGATAGTGGGTTGATATGCACACCATACATCTTATCACAAGATCAGTTAGCAGACATGCTAACTAAGGGCCTGCCTGCACCAGTGTTTAACAGGATGATAAGCAAGATTGGGATGCAAGATATACACGCCCAATCTTGAGGGGGAGTGTTAGCAACTAGGGTTTCCCTAAGTAACAGGAAACAACAGCAAGAGTATTGTTTCTGTATTGGGAAAGATGGCAGCTGATATGGATGAATGATTCAATCATTGATTGATGATTGATTGATTGATGATTGATTATATATGTTTCCTAGATTTGATTGATTGTATATATTGTTTCCTAAAAATAAAATTGTATCTTCCAGATTAGTTTATGTTTCCTATCTTAGTTGTATCCTAAATTGTATAGATCCTAGGATTCTTTCCTAAAGTTAGTTGTTTCCTAAGCTTGTAAAGAAGCTTGATGCCAGCAATCCCTTTGAGAATGGTTAGGGATTTGGCACTTTTTGCATTTGTGGTAACAATCAGCAGCCACACGATTGGTCTTCTTGCAAATGATGCAATAAGGGCCTTGGTTGTCCTGTTTTTGAGGCTGGAAGCCTCTTCCACATCCATGGCCTTTTCCACAGCCTCTACCTCTACTTTGACTTTTTGGGACTCTTCCCTACTAAAATTGGCCTCCCTTCTTCTCTTGATCCTTCCTTTTTAGATTCACCTTGCATTGAAAAGCCTGTTCCAAGGACTGACTTAAAGACTTCTTGATCCTTTCTTCGTGTGCTTCCCAAGAACCGCTAAGATCAAACATAGTGATCTTTGATAAGTCTTTGGATTCTTCAATGGCAATTGCTACATGATCAAATTTAG
Organism: Diospyros kaki; assembly: GCA_036245055.1. Lineage (NCBI taxonomy): Eukaryota > Viridiplantae > Streptophyta > Magnoliopsida > Ericales > Ebenaceae > Diospyros > Diospyros kaki. Next base: position 43,194,305 of record BSEG01000016.1, read on the forward strand.
GAGGTAAACTCCTAGGAATCTTCTCCACGACCTTCTTTTCGTCTATTTGATCTCCATAGTCTCTGATTTGATTCACAATCTCAGAAACCCTTGAAAAGAATTCCTTTATTGATTCGGAATTGTAACGCCCCGCTTTCCCGGGCGCGTTATTTCCTGGGACGATAATTTTTTTCTTTCAAACTCATACACTAAACCACATCATTCCTCAAAAGTCCCAGAATTTCCATACATTAATTTATTCTCGAAAGAGAGACATCATCATATACATACCTCAATTGCGGAAGCTAGAATCGAACCTGACATCTTACTTTAACATAAATCATATTCAATTCTTTACATCACCGTTTCTCAAACTTAACCCTCAATTCAAGACTATTCATCAATGAAACATAATTTCCTCAACATGACCCAAAACATGACATACGTTCTTAATTTAACATTAATACATAACATACGTCCTTTGTAACATGAACCCTAAATAGGGTTATACATCGTCATCATTAACCACAAGGTTATTCATCATCATTCCTTAACGTCAATCATAACTCATATCTTACATCATGGATTTTCGAAACGTTCAGATTTCAAAGTAGCAGAACTTAAACACATGGACTACATTACATCATTCATCTTATCATTCGTTCATCGTGCACTTAGCTAAGTGCCATTTCATGTCTCATTCATCCTCGTACCTGCTACAATCTCCATCTGGAATGTTTGAATATTCCAGGGACAAAGTCCAAATTAGATGATGAATCATCTAAGTAAGCAGCACAAATTCATTTTCATGCATGTATGCAAAATGCAAATGTCATCATTCCTCATTTCATTTCGTGAATCGACCGCACTTTATGCTATCCCCATTGCTACGGCTTCCTTTCCATGCCGAGGTCAATGGTGCAGCGGTGACGATCCGCATTCCCGTTTGCACCTTAATGCTACCCCTCATTGCTACGGCTTCCTTTCCATGCCGAGGTCAATAGGTGCAACGGTGCCATCGTAAACTCATATGCAATGTATGATCAATAACATTATCATGAATGTATGCACATTTCATCATCAAAACATGTAAATGCAATCTACATGACATTTTCAAACAAGACATGGCAACATGATAAAATCATTTACATCAACTCAGGTTTTGGGAAAACCACTTTCAAATCAAGCATCTTTTCATAGATCTAAATCCATTTGAGTGGTACTACTTACCTCATACGCATCTCATAACATCTCGATCCTCGTGTCAGGCTTCTAATGTAATCAATTCGAATTCTCAACATACCTTGGCCATCATATTCATTTAATAACATCAATAATCTATTCCTCATAATTTCCTCATGGCTTTCCTTTATTTCTTCCTATTTTCCTCAATAATTCCTTAAACATTTTTCTCACTAAATAATTTCTCAATAAATAATTTCTAATAAATAATTTCTCAATAATTCAAACTAGGCATTACTCACTTATTTCCTCAAATATTTCTCAATCATGATTCATAAAATAATATTTCTAGTTTATTGGAATTTTTAGGAAATTTTGCTTACCTTAGTTTAGCCTCTCGGGCTGCCTCGGTATGCGCGCCATGACTTCGAAATGCGCGACTGACCTCGATTGACGCGCAAGTCATCGATTCTCGCACACCACCTTGATTCTTGAGCACTACCTTGGTTTTCGTGCGTCGTCTCGAAACGCGTGCCCGAACCATTTTTCTTGCCAAAATATCTGAAATATTAATACAACTCCATTTCCTATTTTTTTGGGATTTTTCGGTATTTTTTCCAATTTTATTTTCTTTTTCTTTCTTTTCTTTTCTTTCTTTTTCCTTTTCTTTTCTTATTTTCTTTCTCCCTTCCACTATTCATCTTCTTCCTTCTCCTACAACGCCTCCTCCTTTTTCTTCTTCTTCTTCTTTCTTTCTTTTCTTTTTCCTTCCTTCTTCCCTTCCCTCCTTCTTCTTTTTCTTCTTCACCCGCCCCTTGCTCCTTGCGGCCCCTGCCTCGCGGCCATTGCCGCGCCTGGTTGCTGCAACTGCAGCCTCATACCCGAGCCATCTCCTTGCTTTGCGCCGCCCATCGCAGCCGTCCGCTGATCGTGCCTCGCCTGCTGTCGACCTTATCGCGGTCGTTGCTGGTTGCGCCGTGCGGCCCACTGCTCGCGGCTATGGCCGTTGAGCTAGCAGCCATGCTGCTTCGGCTCGATTTGGCCGCCTTCGGCCTCGCCTTACCAGCCTCCACCAGTCTTCATGGCAGCCTTGCGACCATCCGTTGCTGCCTCGTTCGCCGCTGCTCGCGGCTGCCCCTTCTTCGCGCTTGCTGGCGTGTGGCCATGGCCGCTTGGAGCTTGGAGCTCGCGGCTATGGCCGCTTGCGGCTTGCAACAGCCACCAGCTCTCCTTCTCTCGACCTCGATCTCTCTCTCTCAAGCTCGCCGTCAGCCTCACGATCTCTCTCTCTCTCGCATTGGCTCTCTTCTCCCACTCTCTGTTTCAGCCAACTCTCTGCAACTTTGTTTCTTCATTTTCCATCTTCCAGACTTCTTCATTTTCCATTTTGATTTCTCTTTATGGACAAAGATCCTTGGGCACCACTTCTCTTGCTCGACAACTAATTCTCGGCCATTGCAATTCCCTCAACCAAAATCCAACATGCTGCAACTCGCTCCCCATGCGCACAAACAACAATTTTCTAGAGGTTCTCCCTGCCCCTCACGCGCATGTTATATATAATACATATATATATTTATATATTATACATATTTATAATTATAGAAAATATATTTTTTAATCCCCATAATTCACCTTAATTACACTTGGAATATTCTCTAATTGCAAATAACTCCCCTAATGCTCAATTTAATTTGCATAACGATACTTAATTCCAAAATTAATAATCGACGATTACTTGATAAAGATCGATTTCACCCCCGGGTCCTCATCGGGCTATTGATTCATCCCAAAATCGCTAAGGGGTTGATCTTTACAAAAAACCAGAGCCCCCCTAGGGTTCTGTTGAATTCCTGGACGTCTCATATGACAATTCGGTATTTCAGCCTCAATCACAGCTGTATTTTAGCTGTACCGAAAACCATCTCAATTCCGATTTCTTTTGCTTTTATAAATCTTATCTCGAAACGCTCATCGAGATTATACTATTTTCCACAGCCAATTACACTCCGGGACATTCCCTCAAGTCGATTCGGCAATTTATTTTGCTATCAAGCCTATTTTTCGGTATTCAAATCTTGCTTAAATGACGTGGCAACCTTACACCGAAACGGGGTATTACAGGAATCCTTCATGGATAAGGTGTCAAAACTTTTCTAAAGTGACTGCAGCCTTATGGAAACAACCTTGTCGTTACCTTGGAACTCCTTCAATGTTTCCCAAGCAACTTTGGCCTTTGTGATACTGTAAAGGCGAGGGTAGATGGACTTGCTTATGCCTTGATTTAGATATCTCAAGGCTAGGGCGTTCTTCTTTGTATTCTTCTTGTAATGGGTTTGATTCTCTGCAGTCCAAGCTGTATTCGAGCCTGCAGCTGGTGGTTCTTCATAATCCTCTTCAATCAATTCCCACAAATCTTGAGAGATGAAGAAGAACATCATTTTATCACTCCAATATCTATAGTTTTCACCCTCAAAGATGGGAACTTGTCTTTGAGAGTAGGTAAGAGAACATAGTGCTTGATGTAGATGGAGGATTTGAGGCCATTTTGAAACTAGAATTTTGATGTTGGCTCTGATACCAAAATTTGTTGGTGCATGTGGAAGTATAGTGGTTTTAAAAAATAAAACTTTTGGGAGAACCACAAATGCTGAATAATATTGCAGAGCTGCAGCTTCTTTTTTTTTTTTGCTAAATCTGATATGGTTTCTCATTTCTTTTCTCTTTATATAGAGCCAATCAACCATAAAAGCTAATCAAGGCATTTACAGCAGCTTTGGAATACAAAAGATTCCTAGAGAATTAATGCTATAAATGCTATGTTGGAAAACAAAAAGACTATAAAGCCTTTCTTAATACTTTAAATGATGTGTATTTAAATGCTTCTAGAAACCACTTTAGATGCTCCTTGATATGCTGAAAATCATAAATTATCTCACAAAATTCTTATTACGATTTGGACCAAAATATGTCTATTTTTCTTTTCAAGTATCAATTATGCATTATAAACTATGAATATAGTTTTTATAATGCATTATAAACTATGAGAAAGTCCGGAAGACCTTTTGTGTGTATCTAAGTTTGCTTATAACAGAAAGTTCTGTTTTTGCGAAAGGCCCTATAACTGAAATACATCGATGTTATTTTTTTATTTTTGTTTTTGTTCCTGTTTTGCACACAATTTTTTTTGACTGCTAGAGCTTATTTTCTGATCAACACTAGAGCTTATTTTTTGAATACTACATCAATTGTTCATGCAGAAGAGGACAATGAGAAAGTCCGGAAGACCTTTTTTGTTTTTTTCCCCTAAATTTGACCTTTTTTAAGGTTAAAGACTTAATTCTTTTTTTTTTTTCTTTTGTTGATTTTGAAGATGTTGCACTTTTTTGTACCCCTCTTGATTTTGATGCCTATTGTGGTGACAGGCAGTTCTGAGTTTGCAGGTTCCTGTGGAACACTCAAAGGAAGTCAGTGACTGTAAACATCTGATTAAAACCTTGGTTATGGGTAAATGTCTCTCTTTTTCCCCGCTTCCTACTCAAATTTACTAAGATATGTTTGGAACAAGGATTTCTCAACAGAAAGGAAAACAAATTAAAATGGCATAACTTATATCCATGCTTATTTACATGTATATAGGAAAATATGTTTTCCTTTCATGAATGCTAGTTCCAAATGCAGCATAAAGAGGTTGATTGTTAATTCAAGAACCTTGGCTGCTGGTTAATCTTCATTTTGTAATCAAAATTTGCTTCTTTCATTGTTCTTTGCTGCTTACATCCTTTATGTGCTGCGGTTGGTTTTCTTCAGGAATGAAGACTATAGTTTGGAGCATCACTCATGCACATTTACCCCGATCACAGGTTTCTGAAGTCTTTCATTCTTTATTTACTCCTGTAGTTTGTTTATTTTTATCTTTTCTTCTATTCTCATTTTCTGCAAATTTTTTGACCAAGTATGTGGCCCTTCTTCTCGTTTAGGTTTCACCTTCCACACATGGGACACCTCCACAAGTGCTTGGTCCTCCATCATCCAATCCCTCAATGCCTCAATCATTTAAAGGGATGAGAGAAGATGAGGTATAAGTTTTATGGCATGATTGTGGTGCATCTCGTATGCATGGTTAATTTGGTTTTCTTGTTTTAGGTATGGAAAGCTTCTGGAGTTTTAAAGAGTGGTGTTCACTGCTTGCCCTTGTTTAAGGAGAAGGATGAGGAGAGGGAAATGGTTAATCTATTTTCTCAGATTTTGGCTATTATGGAACCTCGAGATCTTATGGACATGTTCTCATTGTGCATGCCTGAGCTTTTTGAATGCATGATTAGTAACACTCAGCTAGTTCACATCTTTTCTACCCTTTTACAAGCCACCAAGGTCTTCAAGCCATTTGTAGAGGTTCTGGTTAATTTCCTTGTGAGTACCAAACTTGATGTTCTGAAGCACCCTGATTCACCTGCAGCAAAGCTTGTTTTGCATCTTTTCCGGTTTCTATTTGGTGCTGTTGCTAAAGCTCCATCAGAGTGTGAACGTATCTTGCAGCCTCATGTGCCTATTATCATGGAATCTTGCATGAAAAATGCTACTGAAGTTGAAAAGCCACTTGGTTATCTGCAGCTTCTTCGTACAATGTTTCGAGCACTTGCTGGTGGTAAATTTGAACAACTATTGAGGGACTTGATTCCTACACTACAACCCTGCCTGAATATGCTCTTAGCCATGCTTGAGGGACCCACTGCAGAAGATATGAGGGACCTTCTGTTGGAGCTTTGTTTAACCCTCCCCGCACGCTTAAGTTCATTGTTGCCACATCTTCCGCGCCTTATGAAGCCTTTAGTTCTATGTCTTAAAGGGAGTGATGATGTAGTGAGTTTGGGTTTAAGAACACTAGAGTTTTGGATTGATAGCTTGAATCCTGATTTTCTTGAACCAAGTATGGCAAATGTTATGTCTGAGATTATTTTAGCCTTGTGGTCTCACCTAAGGCCTGCACCCTATCCATGGGGTGGGAAATCATTGCAACTCCTAGGCAAGTTAGGTGGTCGTAATAGACGTTTCCTCAAGGAGCCTCTTGCACTTGAGTGCAAGGAGAACCCTGAGCATGGGCTTCGCTTGATTCTTACATTCGAGCCCTCCACGCCATTTTTGGTACCTTTGGATCGTTGTATAAATCTTGCTGTAGCAGCTGTTATGCAGAGGAATGGCAGCGTGGATGCTTTTTACCGGAAACAAGCTTTAAAATTTGTTCGTGTGTGCTTATCCTCTCAGCTTAATTTGCCAGGAAATGTTACTGAAGATGGATTAGCACCCAAGAAGTTGTCAGCTTCTGTTATTTCCCCAGTGGATCCATCTTGGAGAAGATCTGACATGTCTGACATGAAGGTTGGTGTGACAATAAACTGGTATTTCATGTCTTGTAAAAAGAATTTGCTATTTCTTGTCTTTCAGAAATCTTTAGTTGTATTGCTTTACCTTGTGCTCTCATTGCTTTCTGTTGAATGTATGAATTTAGAATATGCTTGTATAATGGGTTAAGTGTAATGGAGAATTTTAATTGGTTCATCTCTTCCACCTCAAGTGTGGAATGTATTTGTTATGGGAAGGAGAATTTATTTCCTAATTGTTGCCTTTCCTCTCGTTGGCAAGTGTTGAAATTGTCAACCTTAAGAATTGTAATTTGTTTAGTGTGTTCACCTGTAAATCTTTCATCTGCTCTCATTTTTGTCATTGGTTCGTTTATCTTGTTTTCAGATGAATTACCAGAAATGGAAATTTCTTTAAGATATAATGTCTCTACCTTGCAGCCTGACTTAGGTGTGAAGACAAAGACCCAACTTATGGCTGAAAAATCTGTTTTTAAGGTTCTCTTGATGACTGTCATCGCTGCTGGTGCAGATCCTGATTTACACGACCCCAAAGATGAGTTTGTTGTTAATGTTTGCCGCCATTTTGCTATGGTATTTCACATAGAACATTTGTCAGCAAATACTGCAAGTTCGTCTGCTCAGTTTGGAGGTCCAGTACTTTCATCAAATGCCAGTGTCAGTTCCAAGTCTAGAAATAGTACTTCATCTGATCTTAAAGAGTTGGATCCATTGATCTTTTTAGATGCCTTAGTGGATGTTCTAGCAGATGAGAATAGACTTCATGCTAAAGCTGCTCTTAGTGCAGTTAATGTGTTTGCTGAAACACTTCTTTTCCTTGCTCGCTCAAAGCATACTGATGTGCTTCTGTCAAGAGGGGGCCCTGGTACGCCAATGATTGTATCTAGTCCATCAATGAGTCCTGTTTATTCACCCCCTCCAAGTGTCCGTATTCCTGTTTTTGAGCAGCTTTTACCTCGTCTCTTGCATTGTTGCTATCGAAGTACTTGGCAAGCGCAAATTGGTGGGGTTATGGGGCTTGGAGCTATGGTTGGAAAGGTCACTGTTGAAACATTAGGCGGGTTTCAAGTTAGGATTGTCAGGGGTCTGGTATATGTTCTTAAAAGGCTTCCTGTATTTGCTTCCAAAGAGCAGGAGGAGACCAGCCAGGTGCTGACACAGGTTCTTCGTGTGGTGAATAATGTTGATGAAGCAAATAGTGAAGCCCGACGACAAAGTTTCCAAGGAGTTGTGGAGTACCTGGCATCTGAGCTTTTCAATCCTAATGCATCCATTAACGTGAGAAAGATTGTGCAGTCCTGTTTGACACTTTTAGCTAGTAGAACAGGCAGTGAAGTTACTGAATTGCTTGAGCCTTTATATCAACCTTTACTTCAGCCTCTTCTATTGCGGCCGCTCCGGTTAAGGACAGTTGATCAACAGGCAAGTCATATTTCTCATTATTGCGTGTATCTGCTGATTTCTTATTCTAATTAAGTGTATGTCATCTAGGTTGGGACAGTTACTGCTCTAAATTTCTGCTTGGCCTTGAGACCCCCTCTTCTTAAATTGACTCAAGAACTTGTCAACTTCCTGCAAGAAGCATTGCAAATTGCTGAGGCTGATGAAGCTGTGTGGGTTGTGAAATTTATGAACCCAAAAGTGGCCACATCGTTAACTAGGCTTCGCACAGCTTGCATTGAACTACTATGTACAGCTATGGCATGGGCAGATTTCAAAACACAAAATCATTCTGAACTGCGGTCAAAGATTATTTCAATGTTCTTTAAGTCCTTGACAAGCAGGACTCCTGAAATCGTAGCTGTTGCCAAGGAGGGCCTACGACAGGTTTCATGTGCACATTTTGATTGATTATTATTTGTGTAGCACTTCTTCTATTATGGAGTAGTGCCTTTGGCATCTGTTCTACCCTTTAGTTATTCATCTTCTGTTAGTGGTTGAAAATTATGGCTGATAATTTGTGGTATGTCAGACAACCCAATGGTTTGTTCTGACTGGGAGAGGTTTCTATTTTGAGTGTGGATGGTGGTTCTTTAATTGATAGACTGATAATCTTCAGTTGCTTTGTTTTTCATTGTCATTTTTATATACTTCTATTTTCAAACCCCGTGGTTTATTTTAAATCTAGTTGTGTGTTGCAATCTTCTAGGTCATTCTGCAGCAAAGGATGCCTAAAGAACTTCTTCAAACCAGCCTGAGGCCCATATTAGTTAACTTGGCACATACCAAAAATCTCAGCATGCCTCTTCTGCAGGGTCTGGCTCGACTGTTGGAACTTCTTTCCAATTGGTTTAATGTTACATTGGGGGGCAAATTGTTAGAGCACCTCAAGAAATGGTTGGAACCAGAAAAACTGGCACAGTGCCAGAAGTCATGGAAGGCTGGTGAAGAACCGAAAATAGCTGCTGGTGAAGTTTACCTTTTTTTTGTTGTTGTTGTTCTAATGTTCATGTCCCCTTCTCTCCTTTCTTGGTCTTTGAACCATAATAGTTGCTTGCATATACATCTATACACACTTGTTTAATGTTGGTTTATTATTTGTTCTTGGTGCAGCTATAATTGAACTATTCCATTTGCTTCCTTCTGCCGCTGGGAAGTTCCTTGACGAACTTGTAACCTTGACTATTGATTTAGAAGCAGCACTTCCGCCTGGACAATTTTATAGTGAGATTAACAGTCCATATCGCCTCCCACTCACCAAATTTTTGAATCGTTATCCAGCAGCTGCAGTTGACTATTTTCTTTCTCGATTATGTCAGCCCAAATACTTCAGACGGTAAGATAATATGCTTGGATGAAGAAGTCTATTGATAATTAACTTGTGAATATGAGAAATATATCCCGTTCTTATTTTCTTTCTTTCTTTTTTATTGAAACCAATCCAGGTTTATGTACATAATTCGGTCTGATGCTGGCCAGCCCTTGAGAGAAGAACTTGCAAAGTCACCAGAAAAGATTCTAGCAAGTGCGTTTTCTGAATTTGTACCAAAATCTGACGCTTCAATGGCTCAGGGATCTTTAACTCCACCAGCGGCTTTGGGTGAGGAAGGCCTTGTTACTTTACCTGAGAGTTCAAGTGCACCCTCCTCAACCCCAGGAGCAGCATCAGATGCTTATTTTCAGGGGCTTGCACTAATTAAAACTCTGGTCAAATTAATGCCTGCCTGGTTGCAAAGTAATCGTACTGTCTTTGATACTCTAGTGCAGCTTTGGAAGTCAGCTGCCAGAATGGCCCGGTTGCAAAATGAACAGGAACTGAACTTGGTGCAAGTAAGTATGGTGGCTGTTTAGATAATTTTTTTTTTCTGGTACTCTTTTTTCTTTTCCTTTTCCTTTTCCTTTTCCTTTTCTTTTCAATATTTCAAACTTTTAACATTTTCTCTTCAAGGTGGGACAATTTGTTGTGTCAACACAGTTACACCACAGGGTCATGGAATGAGTTAAATCTAAAACCTGGAACCTGGTTCCTGAAAATGCTTGTTTGCCGTTTTACCCTATGCTTGTAGTATCTGATTTATCACTTATCTTTTAGTTTGACTTTTCCCCTATTTTCTAATTCAGAATCCTTTTTCCTTGCTTTCTATGTAATTATATTGTTCTTTTGCTGAATTCCTTTAATCACTGCATTAATTTACCTCCCTAAAAATTTATATATTTATGGGGCATACTTCTGGTTTGTATGGAGAAGTTTCATGAGATGGTTGTGTTCTATCATATGGTTGATATTGTGAAACCAACATGTACAACATGGAAACATAACTAAGGAAATGCATAGAAAATGAAAGCCAAAATTATTAATAAATTAGGGGGAGATCAAGGAGAGATGGAAGAAGTATTTTTTGAAGTTTTTTAATGAACGAGGAGAGACAAACTTTTCTTTTTTGGGGTAACGTAGGGGTTCTAGGCTTTGCCTGAATAGTCCCTTATGGGGGTACACTGACCTGACACATGGATGGATAAGACTTCACCTAAAGGATGGCGGTCATGTCCCCCAAAAATAGTCTCGCTTGGTGCTTTCATGTTGGGGAATTTTAGCAACTTTTATCACATGTTTTGTGGACGTACGTATATGTTTAAATGAAATAAAGCAAGCAATTAAAAAGATGAAGAATTGTAAAGTAGATGGACCAGATAATAGACCATCCTACCCGATCCTAGTAATAGAAGGATATGCCTTAACAAAAAAAAAAAAAAAGAAGAAGGGTCCTGTATGCAATCCAATAGACTCCATGCGAATGCATTTTATGATCCTATGATCTGGATTGGGATTTTCATTAGTATGAGTTGGGTATCTTGGATCTTATGTTCATGCCAACACTGGTGTGATACTATTTGCTTTCCCCACGTGAGCAAGGCACACAGTTAAAGACTTCTTTTCTGCAAAATGATGATTGTGAAAAGTACCTTTCAAGGATATGGTTATGTATTGTTTGAATTTTTTCTTTTTTTTAGGATCAAAATTTATTGTTTGAAACTTACTCTATATAGATAAGTTACATTGTTTGAATTCTGGCATTGCTGGATGTTATACTAGTTTTGTATTTTTGAATACCTAATCTATCATCTCACATTATGTTATGTGCTACTATAGTTGCTAAATTTCATCTTCTCTTGTCCTATTATAGGGTGCTAAAGTGATCAGATTCACTAGCAAAAGGAAAGGGGGGGAATTTTCAATTATTATGTTCTTATGCTTTTCCCCCATCTTACTAGAAACAAGGAATCATGATAGTGGCTGCAGTTCATAATACTATTATTGCTAGTTATATTCATATATTCTTGTTATGGTGCTTGCATAAATTGTTCAAAAGAATTCATCTCTCTCTCTCTCTCTCTCTTATCTTGTGCTTTTGCTCATCTCCATGATGTGGCTAATAAAATGCAGGTAAAAGAAAGCAAATGGCTTGTCAAATGCTTTCTGAACTACTTACGACATGACAAAACGGAAATTAATGTTCTCTTTGATATGCTCTCCATCTTCTTATTCCGTACCCGCATTGATTTTACTTTCCTGAAAGAGTTTTACATTATTGAGGTATGTTTTCAAGGACAATGCTATTGTTTAATCTTGTCTCTTTTTTTTTTTTAATCTTTTTGGTATTTTTTTAATTATTAATCTGCTATGTTGATGATCTTATTGTATCTCAGGTAGCTGAAGGTTATGCACCCAACATGAAGAAAACACTCCTCCTGCATTTTTTGAACCTTTTCCAATCAAAACAGCTTGGCCCTGATCATCTGGTTGTTGTCATGCAAATGCTCATTCTTCCAATGTTAGCCCATGCCTTTCAAAATAGCCAAAGTTGGGAGGTGGTTGACACTGCTATTTTAAAAACAATTGTTGAGAAGCTTCTTGATCCTCCAGAAGAGGTAAATCTGTAATGCTTCATGAATCCTTATTGATGCATCCTTCAGAAATCATTTTTACTTTTGATTGCATATTTTACTTGTTGATTTTTGGTTGACACTGCTATTTTAGAAATCATTATATTATTTGTATTTTTTGTAGGTTTCTGCTGATTATGATGAACCCTTGAGAATTGAACTATTGCAACTAGCCACTTTGCTTCTCAAGTATCTTCAGAATGACCTTGTTCATCATAGAAAAGAACTCATTAAGTTTGGTTGGAATCATCTTAAACGTGAAGATAGTGCCAGTAAGCAGTGGGCATTTGTTAATGTTTGCCACTTCCTGGAGGCCTATCAAGCTCCAGAGAAAATAATACTCCAGGTACCTTTTTAATTTTTCTTGCATAATAGTCTATGGTAACATCTTTTTTTTTTTTGTTTTTTTCTGTTATTATGTATTGCATTTCCAATACATTGAACCTGGGAACTTTTTGAATGAGTTTGCAGTAACCTTTTAAGGGCTTGACCATGTGAGTCATGGTCTGGATGTTCTATGCTATCTGTGGAGCAATCTAAGATGGAGATTACTGGAGTATTTTCATTTGCCTCAGTTGTCATGACCTAAAAAGTAGGCTCGTCATTGGTGCATAACCCTTGGTGAACATTGGCTCAGTAGGATCGAGCAAGCCTACGGACCTAGTATGCATCATAATGCATTATAATAGCCAATAATGAATATGAAATGAGACAATAACTTTATTAAAATAAATCATATCAATGTATTAGATAATCCTACTTGTAAATAATAAAAATTGACTACTAATGATGTCTAAAGATAAATGAAATAGTATTGATCATGCCTACACAATCAAGTGCGGGGTGTGCCTATAAATGAGACAATATAAAGCCAAAATGATTCCAATTAAAACGGTTCACCAGTCTGACTTGTAATCTGAAAGACATACTTAAGTACTGAGCAAGCCAATAACTGATTGTTTTGATGGAATCAAAACAAGGAGACACGAGTTTTTATGTAATTTTTTCTTTAAAGTATGCATGAAACAATTGTTTTCTTTAAATTAAATTTCTTGGTATAAGAAAATTCTTTCTTCTATAATTCATAGTTGTCAAAGGTGTGAGGGCAAGAGGCACAGCCCTGTGCAGCTCAGCCTGGCTGAGTCACAGTGCCCTTCAAAAGGGGGCATGGGGCACACCCTTCTTGCTAAGGCCCAAAGCATGCTCTTCATGCGCCTTGTGCAAAAAGGCTTAAACCCATAAGAATTAAGTAAACCCAGTAGACAAAAGTTATGGTTCAGCTTTTTGTGGGAAGTCAAAAAGGCCTTCTTTGTCTTTTAAGTAAAAAGTCTGCTACCCCTGTCTTAGAAAAGAGAAAGTCCTTGTTGTTAAGTGATAATATCAGAATACTTTTGCTTGATTTGTCATTGTAGAATTATTTTCTTGTCAATATGAGGCATATATGTGTTCATTGGCAAGAGACGAGGCTACTGGTGGTCAGCAGATAGCTGCCGGAGCTCTCATCCGCTGGCAGTCAAACACAGTTGAATTTCATGCTTCAACATGCAGGTGGCACTTGTCAGTGCACGAGAGACCCTGTGCCAGCCACCTGCTTTGTTTGTCATGGTCGGATGCAAGTGAACACCCTCTGGTGACCTATTTTGTAGTTGATGTTGTTTTCTGTTGCTATATTTTCAGTTTTTCTGTTCGCGCACAGCTGTTGTGTCCTCTGTGGTTTTTGTTTTGATTTGATTTTTTTCTGAGTTTTTATTGTTTTCTGTTTCAGTCTCTCTTTGATTTTTTTTTTTGTTTTTTTTATTTTCATCTAATTCATATGTAAGTGTTAAATTTTTCTTTTTTTCTGTTTCAACTGTTTTTGTGTGTTTCAAATTTGAATTAAAATTCTATTTCTTTATAGATATAGATATATTTTCTCTTTAGCTGCATCCCATGCTAATTGACCAAGGTGGACAAAGGCTAGTGTCTACTGCCTTTAGTTATAATATTATGACATTTTCTCCCAACGGTTCTTCAAACAAATATACGTCCAATCCATGACTTTGATAAACAACAAACAATATATCGTCTTAATCCCACTATGTAGGGTCAGTTGTATGAATTCTAGCTCACCAGTCATTTCTATTTATGGCCTTATATTTTGTGAGACCCTTAAAGCTCATATCATAACTAAGAGTTTCTCACTAAGTTTTTCTTGGTTTTTCTCTTCCTATTTTGCTAAATAGCAGTTCCATTCCTTCCACTCTTCACAAGCGCCACTATTAGTCCTTTTCTTGCATGATCAAAGCATCCTAGTTGCGTCTCATGCATCTTATCTAATTAAAATAAAAAATTTCATATAGAATGCTTCAGTATACCATCAAAGCTTTAAAAAACAGTAATTGCATTTGATTGAATCATCCAATAGTCATAGCCATGGCAATACAATGTAAAGAAGAGGCTTCCCTAATAAGCTAAGCTCTAACAATGCAAAGACTAATTTTCATATTATGCAAATATGGAGAGTTCAATAAAGTTTAGAGTAAATTACTTTCATAAATAGTGCAATCTAAAAAATATGCAATTATATAAATTTTGTATTCTTGCAGGAGGATAGTGAAATATAATAAAATACACTGACTGCCCCTGAGGCAAGCTTAATTCAAGGGACCATCCCTTGATTTTGACAAATTACGGGGATCTCACCTATGGTTTAAAAGCTATCGGGCAGTATCTATGCTGTTAAATTTTTAAAATGTCCAAAATGACCTCCCCCCCCCCCCCCTCTCCTTTCCCTCTCTCTCTCTCTCTCTCTCCAGTGGTGGCAGTTTGTGATGTATGTCATTGTTTTTCCACCTTCTCCTTGAGGTCTTTCAGTTGATGTTATACCTGCTTAGAAATATTTAGCTTGTTAGCTAGGAGCTCACTAGCCTAATTATAAGCCAAAGGATGTTTCCTTAACCTGATTCTATTTTTTAAAGCATGTTTTAAGTTTGCAATTGAAGTTTTTATTACGTCATTTGGTGAAGAAAGATTTAGAATATAAACTGTTTCTTCATAAATCCTCTTATCCATTCCAGAGCTGCTCGTGTTCTTTTTTACTTAAAGATTGTGAGCTTACTCCATGGGACTTTTTGTTCTCTTTTGCTGCCTCTTTTTAACTATTTAATATAACCTCTCATGAAATGAACAATGAATGGTAAATCCTGAGGCTTCCACAGCTGTCAAGCGTCAGTTAAAAAAAAAAATTGTGTTTTCAGGTGGTCATTGGGATTGCAGTTATACCATATATTATATTTTTGAGAAATTAAATGGTTGGAAAGATTAGAAAGCTACATCTTTGTAAATTTGCTATAATTATGCGCAGACGTGTGTTTTCTGCTAGTTGATAATGGTATGGATTTATTGTTGCTTGATGTTTAGTCCTGCCCGTACCACAGTGCAATTTATTCTTGTTTAGCCCCATGATTAATTTCATGGTGCATCAAGTAAGATATTAATACTGACTGCATTGGGTAATTTCAGGTGTTTGTTGCACTTCTCCGAACTTGCCAGCCAGAAAATAAAATGTTGGTCAAGCAAGCTCTTGACATACTAATGCCAGCACTTCCACGAAGATTACCTCTTGGTGATTCTCGTATGCCAATTTGGATACGCTACACAAAAAAGATTCTGGTTGAGGAAGGTCACTCAATTCCTAATTTGATCCATATTTTCCAGCTCATTGTCCGACATTCAGATCTCTTTTATAGCTGCAGAGCACAGTTTGTACCTCAGATGGTGAATTCTCTGAGTCGCCTTGGGTTGCCATATAATACTACAGCAGAGAACAGGCGTCTTGCCATTGAGCTTGCTGGGTTGGTTGTTGGTTGGGAAAGACAAAGGCAGAACGAAATGAAAGTGGTGAGTGAGGGTGATGTCTCTAACCAGAACAATGATGGACTCAACCATGGCTCTTCTGGTCTTGATACCAAGCGTCCAATGGATGGATCTGCTTTTGCAGAAGATCCAAGTAAGAGGGTAAAGGTTGAACCTGGTCTTCAAACCCTTGGTGTTATGTCACCTGGTGGTGCCTCATCAATTCCTAACATAGAGACCCCGGGATCTGCTGGACAACCTGATGAAGAATTCAAGCCAAATGCTGCAATGGAGGAAATGATTATCAATTTTCTCATACGAGTAAGGCTTTCTTTTTTCTTTATTATCTTTCTTCTTCCTCTGATCTAGAGTAAAATCTGGTGATGGTCTAGGTTTCCTGGAACTCTCTGTGTGTAACAACCTTATTCTATGTAACTTGATAATTCTTTTGACCTATCCCTGAAACTTTTTACTACTTCTAAACTTGATTATTTATGAAATAGCTACTACATAAGTTTTATATTCACTTTTGCTAATCTTATGACATCTGAAAGATAGCTCTTTTACCTAGCCAAAAAAAAGCTCTTTCAAGAATGCTCAGCCATCAGCGTTCAATTTGTGCATATGTACATAGACATATAGTTATATTTGTACAATATTATGTCTTCTATTAATAGATTTGGTATGTTAGATGACCAGTTGCATTCCTGTTGCATGTACTTTTCTCAGGAACCTAAGAATAACAAACAATTTTGAAAGATTTGATCTGTGTGTTAGACTCAATACTCATTAAGACATTTCCGAACATGCATCTGCCACCTGTCTAAAGGTATTCTATAATGTTTTGATTTATTTAAAATTTGATACTGGGGGCAGCAAGGTCACAGTAAGGTTTATTCTTTTATGGCTGAAAGATCACGGGTTTGAGTTATAGAAACATCTTCTTTCCTGTGTTAGTAAGAAGTTATACTTTTGTGGCCGGGAGGTCATGGGTTTTAGTTGTAGAAACAGCCTCTTTACGAAGCAAGGGTAAGCCTGTGCTTGGAAACAACCCTCCTCGATCCTCGCAAAGCAGGGATCCTTGTGCACCAAGGACATCCGGTTTTATTTAAAACTGGACATACCATAAGAAAAAAAAAAAAAAGAAATGCTTCCTATTAATTCCTTTTTTTGAGTTTTTAATTTTAAGAAAACCAGAATTTTCAGTTTGTTCATGAATGCAGCTGTCTAGAGTAGATATTAAATTTCTTTTTATTCATGCATGTTTGAATTGATAATTCACTTGAGTAAAAACATTAAAATGTATTTAGTTTTCTTATTTCAGTATCTTCTCTGCTATAGGTAAGCACCATACATCCTGCCATCACCCCCCACAATATAGGTGTGTATATATGTTGATTCCCATGAGAAATACAAGAGAAAAAGGAAAGGAAAGCAGCCGCCCACGGCTGGAAACTAATCTAGAGTGTTGAGTTTTCAGAAGTTTCTAAATTTAGTTTGGGATAGTTTCCTAATTCCAGTTTAGGATACTTTCCTAAAGTGTGGTGTTGTAATCTTTCCTAAACACAACCCTATAACTAGGGCTGGATGATAATAAGAAAATACACACGGTTTCCCATTCATTCTTACAATATATATATATATGTATGTATGTATCATTAATTAATAAATAATGTGAATATGAATGCTACTGCAAACATGTGAATGCTTTTTACTTGCCAAACCCACTTGTAGATTACACATTCAGTTACGTGCAAATACATCCATGAAGTAGAATATTCTTGCATGGATTTGTAAACTCCATTCATACACTCAGAGAGCAACCAATTTCCTTTTGACTTTTCATTTTCCTTTTTTCCCTGGAGACTTTGGGGGGGGGGGGGTGTTTTCTTTCTGCAAGCAATGGGATAGAAATGGAATTTATTTATTAGATTAATTGCTGTGATGTGAAGGCTGCCACATTTCCAACTTGATGTGTAAGAATTTCCTTGAATCCTTTTGGAAACTAGCTCATGAACTGGGGACTTGCTTCAGTGGTCTCTTTTAGCATATACAGTCAACATTTTTAAATCAACATTGTTCTATCAGCTGATCTTAGAAATGCAGTTAAATGGAAGCTTTGGTTGTAACTGATTATTTTTCCTAAGTATTGATCTTAATATGTTCGTGCAATTACCTGCCTTCCATAATTGTCAGTTATTGTGGAAAGATTCGATAATTCAAATATTTGGGTCCCTGACAACAGGTGGCATTAGTCATAGAGCCCAAAGATAAGGAAGCAAGCCAAATGTACAAACATGCTTTAGATCTCCTATCACAAGCTTTGGAAGTGTGGCCAAATGCAAATGTCAAGTTCAACTATCTAGAGAAGTTATTGAGCAGTATTCAACCATCTCAATCAAAGGACCCATCCACAGCTCTTGCACTAGGCTTGGATGTCATGAATAAGGTTCTGGAGAAGCAACCACATTTGTTCATCAGAAATAATATCAACCAGATTTCTCAGGTTTGAATATTTTCGTGGTCCCATTCTCTCTTCCCCATTGTAGGTTGAGCTTTGAATCATTTTATTTTAAGAATGTGTCCGTATATGGGCAGGCCTTGGTAGTAACGGTAAGGTTGTTCCTTTGTGACTAGTAGGTTATGTGCTTGAGTTGTGAGAATAGCCTCTTTACAAAACAAAGGTAAGGTAGCTTGCAAAATTAACCTTCTCCCCACCCTTGCAAAGCAAGAAGCCTCGTGTGCTTGGGGCATCCTATTAATATGTTGGTATAATTTTTAGATTGTTAGGGCTACTCTATATAAACCAAACTAAAGCTAGGGTGTGGTATTTTTTTTTTCTTTGGAGGGGTTTTATTATTTTTGTTTTCTTTAGCTTTACACTTGCGAATGTTGAAGATCTTCCATATGTGTTTCAGATTCTTGAACCTTGTTTCAAGTATAAAATGTTAGATGCTGGGAGGTCATTATGTTCCTTGTTGAAGATGGTCTTCATTGCTTTTCCTCTAGACTCACTTAGTACACCACCAGATGTAAAAATGCTATATCAAAAGGTTGAGGAACTCATGCAGAAGCACCTTACTGCTGTCACAGCTCCACAGACATCTGGGGAAGATAGCTCTGGTAGCACAATTAGCTTTGTACTATATGTCATTAAAACATTGGCAGAGATGCAGAGGAACATAATTGATCCTTTCAACTTGGTGCGTGTCCTTCAACGTCTGGCAAGAGATATGGGTTCAACAACTGGTTCTTATTCCAGACAGGTATTACAGTTTTCATTCTTTCTCCCCTTTTTAACTGTTGCTTTCCATAAAATTTTCTACTTAATATTAGTGGTTAACATTTAACCATTTTGATCTGCAATTTTGACAAGCTGAGAGCTGCATTAGCGCTCTGTCTCATCTATATGATGTGGGACAGGATAATTTGACTAATAATTGGCATTGCAGGGTATAGGTCTTTCAATGTTTTTAATCAATCAAGAAACTTATGAAAGATGTCTGTAAATTTGGTGGCGAGTCCTTGTTATATGACATGGGTGCCATTAGCTCATCCTGCCTTTGAACCCAATTCATGGATGTGAGATACATTGGTGGCCCACAATGTATTATGGCAACTTTTGTTTATGATGTTCAGATTCATCTTCAGTGTGGAGCTTACATCTAGACAGACAATGTCTGAATTTGAAAATGGCAATCAATCAAGCACATTCATAACTCATAAGAAGTCTGGAAAATTTGATGAATACTATGCCAGAGCCTATGTATGACCTCATGTATACCTTTGAATTAGCTTAATCAGTAGCCATTACTTGAGATGTGAGATAAATTTATGCTATATGATCTATTAATGCAACTTTGGCTCTAGTATTAAGATTCATCTACAGGATTGATTTGCACCTAGATGGACAGTTTGACTAGCTATGAAAATGCCTGATAATTTTCCTATGATAATACCAGGTTGAATTATTAATACTCACCCATTTAAAAACTTAAGCTGGTTGAGAGAAGGGTTAACATTATCTTTTATGTTATCATTTCTAGTCTCGGCAGTTACTAAGTTCCATTTTTCTAGTCTATTGTATCATATCAATTTTGTGCATTGCTTGTTTGTTTGTTTTTTTCTGGAAATGTTTGGACAGGTTGGGTGGTGTTATAAATGTTTATGATAATTTATCAAAAATAATGGGATATACAATGGAATTCACAAAAAAATTCTGGCCTAAGGATATGAAATTCTACCTTTTCTGTAGTGGTCATAATTGCTACCATCATTTTCTATGTTGTCACAATCTCTTTAGTTGAAATTAGGCTTAATTCTCTTTTCCTTCCAGGGTCAGAGAACAGATCCTGATTCTGCAGTTACTTCTTCTCGTCAAGGTGCTGATGTTGGCGCAGTCATTGCTAATCTTAAATCTGTCTTGAAACTAATCAGTGAAAGGGTGATGCTTGTTCCAGATTGCAAACGAACCATAACTCAAGTCCTAAACAACTTACTGTCTGATAAGGGTACTGATGCCACTGTTCTTCTTTGCATACTTGATGTAATAAAGGGGTGGATAGAGGATGACTTTAGTAGGCCTGGAATGCCTGTTGGATCAAGTTCTTTTCTATCTCCAAAAGAAGTGGTTTCTTTTCTTCAGAAACTTTCACAAGTTGACAGGCAGAACTTTAGTCCAAGTACTCTAGAAGAGTGGGACAGGAAATATCTTCAACTTCTTTATGGACTTTCTGCTGATTCAAACAAGTAAGTACATGTTTTTAGAATTTCCATTCCAATACTTTGATCAGGATATTGGGACTAACATCTGAATAATATCCAGATACCCTCAATCCCTTCGGCAAGAAGTATTTCAGAAGGTAGAGAGACAGTTTTTGCTTGGTTTAAGGGCAAAAGACCCTGAAATGAGGATGAAATTCTTCTCTCTTTATCATGAATCTCTTGGGAAAGCATTGTTCACAAGACTGCAATACATCATCCAAGTCCAGGACTGGGAAGCTTTAAGTGATGTCTTTTGGCTCAAACAAGGCCTAGACCTTCTTCTTGCTGTTTTAGTTGAAGATAAACCTATTACACTTGCTGCTAACTCTGCCAGGGTGCGACCACTGCTTGTTTCAGATTCTCTTCCAGATTCTTCTGGAATACAGCCCATGGTTTCTGATGGTTCGGAAGATTCTGAGGAAGCTCCGCTAACATTTGAAAGACTTATATCAAAGCATGCACAGTTTTTGAATGAGATGAGCCGACTTCAGGTGATTGCATTTGCTCCTGTCATTCATTTTTTCATAACAATATATTTTGTGTTTTGAACTTACTGGAGTAGATATAGCTGGAGGTCTAGAATTAATGTCGCCTCCCCCACCTAGTTGAATTGAGGCAGATTTTTGTCATATTGCTGTGGTGGTTTTGAATTAACTGGAGTACATTTTCTGTTTTTCTTCTCGAGTACATTATCTGGGTTATAACTGTGTTGTATTGCAAGGTCGAAAACAATAGATGCTAGCAAGTTGATCAATTGATTGCATACGTGATATCTGCTCACCTTTTCCATTTCTAGTTTCACAATTTTTCTAAGATTCATAAAAGTGATTGTGGGATAGATTTTATGGTTAAGGTTTTTAGATGTTTTATTTTTGTGGGACTGTCTTGGAAGTTACCTGGCTTGACCATCTTCAATCCTCTGTTGAGTATTTATCACTTCTACAGTAAATAATTTCACCATTTTCATTTTGTCAAAATTTTGTTGTGTAGGTGGCTGATCTTGTTATTCCTTTGAGGGAGTTGGCACATACAGATGCAAATGTTGCATATCATCTGTGGGTTCTAGTGTTTCCAATTGTCTGGGTGACCTTACTCAAGGAAGAGCAGGTTGCACTTGCTAAACCAATGATAACTCTCTTATCAAAAGACTATCACAAGAAGCAGCAGGCAAGCAGACCAAATGTCGTGCAAGCTCTTTTAGAAGGGCTTCAGTTGAGCCACCCTCAGCCTCGAATGCCTAGTGAACTTATTAAATATATTGGAAAGACTTACAATGCATGGCACATTGCATTGGCTTTATTAGAAAGCCATGTTATGTTGTTCATGAATGACACAAAATGCTCGGAGTCTCTGGCTGAGCTTTATAGATTGCTCAATGAAGAAGATATGAGGTGTGGACTATGGAAGAAAAGATCGGTAACTGCAGAAACCAGGGTTGGGCTTTCTCTTGTTCAGCATGGCCACTGGCAGCGTGCTCAAAGCCTCTTTTACCAGGCTATGGTAAAGGCAACTCAAGGCACCTATAATAACACTGTTCCAAAGGCTGAGATGTGTCTTTGGGAGGAGCAGTGGCTTTATTGTGCTAGTCAACTCAGTCAATGGGATGCCTTGGTTGATTTTGGAAAACTTGTTGAGAATTATGAAATACTGCTGGATAGTCTTTGGAAACAGCCAGATTGGGCATATTTGAAAGATCATGTCATTCCAAAGGCCCAAGTAGAGGAAACTCCAAAACTTCGTATTATTCAAGCCTATTTTGCACTTCATGAAAAGAATACTAATGGCATAGGAGATGCTGAAAACATTGTAGGAAAAGGTGTTGATCTTGCCTTGGAACAGTGGTGGCAATTACCTGAGATGTCTGTTCATGCAAGAATTCCTCTTCTACAACAGTTCCAACAACTGGTCGAAGTTCAAGAATCAGCCAGAATCATTGTTGATATTGCCAATGGAAGCAAAGTTTCAGGGACTCCTGTTGGTGTACATGGTGGCCTATATGCAGATCTGAAAGACATCCTTGAGACCTGGAGACTTCGAACTCCAAACGAATGGGACAATTTAACTGTTTGGTATGATTTACTCCAATGGAGGAATGAAATGTACAATGGAGTCATTGATGCCTTTAAGGATTTTGGTAATACAAATCCACAACTTCATCACCTAGGCTACCGTGACAAGGCATGGAATGTTAATAAGCTTGCCCACATTTCTCGTAAGCAGGGCCTTTATGATGTTTGTGTATCAATACTGGAGAAGATGTATGGACACTCAACCATGGAAGTGCAGGTAACAGAGACTTCTCTTTTAGACCATATTTATGTGGGTTTTTTTTTTTTGTTTTTTTGTTGGAGTGCTTGTGTGTGTTGGGTGGGGAGGGGGGGTTAAGGTTTTGGGGGGGGGGATGTTTGGGAGCAGAGGTGGAAGCTGCTGGCTTATTGGTTCATTTTTGCAGGAGGCTTTCATCAAAATAAGAGAACAAGCAAAGGCTTACCTTGAAATGAAAAATGAACTCAATAGCGGCCTTAATTTGATCAACAGTACTAATCTGGAATATTTTCCAGTGAAGCACAAAGCCGAAATTTTTCGTCTTAAAGGTGACTTCTTACTGAAGATGAATGACTGTGAGGGTGCTAATCTTGCATATTCAAATGCCATCAGCCTTTTCAAAAACTTGCCTAAAGGATGGATTAGCTGGGGGAACTATTGCGATATGGTATATGTTCCCTACTACTGATTTAACATCTATTTTTCTGATAACTTATATACCTAACCTGCAATTTTTTCAGGCTTATAAAGAGACCCATGAAGAAATTTGGTTAGAGTATGCTGTGAGCTGCTTTCTTCAAGGTATCAAATTTGGCATTCCTAATTCCAGAAGCCATTTAGCCCGTGTTCTGTATCTTCTCAGTTTTGATACACCTAATGAACCTGTGGGGAGATCATTTGATAAGTATCTGGACCAAATACCACACTGGGTTTGGCTCTCTTGGATTCCGCAGCTATTACTTTCTTTGCAGAGGGCAGAAGCACCACACTGCAAACTTGTTCTACTAAAAGTTGCCACTGTGTATCCACAGGTAATTTATTTTGTTTGTTTCTTTCTGAACTTATGTGGATAACTCAGAATGCCTTTAATAGTGTCACATTCTCCTTTGTCAAATATTAGGCACTATATTATTGGTTGCGCACATATTTGCTAGAACGCCGTGATGTTGCAAATAAATCTGAATTTGGTAGATTAGCAATGGCTCAGCAAAGGATGCAACAAAATGTCTCTGGTGTTAATGCGAACTCTATTGGCTTGACTGATGGGAGTACTAGAGTGGCGAGTCATGGTGGGGGCTCTTTAGCTTCTGACAGTCAGGTCCACCAAGGAGGTCAAGTTAGTGGTGGTGTTGGATCTCATGATGGAGGAAATTCTCAGGTTCAAGAACCTGAAAGATCCGCAGCTATTGAAGGTCCCGTGCATGCTGGGAATGACCAATCCCTACAACAGAGTTCCCCAGCTATCAATGACAGCCAGAATGCATTGAGGCGTAATGGTGCCCTGAATATGGTTGCTTCTGCTGCAAGTGCTTTTGATGCTGCAAAAGATATAATGGAGGCTTTAAGAAGCAAACATACTAATCTAGCTAGTGAACTTGAGGTGATGAACTCTACTTTGGTTTTTTATTGTCATATTTACCGTCTTTTATTGTTTTCATGATATTTTTACTAGTGATAATGCATTTTCAAGCATAATAGCATGCATGCAGAATAGACATTGAGATGGAGAACACTTGTGTATCTTTTCCTTTTTGCTTTTGCTATTTTGCACCTGTTTGCATAATTTTCATATATATTGGCTTGGCTTTATAAGATGAACCTTATGAGAGAATAGCTTTTCATTTGTGCTATAGTAAACAGGTGTTATAGTTTTGGGTTGCTAACCTAAAATAACTTGACAGCTCCTAAAGAACAACACATTTTGCAGATTCTTCTGACAGAAATAGGTTCAAGGTTTGTTACCCTGCCAGAGGAGAGACTATTGGCAGTAGTTAATGCTTTACTCCACCGTTGTTACAAGTACCCAACTGCAACTACTGCAGAAGTTCCTCAGTCTCTGAAGAAGGAGCTCTCTGGTGTTTGCAAGGCATGCTTTTCAGCAGATGCTGTGAATAAGCATGTTGAATTTGTGCGAGAGTACAAGCAGGATTTTGAACGTGATCTTGATCCAGAAAGCGCAGCTACATTCCCTGCCACTCTTTCTGACCTTACTGAGCGGTTAAAGCACTGGAAAAATGTTCTGCAGAGCAATGTTGAGGATAGGTTTCCTGCTGTACTGAAACTGGAAGAGGAAAGCAGGGTGTTGCGAGACTTCCATGTTGTGGATGTGGAGGTTCCAGGACAATATTTTACTGATCAGGTAAGTGAGTCTATAATTCTTATAGATTCAGCAAGAATTAAAAGGTACCTGTTGCACAAAACTCCTGTGCTGCTGCCTGCCATTATTTGGTCTAGGAGGTCTGATGTACGTACCCCTGCTACTATTTGCTAAGAGGCCATTTTAATAATTTGAACCCGTGACTGCTGGGTCATAATGGGGCAAACCTTTTACAGCTACTGATAATGAAATTTCATCGACATATTTAATGAAGTAATTTCCTGTCAAATAATAAAATAACCTTGGATTCTAAAATCATGAACTTAATTTTGGATTTGCAGACAATGGAAAAAAGTCGTCACTTGAGAGGATTTACTAAACTGCTGGTGTCCTTGCGCTGATAGTTGTGTTTTATTTATTTGTTAGTTCATTTCCTTCCCACCCTACATTGTGGATAACGATCTATCTTTTTAGGAAGTTGCACCTGATCATACAGTAAAGTTAGACCGGGTTGGAGCTGATATTCCAATTGTGAGAAGACATGGAAGCAGTTTCCGGCGATTGACTCTAATTGGCTCTGATGGCTCCCAGCACCATTTTATTGTTCAGACATCATTGACCCCCAACGCCAGAAGTGATGAGCGTATATTGCAGCTATTCCGTGTGATGAACCGAATGTTTGATAAGCACAAGGAATCGAGACGCCGAAACATATGCATTCACACCCCCATTATTATCCCTGTTTGGTCCCAGGTAATTAGTTCAACCTTCGCATATTTTACTCTCTATCTGAGTTGTATTTTTACTTCCTAAAAGAGCAGGATGAATTTTCTGTAGTAGATGTCACATGAGTTTGTGCAGACTTTCAGGCATTCCAACTATGCACCATGTGAATCATTGTCCGTTTTGCTCTACGTGCTATATATATATATATAGGTGGGATTGACTAGGTGGTTGCTACTCTAGACATAATTGCTACTGCCATAATGAGATGAGAGTATTATCTGGATTGTGCTTGATCCTAATAATTAATGCTTTCTGTTCTAGGTACGCATGGTAGAAGATGATTTGATGTATAGTACCTTCCTTGAGGTTTATGAGAACCATTGTGCAAGGAATGATCGAGAGGCAGATCTACCCATTACCTATTTCAAGGAGCAGCTGAACCAAGCAATTTCTGGCCAGATCTCTCCAGACGCTGTGTCTGATCTTCGCCTGCAAGCTTACAGTGACATAACAAAAAATTTTGTGACTGATAGCATTTTGTCCCAATACATGTACAAGACTCTCTTGAGTGGAAACCACATGTGGGCTTTCAAAAAGCAGTTTGCCATTCAGTTGGCACTCTCAAGTTTCATGTCATTCATGTTGCAAATTGGGGGAAGGTCCCCAAACAAGATACTGTTTGCTAAAAACACTGGGAAAGTATTCCAGACTGATTTTCACCCTGCATATGATGCAAATGGAATGATTGAGTTTAATGAGCCAGTACCTTTCCGCTTGACAAGGAACCTGCAGGCATTCTTCTCACATTTTGGGGTGGAAGGCCTCATTGTTTCTGCCATGTGTGCAGCTGCACAGGCTGTGGTTTCACCAAAAGTGAGTTTCATTTACCAGTTTCTTGCTTTGATCTTTAAGTTAAATTTTCTCACCATTAACAAACATTTTCTTGAACTTCTTTGTTCCAGCAAAGCCAGCATTTATGGCATCATTTAGCTATGTTTTTCCGGGATGAACTCTTATCTTGGTCTTGGAGAAGACCTCTTGGGATGCCTCTGGCCCCTGTTGTTGGTGGGGGTAGTTTGAACCCTGCTGACTTTAAACAAAAAGTCATTACAAATGTGGAGCATGTTATTGGCCGGATCAGTGGAATAGCCCCACTGTATGTCTCTGAAGAGGTACGTTCATAAATTTTTCCATGCATCTGATCAATGTTTGACTAAGAACATAACCTGCGCCCACAAAAGAAACTTACGTGCTTTTTGGTACCCAAGTACACTGCAAATTTTAGAGATGTCTTAGGGTCTCTTGATGGTATTTGGGATGTGCTTTGTTTGGTCCAAACCAGTTTTATGCCCGGTTCAATTTAATATTTTTTCCAAAAAAATGGGTTGGTTTGAAAATTTTGAGAAAAACATTTTGCAGTATGGATTCAGTAAGTGTTACAAAACAAGCAAAACTAAACTGTAAACTGTTTTATATATTATGTACGATATTATATATAAGGTATAATATTTACCTAAAAATATATCTTTTACCAAAAAAATATTTTAATGATAAAAATTTTAGCCATTTGTATTGAAATTTTATACAAATAATTTTTTTTTATTTTTACTAATAAAAATTTTGAATTATTCTTTACTTTTTATATTGATTAATACAATTCTTATATTGTCTAAAAATTGCGGGTTTGGTTTGGTTTTCCTACTAAAAATGGTTCAGTTTGGTTTGGAATATATCCAAACCAAAATTTGTGATTTGGTTTTATATTCTTTTAAACCGGACCATGCCATTCACACCCTTAGATGGTAATTTTTCAAAGAAAGTGGGGTTATTAATGTGTTCATTTTTTAATAAAAAGCAACATGCTAAAATTCTGGGTGTTAAATCTGTTTTCCCCTGTTAGATCTGTTGCCATGGCTGCGAACTGAAGGGATAAAAAAACTGATGTCCTATTGCTAGTTCACCTATTTCTGTGTTTTTTCCTTCTACCCTTTGTATTTTTGGGTAATCTACCCTTTGTATAATGCTAGCTCACCTATTTCTGTGTTTGGAATATGGTTAACCAGCTTATTTACCCTTCCTATAGCATGCAATATACTCCCTATGGTGCAGAGACGAACTTATTTCCCTTTTCTTTACTGAGTTTTTCCTCGCCCCCACCACCTTACCACCACCATGAAATACCTGGAACCATTTCCCTTTCTTAACCGTTCCGCTTTATCATTGTTTTTCTCCCTCTTTCCTCATCCTTCTTCTCTCCTCGTCCTAATTTCCTTCCTGCTTCCCGCCACGAGATATTGCTGCAAACATACATAACATCTCAAGTTTGTGTGTTACATATGTATGTTTCAAAGTTTAGAGTATGTTTGGAACCAAAGGTGAGAGGGAGAGTGAAAGAAGAGGGTAAATGATCAACTGAGTTAGGCATAGTCACGCTTTTGCTTGTGGATCTACTACTAATTCCTTACGAGATAGATTGTGTAGGGTATGTTCAGTACCCTACAAAAAAGAAAAGTCTGACCAATCGAGAAGGAATGCCGACAGTTGAGGGGTAGTTGCAGAGAGGAGTAAAAGCACGTACACGTGTTTTTATGTCATATAATTTAATTGGGAATATAACAGGAGAGGGCAAAGACACAGATTGACATGGCTATCCTATCCCAAACACACTTCTCTCTTAACACACTATCCTTTTGTGACCTGAGCTCTAATGTTTGGTAACATTGACTTGGTTCAGGATGAGAATGCGGTTGAGCCACCGCAGTCTATGCAGAGAGGGGTGACTGAGTTGGTTGAAGCTGCTTTGAGCCCCAGGAACCTCTGCATGATGGATCCAACGTGGCATCCCTGGTTCTAGATGCATCTATAGATCTATTATACATCGCGATCTGTGATATGTAAGTTTATCAGCAGTGGTGGTGGTGGTGGTCTTGCTTGTAAATATTCAGTGTAAATTTTGCTGTAAAGCAGACGCCAATTAACTAGCTAGTGTACTGTATTGTGTACTCTCTCTCTCTCTCTCTCTCTCTCCGACTGGGGTTGTAAGCTGCAACTTCGCACCGAATATCGAAATTGGTGTTATTACAGCTGGTGAGATCCAAAAAGGTTTCTTATTGGTGCTATTTCCTTGCCTTTAGCCAGAATAATTAAAATGTTTTTTTTTTCTTTTGTATTAATAATTCAGTTAAAACTTAAATAAAAAAATAATTAATGCTCGTTTGTTAATTATTGATTTTTCGTTTGTAAAATTGATACTAAACGTCCAAAAATAAACCTACCTTCACAGACAAACTTGAACCACACGCGCAGCATCTATCAAAATTAAAACAAATACTGAGTTTGATATACTATTTGGAAAATTGATCAACCCCAAATTTGATATACTGTCACAATAATAAAATAAAATTTTATTATAAAATTAAAACGAAATAATCAAAAGTTTTTGAGTATTTTCTAATTATGGGATTCATCTTTGGAAGAAATTAATAATGAATTGGAATAGAATATTCAAACTGCCAAATCGATTATTTTTCCTGAAGGAACTAACCGACGGCCAGCGCTTCCATCACCAGAGAGAAATTGAAAGACTGATGTAACGAAACACTCTTTAAACAAAAACATAAAAGTGTGTTTGATTGTGCATATTTTTTATAAAAAATATATAATTATTATATATTTTTTATGAAAAATAATCAAATACTCTTAATTTTTTCATGAAAAAATATCTATGGTACAAGTAGGGCTGGCCATTTTCGACACGATCCGATTATACGACACGACACGGAATTAAGCGGGTTAAGATTGGGGTTAATCGAGTTCGGGTCATAAACGGGTCAATCTATTTATGACACGATTATTTTTGTGTCTTAGGCGGGTCAACCCGTCTAACCCGTTTAGACACGAAATGACACGTTTAATTAAACGTGTTAACGGGTTGACCCGAATACGTTAACACGATTATATACGAAATGACACGTTTAATTAAAAAGGTTAGTGGATTGATCTGAACACGTTAACATGATTATACACGAAATAACATGTTTAAAACTAAATAACACGTTTAACAGGTGACACAATATGACCTATTTAAATTAAACGGGTTAAACATGTTAACAAGTGACATGACACGTTTAGTTAAACGGGTCGTGTCGTGTTACACGTTTAATAAACGTGTCGTGTTTGGATTTAAGGAATTTGACACGATTATTAAACGAGTCGTGTTCGGATTAGCCTAACACGTGTTATACGTGTGTCTCGACACGACACGATTACGACCCGCTAATACGAATTACCACCCCTAAGTACAAGCATTTAAAGCTTATTTTCATGAAATTTATTTTTCAAGGGGATAAGAGTAATTTTTGTTTTTTAGGCAATATTACCTAAAATTAAATTCTAGGTAATGTAATCAAACACACCCTAAAACCCATTACGACTTGAAATTGCATCTTTTAGGCTTTAGTCATGTAGTTTGTGATGCAACAACGATGCACAAGTTCGTTTCTGTCGCCTTTACAAAGGGGACAGATTGGTTCACAATATATAAAGACAAAAGTAAAGAACCAGGCTAACTTACCAAGTATTGCTCAATTCTGGGCACATTTACAGTTCATAGCCACTCTCCACAAAAGCCATACAAATAGCCACATTCTCCATTTACACATTCACATAAAACCCACACAAAAAAAAAAAAAACTTCCATGCACAGAAAGGGATATAAAGTTCAAAAGCTCGTACCATTCCACAGAGGCACAAACTCGAAAGGGCAACAAAGTTGGCATGCATCATGTCGTGAGAACGTCAGGGATAGCTTGTGAACAACTTCCTGTAATTCTACCTCCAACATCGGGGAAATTGTCGAATCCAGGCAATGGTCCTACCTTTCCATCATCATCTACCTGTACAGGGTACTTGAGAAGATGCCCTTGCAATGGAGTGAAACCCTCGGCTGTGTACCTCTTCCAGTTATCTTCGGCCACTCGATTCACTTCCTTCACACACTCCAAAGTCTCTGGCTCCTTGAAGCATTTCTCTACGCTCCCGAGGTGCTCAGCCCACAGAGACATTCTGTACCCGTAGATCTGCACGTGGATTTGTCGGGTTAACCATATTATTACGTGCCACTGAACTTCCAAGAGAACAAACAAAACCCGCCTCAAAGTCACAAGTTTACTGAAATAATGAAACAAGTAATCAAACCTGGCCATGAGGATGTTGCTTCTTGCTCGACCAAGTGTGATGGGGCTGATACGCACCCATGGCTATCTCGGTGTCTTTAGTACCAGCCAAAGATCTCTGATTAATGTTGGCTGATCCTATTATTACATACTCATCATCCACTATCATTCCTTTTGCATGCACATAGACCATGAAACGCTGGAATTTCTCAGAATCTGAGATCTGATAAAATCAAACGGAGTGAGTATCAGTACTGCAGCATTTGTTACAGAATTCCCGAGTAAACTGCCTGGTATAACAATTCCAGTCAGTAATTTACCTTAGCACCATTAGCAGAAGACTCTGAATCTTCTCTTGACCTCTCCTCAGGTATTTCTTCTCGATTGCCAAGGCAATAGAAATTTAGGTAATCCTGAGGATTTGCATCAGCTACTTGCATTGATTTAAGTTCCCGTGCAACCACTCCATACATCGTTTCCATTGTCTGGTTCTGCAATAATAAAGTTACAAGTTTTCATCATCAATCATAGTAAATGATAAAACATCCCATGGCCATCAACAGATTCAGGTCTAATAAGTTAGTTTTCATCTTCAATCATAGTAAATGATAAAAGATCCCATGGCCATCAACAGATTCAGGTATAATAAATTCTTAAGTCACATTGCATTAATATCTTTCATCAAAAAACTTTGCATTGCTCACCAAGAAGAGATATTCTTTGCCATTACTTCCAGAGTATTCAACTTATTAATAGAAAGTAAATTACCTGCCAAAACAGGATTTCTTGCATGGCACCAGTAGTTGGATCACCTTCAGGCCACATTGGTATGACAACATACACTGCAAATCTCTCTTTAGCTCTAATTTTACTAGCAATTTTCAATGCCAACTCCATGGGGACCAGGTTATCAGCTCCTGACCACATTATTGAAGCAGTCATCTTCGGAAAAATATAAGCAAGCAGCCATAATGCAATCGAATGAGGACACTTATTTTGGTGGAATGATACTTCTGGTGAGTGGAAGACATTAACAGGGTACTGCAAATCTAATAACGTAAAGAATAAAGTTAGAGTTGACCTGCATCTTTGTACGATGGCCATGCATATGATGATCCAATAAAATATTGATTTTCAATGTATATGAAATGTTGAGCTGATCTGATAGCCTGAATGTATGCTATCTGTATGCTTCTATCTATCACCAGATTTTTTGAACATAAAAGGTTCTGCAACAAAGCACATCAGACCAACAAATGCCGTACCTTAGTGAAATGAATTGCTAGCAGAGATCAAGCAGCATATGAATCAAAACAATTATTAAGAATCATAAATCAGAAGCACTGCTGACTTTTGTGAGCATGTCGGCAAATTAAACTACACAAGAAACATAAAATGAACCACAGAATCTAATCTATAAACAGTTTTATGACCAACCTGAGACTGAGCAATATCAACAGTTTTAGGGAACCCCTTCGCTGATCCTGAATCAATGGACCGGAAAATCTGCCAGAAGGGAATTTGTCAGCTTTTGACAAGAAAAATGATTTAACAGGAAAGAAAAAAGAAAGAAAGTTCAGCAGTCAACCTGAACGTGCCAGTTTTCAGGATGTTCTTCTTTGGAAACCCATAAAAAGGGATCTTCCTCTGGGACAGAGGCGAGCTTCTCATGCTTCCAAGCAGATTGAACTGGACTAAGTATCCATGAAATACGATCGATCTTTATCAAAGCATCATCATGCCAATGAGATACTCTTCTGAGTCGAAACCCCAACTCAGTCCACTTTGTTGCTTTTCTCCACCGCTGCTCAAAGTTTAAAAGAACATCATATGCAGCTTGCCCATCAATTCTGCAGTGCAAATCATGCCAAGGCTGCCTTGGAGCCTTAGTCCCAGCCTGAAAACCAAAAAGCAGAAAAATAAACAACTGCACAGACAAAAAGTGAACAGAATCATCAGGACCATTGAAAATTAGGAAATCTTAGACAGGACTCATTTTACAGATTTACTAGGTCAATAATACCCCAGAAAACCATCTCAATAATACATTTCCATGCAGCAGCAACCTAGGGAAGGAAAGTGCTAGCCTCACACCACAAAGTATAATGACAAAGCATTTAACATCTCAAGCATGGCCCTTAATGATTTCATTAACTTCCATGACAAACAAATAAACGCTAAGTTTAAAGTGCAAAAAAGATGTCCAAATCATTATAATATATAACCATCTTCAGATCAAGCACCAAGATATCATCATAATGTGCTATTTCAATTAGCATAAGAATGGAAAACATTCAGAAACACAAGGGAAATAAAAAAGAATATAAATATATTAGAGGGCAAAAAACTAAAAACAATACAAGTTTGAAAGAGTTTTTGGAACTTTTATTTTGAGAAATAAAGATTTCTAATCAGTTTCTCTTTTTATCCTCCTGTTCCTTTCTGATCTACATAGAGGCGGGAGCATTTTAAAATGGTTATGACGGGAACTAAATCCTCCATAGTTACCAACAGAAAAAATCATCATAAAAAACAGAAAGAATGTTATAAATTAAAGAAAGATCAAATGAGGCCAAATTACTCACAGGAAAATTAGGATTATGATAATCATCATGAAATACAGTATTAAGATCACGAAATAACCGATGCTCAGGTGTATCATAGCGACCATCACAGAGATCAAGACCACCCAAAAATGCTGTAATCTTTCTGTTATTACCAGCTGCCTGTGTATCCACAAGTACACATTTCTGATGGTGTGTAAATAGAGTTCCAACAACCTGATTAAAAAAAAACAAAAAAACTTCAGCAGGTCATTTGACCTAATAAAAAGCACAAGCCTAATATAAATATTCAGAAATATCCTAAAATAAATTAACATTGGTGAACAACTAACAGTGCATAATTGTTTCTTAAAAGTGATTTCAAAGGAGCATAACTAGTTCTATATTTTTCCACACAGAAATAAAATTACATGAATGACAGTCAAGATTTTAAGCACAATCATCTAACTGTTTAACTTATCCTTGCCCATGGCACAAATCATCATTATTATCCAACACCAATGGTGTTTAGACCAGTTTAGCTAAATACCAAATGGAGGGATACAAAAGTAAGAACCTAGCGTGTGTGTCTAAGAAATTGCATGCCTGCCAAAAACACACCACACAGAGAGAGTTCCTGCTAAAGGAAACAATATGAAACCTTCCTTAGCAATGAGAATGGAAAGATGAAAAGGAAGGACAACAGATATATGGAATACAAGCAATGTTAATATAAAAAATCAATATAACATATAATGGAATACATCCTGCCTGTTGTTTCATGTAGCCAAGCTTACTGCTGGCATAACGAGGTGACAGCACACAAGTGACAGACGAATGCTTGAAAAACTTCTTCGTCTCTTCATCATGCGTTTGCATCATTCCTGCCTGCATTATAGGCCGCTTCAAACAAGAGTTAAAAAAAAATACTTTACCCCAATAACTTCAATAATAACACCATAAGAAAATTTCAATAGCAAGAATAAGTCCCCAAACCTTGAAAATAAATTTGAAGTAATTAAGAAACTCTCAATTTCTAGGCATGGAATTTCAAGATTAAATTAATTGCACGGTTTGCACCAATTAACTGATGCTTAAAAATTCATTTCATTGACTTTTAACTCAGAATTTTGTTTCTGAGAGAGCAAATTTGACAAGATGTCAGATTCAGATCTGACAAGGGTGAATTATACTCTGATCAGTGGAGAATTAGTGAGTTTTAGGAGGGAAATATAGAGAGGGGGGGGGGAATTGAGAGAAGAATCGAGGGAGAATAAAGAAGAGAGGCGGGAAATGAACTCAAATTGTATTCATCGATGCCTCCTTCAACAGTGGAATCAGGATTATATACTGATCCTGAGGGAACGATTGGCGCCAAAATTCAAACTCTACACAACTACCCTACTTCCAGTTCTTACAATAGTGCCCTAATAACAAACCGTATATAGGCTAACTACTATCTCTTCCCTTATAACTCGGGCACATGACAATTCACCCTCCCCCCCCCCCCCTCTTTCTCTCTCTCAAACCTTTCTTGTCCTCAAGAAAGTTAAAAAGTAATCCAGCTGCTCTTGGTAATTGCTTGAGAAGGTCATGTAAGTACTCCTAAGTGTTATTTTATGGGTGTAAGTTGGACCAATGGACAAGCACCTGTGTTATTAGGACTCCTTGTCTGTGAATGACTCTCTTGTCTACAATTGCGATAGGCTCACTCTCCTGTTGAGTTTCTGGCATAGCACGTGGTAGAGTAGAGCTCACTGGGCTGCTTCCTGCAGATTTCTTAAGGAGTGATACGTGGAACACGGGATGGATGTTGGAATTGTCTAGTAGTTGTAGTTTGTAGGCTGCCTTCCCCAAACAAGCTATCACCTCATAGGGTCCATTGAACTTTGGGCTGAGTTTGGTCACTTGTGTTTGTGATAGAGCCTTCAATTGTGCTTGCCTTAGCTTCAAATATACCCCGTCCCCAACTAAGAATTCCCTCTCACTCCTCTTCTTGTCCGTGAATTGTTTCATTCTACTCTGGACGTTGGCTGGCTCTTTCATTAGGGTGAGCAATATCTATTGTCGTTGTTGTTGGTAAGAGTCCATGGTGGCTACTGGCGTGCCTTCTCCCATTGTTGGTAACAACGGTGGCTTGTAGCTGTATAAGGACTCGAATGGGGTCATCTTCAAGGCACTATGGTGGCATGAATTGTACCACCATTGAGTCAGTGGTAGCCATAAACATAAGCACCTTAGGTATGTCTCCAAGCATTAATTAACTCTCTCGGTTTGTCCAAAAATTTCTAAATGGTAGGTTGAGGACATGTGGAGTTGAGTGCCTAGGGATTTCATAAGCTCCTTCCATAGCAAACTTGTAAAAACTTTATCTCGATCTAAAACAATCATTTGAGGGATCCTGTGTAGTCTTCCCACCTGGTCTAAGAATGCCTTGGCTACCTCTTGTGCCGTAAAAGGATGAGCTAAGTTGATGAAGTGTGCATAGTTAGTCAATCGGTCTACCACCACCAAGATGCAGTCTCTCCCCTCAAATCTAGGCAGACCTTCCACAAAATCCACGGTGATGTTGGCCCAAGCTTGTTCCAATATTGGTAAGGGTTGTAGTAAGCCTGGGGTGTATATATATTCTCATGCTTGTACTGCTAACAAATCTCACATGTCATGATGTACTCCTTAACTGTTTTCTTCAATTGTGGCTAATAAAAAGAGTTGTTTAATTCGACAGTAAGTGTTATGTATCCCAGAATGCCCTCCAATTGGAGATCCATGTAATGACTGTAGTATCTTTTTCTTAAGGGTGTCACTATCCCCGATCACTAACCTCCCCTTATATCTAATTAGGCCATTGTTCAATGTATATCCCTGTCTGCTTGAGCGATCAAGGATTAGCTGCTCCAATAACTCCTTGGTCCATTCCCCTTTTTCATGGCTGGATGAAACTTCATGATACCAATCTAGAATGAGAGAAGTGATGGTTGCTAATGTTCCTTCCTCAAAGCATCGGGATTGGATGTCTGCAGCCTTGCTCTCTTGCCCCTTCTTATACTATATCACATAATCAAGTCCCATAAGTTTTGACATCTCTTTCCTTTATAAATGAGTATTTTTGTTGCAACAAGAACTTCAGACTCACATGGTCTGTCCTGATAATAAATTGCCCCCCTTCTAAATAATGTCTCCACTTCTCCACTGCTATGAGGATGGCTAGTAACTCCTTATCGTATACATAGAGGCCCAAATGTTTAGGAGCTAATGCCAGACTAATAAAGGCCAATGGTATGCCCCCTTGCATTAAAACTGCCCTTACTCCATTATTGCTCGCGTCAGTCTCCAATCCAAATGGTTTGTTAAAATCTGGAAGACTTAGTGTAGGTACTTCACTCGTGGCCTTTTTTAATAGCTCAAAAGACTCCTTTGCTTTCTCATTCCAGTGGAACCCCTCCTTCTTTAGTAGCTCTATCAATAGCTTACTAATAATTCTGTAGTTTTTCACAAATCTTTGATAATACCCGGTGAGTCCCAAGAATCCCCTCAGTGCTCTCACATTGACAAGTTGGGGCCATGCAGTCATTGTTATCTTTCGAGGATCTGTGCTCACTCCAGCACTAGATATTACATGTCACGGGTACTCCACTTGGGTTTGTGCAAATGCACATTTTGATTTCTTGATGTACAATTGGTTGAGTCGAAAGACTTGTAGTGTGGTTCTTAGGTGCTCTAGGTGTCATGAAAAGGTAGGGCTATAAACCAATATGTCGTCAAAGAATACAAGAATAAATTGGCGTAGATATGGTTCAAATATCTTATTCATTAAGTCTTGGAAGGTTTCCGGAGCGTTGGTTAAACCAAAGGGTATTAACATGAATTCATAATACCCTTGATGGGTTCTATAGGCTGTTTAGTGGATATCATTTGAGTTTATACGTATCTGATGGTATCCAGAACGTAGGTCAAGTTTGGTAAATACTTTAAACCCATTGAGTTCATCCAACAAGTTTTCAATGATGGGTATGGGAAACTTATTTTTGATTGTGAGTGAGTTTAGTTGGCAGTAGTCAACACAAAAATGCCAACTACCATCTTTCTTTTTAACAAGGAGTAAGGGGGAAGCATAAGGGCTTAAGTTGGG
The DNA here is from genome assembly GCA_036245055.1 of Diospyros kaki. Classification (NCBI taxonomy): domain Eukaryota; kingdom Viridiplantae; phylum Streptophyta; class Magnoliopsida; order Ericales; family Ebenaceae; genus Diospyros; species Diospyros kaki. Next base: position 43,231,768 of record BSEG01000016.1, read on the forward strand.
TCTGATGATGGACCTTTGCAACATGACCTTGTTCATCTTTTCTATCTCAGCTCTTTGTTTGAGAGGGTAGCAGTAGGAGCGTATATTCACGTGTTCTATTTTTGGCATGAGGTTGATGGTATGGTCTAAAGGTCTTTTAGGTGGTAGAGCCTTAGGTTTCACAAACAAGTCCTGAAACTCTATTAGGAGAGAGTCAAGAGAATCAAGTTGATGTACCTCCCAAGGAGTTGGAGCGAGGTCATCAATGATCAGCTCCAATTCTCCTCTTCCTTCCAGTTCCTCCTCCACTTGCTCCATTGCATGGATAGAAAACAATTAAGCAAAAACCATTTGTTTCTAAAAATCTTCTACAATTTCTTCCCCATTATCATCTTACATACCCTTGTTTTTGCATTGCCTGTTATTGTCATTCTCTGACCCTTTCCAAACGTGACTTTCATCTTATTGAAATCAAAATAGATGGGACTTACCTCCATCTAGTCAACTCCAAGTACCATGTCACAACCCCTTAACTTTAATAGCCATAGATCGGCTTCAAACTAATCTCCTTGCATCCACCAGTAGAATCCCATACGAGCCAACTTACACAATACTTTCTGCCCATTAGCCACAGTGACTGAGAGAAGGTGTGTTCCCGTGAGGCTGCGCTTCAAATTCTTTGCAATTCCTTCGTCTAGGAGATTGTGGATACTCCGACTATCTATTAGTATCATCAACCTACCATCCAAGGCCCTTCCCTCCACCTTTATAATTTTGCTATTGGATAGCCCCCATAATGCATGCAATGAAATCTCTACCTTCTCTTCATCAGCTTCCTCCCGGTTGTTATCCTCTTCCCCTTTTGTCTCTACCTCCTAGCAACTGATGTTTGCATTGATGTCCTAGGGAGTATTTGTCCCCACAACATAAGTAGAGGCCAGCCTGCCTCCTCTATACCAAGAGTTTACCCACTAGCGGTTGAGCAAGTATAGTGAGAGCCATTCCCTTACTCCCTTGGTTGATCTTGCCATTGTCCGTGCTCCACCTTTTGTTCCCTTGTTGTGCTGATCCCAATTGCAATACCTTTCCCGTCCACCTCTGCTTCTTCATGAGGGCCCCCACCATCAACTCTTGCAACTTAGCAAATTCGACAGCTTGCTTAATGGTTTTTGGTTGAAACATTTTTACTGTAGATCGCAATTCTTTGTTCAAATCGCTAAAGAAGCTTGATACGAAATAGCCTTCTGTAAGTGTTGGGTATAGGATCAAAATGAAAGCCTTGAGCTCTTCAAACTTCTGTTGATAGGCCTAGACCGTCCCCTCATGCCTAAGCTTGTTGAATTCTTATACAACATCCAACATTCCCCTTTCTCCAAAGCGTTCGCATAGATCCACGACAAACTCCACCCATGAAAAATTCTCCTTCACCCCACTCCATCCCTAAAACTAGGCATCTCCTGCGTCATTCATGTAAGCAACCACCAAGGTCACCTTTTGTTCTTCAGCCACATTGTAGATGTTGAACATGCGTTCACAACGCCTTACCCACCATCTTGGGTTTTGGCCATCAAATACAGGGATCTCCATCTTTGGCATCAGAAATCCAATATGGTTAGAGCCAATTGGGTTCCCTTGCCTCCTTCCATCTTCATTCTCCCCTACCACCTAAGGTTCAACCTCGACTTCCACCGATCCCTCGAATCGGTGAGTTACTCCATGTCCAAGCAAAATTGAATTAGATCTCTCCCTAGGTGGAAATTCGGGTGAGATTCTTACTGGTGTCTGGCTAGTAAACATAACCATAAATTGTTGCATATGATCTCATGAGAGTTGGCCCTGCTCTCGCATTTGATCTTGCAATTGAGTGTGCTACTCTTGACTTTCTTCACGCCACCTCTCCATCGCCCCTTTGATCCTTTTTTCCACCACCAAATCCATCGATGTCTCTAATGTTCCCAATCGAATCTGCATATCCGCTACAATCGCTATCACCTATTGGAGCTATGCCTCCATCTGCTTCATCCTTGTTCCATCGATCATGGCTACTAGTGTTTGACCATACTTGATGCCCTGAACCTTGCTCTGATACCAAATTGTCAAATTCAGATCTGACAAGAGTGAATTCTCCTCTAATCAATGGAGAATTAGTGAGTTTTAGGAGGGAAATATAGAGAGGGGGAAAATTGAGAAAAGAATTGAGAGAGAATAAAGAAGAGAGGTGGGAAATAAACTCAAATTGTATTCATCAATGCCTCCTTCAATAGTGGAATCAGGGTTATATACTGATCCTGAGGGAACGATTGGCGCCAAAATTCAAACTCCACACAACTACCTTACTTCCAGTTGTTACAATGTTGCCCTAATAACAAACCGTATAGAGGCTAACTACCATCTCTGCCCTTATAACTCAGGCACATGACATATGCTTGATGACACGTGTTGTTCAAACAATATGTTTAATTTAATCTAAAGATGAAACAACTAACAATATCATTCCAACATTACATACACATGAGCACAAAAAGGTACAGGTTATTACACAGGTAGCCAGGTAGCACAAAAACTATTTCCAGTTTAATATTCAATTAATGAAAACTCCTACTGTTATCATCCAGCGTTAATGATGCAATCAAATGCAAACAGGGATTTTAATTGGAAAAGAACTTTCATTGCAAGGAAGCAATATAAGCCAATCAGTCCATCACAACCCAGTCTTGTACTAAGGTAAACAGATAAAGCATCATGAAACATTCCCAAAACCATGCATCAGCGTTGGCTTTCTCACCGTTTTAAAGAAAAACTTATCATGAGAAGTCTTGTCGTCCCATATCAGTAGCAGAACTCGAACCCCTTCCTGGGACTTATACCTGAGCAATTCACCCAGAGTCAAATCACCTCTGGGCAGTGGCCGAGTCGGCTCTCTTACCAACTTCACCTTGTGATAGATTGACCAGCCAACCATGTATATCAAATGATGAGCCTCCGATATCGCATAGCACAAGTCTTCCCAGCACTTCCCGTGCTCGAAAAACTTTCCCCCGTCCAATTCAATCTCCGGAAGCTTAACTTCATTGCTAATGTGAGCGTCTTGGTACAATTTTACCGAACAACCTTTTCTCAGCGGAAAGTAAGTGTGCCTCACACCTTCGTGCTCGGGATCAGCAGCAAGGCCATGCTGGTAAAGCGGATTGCTCTCACATGGCATGAATTTCATATCGATGTAGAGTGCGGTGTCATGCTTGGGCGGGTTGCCGTTAGACCCAACCACCGGAAACCACCCGCGGATGGTTTCGCCGGAAGCCACCCTCTCGGCTGAAATCAGAACTCTGCCGATAAGCTGCGCCCCGAATACGTCGTTGTCCTTCACGTGGAACTCCAGATTCGCAGCCGGATAAGCCATTGGAATGTTGAACTGTTCGTTCCACTCGGGGTCTTGAGCGTTCGGGACCACCCGCGTTCGCGCAACGGTGGCTTGGGGCACCGAGACGGTAACGTAAGGGTCACTCGTGATGATTTTCCGGTGGTGACGCACTTTCTTACTACCGTCACTGTCCTCGCCGGAGCGCTGCGCCGTGCAGGCTTCGCAAATGGTGAGGCAGCGGCGGACGCGCGAGGTCACCAAATCCATGTTCGGCAAAGCACGAGCTTTTACAATCTTCAGATTCAAGTCTCCGTGAAGGTAAATCACTTCCTCCGACGTCATCTCCGCAATTGAAACCAAATCAAACAATCAAAGTTTCAGACTCTGTTTTCGCTCGTAGAAGTGAAGCAACAGCTTAAATAAACAGTAGACATAAGCGAGGGCATCGGTGAGAGAGGTCGAAGATAGGCCCCGCGCGCGCGCGAGAGAGAGAGAGAGCTGCTTCGGCGGTTGGATTTGGAATAGAAGCAAAGGATTTCTTGCCGCCCATAGCCCCGCGGAGGAATATAGGGCGGCCGCGGCGGAGCGGAGGTTGTTGAGACGGCGACGCCGACGGAACGTGGCAGACGAGTGACTCACGCGGGGATTCCGCATACACGATTGATCCACGTCAATATGGTAATTAAGTAAAATGCTATTTGTACTATTTAAGTTCCACACAAAATAATATAATAATATAATTAAAATAATAATAAGAATATTTCTTAGAATCATGCCGTATATAAGTAAACAGCCCTACTATGTTGTCTATTAACGAGCAACATAGTAAATGTCTGTCAATGAAAGGGGTGCAGACTCGTGTACGTTAGGTTCATGTGCAAAAACGACCCCACGTGCATGAAACTCACGTCTCTCTTATTGACGGACACATGTTATATTATCCGCTAATAAGAAACATAAGAATGATTTGATAATTAATGCTTTAAGGGACAACACTTAGAAAAAATATTTTTTTAATAAATAATATTAATATTAATTGTTATTTTTAAATTTTAATAAATATATTTTATTTTTAAATAAGATGTATTTTTTTAATTTAAAAAATAATTTTATTTCATTGATAAAACCTTTTACAAAATTTGTGTATTTATCATTTATTCATATTTTATTCACATATCATTCACCCGAACCAATGAATAATAAATTAAACATATTTTTAATGTGTTTATCTATAAATCTAAAAGTGTATTCGATATGTTTATTAAATGATGTAATTTTTATTTGTTTGTCAGTATATCCTTATTATAAATAAGAGAATCCTCATTATATTATATATATATATATATAAAATATTAATAAATATATTATATTTAAATATTTAAATAATATCTTTACAGTTAATAGTGTATATAATAGACAAAAATCTAATGTGTGGGCCCCATGAGATGACGTTTTTGGATTAGTAGGATAAGCGTCCACCATCAGCATTTGAAATCAACACAAAAGGGCCCTTTCTGTCTTTCTTTTTCCTTTTTTTATAGTTTACTTTCTTTTTATTCAATCTAATTTATTTTTGTCAAAGTTATTCCCTATGTCTTAAAAGGCCAATTAAATTATTTTTTGTATTTTTAAATTTAAGGTCAGGTTAATTTTTTTATATATATAGCATTTAAACGACAATAAATATACTTTCTTAATTATTATAAGATTTTTTATGCAAATACTAATATTTATGATATCAACACTCGATTGCTTATCAAATAAAATTTAAAATAAATTTAATATTATTCATAATTAATAAAAATAAATTTAAAATTGAATCAAACCTCGAGTAATAAATCAAAATCGAATCACATTAAAAGAGCAATAAAAATAATGGTATACCTACTATTAGTTTTTATCTCTCTCTCCTTATTTTCTCTCCTTTTCCTTATTATTAGAACTGGCCAAATGTATTCCAACACCAAAATTCAATGTTGGCTACAAATAATAGTTGTAGCACTCAAACTTAGATGGATTTTAGTCGATGAAGCATTTTTTATTTTTAATTAATTTATTTTTTAAGTAAAAAATAAATTTAGTTTTATGTTAGTAATTGTTTAATTCATTGTTAGAAATAGAGAAAAAAATGGTAATTTAATCAAAATATAAGAATTAATTTGGTTAAAATAAGTCACGAATAATGTATGGGCAAAAACCCGAGCCACAATTGACGAATAGTTGATTTACCCAATAAATAATAAAGTGTTCAAATGCATAAGATTTTTCATATAGATAATTGTTTCAATACACAATTTTTATAATCTAAACCATCTCCCTTGTCACAAAATAAAAGCTATTTCTATCAAATATAGCTCTCGCTACGCATGACTAATGGTGCACATAAACAAATAATTAATAAAAAGATTGTTTCCTTGAATATATTCAATGCATGCTAAATATCCAAATTACCAAAACAAAGTAGCAAACAAATCGAATTACAAGAGATAGAGCAAAAAAACCAATAGAATTTACAATGCAAATGTACCTATGTGGACACATTTACAATTGATAGTCACCAACACTCCGTTTTACACAAAAAGTCATATAGATCTTCCTATTTCATGCTAAGTCATGCATGCAACTTCCATTCCAAAGACTTAAATGGTAACATGATAGTCAAGAGAAAGATCAAGTAATCAAACCTAACCTTGAGTATGTTGGTTCTTCCTAAACCAATAAGTGTGATGGGGCTATATGTACCCATAGCTATCTCAATATCATTAGTACCAACCAAAGATCTCAACATTTGAGACTTGCAAGTAAAGACAAGTCATGTGGAAGACAATGCCCAAGTTACATGGTGAGAATTAAAAAGTCAAAGCTAGCAAACATTTGATAAAGAAATAAAGGTTTTTACAAGATGGAATGGCTTAAAGCACTATATCTAAGAGAAGTTATGGAGATATATGTCTTCAACTAATTAATCTATTTATCAACAAAATAAACATTGGCCTTTTCTTGCTTCTATACCTGAAGAACATAAGAGCATAAGCACACAACATTTGATAGAATATCCCTAGAGCCAGTGTGCGTGGTTTCTAGTATTGTGTGTATTTATAAGTTTACCTAGTGCATACTCAAAGTATGGTATATGTGGGTTCTCATCGTTACCCCCTTTGGTGCCACTAGCAAAAGATTGAGTAACATCATTTGACCCCTTATCAAGCATTTCTTCTTGCTTGCCAAGGCAATAGACATTTTTAGGTAGTCTTGGGCACCTCAGTCATTATGGCTTGGTTAAGGGGGTTGGTTAGAGCTTGGAGCACATGGCTCTTTGATCTTCTTCACTCCAACCATCTTTTTTTCTATGAGTAGGAGCCATTTCTCCTATGGAGTCTGACCTTCTTGAGAAGGAAATGAGGTGGAGGCTTCTCATTTCCAGTGATGTTGCTTGTGCTCGGAAAGGTGGGAGTTTTGGTTATATTACTGTTGCTCTTTTAGTTTGCATTGTTCGTCTTGTTGGTGTTGATCATTCAGTTGGTAATTGTTCATCTTGTTGGTGCAACTGCTTAATCTGTTGGAAGTAACTCTTAATAGCTCAACCAACTATTGAACCTAATCTCAAGCTGAGCTAGACAATCAAGTGGGAGGAGTCGAGCTCTCTTGTGGTGGTTGATTTTCTGGATTGTTCCTGCTTGTTTGGCCATGAAAGGGTTAGGCTATGACGGCTAAGCAACTAAAGTTGAGAGGATCAATAATTAATGCTAGAAGGCAAATGTATGTAATCTAAGCCACGCAGTAGGAGCCAAATAATGATGAAATTAAGGACCAACCAGCACAGCTATGCATTGATCCGAGTACTTTTAAGAAAAAGTAGGATAATTCCCGTAACATACCTTACGACATTCAATTTAGTATAATAAATTAGCAATAAAAGTATTGAATACTCATAATTACTTGATTTATTTATGGGGTTCATGCCTTTACATAGGCCATGAGTAAAGATACTTGAAATTATCATTTCTAAAATTCTTACACTTTATTATTTTAAGTTAGAAGAAAATCTCTCGGACTAGATAGATATAGGCTCAAAATTTCTACAAATGAGGTGAGTTGAGCTGCTGAAAATTTTTGAAAATGAGGTGAGTTGAGCTCTTGGGAGTCATATCTCCATGATTCCCATGATTGTGGATGAGAATTTATTGAACTGGATAAAAACGGACTCGAATTTGTTAGAGATGGGGTGAGCCAATAAACTAATTATTGGGGAATTGGGTTACCTAAGGAGACAAATATCATCTCTTTAGTGTTTGTGAGCAGGGACACATGACAATATTAGGTAGTTGATTTTTAGGAGTAGTTTAGTAATTTTTCCTTTTTATGTACCTCATATTAGTAGTTGTAATGTCATATCATATTTTTATCACCACTATAGGCCTTTCGACACCAAAATTATCACAATTACCCTTGTTCAAGTTGCATATAGCATGACCCTTAGTCTAGTAATGAATGAAAACATTTTATATTTGTATTTAACAATATCAATTCTAATAATTTTTTAAAAACACAAATTATCCATAAACTTATCATGCTGGAGTTGTATGATTGTGGATTACATGTTAATAGCACACAAACATATGGATGGAGGTATGGTTTAAACCTATCAAGGTGGCAAAACTCATACGAACAAGTCAAACGCATTGTTAGTCATTCAATGAGATTCATATAATGGATCAAGCGGATAACAATCAAGGACAATGCAAGCTAACAACAAAAAGGGCAAGGATCTCCTAAATGAGTATTTGGTTGATTTGATATTATAATAAATGAATATTTGTCTCAAAATTCTACAAACGTTAGGATATAATAAAATTATAAATAGGCAACTCAAACCACAACTCTTCTCAATTCTCCATACATAATATTAATAAACAAACTCTAAATCATATGTTTATTATCGGATAAATCACACTAAAAGTCACAAAACTTTGGTGTCATTTTCAATTTGATCACTAAACTTTAATTTCTTACAAAATGATAACAAAACTTTAAAATATTTTGCAATGTGGTCACTAAAGTGATTTTTTGATGATTCTTAGTCGAAATTGCTGACGTGGCGATGATGTGGCCATTGCCACATCAACAATTTTGACGAGAAATTATCAAAAAATCACTTTAGTGACCATATTGTAAAACATTTTAAAGGTTTGTAATTACTTTGCAAAAAATTGAAGTTTACTGATCAAATTACAAAAGACACTAAAATTTTTTGATCTTTGACGTGATATACCCGTTTATTATCTTATTTGATTTAAATAAAAAAGATCTTTTATAAAATAAACCTTAAAAATATATATATTGTTGATTGCATATCAATTTCAACTAACGCCAATTGTAAAGATACTAATGTCAACACATCAATCCGTCGATTTAACCATTATTTCGGGCCATTTCTCACATCTTCACACAATTTATATCTCGATTAGTAATGTACAGCAATAATGTATCATTTAACACAATTTCTTTCAATCCACTCCTATTGGACAGCATGTAGTTAGCCCCAATCTACATCGATCTTTCTATTTCCACCAAACCATAGGCTACGGGCAATAGGAGCGGGAGAATTTAATAGATACGCCGCAGAACGGACGGCCGGACAGCCAAATTGGTTTTAAAAGCGCCGAAGCGCCCACCGAGACGGCATCCTCCGCGGCGACGAAGAAGATCGCTCCCCCGCACGCAATTCAGATCTCGCTATTCCCTTCGCCTACAAGAGCTAGGGCTTTCGCATCGCATTGATTTGGCAGGGTTTCAATTCCATCACTGCTGGTTCCGATCATCGCCGACCGCCATAAATGGCAGCGAAGGGGAGACACTCTCGGTTTCCGTCACGGAAGTCGACGCCGAGGTCTACGCTCGTGCTCGCGTTGCTGATCATGTTCTCCTTCCTCGTTCTCATCCTTCTCGCTCTCGGAATTCTCTCGATTCCCAGCAGTTCTCCTGACTCTGCCAAGGCAAACGATCTCGCCTCAATCGCTCGCAACGCGGTCGACAGGAGGTACGGTTAGTTGAGTCAAATTCGGTTTATCTGATTTGTCTAAAGAAAGGAAGGTCTTATTCGGGTCAGTTCGGTGCTCCATTTTTGGTTGACCCAGGAGTGAGGGAGACGAGGACACAAAAGATCAGTGGGTTGAAGTGATCTCGTGGGAGCCCAGAGCTTTCGTATATCATAATTTCTTGGTTAGTTTTCCGAACTCTGTTTGTTTCACTAGTCTTGATTCGGTTCTGCAATTTGTCTTTCCAAGTTAGTGGGTTTTGTTTAATTTGGGGCGGAGTTCTTATGCGAAGTGTAATGAGACTATTCGAATTTTACATGACACAAATTTTTGAACTACGAATCTGATAAAGGGATGAAAGCACACCAGCTGTTGGATCACTAGATGGGAAAACGTGTACTAATTTCAAGAATGCATCATTTCCAACGTATTTCTAATTTTTAGATCTTAGAGAATCTAGAATGGGATCTGTGTCTGTGTTAGCATGATTCTTGAGTCTGCAGAAGATCCCCTGGGGTATTCGAACATTTGGCATGCTGTTGGTGGGGGATATCACTTCTCTGCAGTACTGCTCTTGTTGCAATTTTTTCATGTCCTATTTGTGTAATTAGGTGAGAATTCTATGCTCTACATGTTAATCTCTTATTATCAGTTCTCTATGCACGTAGATTTCTGCTAATGTGGGTGCACAGGCACCTGCATTCCTGCTTGCATGTCTAATCTATATTGGTTAGGCAAGTTGGTTACCCGGGGAACTAGATCATGTAGGTATAATTCGGTATATATTCATGCTTGGCCAAGGTTTGAATTGAACATTGCTTTTGGATAAATAAGTAATTAAACACTAATTTACTCTTTCCATTTCTTTTCCCTCACAGTCTAAGGCCGAATGTGAACACCTAATGAATCTTGCCAAACCCCATATGAAAAAGTCAACTGTTGTAGATAATGCAACTGGCAAGAGTAAAGATAGCAGGTTTGCATATTCTTCATTGTCCTTTAGTATTTTTTAGTGGATTTGGAATATGACTATTTTCCCATCAATTGATCCTCCTTATAAGCTTATCTTTTAACGCCTTTGAGATGGCCCTTGCATGCAGGGTACGAACAAGTTCTGGTACATTTTTGTCTCGAGGAGGTGACAAAATAATCCAGAACATTGAAAAAAGAATTGCAGATCTCACTTTTATACCCATTGGTACGCATTTGAGCTAGATTTCATTAGTCCTTTAACATTTTTCCAATGAGAATACAAGGGTTCTTTGATTTTTTGCGCGCTTACATATTTATCTCTACATTTTTTCAAGTGTAAAGAGTAATTGTTTAGGTCAGACTTTGATATTTGGTGTGTCTGCTTATTTGCCTCTACATGTTTCAAGTGTAAGTTCTTAAGGTCAGAAATTCATATGGATGGAACTCAAACAACATGAAAGATGAGTATTCTTAGAACCAAATATTTGGCACTGGCTTTGTGGATAAAACTATATCTGCATGGCAACAGGTCTACGCTTGATCAATAACGATTTTAGCTTCTCAAACCTGGTTTGATACTCATCTACCAAACCTTCTTGCCTTAGCTTATTGAATTCTTCGATGACGGTCATCCTAGTTCTTTCCCCGAATTGTATACATAAATCTTCCACAAAATCTGGCCAACTCAATTCTGTCCTCCTCCTACTCCACCCCTGGAACCATACATCTACTATGTCATTAAGATAAGTGGATGCCAAATTCACCTTTTGTCCTTCGCGAATCTATATTGGTAAAAGAATCTTTCACATCTTCGTATCCGCCATTTTGGTTTGTCTCCTTCGAATATCGGAATGTCTAGCCTTAACATTAGGGTGTGATACTAATTCAAACGTGCTCCCCTAGTGTAATTTTTTGGTACAAATTCCGATCATCCCTTTATTTCCAAAGGATCAGGAGCATGTTGTTGGATTTTTGACCCCGTTAGAATTGGAGCTGGGGTGGACCTTGGAAGGAAGTCTGTTGGTAGGCTTGCGTTAGGAATTTTGGAGAACAGACTTAGGATGGTGCTTAGCTGCTGCCCAAAACCAAAGAATTCTACTTGGAGATTAGAGAAGTCTTCTCTTATATTCCTCTACACTGCCATCGTCTTGGCTCTACCTCGACTCACCTCCTTTTGAGTTTGACGAAGGCCGAGTTCCAGCGTTTCCAACCTTTCCTCCAGTTGCTCCTGGTGCTGTTGAAAGTCAAGATCCAACGCGTCCAACCGAGTTTCCAGTTGCTTTATCCTCATTCCTTCTGCTATCACTCAATTCACCAGTTGCACCTTCAATCAAATAACTATCATAGTTTACTGAGTCTGATAAGTGGAGGTATCCTATTACAGTGGTATTGAGCTTTGATCGCTCAAAAACTTGATGCACAACTTTTGAAACCAACACTTTCGATTCGCAATTCCTCCCACTTCGGAAACTTGTTGCGCAACATCTGAAATCACTTCTGCTTCGCAATTGCTTTCACTTCGAAAACCTGCTGATTGAATTTGCCGAGAAACAACAATCATTGATGATCAACAATCACCGAAGTTCCACCTCTGAATTTGCCTTCAAAATTCAAGGCACGAATTGCTTTGCTCCTCTGTCCAATCGAAATTGAGAGAATCACCTCAAGTCCACTTCTTGAATCGTGTAACTTCTTGTTAAACTCCCTTGCCTGAGTTGCCTAAGTCCACTGTAGTTGCTGACGAATCCGCCTTCTCAGTCACAACTTCCTAAGAATCAGTTGGATGCTGCTTCACTAGGACCGTTATGATATCAATTGAGAAGCAACCAAAATCACAACTAGATCCTAAAATTGATTGCCTCCGTTAAATTTGCTAGCAATTAGCTTCTGAGGATGGCCTTACTCTGATACCAAATGTCACAACCTAAGGTTGGGCTAGGGTTTAGAAAGGAAATTTAGAAGAATTCGAGAGAGAGAGAGAGAGAGAGAGAGAGAGAGAGAGCAGAATTAGAGGGAGAGACTAAGTAGAAATAGGGAGAATAGAGGAAAAACAAGGGAGATCGAGAGAGAGAAATGTAAGGAGAGAAGTCTGAATTCAATATATCATTTCATCGTATCATTCTCTACATACTTATAGCCTATTTATAGGTTGTCTAACTGAAAGCAAATTCTAGAAACATCACCATGTGCTCTTAACAGAATTAAAATTATTTCCTAACAAACACTTGTAGCTCAATTACATTATTGCCCCCTTTATTGCCCTTGGGAACGTGACACCTATATTTGTTAAACATCATTCTGTCAGATCCTCGGGGATCTGACAGTGATCAATTCGGAACTCCTTCCGCATTGGTAGTGAATGCCGGGAATTCGAGAGAATTTCTTGGGAAATGAGGGCCAACAGATTGATAGAGAAGAGAGAGATCAGGAAGACGAGAGAGAGAAAGAGAAAGAACAAAGAGTTTGGAGGGAAATTTAGAAAATGTGTATTCAACTTCTGGATACCTCTTCTTCATGTGGGGTGGGTTGCAATTTATACCCATTCCCCGCGTACATATGAATGTTCTCGCCAATGGCCAATTACAAACAACCTAACTACATTCTGTTATTCCTTTCTACTACTCTTCCACTTGCACCATTACAGTTTACATGAGTACCCTCCTAGTACGTAATAATACCCCCCCCTTTGGCATTTCTTGTCCTCAAGAAATGGTCAATAAGTTGGCTACTCACGGGAACTAGTTGAGCAAATCCGGAAGGTACTCCCATGTGCTGTCATCCCCATGTCGGTTAGACTATCTCACCAACAAGGCGTGCCCCTTGGCGGTAGATCACTCGCCTATCCAATATAGCATCTGGTTCTGAGGTTCCATTGGTCTCCAGCACTTCCAAGGGTAGCTAGTGTCTCACCTGTTGTTCTCCTACTGCTTTCTTCAATGAGGACACATGGAAGATCGGGTGTATATGAGTATCCCCTGGTAGCTATAGTTTGTAGGCCACCCTGCCCTTCTTGGCTAAAATTGGAAAGGGATCGAAATACCTCGGACTAAGCTTGGAGATGGGGACTGTAGTTAGGGACTTTAGGTGAGGCCCTTTCAGCTTCAAGTACACTTCTTCCCCTATCTCAAATTCTCTCTCCTTGTCTGCCAACTGCTTCATACGGTTCTAGGCCATAGCGCTTTTTAAGTTGTTGTAGGACTTGTAGTTTCTGTTGTAGGTGGTTGTCCACTACTACTACACTTGTGGGTCTTGGGAGGGCAAGGGTGGTTTGTAGCCAAAGAGAGCCTCGAAAGGGGACCTCCGGATGGCAATGAGAGCCATTTGTGCTAGCTTCTTGGGTTCTCAAAACTCAAACAACAAAGGTAGGTCTCCAATGTTGAAACCGAGTGTTAAAATTGTTAAGAGTATTTTGCAGCACTCCCTTAGATTCTCTCAACTCAAATAGCTCACCCTATGCACAACCGCACTCAAGAACACAACAATATTTGAAACACATAAGAGAATAACAAACACAGCAAGAAAAACGCAAGAATTTATCCTAGTTCGGTCTCAAAATGAGACCTACATCCAGACTGCTGGAGCACCACCAATCCACTATCTTGATAACCCTTAGGATGATTACAACGAGAGTCTAAATTATACCCAGCCCATATCCCCTGAAAGCTTATTAGAATTCTGAGACTACAAGCTATACCTAGCCTTCCTCTTCCACTCTCTCAATCCTAACCACAAGACAGAAACCGGAACATAACCTTCCCGGAAATAGGCGCACTAAAGCTGATCACTATTCCTATCCCACGATCTCTATTTATAAACCATAGAGTCGAGAGTTACACGGAAATAACCAACTGTCTATTGATCGAAACTGACTAAATTGGTCAGCTGCCCTTCTAGAAACATACCTTCTAGAAGAGAGATTAATTCTAACTCTAAAACAGAAAAGGAACATCCAACAATACAATGATAATGTTTACATTTATACTAATCTAATACAAATGACACAACAAAAATGATCCAAGAATCACTCAATAATCTCACCGAAACCAATCATGATTAAAATAGAAAGTAAACAATTAAAAAGACAAAATTGAAAAAGAATAGAAATGCAAACTAGACAGCAGGACACTCGATTTACCCTGGTTCATGCCATTTACATGGCACTACATCCAAAAAATCCAAGAAGAGAACAATCCACTATGAACGTATGAAATCAGTACAAGAATATCCCTCACTCGCCTCCTCTTGCCTCTTGAATACAATCCTCTAAATGAAGACTACAAGAACTATATCACAACTCTCTCTCTCCCGCTTCTCACTGCACTCGAACACAAGGGGATGGAATGAAAACTGATTGATGATCCTATTTGACCTCCGCACCCTTCTATTTATAAACTAGAGAGGCGGAACTTTCTAAGGGAAATAACCGACTTACATAAAGTATAACTACCCTTATTAATTACAATTAGTTACATTTAGATCCTGGAAACTAACTGCCACCGATCATCTTTATTCCTTCCTGATTTCTTCTAGAATTCTAGCATACTATTACTCAGACAAAACAATAACAGATCTCCACCATTTTGCCTTGAGTACACTTGGAACTTCATCATTCTTGTTCTGCTCTCTTAATGAATAACCTGAAACAGATAAATCAAAACACATCAAACTGTAACAACCTTAAGCAATGAAGTAACTTGGACATTGGGACGACTTTAGTGAAAATGTCAGCAACATTATCACTTCCTGCAACTTTTATAAGTTCAATCTCCTTCTTCTCAAAGATTTCTCTTATAAAATGATACCTAATGTCAATATGTTTTGTTCTTTTATGGTGGCTTTGGTTTTTAGCCAAATGTATGGCACTTAAGCTATCGCACTTTAAAATAACCCTCACATCATATCCTAGGAGTTCACTAATCAATCCTTTCAACCACAAAGACTCTTTAACAACCTCAGTTACAGCTATATATTCAGATTTTGTGGTTGATAATGCTACAACTGGTTGAAGATTAGATTTCCAGCTAATTATAGATTTCCACAATTGAAATACATAACCAGTTGTTGATCTTCTCCTATCTAAATCTGAGGCATAATCTGCATCAGAATATCCTATAATATTCGGCTCTTCAAAGTCATTAGCTCCACCATAGTTTAAAACCTTATTCATTGACCCCTTTAGATATCTAAATACCCATTTCACTGCTGTCCAATGTTCCTTCCCTGGATTTGCCATGAATCTACTTATCACTCATAGCATGGGCTAAATCCGGCCTAGAACACACCATTGCATACATGAGGCTGCCAACAGCATTAGAGTAGGGAATTCTCTCCATTTCTTTTAGGTTCTTTTCATCAGTTGAAGATTGGGCATGAGATAGTTTAAAATGTTATGCAAATGATATATTTACTACTTTTGCATCCAACGTATGAAATTTTCTCATGATTTTCTCTAAGTAGGCTTTCTGGGATAGCTGAAGAGTTTTACTATGCCTATCTCTATGGATTTTCATTCCCAAAATTTTCTTAGCCTCACCAAGCTCTTTCATTTCAAAAACTGGCCTAAGTTTTCGTTTTAAACTTTGGATTTCAGCTGATGAGTGACTTGCTATAAGCATGTCATCTACATACAGCAAGAGATAAATTGTTATTTTAGTGGAAACATGCCTAAGATAGACACAACAATCAAATGAGCTCCTTATAAACCCTTGACTTATCATAATAGAATCGAATTTCTTGTACCACTGCCTAGGGGACTGTTTTAGTTCATATAAGGACTTCTTCAACAAGCAAACCTTGTCTTCTTTGCCCCTAATTTCAAACCCTCTAGGTTGATCCATTAGAATTTCTTCCTCTAATTCGCCATGGAAAAATGCGGTGGTAACATCCATTTGCTCTAGGTAAAGGTTTAGATGGGCTATTATAGCTAGCATAATTCTTATAGAAGTGTGCCTTACAATTGGTGAAAACACTTCATTAAAATCTATTCTTGCTACTTGGGTAAAACCCCTAGCTACTAACCTAGCTTTATACCTAGGTTTAAGGCTATCTCCAGCTCCTCCTTTTATCTTAAATAACCACCTACAACCTACTATCATTTTTCCCAAGGGTCTATCCACTAACACCCATGTTTCATTCTTTCTTAAGGATTTCATCTCAGCTTCCATGGCTTCCTGCCATTTCTAAGCTTCCTTAGAACTTATGGCCTCTTCATAGGATTGAGGTTCTTCTCCAGTTATCTCCTCTGCACTTAACAGTGCATATGCTACCAGATCCGAAAAACCATATCTCATTGGAGGCCTACTGATTCTTCTTTGCCTATCTCCGCCTACGTTATACCTATCTCCAATTAAATCTCCTACTGTACTTGATGAACCAGCACTGTCCATGTGCTGATCTTCATCATAACTTGATGAATCCCTAATTTCTATAGATCTATTGAGACTATCTTGGCTTGAGGATCCTTCACTAGCACTTGATTAGTCTTAGATAGGTTCTAAGGGAGAATTGAATATAGTAACATCATCTTGTTGCTGCTGTTCAAAATTTATAGCTTTTTCCTTCCCTTCCCTATCCTCATTTTTCTTTTCTAGATTGATAAATGAATTTTCATCAAAGGTTACATCTCTACTTATCATGGTTCTAGGCATTTCTTTTTCTAAATTCCACAACTTATACCCCTTAACCCCTGATGGATAACCAATAAACACACACTTCTTAGCCTTAGGTTCTAATTTACCTTGTTTTACATGTGCATAAGCTATACACCCAAACACCCTAAGGTGATCTAGGTTTGGCTTATGATTATACCACATTTCATAAGGTGTCTTAAAGTCTAAGGTTGAAGAGGGTGACCTGTTTATTAAATAGGCTGTTGTAGCAGCAGCTTCTCCCCAAAATGTTTTTGGAAGCTTAGCATGAAACAACATACATCTTACCTTTTCAAGAAGGGACTTGTTCATGCGCTCAACCAAGCCATTTTGTTTGGGGTTGCCGGGGGCAGTAAGGTGTCTTAAGATGCCACTCTCATTACACAATTGGGTGAATTTCTTGTTACAAAATTCTAAGCCATTATCAATCCTAATGACCTTTAATTTTTCACCCTTTTGGTTTTCAATCATAGTTTTCTAGGTCTTGAATGCATCAAAGGTATTATCTTTTGATTTTAAAACAAAGACCTAAACTATTCTAGAGTAGTCATCTATAATAGAAAGAAAATACCTAGCTCCACCATGAGTTGGAGTTTGACTAGGGCCCCATAAATCCGAATGGACATATTCTAGTGGGCCTTTAGTGGTATGAAGTGCCTTCTTAGGGAATTTCACTTTCACAGATTTTCTATAGATGCAAGATTCACATGTATCTAAATCTGTTACCTTTCCGGAGCATAAGATTCCCTGGCTATCTAGCTCTCTAAGTCCTTGGATACTCATATGAGCCATCCTAAAATGCCATAGCTTGGTGTGCTCATAGGTCTTTTCTTCCCCTACAGCTACATCTCCACCAACTGTGGAAGTTATCATAACAAAAATTCCATTTTTAAGGATTGCCTTCATACATACAAGAGATCCTCTAACTACCTTGAGAATATCCCCACAGTCACTATAGCTGTAGTTGTTCTTAGCTAGCTCTCCTAGAGAGGTCAAAGTCCTTTTAAGTTCTGAGACATACCTTACAGATGACAAAGTCCTAACTGACCCATCAAACATCTTAAGCTTAATATCCCCAATCCCTTTTATAGCACACTCTTGGTTATTTCCTAGTAAAACCTTCCCCCCACTCATGTCTTTATAATTCAAGAACCATTCTATGTGAGGTGACATATGGAAAGAACACTCGGGATCTAAGACCCATACCACTTCATCCGAATGTCTTGAGACCACAGGAACATCCGAACTATCATAGTCTAACTCACAAATTGAGTTTGAGAATTCTGGTTTACCTTTATCTGAAAAACCCTGCTTTCTTTTAGGACAATTTTTCTTTATATGTCCTTTCTCATAGCGATGAAAACATCTAATATTTGTCTTGTCATTTCTAGACTTAGATCTAAACTTTCCTTTAGCCTTAGAGTCTTTATTTTCATATCTATACCTAGTTGAAAGGGCATCACCAGCAGTTTTCTTTGATTCTACTTTTTGTTGTAACTCTTTAGAATTAAGGGCACCTATAACATCCTGGTATCTCTTCCATGCTTTAGAATGTCTACAAAATGCTCATATGACTTAGGCAATGAATGCAAAAGAATTAGGGCCTTATCCTCCTCTTCATATGATATACTTAAGTTTTCCAAATCAAGACACAAATTGTTAAAATCATCAATATGATTCTGAAGCTTTTGCCATTCTTGCATTTTGAAAGTAAAAAACTTAGCTTTCAAATATGCCCTACTCGAAAGAGGCTTAGTCATATACAAGCTTTCTAATTTAGCCCACAAATCCTCAGCAGTTTCTATTTTGGACACTTCTCTTAGGACTTTGTCTCCTAGACTCAAGATTAGGGTGTTGAAAGTTTTTTCACAAATTTCTTGTCTTCGATTATTTGCTTCTAACCTCTGCTTTGGGAAGGGTTTTTGGGGTTTTAAGGCTTCTTTCAACCCTAAATTTCCCATCAAGGCTTTCATCTTAATCCTCCAAAGTCCAAAATCGTTAGTGCCATCAAATTTTTCGATGTTGTACCGGGCAACAGGGGTCGCGGAAGCCATAGTAGACAACTGTTCTATAGGTTTCTAAAGATTTTATGGGTTTCTTGATTGAGTAACCTAAAGCTCTAATATCAGATTGTTGAAACTGAGTGGTAAAATGATCCAAGAATAACTCAATAATCTCACCGAAACCAATCACGATTAAAACAGAAAGTAAACAATTAAAAAGACAGAATTGAAAAAGAATAAAAATGCAAACCAGACAGTAGAACACCCAATTTACCCTGGTTCATGCCATTTACATGGCACTACATCCAGCAATCCAAGAAGAGAACAAGCCACTATGAACGTATGAAATCAGTATAAGAATATCCCTCACTCGTCTCCTCTTGTCTCTCGAATACAATACTCTAAATGAAGACTACAAGAACTATATTATCACAACTCTCTCTCTTGCTTCTCACTGCAGAACACAAGGGGATGGAATGAAAACTGATTGATGATCCTATCTAATCTCCGCACCTTTCTATTTATAAACTAGAGAGGCGGAACTTCCTAAGGGAAATAACTAACTTACATAAAGTCTAAACTACCCTTATTAATTACAATTAATTACATTTAGATCCTGCAAACTAACTGCCACCGATCATCTCTATTCCTTCCAGATTTCTTCCAGAATTCCAGCACACTATTACTCGTGCAAAACAATAACATCCAAGCATTAGTTGACCCTTTCCGTTCGCCCATCTGTTTAAGGATGATAGGCAGTGGAGAGGTTCAACTTGGCCCTTAGAGATTTCCACAAGGTCTGCCACATGAGGCTGGTGAATATTTTGTCCTTGTCAGATACAATTGTTTTAGGGACTCCATGCATCTTAACCACCTGATCTAGTAGAATTCAGGCCACTTCCTGGGCAGTATACAAGTGAGTGAGGCTTAAGTGGCCAAACTTCGTGAATCGATCTACCACGACAAAGATGCAGTCCTTCCCCTTCTGACTTCGACAAACCCTCTAAAAAATCCATCGACACACTCTCCCATGCCTGGCTTGGGATAGGGAGTGGTTGCAGTAGCCCTGGGTAGGCTATAGTCTCATGTTTGCATCTTTTGCACACCTCACAAGCCAACACATACTACATCACTTCCTCCTTGAACTTTAACCAATAAAACATTTGTTTTACCTTATGATATGTGTTCTGCACGCCTGAATGTCCCCCCATAGGAGACTCATGCAGAGCCTGGAGTATTTTCTTTTTCAATTCTTCATTGCTCCCTATCACAAGTCTGCCCTTGCACCTGAGCACTCCATTTTCATAGGTGTACCTCTCTTTGCTCCTTGGTTCTATAATTAGTTGCTCCAAGAGGCTCTTTACTCGTTCATCCCCTTCATAACTCCTCGCTGTCTCCTAGCACCAATTAGATATTACAGCTGTAATAGAGGCTACCATCCCCTTCCTCCATACATCTAGATAGGGCATCCATTGCAACATGTTCTTACCCTTCCTATATTGAATGACATAGTCTAAGCCCATAAGCTTGGTCATCCCCTTATTCTACTGTTATAAATTGGGAGCACTGACAGCCTTTAATCCTCTCAAGAAACCGATCAAGCACCCAACACAATCACTCACAACTCACCCGGCCAACATACAATCAATACAACAGTTAATAATAGAACATGAATCAAAGCATAAAATAGATCAAGAAATGAAACAGGCCAACCACATGAGACAGTAGATTTATCCTGGATCAAGCCAATTGAATTGGCTCTACATCTAGCCTTGAAATCACCACCGAGCAACCTTCTTTATTGATGGATAACAACATGTTTTTCCCTCTTTCTCTCTCCCATGATACAAGCCTTCCCAAGAATGAACAAGACTATTCTAACTCACAACTTTCTCACTCTCTAGGCTCTCGTGAAAATAGAAAGAGTATATGCGATTTGTCGACCCTCAGCCCTATTTATAGAAAATAGGGTGATATTTCCTAGGGTCGGTTATGATATTATTGGATTTGCCCTCCACTAATAACTAATATTACAAGAGAGCCACCCACCTATCAACTAACCCATAACCGCATACAAATCACTGATCACTGCATATTAACCTTTCACTAACTCGAGACAATCTTCAACATTTGCAAATGGGTGTGGAGCTTCTGCTGCAGCAAGAATTTTAGGTTCTTGTGGTCGTCTTTTATGATGAATCTTTTTTCCTCCAAGTAATGCCGCCATTTTTCTACTATAAATATCACTGCCAACAACTCTTTTTCATAGATATTGAGGCCTACATGCCTGGGAACCAAGGCCTGGCTTTTGAAGGCAAGGGGTCTTCCCTCCTACATTAGGACAACCCTTATTCTCACCTCACTCGCATCTGTTTCAACTACAAAAGTCTTGTCAAAATTCGGTAAGCCTAGCACAAGGGCTTCACTCATTGTCTTCTTCAACAACTCAAAAGCATCCTTTGCCTCTGGACCCCACACAAAACTGTCATTTTTCAGCAAATCAGTCTAACAGTTTGCTGATTTCCCCATATCCCCTCACAAATCTTCTATAGTAGCCCTAGGAGTCCCCTCAAGGCCTTAAGGGATGTAGGCCTTGGCCAGTTGATCATAGCTGCCACCTTGCTGGAGTCAGTGCTCAATTCATCTAATAAATCCTCAAAAAGGGGAATTGAAAATTTGTCTTTGATGGTAACTTCATTCAATTGGCGGTAATCAATACAAAATCGCCATGTACCATCATTTTTCTTTACTAGTAACACAAGGGAAGCAAAGGGGTTGTGGCCAGTTCTGATGAAGATTTTTAGAGCATTTCTTTAACCATATTTTCTATAACTATTTCTTCATTAGGGGGGTATCGATAGGCACGAATGTTAATTGGGTCAGTGTTGGGTTTGAGGTGGATTATGTGGTCAATAGGTCGGGTTGGGGGTAGGGCTACAGGTTTTACAAACAGATTTTCAAACTCAATAAGGAGTATATTAAGGAGGTTAGTTTGATGTACCTCTAGGTTAGCTTGTGGAAGTGTGCTAACCGTCAACATGAATTCTCCTTCTACCTCCCAACTCCTCATCCCCTTTTTCCATAGCCTGGATAAAAAATAATTGGGCCACCTGGTTCAGCTTCTATCTAAGCATCTTTTGCAACCTTCTCCCGGTTATCATCTTATAAGCTCCCCATTCCTTACTTCCTGTTAAGGTCATCGGCTTACCCTCCTTCTCAAACTTCACCTCCATCTTGTTAAAATCAAAGCAAATTGAACTAACTTGCTTCATCCAGTCCACGCCTAACACCACTTCGCAACCTCCCAATTTTAGAAACCTCAAATCAGTTTCAAACCCCTCTCCTTGCATTTCCTAGTAAAATCCAGCACATGTTGATTTGCTTATGACCTTGTTGCCATTCGCTACAGTCACTGACAGTGGCTACGTTGTGTGATCAGGGGACATTTCAATCTTCAAGATGTTCTTTCGTCCAAGAAACTGTGGGTGTTCCCACTGTCAATGAGGATCATTAGCTTACTGTCATCCACATTCCTTTCCACCTTGATGATCTTGCTGTTAGTTAAGCCCTTTAGGGCATGCAAGGAGATTTCTCCCTTGACCTTTTCCTTTTCTCCTTGTGGGAAGGGTGGTTCCTCTTCTTTCTCTACCAACTCTTCTTCTTCTCCTTCCAACAGCAGGAGCTGCTTCTAGCACTGGTGGCCGGGAAAGTACTTTTCCCCGCACTTGAAGCAGAGATTGGTCTGTCTCCTCTACTCTATGGTCTTCCCATATTGGGTAGCCGGGGCTGGCAGCGCTAAATTCTTCATCCCTGGTGGCCCCCTGCCCAACTCCTTACCATAGTTCCTTCCCGGTGGCAGACTCCCTTGTGCAACCCCCTTAGCCACGATCCTCTGTTTCTTCATCAGCACCTCCACCGTTTGCTCGTGGAGCCTAGCGCTATCAACGACATGTTTGAGGGTCCTGGGCTGGAGTACCTTCACCATTTGCCTCAGCTCCTCATTCAAGCCACTTAGGAAGCTTGAAACAAAGTAGGCCTCCGTTAGGTACGGGTTGTGATTGAGCATTAAGGCCTTGAGCTCCTCAAACCGCAATTGGTAGTCCATCATCGAACCTACCTGCTTGAGTTTGTTGAACTCCTCTACCACATCAGATAGGCCTCGATCCCCAAACCTCTCACAAAGCTCCTCAGCAAATTCCTCCCACCTACACTCACCTCTAACTTTGGACCACCCCTGGTACCAGGCGTCACCTTCTACCTCTCGGCCACCCCATACCATTCAAAAGCCTGTTCGCACACCCTAATCCACCAACGAGGGCTAAGGCCATCGAATAGCAATATTTCCAATCGTGGCATGGGCATACCTTGTTGGTGTTGCCCAGCCAGGGCCTCTGGTCGCCATCTCCTCCCCACTTTAGCACTTTCCTCATCACCTTCAAAGGTTCCCGATGGCCTCTGATTCATCACCTATTCTTGTGGCATCGGATCCTTCCGCCCTTGTCCCAGTAGGATGGGATCAGTCCTCTCCCTCGGAGGAAAATCAGGCGAGAGGTGCATCTGATTTTGCCTTGCAAACATCACTACAAATGTCTGCATATGCTCTCGCATCTAGACTCCCAAATCCTTGCTGATCTGTGCGACTGTTGCCTTTAACTTTCGATCAATTGCTAAAATGGCCTCATGATTCTAGTTGGATCCCAATTCCAGTTGATCCACTTGATTTTGGAGATCGCTCACCGTGGATCCAAATTGCTACACTTTTTCAACAACATATCCAGCCGTTATCCCACTATGTGGGGTTGGCTACATGAATTCTAGACTTCTATGTGGGTTACATCCCAACAGATAGTTTGTCTAGAATTCATATTTGGATCCGACTAGGTTTTACTCTGGCTGTCGGCTACCTAACACAACCCTCCTCCTTTATCCGGGCTTGGGACCGGCAGTGGATAATATCCCCTGGCGGAGTAATGATGAAATGAAGCTTGAACACCATCTTCACATGGAAAAATTTTATGAGATGGTGGTGAATGAAGATAATTGATATAGTTGTGTTCCATAACTTAGTTGACATGGTGAAACCAACAAGTACAATATGAAAACACAACATAATCCAAATTGCTACACTTGAGTCTCCAAATTCTTCTTCCTCGTTCCCTTAGCCATCGCTACTTACTTCCAACCTCCACGACCCAAGAGATGCTTTGATATCAAAATTGTCAGATCCTTGGGGATTTGGCAATGATCAATTCGGAACTCCTTCCGAATTGGTAGTGAATGCTGGGAATTCGAGAGAATTTCCCGAGAAATGAGGGCGAACAAATTGATAGAGAAGAGAGAGAAAGAACAAAGAGTTTGGAGGGAAATTTAGAAAATGTGTATTCAACTTCTGAATATCTCTCCATGTGGGGTGGGTTGCAATTTATACCCATTCCCCGCGTACATATGAATGTTCCCGTCAATGACCAATTACAAATAGCCTAACTACATTATGTTATTCCTTTCTACTACTCTTCCCCTTGCACCATTACAGTTTACATAAGTACCCTCCTAGTACGTAACACATTCTACCTTAGCTAGAAATATGTACATATTACAATAACAAAATTTTGTTGTATCCTCACTTCCTTGAACATAAGAACTGAATAACTTTGAATTTAGACTCATAAATTTAAAATGGAAATATATTCCATTTTAGTTGAAAGTGCCCAATTTTGGAAGAGTCCAAGACATATGGTGTGAAGAGATGCTGATGAGAGGGTTTGAGGAGTTATATGGAAAGATCTTCTACCTTACTATATTATTGAGTCCATCTCAGTGATGCTAAGATTGCAGTGTCCCCTCCCCTGATGGTACCACAATCTGAATTGTCCAAGCACCACAACATAGACCAGTGCCTATCTAAAGGAAACATAATTAGGGAAATTAAGAGAAAATCTAAAAGAAAATTCTAGGGTATTGTATTAAAAGCAAACGAAGCTAAGGTAAAATAAACAACTCACTAATTTATTCACACTCTAATTAATATTAGAATTATCTCTTAAAATTCATGTTTATATATACAAATGATTTACTCCCTTTAAATTGTGGCCTCAAGTAGCTTTTCAACTAATCCCAATTCATAGTATCATGTGCATAGAAAATTGTGGTATTTCACACCTGTATTTGTACCAAGGTCCACCTTGAAATCAGATCTTTGCTTCATATTGATTTAAATTTTCTTAGAATTTCCTTAAATCATATTTACTTTGATTGGGGTTAATTTATGTCCGGATTTGGTGTGAGTGGACCATGATTCAGTTTGTGAGATCTGGATCATTGTTGTCCTTGATACATAGTTGGAGCTGCTAACAATAATGAATGCACTAACTATAGATATTATGTCAGAAATAGACCAATTTTATACCACCCTTCAATTCAAGATAGCAAAAGCATCTCCTTGTGTAATATGTTTTCCAAGCATCCATGATCTAGATGTGAATGAGTCGAATTACTTATCCTTCAATCTATTAGGGAACCGTGTCTCTGGGGATTGTGAATTATTGCTTCGACTCATATCCCCCCAAAAATGGATCCTACTCTAATAGCTCTGAATAAATTAAATATGTACATTACAATATTAAGGCTTCTTATTCCACAACACAACATCGAAAGCACTTGTTTATGGACGTTTTTCAAATGCTTTTCCCTTTCTAGAAATAAGCTTTTCTGTACATGCGATGTTTTAGAAACAAATTTTTCTATATTGCAACAGCCTATCAACTTGAAATACAACCTTTATTGTACTATGTCTTTTGGAAATGGCACCAGTATCACTAACGTTGCACTGTTTTGAGTTTCATATACCTACTCTATTACTGAATTTTCTAATCCTTAGACCATTTAGAATTCATTCAGTCCAAATTCACCTGTAGAATTTGTTGAGTATTTTATTTTCTCCCTGTAGTCTAGTTGTAGCGGGTAAATCTTGGCATGCTACTTGTTATTGGATACTATATTGGTATTTTTATTATGTTGATGTCATTACTTGCAGAGCATGGGGAAGGGCTTCAAGTTCTCCACTACGAAGTTGGCCAAAAATATGAACCACACTATGACTATTTTAGTGATGATTTTAACACCAAGAATGGAGGTCAACGCATTGCAACAGTTCTAATGTACCTGTAAGTTTATATGCTG
Organism: Diospyros kaki; assembly: GCA_036245055.1. Taxonomy (NCBI): domain Eukaryota; kingdom Viridiplantae; phylum Streptophyta; class Magnoliopsida; order Ericales; family Ebenaceae; genus Diospyros; species Diospyros kaki. The sequence continues at coordinate 43,257,947 of BSEG01000016.1, forward strand.
TAAACCCTTTCTGATTGATATTGCTTCTTGGTTTTGGTATAGGCCCTCTGATCTTTTACTATCTATCCTAACATGATACAGCTCAGATGTTGAAGAAGGGGGCGAGACAGTATTTCCTGCTGCCCAAGGAAATTATAGTTCCGTACCCTGGTGGAATGAACTATCTGAATGTGGGAAAAAGGGACTGTCTGTTAAACCAAAGATGGGTGATGCATTGCTTTTTTGGAGTATGAAGCCTGATGCAACTCCTGATCCTTCAAGCTTGCATGGTTAGTTCTTTCTTTTTTGACTGGTTCTAGAAAGTTTGTAATGAAAAATCAGTCATGGACCATGTCTTGTCAGAAGGGTATTAGTCCTTTGTGGTTTCATCACCCACATCTTCCTTATTGTTAGTGAGTTCATTTTCACGTTGAACTGAGTAATGCAACACTGAAATCCTTTTAAGATACTAGCTAACTTAATAAGCACATGGCAAACCCTTAAAGTGCACCTTTCAATTAGCATCACATGGAGCTTCAAAAATGTATTCATCATCCTCCACTCCAAAGGTCTCTTAGAAAGATGCATGAATAATTTGTTTTGTACATGTTTGTGTTACTTTTAGGTGGCTGCCCAGTTATTAAAGGGAACAAGTGGTCTTCTACAAAATGGTTGCGCATCAATGAGTACAAGATTTAATTTACAGGTGCCAAAGGTAATTTTCTAAATGAAGATGAAATTAGCAAAATTCTATGTTTTACCTTCCACTCCAAAAAGTTATTTCATCTATTTTGGCTTTTGATTCTCTTGACACAAGCATAATTATTTGCTTGTTCTTGTGTAGTTTGTGTAAGATTTTTATTGTTATGATACTGTTATCCAGTTGCTTTTTCGTTTACATTTATGGAACTGAGGCTTATATTATATTATGCGATTTGCAATTTATTAATCTATATGATGGGTTGTGTCATTTTTTTATGAAATTCAGTTTTGTTTTCCAGTAACTTATATATATATATATATATGAAGCATGTACCTCAATTGGTTGGTATGGCGTCATTCAAGCACAGCATATCACTAGATAAGACTGATCAACAATGTAGCCAATGACAAGCCATAACAATCCCCTGTAAGAAACCCAAAGTAAAGGTCACCAGACACAGGTTTGGCAGAAAATGAAAGTGACAGTATTCAGGACCTACCTAGAAATCATATGATTCATATATTGGGATTATCGTCCTTGCGCGGTCCCTTGCTATTCGTACCCTCAATTTCGGCAGAGGAGGTAAATCGCAGGCAGACCTTTGACCCTTGCCTAAACTAAGTATCGAACTCGTGACTTATTGGTACTAACCTCAGCTTATCACTTATCCGCCACTTGACATATGCGCTAGGGCATCATATAATTCATAACATTTATGATTGTAGTGTCCTAACCCTAAATTATTTCTCACATTTGATACTTGTGTGGTGCGCTCTATTTTATATATATATATATATATATATATATATATTTTATATATATTAAGTGCAACCTTATGGGGAAGGAGATATTGACTCACATTATTTACTTCTAGATTATCCAATTAAGTTGCCTATACAGGAGTAGTTACATAGCAGCAGCAGCAACAATAATCACAAATTCTAATCCCACTAGGTAGGGTAGGCTACATGAATCTTGGACCTCTAGATATCTCTATCTGTGGTCATATCTTATGTAAGGCTATTATATCTTATGTCATGTTTAACACACAAAAGGGAACAACTCGCCATACCTTATGGAGAGTGTATTGGTCTCTCTTGTACTATGAATGGAGAAAATAAATATAACGGCTAAAAAGAAATAACAACATTTCTACATAAACAGTCTCAAAAGGCCAATTTAATAAAGGTAGAATTGAAGAAAAATTAATGTAAATAAATATAAACTATACCAACTGTGAAATTATTCATTTTCATAATTTACTCAAGTACATTTTATATTTAGAGTTAAGATTTTTAAACACTCGTATAATCCATGCACTGCTGTGGTGTGTTGTTAGTCACTCAATAAAGTCGCAATTTGCTACAACACGCCAAACAGAAGATGACTGGCCAATTGCTAGCTAACAATGAGACATGCAATTTCCAATCCATTGGTCGTCATTGATTTGACTGACTCTTAGGATCCTTGTGTGCATAGTTATTAAAATTGGACTGAATGACCCAGTTGGATTGGTCTGACCTTTAATTAGTCACCAAGCATCTGGAAAAAAACCCCCCAAAGATGTGTATAAACCAGTCAAGTCAATCAACACTAGTCAAAATCAGCCGGTTTTATTGGTTTATTGTTTCTTAGATTTTATTGGTTCATAATAATCGGCTGATATTAGTTTTTATTTGAAGTAGTGAATAAAGAACAAATTTTAAAGTTCTCTTTTCTTTAATGAATGGGCAAATTAGTCTGGAAAAACCAAAGGAAAAAAAAATCCCCAATCTCTGCTAAGCGCAAACTCTTTGTTTCATATCCCTAGTTTGTTTCCTTATAAAGGTCATCTCCATCTAGTCCTAGCTTTGCGCCTGTCACTATTAGTTTTTCCAAAAAAAAAAAATTCAAAATTTTCTTTAGTTTTGCTCCTTTTTTTTTTTTCTCTTTTTTTTGTCTTTTTATATTTTCACAACTTAATGTCTCAAACCTCCCAAATTCAGTTTCTTATCTCAATTATCACAACTTTGTATAGTGGTCTTGCAAATATTTTTTCTCCTATTTGTTTCAGTATATGCTTCTCTATATAGCATTTTTTTGGCTTCATTATATGCTTTTTTTGTGTCCTTATAATATACAACTTTTAGGATTTTGTAATTTCCTTTTTGCTCTAGTTGTTTTTTGCTTCTCTATATCTGAGTATTTATTTTTCTTAATATCTAAGCATATATTTTGTTTAGTATTTGCTTTGCTTGAGTTGTTTTTCGTTATTTTAGTCCTTAGCTGATGGGATGGCTTGATATGTTGTTTGTTGTATATCTATTTTGCAATTTGTTTAAATTTAATTCTTCAAGAAAAAAGAAATGATTGATAATGTCTCATTGATACCCGAAAATGGTTTAATCGTTTTGTTTTGGTTCAGATTTATTTGTATTGTATATTATTATTATTAATTATTAATTGATGATAGTGATCCATCCGAGGTGGTATACTGTTACAATTATTGAGCCGTACCCATGATAAAACCAGTACCAGTACCTTGTCCAATATGACATTGACTGCTATGGTCGGCGCACACAATGCATGCACATCTTCTCTTTTCTTGAAGTGTATTATCATGCCAGAAAAAGATAATGAAAAAAAGGGGAAAAAAATAATAATTTTGCATGGCTGGATATCTTGAAACTTGTTTGTCACCGGCCTCATTGCTGTCTTTCAAGGGCCAGACTATCTAACCCAAATGGGATTAATTTATCATCCAGATAAGTCGTATTCTCCATAGCACATTCACAGTAGGGGTACCCAAAATGATCTCTCTCCACAGGTCAAACTAGTCTTCCTGGCTCCCATTACCCTATCAGTTTCAGGGCTGGCACCAAGGTGAATCCATGTGCTAAACCTCCAAACCACATGCATCCAAAATTTGTTGGGATTTTGAATGACTTGTGACGAACCTCCATCCTTGCCCCTAGAATGGGTTAGCACATTAATTTGCTAGCTACACGGTGACTAATTGTCAGAAATCGTTGCCCTTTTACCACTTTTTATTTTGCATATTTTGCGGAGTCCCCTACTATGCCTTTTTTGGCTAGTGTGTTTGGGAGCGGGATATGGAATGGACTTCTGAAAAAGGGTGGAATAGGGTTCCCGTTTGAGAGATAATAGTAATTGAATGGAATGGAGACACTTTTCATCCATTTTCTTTCAAACCCCTATTGGGGTGGAGTGGATGGAAAACTTAATTGTGTTTTTGACAACATTAAATTATATAGTTTTTTACAAGTTCAATTTTGCCCTTGACTTTATAACACAATATTTTCATTAAAAGGGTATTAATGGTCATTTGTTGTTTAATATCTTTTCATTCCATCCATTTCCATCTTTCTCCCAAATAAAAAGACATTTTTCATTACCACTTTCTATCCCATACTTATTTATATTCCATTCCACTCACGTGCCATTCCATTCCATTACTAACTCTCGGCCAAACCAAGCCTTAGCAAAAAGAGTGTCTAAACAATCAGTTTTGAGTAGGCATTGGTTAGATTGCTCAAGATCCCTTGTTGCACCATCATTGTCATTTGTGATGGAGGTCACACGTGTCCCTTTTAGGATGAAAAGTGGAGAGTGATCCTGTGACAGATCACATCAAATGCATATCTGGGCATGTGAATCATACATACCCGCATTGTGAATTGATCTTGAACCATTTGTGGTATAATTAGCTATGAGTTTAATATTTGAATGAACAAATAAGCAAGGAATGGAATCTTTTAGTAGGCTTTGATTGAAGCTGTCTATTGCTTTGGATAGTGTTCCTGTATTTAGTTGACGAAGGTACCTGATCATCCTGTCCTGTTGCTATATCATTCCTCTGCATGCCATGCCATGCCATGCCATACCAATAGAACACTGGCCAACACCTGATGGAGTAGCGGTTTCCATTTTCTCTCTCTCTCCCTCCTTTAGTTTTCTCTGTGGTCGACTGCCTTGTGTCTTCTCCATGCAAAAATCCTTCTGTTGAATATTTTCTCATAATTGCGGATCTGCTTGTTGTGGCAGGATAGTAAACGAGTTCGTTTGGGCATCATAGCGAGGCAGCAATCTTTGGATGAACTAATGATAGCATTTTGGGAGAGGAGATGCTCATCTCGGCACTTGATCGTCAATAACCTGATAAAACCTCGTACATAATAACTCTCATACTTCTAAGCCCCCAACCCTATTTAGACCCACCCGCCATGACTCCCTGCTAACCTTTTTGCTTTGCCATGCATGCTACGATGAGCCCATCCATATTGTTAACATTAGAAATAAAAGGATATGAAGATTTCATATATATTATATGTGAAAGAGATTTGAGTTGCCCAAGTAAGTTGTGATGCATATATTAACATTTTACGCCCAGAATTCGGCAATATGATATATATATATATATATATATATTTATATATACTTAGTATTTAATATAGAAAATGTCATCTTTCATCTTTTTCCTGATTTGTTAACTATGATTTCTAATCCTTGTAGATCTCGATAGATCATGCCAGGTCTTCAGGTAACTAATGTCTCTGACTCATATTAATCAATGCATCTTTCTCTCAGCCCAATTGACACTGCTTCCAATGTTTTTTATTTTTTTCCTTCTCTTTCGGTGCTTTTGTGAGAAGTCATAAGTCTTTTGCTTTTCTTTGACACGTTTGGCTGTTGGGCCCATCAAAGTGACTTTAAAGAGTCATCTTGCTAGGTTGCATTATTATATGATTTTCTTGTTATTTTTTAAAAATTGATAATTTTTTAAATTAGTGTTATTTTTAAAATTGTAATATTTTAAGATGTTGCCGTCCTCCCAGGAAACAGTATTCACAATCATGAAAGTCATGATGCAAAAGAGAAAAAAAAGTGCAGCTAACGTGTCTCAAAACTTTCTAAGGTCCGCCGCCTAGGGCTATGGTCAATGGTCGATGATTGATTTTGGTTTTATTCAAAATCAAATTAAAGAAAACACGAAAACAAAAAAGACGCAATTTTTGACCCAATCAGAAAGCCATCATGCTTTTTACAACCCCATAATAATTAGGTCTTTGTTTTCATTTTCCATTTTTAATTCAATTAAAAGATTTAAACTTAACATGTATTTCATAATTATAATTCGTTTTTAAACCTTTGTAATTTTCCCCTTGGACGAGTAGGTGAAGAAAAGGGTAAATTATATGGTTAGGACCTGAATTTTTTGTATTTCATTATAAATTAATTATTATATTTTAATTTTTATCATTTAATTATTTTTTTATTTTTATCAAATTCTATTAATAAAAATTGACGTGAGATGTATTAATATAAATTTTAAAATTAAGTAATTTTACAATTTCTATTAATGTATAATATGTCAGTTTTACTAATAAAATTTAATGAAAAATTAAAAGATATATTAAATTATAATAAAAACTAAAGATTTGTGGTTGTGGTCGTGGTGATGGAAATTAAATTATAATAATTAATTTATTACGCAGCATAAAATTTAAAAACTAATAATAGAACTTATTTTTAAAAAAAATATGCCTGTTGGAATGATCTTAACGGTAGTGTTGTCACATTTATGTCATTTTAAAGATGTTTTTCTTTTTGGCATGTAATTATTAACTAACAAGGCAGGTAATTTTGTTAGGTAATTGAATTAAATAAATGGAATTGATGGTTAATAATAAAATTAATAACAAATTTAAGGTGAGCACGAGCGAGTAAAAAATTTGTTATACAAATACAAACAAAATTTTTGAGTTTATCTATGTTGTCGCTAGAATACAATAATAAATTTATTCATTGAGAATTTCATCGTCACTCCTCTTAGATTCTGTAAAAAAAAAGGAACGATCAAATAGCGTAGAGCAATCTCTGTGCAAACACTTTAATGTTTAAGTTAGTCATTAAATTTTATTAAAAATTTGAATATAGTTTTAAGTTCGTATATTTATAAAAAAATATGAGACTTTGTGATAAGTATTCTTGGTATTCTGATATCTATTAAAATTAGTATTTTTATAAATAATGTCTTTCCTTGTAACCAAACTCTCAGAGAAATTTTTAGATATCAAAATTATTCTGTTTGCACTTTATTCGAAACCTCTCAAAAAACAGAAAATTTACTAGACAAGGTCCAAGATGTTACAGTCTCCGATAGACCATAATAATATCCTTTGACTGATCTCCAGAATACTATTAATCTCTAAGTTTCTTTCGATCTCAAACAGACATTTTGCATATTTAAAAAATATTCAGTCTTTTGAATATTCTTTTTAGCCCAAATGATACTTTGGGTTTTTAGACTTTTTTTTTTTTTTGTCTTTTAGTAGACTTTTGGTTGTGACATGTTAGTTCTATTAAGTATAGATATATTGTTTTTGAAACCTTGCCTCTGGTTCTTGCTTTATGAGGGCTAAGATTGCAGTCAAAGTTAATATAATTAATTAATTTAAAATTAAGTGGTTTAGACAAACATCCAAATAGCGTGCATAAATGGAACTGTTGATTTAAAAAGCATGGGAGACTGAGGATGTTCACTTAATGACCCTAATTTCCAACTCAAAAAGAAAAGGCACTGAATAATAATAATAATAATAATTAATTCAGCCTCCCGCCGATGACGGCAATCCTATCGATTTGTGCGGACTTTAGACTTTGAATTGGCATTGCCATTGCCATCGGTTGGGCTACGTGTAACCAAACCCAACCAAACGAATGATGCCATTCCATTTCGATTTCAATCTCAACTTCAACTTCGGCTTCAACCGTCCCCACCAACCTCCTCTCACTTTCTTCAATAATTTCTCCCAAATTTTTCAATCATAATTACAACTTCACAAGCAAACCACACTTTTGAGGAGCTTTCAAGATTTTTTGGATCTTAGGTTCGAGTTTTCTTGTGTTCACATAATCTAGAAGAAAAATACAAATTAACAAACACGTTTAGGGAATTGAATTAGGTTGTTCTGTCGAATTGAATTAATCGATATTAATTTAGTTAGCTTATTTATTTGTTTTGAGAAAGTTCAATAAAAGACTGATAGGGCCAAGCGAAGAATAGGGTTGTCCAAGGGAGTGTCGGAAATGGCTCAATCCACTATTTAAGAAAATTGTCTAGGAAAAGTCGATTGTTTGGAAGAAAGTAATATGCAAGATAGAAACAGGTTAAAAGGTATGCGGGGATCCTTTTCTACTAGCCCAACCTTTTTTATTCCAGATAACCTAACAACTCTACTTTTCCTAGAAGAAATCCCTCATTCCTAAGCTACCCACTGCATTCTACAACATATTGAACACTTTTCTTGCATTTGAACTTCACCATGTCATCTTCTGACTTGAGCATTGGAGGCCATCGAGAGAGAGAAATGCCTATTTGTCTTCTAAGTGGCTTTTGTCTTACAAACTATCTTCTTCCAGACAATCAACTTCACTCAAACATCAAATATAGCCTCACCTAGACAATTCTATTTTTTGTCTAACCCTACCAACCTCTTGCTAAGCTTCTTCAAAAATAAATAAATTTTAATTATCGTATTCAAATAATAACATTATTATTTAATATTTTTTAAAAAAATTAACTAGAAAGGTGTCTCAAGACTTTTTTTTTTCTATATGATTTAATTGGGTTTTTAAAACATTTAATTAATGTCACGCTCCCATGGTATAACTTGCTTTGTAATATTCATTTATTTATTGATTTGGTGGAGGATAAGAAGGTTGGTAATTTGCCAGGTTTCTACTAGACAGGCAAACGCAAGGCAGCTTTGGATGATTGGTCCACCTACTTTACTCTTCTAGGTAGGTTTTGTATAATATTTTACAATTATATCTAATTTAATAATCATATTTAAAATATAAAAAATTTTCAAATAAAAAATGAGATTTGAAAAACCCAACTTTTCAAAATTGAACTAAACTTGAAAAATAACTAAAATAAACTTTTTTTTTTCTTCATGTTTAACAAGAGTTATAACATCTCACAATTGATCTTGCCATCGTTACACGTAATGTCTCTTTACTTTGCCCATTATTGCTCGCTTATTAAAGATAAAGTAAATTCAGACCGTTGAAGCCTAACACTACCTATAAAAAATAAGTCATCCATTAATCTTTAGACACCATTTGTCATTGATTGATTTGAAGTAAATAATCTAGTTTCCTCCTATTATCTACCAATATAAGTTGTTGTAAATGATACTTGCTAAACACACCCCCTGTCCCCCCATACTATAGACTTTTTGGCATGATTTTCGATTTCCTATTTTGCTCTGTTATCATTGCTCTAATGTTGGGTCATCACTTGTTCGAATAGCGATAATAAGATGGATTTATATAGTCTAATTACTATTTTACTCATTCTTAATTTTATATTATCATTATTTAGTCTAAATATCATACGAGCAAAGGTTTCTTTCAAATTGAATCACGTTAGTGAAAACGGTTTAATCCTATTTTAATAAATATTGTTAGTTTGATTTAAAAGTTTAATATATATTAGTAATGTTATGTAAATAAAATCAATACATTACAACACTTGCTACCATTGTCTCTTTTTAATAACTTTTTATATAATATATAAAAAGGTAAATTATTAAAAAAAGGGAAAGTGCCAAATATATTACTTTACTTTCCAAGGCTAAATTTGGTGAGCTAAGTTGTTTGTAAATGGTTCGATGTTCGACTTGACAAAATGTCGTTCGAGTTCATTTGTAATACCCAATGTTCGTATAACGTTGCCACGTAATTTCGATGAGTTTAGAACACCGAGAGGTTGGTTTTATAGCAATTTCAAGTACCGAATCAACTAGAGGGAATGCCTCAGAGTGAAAGTATCTAAGGAAAATTATATGATCTCGACGAGCATATCGAGATAGGATTTATGGTATCAAAAGAAATCAAATTTGGAATAGTTTTCGGTACAGCTAAAATACAGCTATCATTTAGGCTGTAAAACCGAATCGCAGTATGAGGCTTCCGAAAAATCAACGGAACCCTAAGGGGGCTCCGGTTTTGCGTAACGAACAACCCTTCGGTGGTTTCAGGACGAAACAATAGCCCGGTGAGAATACTAGGACGAATTGTCATTTTTTACTAAGCTTTGAAGTTATTAATTTTATGTTTTTCGGCATCGAAATGTCAATTAATTCAATGTTTGAAAATATTATTGTAATCAAATAATTATTCTAATAAATCAAGGTCGAAATTAGGGTTAATACGTAATTTTTATATATATTAAATATAATATACAAAATATAGTATATATATATATGTATGTAATTGTGGCTGTGTGCGTAAGCTGGCTTCGTGAAGCATTAATGGCCGCGAAATTTGGGCTGCAAATTGAGATTTTGGCCACGTGAAATCCGGCTAAGTGGCGTATGAATCTTGGAGCAATTAATGTGCATTTAATATAGAGATTTTTGCATTAAATGTCATGCGTAGCGGGCAAGCATGAAACAGTGTATATATATATAGATATGCATGTGCGCGAGCAATGGCCAGCTCTGTGAAGCTTTAAATGGCCGAAAGTTCAGCTGTAAAAGGAAAGATGTTGGCAGCGTGAAGTGAGGAAAATTAATGAGCAATTAATGTGGAGATCGTGGCAGCAAAGCGGCTGAATTAATGGAACAATTAATGTATAGATACATATTCACGCAATGGCTGCCTATAAATTGGCAGCCATCTTGGCCGATTGAGAAGCAGCGAGGGAGGGAGATCGGCTGAGAGCAATGGCCGAGAAAGAGATCGAGGAAGCTCGCGAGAGAGAGATAGAGAGAGAGAGAGAGAGCTGAAGCCAAAGGGAGGCAACAGCAAGCGGCCATGGCCGCGAACTGCAAGTCGCGGCCATGGCAGCCCGGTTGAAGAAGAAGCAGGGCAGCAGCAAGGGGGGCAGTTGCGGGGGCTGGTGCGACTGTTGAAGGCGACCAACGAGCAAGCACGCGACCGCAACAAGGCAGCTAGAAGCTTCATGGAGCAGCCATGGCCGACGCAGTGAGCTGGGCTGCGAGCTTCGCGGCTGGACGTGAGGCAGGGGAGCTGCCGCGAGCTGCCATCGCGAGGCGGTGGGCGACGTTGCGGCCGGTGCAGCGACTGGGGAAGGCGGAAACGGCCGAGAAGGAGGGCCGGCGGAGCTCGGCCGTGCGCCCATGGCAGTGGCCGAACGCAGGAAAGAGGAAGAAGTTGCAGCCGCGGGTGAAGAAGAAAGGGAAGAAGAAGAAGAAGAAGAAGAAGAAGAGAAGAAGAAGGAAAGAAGAAAGAAGAAGAAGAAAAAAAAAAAAATGGAGGAAGGTGGCTGGCGCGGGAACAGGGGATGCGCAAGGAGGAAGAAGAAGGAGGAAGAAGAAGGAGGAATAAGAAGAAGAAGAGAGGAGAGAGAAAAAGAAAAAGAAAAAAAAAAGAAAAGAAAGAAAAGAAAAGAAAAATAGGAAAATGAGAGAAAAATTTCTAGAAAAATCCCGAAAAATAGGAAATTATGTTTCGGTGATATCCTGAAGATTTTAGTGAGAAAAACGGCTCGGGTACGCTTTTCGGGAATATCGCACGCAAATCGAGGAAATCGAAGATGCTAAGCCCAGGTGAGTAAAATTCTCTAGAAAATTTCAGAAATTCCAAAATAGTATTTTATGAATTTTCGTAGTGAAATATTTGAGAAAATATTTCTAGAAATATTTAATTTGAAATTATTGAGGAAAATAGGAAGAAATAGAGAGAAAATTATAGAAAATGCCAAAAATTATGGAAAAATAGGTTTTAATATTTATTTAAATACCTATGATGATTAGGATGCTCTGAGGTCAAAGTTGAGATGTTTGGCACGAGTCTTGAGGTTGGCACGCAAATCGAGGCAAGACACGGATTACGAGGTAGCCCGATAAGCTCTAAAAGGTAAGTGGTACTTCCTCGAAAATATTTTCATCATATTGACATGCTTTGATATGTATCTATCACGTAGAATGCATACATGACTATGAGATGCATGATTACACGTTGATGTCATTGATCACACGCATATGAGGCCGTAGGGAGTACGAACTGGCACCGCTGCCTTACCAAGGGTGCACCCATACACCCCGGCTTCGAAAGAGGTGGCCGCTAAAATGGTGGGTAGCCTGAGGGTGCAGTTGACACCTACGAGGAAAGACATTGCATACACTCATGACATAGCATTATGTACCCTTACTTAGATGGTTCATCATCTAACTTGGGTTCGCCCCTGGAACATTCAACGTTCCAGTTGGGACTTGCAGAGATGATTTCGAGATTAATGATGTGTGGTGACGCGAGACGTCAGGAAACGAGAAAATGTGCCAAGTTATGTTGTGATATGAATAGTACATCTGTTTTATTTTTCAAAGGTTATGTAACAACGTTTGTAATAAGTACTTGTCTAGCTATTCATGTATATATTGCCATGAGCAGGTTCGATTCAGCTTCCGCTTTGTAAATTGTATTTATCTCTAGTGTGTAAATTAAACACTAGATAGGCCTTAGGGAATTTCGGGATTATGTAATGATTAAAAAAAAAAAATAGACCAAATTTCCTAAGGTATAACAAGCCCGAAAAAGCGGGCTGTTACATCATTTGTTGAGATAAATGAGCCGAACTTAAGTCTAATTTTAAAACTCGATCTGTAAACAAATTGAGTTTAAGTTCAATAAAGTTTGACTTGTTAAAACTTACAAATATTTAAAAATTCATGAATACTAATAGGCTTAATTAGAGACTCGTAAATATACTTGATTAGAAGTTTGCAAATAAGTTCGTTTATAAATATATTATTAAATATAAAGTTATCAAACTTTAAATTATTATAATAATATAATTTAATTAAATATATTTAAATTATTATATATATTAATTTAAGTAAATTATTAAGTTTAAACAAAAATTCTAACAAATTTGAGCTCAATGTCGAGCTTGACAAAAGCTTGTAGGGTTCGAGCTTGAGCCTAAGCTCGATTCATTAACTTTTTGACTAATCGAGCAAAACTTTTAAATTTGAGTAAAGCTTAAATCTAGAAATTAACTTGCCAAGTCAAACCTGAAATCAACAACATTCAGTTCAATTTTATTCGATTGCGTAGTCAATTATTATGGTTGATGTCGTTTAACATTATCTAATAACATTTTATTTTTATTAACATAGTTAACTTTTTTTTTAATAAAAATAATTCTGCACAATCACAAACGCTCAAATTAAACTCTACATTCATATTCGAAAAAGCACTTGCTTAAATTTTTTAAAATTATAGTGAGTAATTTAACACTTAATTAAAAATAAATTCAAAAATTTTATTTTGTAGTCTAAGAAGCGATCGCCGGCATCGCTTTCACAATCGAGCCGACTACTTTCTCTCTCCGTAGCACTGCAGAAGAATACGAGGCATCGACCATAAAATAAATACATTTTTTTAATTAATAAATATTTTAAAAATATATATACAATTACTCTGTATGAATAAGAGAGAATTACGTGCGATCGGTTCTTGAAGTTTAGAGTAATAGTAAATATTATTTTTTATTTTTAAAAAAATATAAAAGAGTGATTAGAGTTTAATGTTGTGTTACAATTTCTCTCATGTTGTTAATTAACTATAGTCTAAATTTTATTAAAAAAATAAAATATTCTTATATTTACAACAACGATGATGAGATCTGTTCATGACGATAACAGCGACTATGAAAGTAAAGACATATTCTTTTTTTTTTTTAAAGTTCTCTCTCCAACTTTTTTCTTTTCTCCTCTCTCTCTTTTGTAATCGAACATGAGTTCAAAATAAAGAATTTCATTCTTTCTCTCTCTAAATTTTTTCTCTTCTCATCTTCGTTCCTCATTTTCTCGTTCTCTTCTTCAAGCCTAAAGCCATATTAGAGATAATTAACTTCAATCATTGTCGTAAAACTATGTAAGCTGCAGTAGAGATAAAAATTGAATTTATAATATTTAAAAATTTGTAATTAATATTTTAAAATTATCCTATTATTAAAATATCATAGGCAACAATATTCTTTTAATTATAACACTTAATTTTATACATATTTTTATCTTAACTCTGTATTATTTTTTTTACTAAAAATATGTATTTATATGGACTTTATATAATATAAATATTTTTTTTTGTAGGAATCAAACAAAGTATAGGAGATAAATGCAAGAAATTAGTTTTTTAAGAACATATTTTTGATTAATTTATAATATTAGTTTTGATATCATAAATTAATTAAAATTAATATTAAAAAATTAAAAAGAGGAGGAAGCCAGTTGAAGGCATTGATTTGGAGCATAAACTAATAATATTTTTAATTTAAATATCATAAATAATATTCAAAAATTGAGAAAAGCTATATAAATTTAAGAATGAAAGACTGATGTTTCAATGTGAATGTGATAAATTACCTACCTACTTACCTTGAAAGGAGATAGAATTATTGCATCATAACTGAAAGTGGAAGCCACGAACTTTAGCCAAGGGACGTGAAGACGTGTACTTGTCTTGGGAAATCCCCCGCCAATCCCCCCCCCACCACTTTCAAATTCTGCAGTTTTAAAAATAATTTTACGTTTGACTAAATTATTTAATAATATTTTTAATATTTATATATTTCTTTAGTCAAAAGTAAAAATGCAATTTTATTCAGAAAAACAATTTTCTAAATTTTGCAATGTTATTGACTTAAAGCAATTGTAATAAATTTTGATAAAAATAAAAGATAATTGTAAAATTAAAATTAAAAAAACTAATCAAAATAATTATTTATTTAATAATTAACCTAAAATCACATAATTGTTAGAAAGACATGACATTAAGATTTAGGTATGTGAGGGAGGCCTACTGCAATGAATGGTTAATACTTCATAATAATAAACATAAAAGAGGTACACTTTCATGAATAATGCTATGTCCACACAAAAGATCTCTAAAAGATATGCATACAATTAATAACAGATTTATTTGTATTAAAAAATATAATATTTTCATAAAATTTAATAATTTAAATAATTTTATCAAAAAATTAATAACTAAAATAGATTAAATTTAGTGGAAATTTATTATTAAAAATATAATGAAACTCAAAATATAAAATAGATTTATATTTTTTACTCCATAGGAATAAATAAGAATGGAGAATTACACTCGTCAGTTCTTGAAATTTAAAATAATTGTAAAAAAATATTTTTACTTTAAAAAAATACAAAAAAGTACCTAGTGTTTTAAAAAAATACAATAAAAAAATGAGAAGATTTGATAGCAGAGCGACAATGAAAGTAAAGACATCTCTTTCTTTTTTTTTTCTTTCTAATTTTGTTTATCTTTTTTTTCTTTCTCTCTTTTGAACTCAAATATGAATTTCAAATAAAGAGTTTTCATTCTTTTTCATCATTTTCTCATTCTCTTCTTCAAGCTCAAAACCACATTAGAAATAATTAACTTTAATCATCGTCTTAAAACTATGTAAGTTGCATTAGAAATAAAAATTGAATTCATAATATTTAATAACTTGTAAATAATATTTTAAAATTCTTCTACTACTAAAATGTCATAGGCAACAATCTTCTTTTTATTATAATATTTAATTTTATACATATTTTGATCTTAATTTTGTATTATTTTTCTATTAAAAATGTGTATTTATTTAGATTTGACATAATTTAAATATCTTTTCATAACAATCAAACAAAAAAATGAGATAAATTCAAAAAAAGGCCTTTTAAGAAGATGTTTTTGATTAATTTATATTATTAATTTTGATATTATAAATTAATTAAAAATTAATATTAAAAAATTAAATCAAGGAGGGACGGCAATTAAAGGCATTGATTTGGAGCAAAAACTAGTAATATTTTTAATTTAAATATCATAGATAATAATAAAAAAATACTTAAAAACTGAGAAAAGCATATAAATTTAAGGAGGAAAGATTGATGTTGCAATGTGAATGCGGTAACCAACCTTAAAAGAGTATAAAATTATTGACGTATTAGAAGGTAGTAGCAGCACCAGAAACTCCACAAAGACAATCATTCAAAAGGATAGAATTATTGCATTACAGCTGGAAGCCATGGTGTGGAGTCAGTCATTCAAGAGGCTAGAATTATTGCATTATAGCTAGAAGCAATGAACTTTGGCCAAGGCAAGTGAAGACGCCTAAGTGTCTTCGGGAATCCCCCACCAATTTCCACCGTGACCCTCACTTTTAAATTTCTTTTAATTTTGTTCATCTCTTTAATAGGGGTGACCATCTCCCTCACTATTTTTATAAAAATAAAAAGTAACGAAATGATAATTAAAAATTATTTTTATATCATTCTGTTACCTTTCACTCTTACAAAGAATAGGAAGGGTGATGGTCACCCGTTAAAGGGGGTGAACAAAATTGCACTCCACCGCGTAGGCGTGTCTTCAGGAACCCGCCCCACCCCACCACACAGACACGCTTTCAAATTCTGCAAGTGAAGACGCGTGCAACAGCACACATTGCACGCGTTAAAGTGAAGACACTTTCAAAGTTACAATTTCTTTCATATTGTTAATTAATTATTGTCTAAATTTTATAAAAAATTAAAATATTGAAATTTATTATCCTCTTTTTTTTCTTTTTATCTCTCTTCTATTATTTTTTTATTTATTTATAATAAATAAATAATAATAATAATTAGAAACAAAACAGAAACAATAAGGATAAATAACAACGATAATAAAATTTGTTTATAATTATAGTAGTAACAATAAAAATAAATACGTCTTATTTTTATATTTCTCTCTTTAATTTTTTTTTCTCTTTGATTTTTTTAAACCCAATTATAGTTCCAGATAAAACATTTTATTCTCTCTCTAATTTTTTCTTCCTTTCATTTATCTTCTCATTTTATCATTTTGTTCTTCAAATTCAAAACCAAGTTAGAGAAATGAGCCGCATTAAGGATAAAAATTAAATTTATAATATTTAAAAATTTGTAAATGATATTTTAAAATTCTTCTACTACTAAAATGTCATAGCGAACAATATTATTTTTATTATAAAACTTAATTTTATACATATTTTTATTTAATTTTTATCTTAATTTGTGTTATTTTTGTTAGTAAAAATGTGTATTTATATAGATTTTATATAATTTAAATATCTTTTTGTAGGAATCAAGCAAAGGAGAGGAGATAAATTTAAGAATTTGGTTTTAAAGAATATATTTTTGATTAATTTATAATATTAATTTTGATATTATAAATTAATATTAAAAAAAAGGAGGGAGCGGCAATTGAAGACATTGATGTGGAGCAGAAACTAGTAATATTGTTAATTTAAATATCATAGATAATAGTTAAGGAAAATACTCAAAAATTGAAAAAAAAAAGTATAAATTTGAGAAGAAAACACTGATATTGCAATGTGAATGTGATAAGCTTTGAAAGAGATAAAATTATTGCATTACAACGGGAAGTCATGAACTTTGGACAAGACACATGAGGACGCGTAAGTGTACTTTAGGAATCCTCCTGCCAATTTCCACTCCTTTCAAATTCTACAAGTAATAGTACGCTTCTGATGTGATGTTGTGATGAAATATTTATTTTTAAAAAAATTACTTTAAATATAATTTTGCGTTTGGTTAAATTATCTAACAATACTTTTAATATTTATATATTTCTTTAGTCTAAAGTAAAAATGCAATTTTATTAAGAAAAATAATTTTCCTAATTTTGCAATGTTATTGGCTTAAAGCAATTGTAATAAAGTTTGATAAAAATAAAAGATGACTGTAAAATTAAAATTAAAAAAATAATAAAAAATTATTTATTTAATAATTAATCTAAAATCACATCATTGTTACAAAAACATGAGTGCGATTTTGTTCACCCCCTTTAATGGGGGTGACCATCACCCCCGTTATTTTTAGAGTCAAAAATAACGGAGGGCACCCAAAAATTTTACCCCCCAGGCAACCAAATATTACCGCCCAAATATTACAGCCCAACCCCTATCTGGGTCTCTCTCTCTCTCAACCTTCACCCATCCCTCTCCCTCTCCCTAGCAATAGCACCGGCGTCCTCACCATCAGCACCACCGATGTCGGACCTCCAGCAATAGCATCGGCGTCCACGACGTCTCTTTATCCTGCAATGACTGTCAATATCTGTTGCCGCTGCTGTATCTTCCTGTCTCGGTTGTTCCAACCATTCCACAGCTAAACAATCCTGGTTTTCAAATATAGGAGATTTCATTATTGCTCTGGTTCCTTAACCAGGTTTGATCTCCACACTGCTATTTTTTGTTACAATATGTGCAAATTAAAAATTATGTCTGTGAGAGGTTATAATTATTTTTTATAGTAAGGATTTATTTATTTATTTTTTTAATCTAACTCACACACATAGTATTATCATGTTACTTGTAAAATTAATTGATACCTACACTAAGGATATATTGACTTTTCAGAAAAAATATTAGATGTATAATGAAGTAATGGGTAACAAGATGCTGACTTCAATGTATGTTGCAGAGTACTTAATTAAACTTTTAAAGATTATAAGAAATAAGAAAGAATGTGGAACTTATCCAAAACCTAAACTATATCCTCTTAATTTCTATTTATCATTCGATTACCACTGTATGGACTTATGTTCTCTACCCTCTCTCTCTTTCTGCTTTCGAACATCGCCTTAGTATGTTTCATCTAAATATCAAATTCATAACTTATTCTCTTTGCAAACATTTGTTAACTGTTATCAATCTTCTTTCACTAGCACTGACAACATTGTATAATTGTTTGTGATTATGGAAGTTCTATTCTTTTAAGTATGAAGTGCTAAAAAGTTACAAATGTAGTTTATCTCACTATTATATTTTCTTTCATTTGTTTAAAACATACAGCCTAGTTTGTCATAGTTAAAGACTTGGATTTTAGTGATGGATGCAAATATCATGAGTTCTTGTGAGGGAATGAGTATTCAAGACTTGAATTTTAGTGATGATGAGAAATCTCCTATAGTTGATGAAGGATATGGGGTTTCAAATGATCAGTTTGAAAAGGATATAAATTACGAGGTAGATCCAAAAATTGGAATGACATTTGACACAACAAAAGAAGCATATGATTTCTATAATACATATGTAAAGCGAGTTGGGTTCAGTGTAAGGATATTAAGAACAAACAAGAATAGATCTGACAAAAATAAAATCCAACGGCAAGCACTAGTTTGTTCATGTGAGGGCACTTCCAAAAAAATCAGGACACCTAAAAAAAAAAAGAAGAGATATTCGGCGATTTGACTGTAAGACAAAATTTGTGATTAAATGGGTTCCCGACGATAAGTATGGACTAATTGAGTTCAAATCGGAGCATACTCATGATCTTGTCCCACTTCAGCATTCCCATTATTTGAGGTCTCAAAGGAAAATCGATTTTTCACAAGCTGAACTTATGAAGAAAATGCATTCCTCTAGAATAAAACAAGGACAAATTTTCTCCTACATGTGTGAAGAAGCTGGTGGAGTCCAAAACCTTAATTTCACAAAAGCTGATTGTAACAATTTATTGCAAAGAACACGGGCTAAATTTTTCAAGTCGGGTGATCCCGAACGTCTCCTTGAATACTTCAAACAAAAGAAAGGAGAAAAACAAACATTTTTTTTACTCTTTTTGAACCCACGAAGATGGTGAGATATGCAGTGTATTTTTTTGTGATGCAAAATCGAGACGAGATTATGGGATATTTGGTGATGCGATATGTTTCGATACAACATTTCGAACAAACAATTATGATATGTTATGTGCACCAATTGTTGGCATCAACCATCATGGACAAACATCACTTTTTGGATGTGGTCTACTAGATGGTGAAACAATTGATGCGGTAATGTGGTTGTTTCCTTTAAGGCTATAGGAGGGAAAAAATTGAAAAGCATATTTACAAATCAGTCTGTAGCTATATTAAGTGTTGTTGATGCGGTATTGCCTGAAGCCCACCATGGATTGTGCTTGTGACATTTATGTCAAAATGCTGCAAAGAATTTGAGTAATAATGGATATAAAACATTTGCACCACAATTCAAAACTTGTATTTACAATCCAGAAACAGTTGAAGAATTTGAAGAAAGTTGGGACAAATTGCTTGAAGATCATGAGCTAAGAGGTAATGAGTGGTTGCAAAGAATATATAAGTTGAGAAAGAAATGGGCTCAAGTGTATAGTCATGATCACTTTTGTGCTGGCATGATTACTTCACAGAGAAGTGAAAGTATCAATAAGTTTTTGAAGGATTATTTTAATCATGGTAGAATTGTTTTTCGGAAGTTTGTAAGTCTATACTCTAGGGCCATGGATAATCGCCGTGAAAAAGAAAAGGACGCTGAACATTTAACACAACAAACAACACCTAATTTTATTTGTAATTGGTCTGTAGAGCGTGAAGCAGCAAAAAAATATACAAAAAAAATATTTTACTGGTTTCAAGAATGTATTAAGCAAACTATTGATTTGTCATTGGAATTGGAGAATGATGATGGAACTATTCGTACCTATAGAGCTAAAGAGATTGAAGGTCGAAAAAAGATTTGCACACTTACATACAACCACTTGGAACAAATAGTGTCATGCACATGTAGAAAATTTGAGTTCGATGGAATCTTTTGTTTGCATGCATTGAAGTTGTTCCGCCACTTAGAGTTTAAAAGTTTACCTCCTGAATACTATTTGAAAAGATGGACACGGGCAGCTACATATGAAGTTATTTGTGATCCCATGGGAGAGATAATTCCAAATGACAACGATCTAATGCTAACAGCTCATTATAGTGAGTTATCACATATTTCACAAAGAATTGTGTCCAAGGGTTCAAGGGTGTATTGATGTTTTTTCATTAAGCAAATCACTATTGCTAGAAGTAGAAGCAAAGATTGACGCCTTTATAGGCTCCGATGAAGATGTGAACAAGAGTATTCCGATCAACACACATCATAAATCGATATCAAACATGCAGCATGAGGCACAATTGAGAGAGCCAACAAAAAGACGTTTTAAAGGCCAATCTAGCAAAAGAATTAAAGGTCAATTGGAAAGCAAATCACGAAAGAAGAATTCACCAAAAGTAATGGGTCAGTTGCTAACCAAACTTACTTGTATACTTGCATTAATATATTCATTTACACTCATTTATGTATGTGATAAAGAAAAATAACACGATGTCTTTTTAAGATGGCATGACAGGTAATAGGGATGCAACCCACGTCATGACTAGAGGAGCCTTAAACTCTAATCATGTTGTACAGGCGGTAAACAACGATCTTATTTTTATAAAGGAAATGTTTGTTGTTAATTCTCCTTTTAATTATGTTATTTTATGTGAATGATCAATATTTTTCTTTTATATTTATGTAGGGGGTGTTTGGAATGGCACAACAAGGATATTGTAACAATAATAGCTGGCAATGGATGCATCTAAGAGACACATATCCACATGCAAGCTTACCACTTCAATGCATGTTTCAATCGTGGAATGTTACAACATCTCAACAAAGGGAATTCCTCTCAAATGATTTCTTAATGTCACAGGAGCTACATCAATTCTATATATATTAATAACCTATTTTAACTTGTAGGTCTTTATATTGAGAACACTTTTCTAAAAGACTTGTTAACATAACCCATGATATATATACATATATAGGCTTCTTCATTACAAATGTTTGCATCTTCGACAATAACAACAAGCCAACAAGTTGTGAGTTCGTCAACATCAAACATTATGAAGTAATCGACATTGTAAAAAGCAGTGGTTCACTAAGTGTAAGTTACTAAGTGTAAGGTTAGTTTGTTTAAAAACTTAAAAATTCCTTGGAGAATCTTTCTTTAGCTTTGGTTTTGTTCAGATTTTGAAGTTGCTAGTGTGAACTAAACAACGCATCCTAAGCTCAATTGGGCGAGGCCACGGAAAAATAAACCTTCTTCTGCCATACAACGTAAGTCCATGCCTATCCACAACTTGTTTGTTGTAAATTTTTCATACGAAATCACGGCTAAGGATCTTAAAGAGTTTTTCAATTCTAAAAATGCCAATGTTGTTTTTGCGAAAATTATATTTCATGAAAATCCAAGAAGGTTTGTTGGGTATGGATTTGTATTCTCCAATTCCAAGGAGGCTGAAGCTATTCTCACTGCTTTTCAAGGAAAGGTATATTTTGGAGAAGTTACTCGTGCCTACCTAATTTGTTTTATAAGATGTCATTTCCCTATATTCTGCTGCTTATCTTCTTTTATTTATTGATTTATTTAATTTTAATTTTTTTGAGGGGAGGGGGTTGGATTTTCTGTTCAAAGCATATTAAACTTTGTCTGTTGTGCAAAACTTTATTCTTGAGCACCTGTTTTATAACAGTTATGTATGGGAAGACCAATTTGAGTGGCTCCTAGCAGAAGATTTTTGAGACCAGTAACGAAAATAAGTACTCAATTGGAGAATGCGTCAAATAAACCAAACCCTGATGCTTAACAAGCAGAAGCCCTTGAAGCTTGATGGTGAATTTTCTTGGATAGTTTAGGTTTTTCAGTTTTTTCTTTTGAAGTTGTAAAAGATACTAAGATATGTGTAACCAGTAATTTGTTTAATTAATGTATGCCCCCACTCACCCAAAAATGGGGGTGGGAAGAGTCCTTTTACTCCAGTGTAGTTTCTTTTTTCAGGGGACTATCCATGTATATAGCAAGCATAAGATTGATGATCATTTCTACCTTTGGTTTATTAATAAAAGATGCTGCATTCACTATGTTTTTTCATCTGTAATGTGGCTTTGGTGTTCTATTTCCTCTACTGGAACATAACAGGGGTATTGCAAACTCCAAAAAGAGAAAACAAGAATCTGATATAGTTGGTTATCTGTCTTCCCAAGACCTGATTGGGATTCTGATACAGTTGGTTTCGTTCATTTGTTTGTGTTTATTATTTACTGTAATGGTTAAGTAATAGTAGGGATTCTGGTGGTAATTCTGGTGGTTTCGTCCATTTTGATATAAATAAACTGATATGCCACTTACTAAGAGGGGGGTGAATTGGTATAATTAAAATTTCTTTTGAAAAATAGAGATGTCGTTAAAAGACACTCTAGTTTTGTGAAGAATAAAATTGAAATCTTATCAATGAATGAACAAAGTGAGTAGGAGCAAAAGTGCAAATTCAAGGCCTCTTAAATGAGAATACAAAGAGAAAAATTAAATGCCCGATGGAACAGTAAAACCTCGGTAGTTCAAAATCTTCTAATGTGTTCAACAGCATTCAATACGTCTTCAACCACCTATTTATAGTTGATGGTGGATAAGTTCAAAATTTGGACCGTTGTGGGTGGTTGGGTGGCAGCTAAAAAACTAGCCGTTGGAAGACTTAGTTGACAAAAGAGAAATGGTTAGTCGACAGATTTGTTAAAAATATTAAGGTTGGTCAACAAATAAAATAGGTTGGTCGACCAAATTATAGACATGTCAAATGGAAAGTAGTTAGTTGACCAAGGGTTAAG
Source organism: Diospyros kaki (assembly GCA_036245055.1). Lineage (NCBI taxonomy): Eukaryota > Viridiplantae > Streptophyta > Magnoliopsida > Ericales > Ebenaceae > Diospyros > Diospyros kaki. Next base: position 43,281,139 of record BSEG01000016.1, read on the forward strand.
GTTAGTCGACCAAGGCTTGATGTTGGTCGACCAAGACCACTGTTAGTCGACCAATGCTTATAATCAGTCGACCAAGAAAAAACAAACATACTATTAGTCGACCAAGGCTTGATGTTGGTCGACCAAGACCACAACATATATACTGTTAGTCGACCAATACTTATAATTAGTCGACCAAGAAAAAACAAACACACTGTTAGTCGACCAAGGCTTGATGTTGGTCGACCAAGTCAAAGAAAAGAATCATAATGCTTAGAAAACCACACTTGTTAAGAAACACTTGAGATCTTTTCAACTTGATTTGCTTTAAAATAAGAACAATGGCATAGCCCAACTACTTCATTTCATTTTTCACAACTTCATGAAATTGATTATAGAAACATTAAATATATTAATTCCAAACATAATGAATCTTATGGTATTCGTACTTAGATTTGTCATTATCAAATATGAAATGCTTCATTGCATGAAAAGAAGAGATGCTTCATTGCATGAAATAGAAGACAGGTACTATGCATGATGTAAAGTCAGAAGACATGCATATAAAATAAAATATTTCTAAGATTACACATTAAGTTGAAGTACTAAAGAGAAATACTTAGAAAGCTAAATATCTGACAAAAGCAATATCTAAGGATCAGGGGAAATTGAAGAAGGAGAGGATGGATCTGATGGATGAGGAGAAGCAGACGGTAGAGATGTAGATGAAGTAGGATGAGGAAACTGCCTGAACATCATTTGCACTAAACTGCCCAACTGGGATGACATCTCTTGCTGCTGCTGATGCAGGTTTTGCAAATCAACTCTAACTTTATCCCTGAATTTTGAGAAGTTATGGTCCACTCTTGCAATATCCAATTTGAGATCTGCTAGCCCCTGAATCACTGTCTCATCTTGAGAATCGACTGATGGTTCTTCAGATGTTTTTCTCTTTTTTTTTCTCATTATTCTCTGCCTTCTCAGATTTTACCTAGTCCTCTTTCACCCTATGATATCCAATTCTAATAGTTGTGTTTCCGGTGATATGTTGAAATGGAGTTAAGTAGGTTTTTCTCTCATTATCCAGATTGCCTACATCTTTATCCAACAATTCACTAATAGCCATACCATAGGGCAAAGATCTATTTTTTCCTGAAAATGATTCTATCATCAAGTGGATCATTAACAGACACAAATTTGGCCTTCTCTTTGCCTTAATGCATTGTAACAACCATAAATCCATTCTAGTGACAAATGAAAAACTGTCATTTCTAGGATATACCATCTGACAACAAATAAGATGTAAGAGCCTAGTGTTTAAATCCATCAGGTTTGTGTCAATGATTCTAGTAGTGAGGGTGTCATCTCCAATGACTTCTTGACTAGCCTTGACATAATCCTGGGTCCAAGAAGCATAATCTTCACCATCCAAAGGAATTTCGAACTTGTTATGGATCATAAGAGTAGTAATTTCAAAATTCGTATCCCCTATATTTGTCTTGAATTTCTTATCTGATTGAAGTTTATGATACGAATTGGTGGCATTTGAATAAAAAGCCCTAACTAGATCCTCATAGATACTTCTATGGATAATCAAAAAATTCCACCAACTAAATTCCTTAAGGGTTTCAATATATGGAAAACCAGTTGCTTGCAAAAACCCTATATCCGAGTATCGTCCTGCCATAATTTCCCTGGATTCAAAATAAGTTGAATACCTTTCTTGTTGACTTGCTGAGATGAAAGGACGGATTTGAGGCATAGATGGAGGCGATGGATGGCTCAAGGATGCAATTTCCTTGCCTTTCCGTTTGTCCTTGCTCGGATTCTTTGTTCTGGCCATGAGAAATGATTCACTTGTCGTGAGATTGTTCGAGACAATCGTAGCAAGGAAAACCGATGAAGACCGACGGATGAAGGGGAAAGGAGAAGGAATCAAAGAAAATGAAATGGCCAGGAATGGAGAGAAATCACACAAGGGCAGAGTTCGATCAAGGGAGCGAGAGATAGGAAAAATCGGCCGGATTTAAAAGAAAAACTAGTGTTTAGAATGCGGATGGTCGCCTAACCCTTAAATAGATCGACCCACTTGGTCGACCGATAGTGAGTGCTTTGTCGACCAACAGAATAAAAAACGCACGCTTGGTCGACCGATGCTAGGATTCTGTCGACCAACAGAAGAGAAAATGTAGACTTGGTCGACCGATGCTATACTCTTTGTCGACCAACAGAAAAGGAAACATATGCTTGGTCGACCGATGCTAGGATTCTGTCGACCAACAGAAGAGAAAATGTAGACTTGGTCGACCGATGCTATACTCTTTGTCGACCAACAGAAAAGGAAACATATGCTTGGTCGACCGATGCTATACTCTTTGTCGACCAACATAAAAGAAAACATATGCTTGGTCGATCGATAGATGACATTTAGTCGACTAACTTAAAAGTTTTGTTGCTTTTATCATATAAAATCTTGGCCAATGAACACTTTGTCGAAAATTTAGCTTATTTTGATGACAATTTATGGTACTTGGTCGTGGAACCATTTAAATACATATAACATTAAAAAAAAATGATTTTTGGAAGAGCACAAGATATACAAACTCAGAGACCACGAGTCACGATATAATTAGTCCTAATTAATTATAATAACATCTTCAATGGAGTTTGGATGCTTAGTTGTGATCATGACCTCGATAACACTCATTTCGGCCTCTTACGACATATGCGATGTTATGGTGAAACTGAAACGGCTTATGTAGCGTTATTGTCATATCTAGCCTTCTTCTCGATTCCATCACCTGAAAACATCTAAGTTTTGCTTAAGTACAATAAATGTACTGATTTTGCTAGTGTAGAACCAATTCGATAGTGTTTTGACGCATAATGACATATACGACGTTATTATAATCTAAAACGGTTTATCTGCTGTTATGGTCATATCTTGCTTGTCTTTAATTATTCGTTGCCCAAAAAAATATTAAGTTGGTTACAATAACATCTTTAATGGAGTTTGGATGCTTAGTTGTGATCATGACCTTGACGACACTCATTTCGGTCTCTTACGACATATGCGATGTTATGGTGAAACTAAAACGACTTATCTGCTATAACGATTATATCTTGCTTAAGTGGCATAAATGTAGTCATTTCACCAGTGGAGACCCCATCTAATATATCATAAGAGACAAATAAAAATATTATAACAAAAAATTATTATTATTATTTTTTAGACATAACAAAAACGCATTATTATTATTTTTTAAACATAACAAAAATTGAGATAATGCATTTCACAAATGATATTGCATTCATTATCATTTAACCATACATAAGCATGAGTTACAAAATAACTTATAAGACAAAATAAATTATGTATATAGCTTATGTACCATATATAAACATGCATTTCCCACATCGAGGATGGCGTCAAGAATGACTTATGTGCCGTTATTGTCATATATATAGTTTACTTCTCGCTTTCATTACCCCCGAACATCTAATTTTTACAAACTAAATACCCAGTAAAGTGCCAAAAATATGTCCACAAAATTACCCATAAAAAAGCTAAGTTATGGCAAAAAAAGGCTAGCAATGTATCAAATTTTACATTAGCAATGATAGAAAATCAACCATACTATCTACTCTAAGGGTCAAAATGCCATGCAAAAATTTTAGCTGCCATTTTTACCCTTCACATCATCATATGTTTAGCCTGAACAAGACTCAGGTCTAGTCCTACTAACGAAAATTCGATGAACTTCACTATAAAAACCCCACAATCAGATCTGCAAAGAAATTGAGAGGTATTTTTAGTCAAACAATCAACGTACACAAACCAGTATTTCGCTGAAAATACTTACCCATTGTTTTGTTCAGGAAGTGGTCTGACCCTTTTATGCTTGAGCATTGATGTGTTGTAGTTCTCATTGACATGTAGTTTCATAAGCCATGGTATGACCACCTGTATGGGCTTCATGTAATTGCTAAGCTGGGCATCATGTACTCTACTCGGTAAGCTATCCAAGATGTTGATTTGTCGCTCTTGTAGGTCGATTTCGATTGCAAACCAATGTGATCTCGGGATACAATATGGAAGATAAAGATAACGACAAATACTCCAAGGTTTTTCTAGACTGGGAATTACCCCTTTGACGTAATTAATCAGCTCTTTGCCAAATTCATACTCCAAATTTTTCCTGCCAGGATTCCCCATTTCATGGTAGGCCTTCTTCACAGATTGCCAAAATCCAGAGTCCATAATGGCACAATCTTGTCGAAAGAGTTTTTCATACTTCACTGCTCGCTCTCTTATATGAAATAATGCCGAATCCACATGTTGTACGTAAAAGCACAATTAATAATTTGAAATCAAATATTAACATATAAAACTTACAAAATTCGGCTTACGTCATCAATAAGCTACCCGTTTTCATTAAGCAAATCATCAAAAAAATTCCTCTGAACGTCACAGATTGCTAATGGCATATCGTCACTGTATAATAGAGACGATAGACAAATCAGAACTTCAATGAAAACCGAAGAGCACTAGGAGAAGGTTAAGAAGAGAATACATTACCTTGGTGTTGCTTTTTCCAACCACTTTGTGAGATCACTGACTTTCGCAGGATCCACTTCTCGAAAGGGTTGAAACACCTTGACATTCAACAACTTCCTTCTCTTTAAGGGGTTGGTGAATGGGGAACACAATGCACGTGCTCTCCTCTTTCTCCTATGCCCTCTTCCTTTAGGTGATTTATCATCCATATCATCCTCAAGGAAAATAGCACAACATTCTCCCAGTTCACCTATAAATTGGGTAAAACAATATTCAGTCGACAATCATTTCATACATCAAAAGTTGCTTTCGTATTCAATCTACAAATTACATACATTTAGTGCAGCTTTCTGCAGACTGCTCTGGTTGATTTGGCATCACAAACTCAACAGGAACCTGCTCATCCAAATTGTGCTCTGAATCTGTGATCAACATACGAGGCATTTGTTGGTAAACAATTATGGCAGTTGAAGGGTTTGAGAGCTTGCCTACGAAATGAGGTCAATCAAAATTTAATTATTTTCAAGACTTTGCGAAACGAAAAAATAAACCTGCCAAAAAAAAAAAACCAACCCTGATTAGCTTCTTTTATTGTTGTGACTTGTTTTTCCTCGTAAGTGTAATCTTCTACAATCCCTGAGTTTTTTACTACAGCCTCAAACACATGTTCTTCCTCTTGGCCCTTGTAATCTTTAGGGACATTGCCTCTTTCTGACTGAAACCTATTTTTTTCAACCAACTGGAGCAACCTATCAATTTTGGTCTCCATCTGATCGCATCGACCTGTTAAATGATCAAATCGATCTGTTATCACACGTAGCAGCCTCCTCTCAAGTTCTCTTATTTCTTGTCTATCAACCTGAGTTACATTATTATTATGAGAAGAGGATGGTCGATCGCATGGTTGATGGTGCATGGAAACAGATGGTGCATCTTCCTTAGACTCATTTCCTCCATCTTCATTCAAACTGTTATCCACTCTGGAATCTTCTACATCATCAAGAGGGGTCATTCCTTGCCAAAATTCTTCGTCAGCTTCTTTCAATGTAGGAACTAATGTGCGATTTACCTTGAGCTTCATTATTGTAATTTTATATTCCAAAAACCTGTTAACTTTTTCTCCCTCTCGCATAGGCTGCTCAAATTCCCACCCCAACATTCTTGGAATTCTATCACCTTCTAGTTTGTGAGCAAACTCCTCCCCAAGGCCGGGAATTGCTTCCAACGCCCAAATCTGTAGAAAGGAAAACATTTCTTACAGTTTACAAGTTAATTAGAACATTATACAAAAAAAAAATTGAAAACTATTACCATGATTGCAAATATAAATCCGTGAAAGTTGAATGGATATCGATCATTTTTTCCACATTGCTTCAACTTTTTCCCCAAATCACTTTTGAATATTGCAATTGTATATTTATACAATTTCTTTCCCCAAGCGTAGTTGTTGAATCGTTCTAGATCATCAACCAAATAAAACCACCACAAGTTCAAATTTGTATTCTCTTCAGTGGCCAACAAAACATATGCCAAAATTAAAAGAAGGCCTAGCTTGAACTTGTCAGGCTGATCACTACATTTTTGGAATGCACTCAACAATTGTTTTCTCGTTATTTTTTTTTATTCTTCTTGAAGTGATTCTGCAAAAGATGACATTGTAGGCCTAAGCTCTCATCCTCAAATTCCAATTCTCTAGCTTTAAGGCCTGTAACTAAAGTGAACTCTTCGAGCCCAAATCTTGCAAGTTGGTTCCCAAATTTGAACCATACTTCATTCTTTTTGGAGGTCTTGACCGACCTAAGAATCAACTGGTGAACCATTTGCCGAGCTATTTTCATGTTTGCAACATTCAATAAGTGTCCAAAGCATGGTTTTGTAAAAAGGCCTTTGTGTTCGGCATCTAAACTGTAATACACATCGTGAATCATTTGTATCTTACATCTGTTGCTTATTTTGCCACGTACCCTATCTTTAACATCAACTACATACTCTATCTTTATGTTCTGCAGAACACAAAAAAAAATAAATAAATAATAATAATGCAACATGGATAAATAAATTATAATAATGCAACATGGGTTAGGGCTGGATATCTTACTTGTTGTTTAATAAGTAAAACCTAAATGCAACATGGAGAGGGACAACTTAATGCAAAAAATGTTGGAGGGCAACAAAAGATGGATGTGGCAGGTTTCTTGCAAGTTAATTTGGTTTAAAAAGAAAAAATAAAAACTATCTGCAGGTTTGGAAATCTGTCATGCTTGGATTATTTGATTTTATGCACTAATGCTACAACATCAAGAACAAGGTCAGTATGTTATTTGGCCAAGGCTTGGTTAGCATTTAACATGGTCAATTTGGATATTGGATTACTGTTGGATTGTTAGGACTTATGTTGCAAGAGCATGATGCATTTTATTGCAGAAGACATTAGTGATTGGCATGGATTGAATTGGTTATGGTTTTTGGGATAACCGTAACCATGGTACATGTTAATAACCATATTTGTAACTGCAACCACACAATTATGAATTTTTATAACCATGCCCATGACTGATGGATAATGTAATCACTTGACTCTTTCCGTAACCATACTAACCATACTTTATCCGTAACCATACTAACTGCAACCACACATCTTTTATCAGATTAACCTAACCATACTCATCCCAAATGACATGCTCTTTTACCCATTTGTGAAGAATAATGCAGATTGCCTGTTTTCAAGTGAGGGTAGGTAAAATTATGGTGAATTCTGCATTACTGTACTTCAAGAAAAGTTTGGATTGCTTTAGTGAAACTCTCCTGTCAAGTATGAACATGTAACTAACAACATATCAAAAATCTCATAATGTGGAAAGTATGAAAATGTAAAGTTGCTAATCCTGTTATCTCATCATCTATTCTCTCATTGTAGTTGTATTAGTTTTTTAGTTAGAATGTTTTTCTATCTGCCCAAACAAACAACTAATTAGTTTTGAAAAAGACCATCTCTGATTACAAAAGAAACAAAAACACAAAAGCAAACAACTAATCAACATTAATTGTAACATTAGTTTTATATGGTTAGAGTCTTAATTGTAACATTACATTCCCTATTAAATATATATTAATTGAAAATTTTAAGGGTACATATATCATATTTAAAGAAAGAGTAAAAAATCATAATAACCACAAAATTTGTCAAACAGAAAAGAATGGTTCAAGTTTAGGGGACAGTGGCTTCCATCTCCTAGAAATTGCTCCAATAAACATGAAAACTAAATATTCACTAATATTCTACTGCTAAACCAATTGAATCAATGTTCTTAACTGTAAACTTAAATATTGAGTAGGACTTCGGAGATGCACGAAAGCAAGTGAAACAATGTAAAAAAATCCATTCAAAGATGCACGAAAGCAAATCGTTAAAAAAGAACAAGTAGACGTCGGAGCATTTCCAAACAAAAAACCAAAGTAACATTTACCGATCAAAAGGGCGAGAACAAAGAGATGCCACTGCTGGGGGGACGCCGGTGCTATTGCTGGAGGTCCGACGTCGGTGGTGCTGATGGTGAGGACGCCGGTGCTATTGCTGGGGAGAGTGAGAGTGAGAGTGAAAAGGAGAGGGACGAGTGAAGGGGGAGAGGGACGAGTGAAGGTTGAGAGAGAGAGAGACCCAGATGGGAGTTGGGCGGTAATATTTGGCTGCCTGGGGGGTAAAATTTTTGGGTGCCCTCCATTATTTTTGACTCTAAAAATAACGGGGGTGATGGTCACCCCCGTTAAAGGGGGTGAACAAAATCGCACTCCGAAAACATGGCATTAAGATTTAGGTATATGAGGGAGGCCAACTTGCAAAGCATTGCCTGCTCCAACGAATGGTTAATACCTTATCATAATAAATGTAAATTAAGGTACGCTTTCATGAGTAATGCTATGTCCACAAAAAAAGAAAAAAAAAATCTCTCATGGTTATACATACAATTAATAATAGATTTATTTATATTAGAAAAAAATTATAGTATTTTCTTAAAATTTAATAATTTAAAATAATTTTATCCAAAAAATTAATAACAGTTTGCTCATATATAAAAAATAATTAATAATAATTTTATTTAAAATTAATAATAAATATAATTAAATTGTAACTTTTTTTCTATTTCATTTTAATTATTAAGTAATTCTTAATTTAATTCATCCAATTCCATTTAATCGAATCACTCTCAAATTGATTTCTTGTCGGTGAAAAGATTCGTGAAAAAAGAAATACCTTTTGTCTGAACTTGATCTCGTGCATTGCATAAGAATCTTGAAATTAGTGGGGCAGAATTATACGCATGACTTGGACTGTCAGACACTTGGTTTGATCGAAGGAAAGGCAAATTAGTGTGCTCTCTAGATGTGAATGAATGCAAGGCACGTGGAGGTTATTGAAAGAAATATAAAGAAAATTTAGGCCATGATATTTGAGTAAGAAAGAATTAATTGATAATGGAAAAGGGCCTTGTACTGGTCTTTTAAGAAAATATTTTTAATTAATTTTAATATTATAAATTAATTAAAATTAATATTAAAAAATTAAAAAAAGAGGGAGCAACAATTGAAGGTATTGATTTGAAGCAGAAACTATTAATATTTTTAATTTAAATATCATAAATAATAAAAAAAATATTCAAAAATTGAGAAAAACATATAAATTTGAGGATAAAAGATTAATGTTGTAACATAAATTATTGCATTACAGCTGGAAGCCACTAACTTTGGCTAAGGCACTTGAAGACTGATGTGATGTTGCTATGAAATATTTATTTTTTTAAAAAATACTTTAAATATAATTTTGCGTTGGACTAAATTATCTAATAATACTTTTAATATTTATATATTTTTTTAGTCAAAAGTAGAAATGCAATTTTATTAAGAAAAAACAATTTTCTAAATTTTGCAATGTTATTGACTTAAAGTAATTGTAATAAATTTTGATAAAAATAAAAGATGATTATTTATTTAATAATTAACCTAGAATCACATAACTATTATGAAAACGTGGCATTAAGATTTAAGATTGTGAGAGTGGTCAGCTTGCAAAGCCCACTTTCACGAGCAATATTATGTCCACAAAAAAATCTCTCGTGGATATATATATATATAATTAATAATAATTTAAAATAATTTTTTCCAAAAAATTAATAATAGTTTGCTCATATATAAAAAATAATTAATGATGATTTTATTTAAAAGTAATAATAAATATAATAATTTGTAACTTTTTTATTTTATTTTAATTATTAATTGACACTTACTTGCATTTAATCCATCAAATCCCATTCAATCCAACCACTCTCGAATTGATTTCTCGTATGTGAAAAGATCCATGAAAACAAAAACACTTGTTGTCCAAACTTTGACTCCGATAACTTAGAATACACTGCTTAAGATTTAAAAAAATTAATAATAACAAATATTATATGAAAATGACATGTGATCTGGTGAGTGTAGAGTTGGCAAATGTGTTGGGTAGCCCATATGCTAGCCCGCCTCTCAACCCAATTCAATATTGTAATAAACAGATCATATCGATGTGGCTTGTGGCTCGGCCCACCTTAGCTCATTTATTAAGGGCTATAAAACTATGTTGGGCTCCCATTTTTCATTGTTCGGCACAGCTCGCCTCCCTCACAAGCCAAATGAAAGACAGACTGGCCCACCCAACCCGTATATTTTCAGATTTTGGGTGAGTTACGTGAAAATCTTGAAATTAGTGGGGACATGATTATATGTATAGGCTGTCAGGTGAGCCCCCCACTTGGTTTGGAGGAAGGCAAATTAGTGTGTAAGATAGATATGAATGCAAGGCACTTGGAGGTTATTGAAGAAAATAAAAGAAATCTAAGTTATGATTTGAGTAAGAAAGAATTAATTAGGCCCTGCCCCATGCAATTTTATTAAGAAAAACAATTTTCTAAATTTTGCAATGTTATTGACTTAAAACAATTGTAATAAATTTTGATAAAAATAAAATATGACTGTAAAATTAAAATTAAAAAAATAATTAAAATAATTATTTATTCAATAATTAACCTAAAATCACATAACTGTTACAAGACATGACATTAAGATTTAGGTATGTGAGGGAGGCCAGCTTGCAAAGCATTGCCTGCTCCATTGAATGGTTAATACTTTATAATAATAAATATAAATGAGGTACACTTTCACTTTCACGAGTAATGCTATGTCCAAAAAAAAAAAAAAAAAAATCTTGTGTAGATATACATACAATTAATAATAAATTTATTTATATTAGAAAAAAATTATAGTATTTTCATAAAATTTAATAATTTAAAATAATTTTATCCAAAACATTAATAAGTGTTTGCTCATATATAAAAAATAATTAATAATAATTTTATTTAAAATTAACAATAAATATAATTAATTTATAACTCTTTTTATATTTCATTTTAATTATTAAATGGTGGCTCTTACTTGAATTTAATCCATCCAATCCCATTCAATCCAATCACTCTCAAATTGATTTATTATCGGTGGAAAGATTCATGAAAAAAGCAACACCTATTATCGAACTTGACTCCGAAGACTCAAAATGCACTGTTTAAGATTTTAAAAAATTAATAATAATAACAAATATTGTATGGAAGGGGGCATTTTGGAATCATGCCATTGTGATCATGTACATTTGCTGCGATCAGACAGAGAGTACAGGGAGCAGCTGTCTGGAGTAAAGAAACCCCTTGGAGGTTTATGTGCAGCCAATTAAGCCACGCCCCTGCTTCTCTCCCACAAAACCTCACATACAGCAAGTCCGCCAACACATGAGACCCACTGGCTATAAGTTTCACGGACAGCCAACCCTAACTCACCTTCCTCTCATTTATATTTGGTTACTTTTTTCAGCTATTTTGGGCACTGTACACACGGGATACCAAGCAATCGGTGCGCTTTTCAGGCCAGGACTGCAAGAAGTTGACTTATGATTTAGGTAGTACTGCTCCAGAGTCTTTTAACAGTGGAGATATTTCAGTATCTCTAGTGTTAACTCTACAATTGACTACTCAAATCCTTATATAATAACTACCTGAAACAGTTTATGCCATTAAAATATCTTTCATGGATGATTGAAACATCATCATCTCAAACAGACACAACCATTACCCTGGCTATGGAGCTGAACAATGTCGTGGCTTTCCCCATGTTACCATATCTTAAAAGAAAGTGTTGAGCACAAAACAGAGGTAACAATGGAAGTTCAATGCCTTCTGCAATTAACTTCTACAAAACAATCACAAGTAAAGAGAGATTTACATGGCATATTTTTACATCAGAATAAGATCAACAATACCTGTGACAAGGAGAGTTCTCCTCTAACATGATAAACAATCTCTGCCAGTAGACTATAAGCGAATGGCCTCAATGTCTCAAAACATGCTCATCCAGTTCCCACAAGAACCCTGAAAAAGAAGAAGACAGGAAATATCCAGAAAAGGACCCAGCACCGGTACTCTTATTTGCTCAAAATATGCTATCAGATTTGCATGGAACATAGTCCAGAGGTCTACAAGTATGATTTGAAGGAAAGAGACAAACAAGTTAATGCCGACAAACTGGAGAGTTTCTTAACCATACGCCCATGTGATACAATAAGGAAAGAAAGCACAGCCTGCATTCTAAAGAGAGCGAACCACAGAAAGCCCACATATTTTGATGATCAAGAACCCATTTCATAGGCTACATATTTGGACATTGGAGAATTGATTTCATATTTCAAAACAAAAGAGTGAATTATTAGAATAAAAGGCATGGTCTCCCCTCTATAATTTTGTTTTCCTTCCCTTTTTTTCTCAATATTTAAAGAACATAAAAATATTCAAGGCCATTATCGAAGACCAAATGCACATAGAGCATTGTTACATTAACTCTTTTACTCCCTCCTGACAAGGGTAGGTAAAAATATGGGATGTATGTGCCAAGCATGTACATAGAGTACACAATTAAATCTCTCATTTTTAAATTATGTTTGCAGAAGAAGAAACTCGCATTTGATAGTAAAGAAATGAACACCCCCTTTCGCATAAATAGCAAATAAAAATCCCACTCTTCATCTATATTTCATTTAAATTCAAGTATTTTCCTAAGCAATAACATATTTATCTTAATGTCACATGCTATGGATCATGTTCTAATATTCGCAATATGTCCATGTACCCATACACAGTTTTGTATATATATCCTATATCCTAAGATATACTACACTTGGACACACACATGCATTTGATACTCATAATTGAAAAAAAAAAATCCTAACAATCAGATTGTTCCAGAGGTTGATGCATGGCAAACAGTTGAGGAGAAAATGGGGCTCTTAACTAATTTCTTCTAGAATTGACGCAGCCTAATGAGAGAGAGACGTGTTTGGTAGCTGATGAAAGGGTTGTCAGACAATAAATGTACACGCAGCCTCAGGTATGAAGCAATTCTTTCATACACGAACTGATTCTGTGTATGTCCCTAAGCTGTGCTGGTATCTCCACTATATGGAAAAGGGAAATGGAGTGAGGGGGCAGAAAATTTCTGCATGGCATCCAAGAATAACTCCCTGTTTTGGTTTGGTTTCCTACATGCGTGTATATATATTCAGCTGTGTGGTAAGGAAAGAACCAAAGAGAAAAGAGGAGGAAACCACATAGCAGGGGTGGAAAAGAGAGAGGGAGAGAGTTGCTGTGTTGTGCGCGTGCATATACGCCACTGCATAAAAACAGGGGAAATGCACAAAGGAACTGCCATGATGTTACTGAAACAAGGAGACACAAGAAGTTAGAGGCCTTTGATGTGTAGCACAAGCTGAGATTCTACTCTCTTGCATGTGGGAAGATCTACATTAATGGAAATCTCACTGGTTCATAATCGATACTGATGATCTTGCATGGTGAAGGGGCAGTTGCTGCATTTGTTGCAATTGGAACAACTGAAAGTAAGAAATATATATACATAAGAATGCTACTTGCTGCCGATGTTTTGTTAACAAACTGCTGAGTCAAGAAAATTAGTATGATTATGTACATATATGATATATATATGTGTGTATGTATATATATGGCACGGAAGTAGAGAAGTGTTTACACAGTACATATATATAAATAATTTTCATATTATGTATATAAGGATTAGAATAAGAGTTTTAAAAAAATCAATAGTAGCATAGTTTCCAAAATATGCAATGGTATTAAAAAAAAAAATAGTCATGCTTCCATTGTCGATAATTCCCTCTCACTCTTTGTGTTTCATCAGTTTGGGGCAGAAAGCCCTCAACTGGGTTTGGGGCAGACTTGCATCTCCTTTACAAGTCTGCCTTCCATCTCATTCTTCTTCTTCCTCCTCCTCCCACTCTCTTATTCTTAACACGAACTTGGTTAAATCTAACCAAACTTAGGTTTAACTAACACTGTTTGAGGGCAAACTAATGGAGGGGGAATCTGCAAAAAAAGCAAACCACAAGGACTTTTAGAGACATTTTTAAACCACAAGATGTCTCCATGTAAATGACCAAAACGACAGGGCAGTCTAGGGGCAATTTACCCAAAAATATCTCTCATCGTAGCCAAAATAGCATTTCAACAACAGAAAGTAGAAAATAGCAAAAACGGATGCAAAGGGATTCATATAACTCTTCTTTTCAAACAATGAAAAGTAGTAAAAAAGTACAAAGAGAATGAAACAAACACAAATTCCAATTTTGTTAACCAATACACAGTGAAAAGAAGGGAAGTTGCTGGCATGATTGTATTGTCTTACAAACTCTACATTATAAATAAATGGGTATGAGCATAATATAAAATGTAAGGAACAAACAAGAAAAGTGCAAAGTGCAGATAATATTGTTACTTCAATTGATTGTGGATGTTACCTGTCTTCCAAGAGTGTGTCAATCAAAGGGAATAAGCCTCTCTTAAAATCTGTCCCAAGAGCATGCTTCAAGGCTACCAACAATTCCTGAACCCGACATGTATAAATTTAGAGACAAAAGTAAGCAGCATGAAGGGGAAGGGACAAGAACAAAGGAAAATTATCAAATTATCACCTTCCGGATGGAAACAGAGTCAGAACAAGTAACAAGGAGGTTGACAATGCTTTTACTAATACTCTCTTCATGTTGCTTGATATAATCAGAAAAACTCTTCAAGAGGTAAGTTAAGAAAGAAACGGTCTGCAGTAACAGAAAAGAATCACTATCAGGTAAGAGTTGCTGCTTAAAAAGATTAAGAAAGACCCAAACTTCATTTAGCATAAACTTGTGCTCATTTTAGGTACATAGTTTTCATGCCATGCTTGATAATTTGCCACAGCAGAATCCAAAAATATTATGTTAAATAGCAGTCATATTGCTTCATCAGTCCAACGATTGCAAATACTTTTAACAGACTCCTCTACTTCTCTTCTCACTTTCACCATCTTTCTTCCTCTCCCTCTATATCCCTTTTGCAATTTCAAGCTATTCATTTATCAATTACCAATTTCTCATTATTCCAAATATTATCTTTGCCTCAAAAACAGAAATCAACGGACTACAATTGAATGAGACAAAGTCATTTAAAAAGAAATTAGAAAAGGAAAAAAACAAACAGCCAAAACAAGAAAAGACAAAAAGAAAAACACAAACCAAATGTGGTGCAACTAGGACTTCAGTGCCTTAATGAATTTCATTTTTTTCTTATAACTCTAACAAATCAGCCAGGGGATGTTATCCACTGCCGATACCAAATTCAGATAAAGGAGGAGGGTTGCGTTAAGTAACCGACAACCAGCATAAAACTTAGTCGAATCCAAATATGAATTTTAGACAAACTATCTGTTGGGACGTAACCCACATCGAAGTCTAGAATTCATGTAGCCGACCCCACATAGTGGGGTAAAGGCTGTATATGTTGTTGTTGTTGTTAACTCTAACAAATCAGCAGCCATCTAAAAACCATGAGTATACATATAAATATGAACAAAAACAACTGATACAGTGATTTGGGAGAATAGGTTACTGAGAAGGCAGTCATACACCAAAGACTTAATATTTAAAATGTTTTATTAGCTATAACAAAATATAAAGTCTTTATCCCAGTATGTGGAGTTGGTTACATGTATTCTAGTCTTCCAATCATAAATGTTTTGTAAGCTATCTCTATATAAAATAAATAGCAACCTACAAAAAATATTGAAAAAAACAATAATTCAATACAATTTAGAGATTAAACACGATTCAACATAAAAAAAAATTCATTTCATCTATAACCATATCAGAACAGTTATGTAAAAAACTAAACTCAATAGTACACTCTGTAATATTTTTACATGAAAATTTTTAAGTTTGATTATTTCAAGATCAATAATGAAATAAGTTGACACCCAATATAAATAATTATTTAGAAAACTAGACGCCATATTTAGATTAAATATTGTTTTCCATATAATGTTATGGAAGTAAAAAGTTGTATAGCACTCGGAAAACTAAAATAACTTCAGGTTGATTGTTCTTAAAGACAAACTAGTTTTTCTTAAGCTCAAGTTTTGTTGAACCTTAACATGCAAAACTGCCAAAGAAACCTACTATAGTTCTACTCATCTTTAAATGTTTACACTAACTAATGACACACAAGTGGGCAAACATTATTGCATTCCCATATATTAAAAAAATTAAGTTGAATAATAAATAAAAATCCAACTATTTCAGTTATCAACACATACAACTTCGCCTGGGGATGTTATCCACTGCCAGTCCCAAGTCCGGATAAAGGCGGAGGGTTGTGTTAGGTAGCCGACAGCCAACGTAAAACCTAGTTGGATCCAAAACATGAACTCTAGACAAACTATGAAAAATCGTTGGAGCGTAACCCTTCATAGCGACGCATTACACTGCCCGCGTGTAGTGTCAAGTGAGCTAGGGCCGCTGCATCGGCGCCTGGATATAGTGACAAATGAATAAGGGTCCCCGTATTTGATTGGACGGATGTGGGTAAAGAAGCTAGTCCAAAATCAAAAACAAATTTAAAGTCAAGGTCAAAACCAAAATCATAGATTAAGGATTGGGTCATGGAACATAGGAACATTAACAGGGAAAGCTATAGAAGTGGTAGATGTGATGATTAGGAGAAAAATTAATATTATATGCCTTCAAGAGATGAGATGGGTGGGGAAAAAAGCAAAAACTTTATCAGAAACTGGATATAAAATATGGTACACAGGAAATGATCAAGCAAAAAATGGAGTGGGGATTATTATGGATAAAAGTTTAGTAGATGAGGTAATGGATGTAAAGAGAATAGGGGATATGATTATTATGGTGATGGATCTAAACACATTCAAACAAAGGTGCCATAGTGTATGCTATTTGTAGATGACATAGTGTTGGTGGATGAAACAAAAGAGGGAGTGAACACTAAGCTTGAGTTGTGGAGAAACAATTTAGAATCTAAGGGATTTAAATTAAGTGGAAGGAAAACAGAATATATGGAATGTAAATTTAGTAAGAATGTAAGAGTGGAGGATGTTATAATAAAATTGGAAGACCAAATCTTACAAAGAAAAGACTATTTTCGATATTTGGGATCAGTGATTCAAAAATATGGAGAAATTCACGAGGATGTCACGCATAGAATTAAGATAGGTTGGCTAAAATGGAGAAATGCATCAAGGGTGTTACGTGATAGTAAAGTCCCATTAAAACTAAAAGGAAAATTCTATAGGACAGCTATAAGAGCAACCCTGTTGTATGGCTTAGAATGTTGGGCAGTCAAATACCAGCATGAGCAAAAGACGAACGTAGCGGAGATGGGGATGATAAGATGGATGTGCGGCCATACAAGAAAAGATAAAATTAGAAATGAAGTTATTCGTAATAAGGTAGGAGTAGTGCCAATCGAGGAGAAGATGAGAGAGACTAGACTAAGATGGTTTGGTCATGTGAGGAGACCAAGAGACGCTCTTGTGAGGAGAGTTGATGAAATGGAACAATTAGTCAAAAAAAGAGGTAGAGGCAGATCCAAGAAGATTTTGTGAGAGACATTAAAGTTTGATATGAAGTATATGGGCCTAAATGAAGATATGACAAAAGACAGAAATACATGGAAGTCTAGAATTTATGTAGCCGACTCCACATAGTGAGATAAAGGCTGGATATGTTGTTGTTGTTGTTGTTCAGTTATCAACACATACCTCACAAGAGAAATACATGCAAATAAAATGTGTGTGTGTGAGAGAGAGAGAGAGAAGCAGAGAGATATAGTTCTCTTTCCTTTTCCCCCAAAATCTAACTACTTCAATCATCAACATGTACGTCACAAGATAAATGCATGCAAAATAAATTATGCACACATTATGCGTGTGCAAGCACGCGTGTGTGGATGAGAGGGAGAGGAACAAAGATTTAGATCTCTCCCCATTTCCCTTGTGTTAGAAAAATTAAGAACTAACTCAAAAAATTTTACTTGTTACACCAATTATTTCCTTCCTTACTTCTTTTGCAAAAGAGGTAGAAGAAGACCAAACAAAACTTGGTTGAACGACTCTTAGATATTATACAAGTTATAAGAGCCTTAAAGAAGAAAAGGCTATAGATGAAATGACTACCAAGCTAGAATTCATGTAGTCAACCAAGCACTAGTGGGATTAAAGCTTGATATGTTGTTATGTGAGAATAATATTGATAAAGGCTCCTATAAAGATAATTGATGGAATGGCACATGTCTTTAGCCAAAAAGGTTTAGGAATACCAAGAAAAACTTAGTGAGACACTCTTATCAGTGAGCTAGAATTCATGTAATTGACCCATTAAGGCTTGATACATAACGGTTTTTTTTTACAATAATATGTTTCTCATATTCATTCAATTGCTACAGAGAAGGAAAAACACACACAAGGAATCTACAAACAAACGACAATAATAAGACTCCAAAGATTTTTTTTTGTTATTTCCCATGGGCTTTTAGGAACTTATGCTCACCTCCTTAACTTTCATTTAACACGCAGGTGAATATGCTACAAAATATAGTTCCCATCTAATTAAATCAACTGGTTTTCAGTTAAAACGGTATCACCTCCATAAGTTCAATACAACATTAATGGAAGTAGCATACATAAGTAAGCTGAAAGCCCATCAGTTGCCGTAGCACACTAACTGAGAATAATTCACAGATTAGTTGTGTTAGACTAAGTAGAAGTCGAACGTATAGATAACGTTTTGGTGCCATTCATGTAATAGTATAGGAAAAGTTAGAACGAAGGGCGAATCTAACCTTAACTTGTGCACCCTTTAGCTCAATGAAATGACTTTTTAAATGAGGCGGAACCTTTTCCGGACCCGGAACAGATATAGCCGTAACCATCAAAGGCAGCAACTGAGGAATGTTAGTCTGAACAAGCCTGCTATACAACTGAAACAGAAACATGACCACTAATGGAGTCGCTGTCACAATCTTGAAGGACCGTGTACTAGGATTAAGTTGCCCAGCCCCAGCATATCCAGTAGGAGGAACAACTTGCTCTGAGACGTCCATCAGCTTAGAATCTTCTCCGCCCATTGAACCAAATGTGGATGACAAAGGCGTAGATGCAGACACCAACGACCCAGATGACGATGCGGAAGCTGCAGCTGCAGTTGCTGCTGCGGCCGCACCTCCATTCTCGAAGAAATGACTGACGGTCAATCTAAAGTTCTGGTAGATTTTACAAACGAAATCAAGGAAGGGCTGAACTTCGTTTTCCAAGGTGGGCCTGAAGTTCCTAAGGAGGTCGAATATTATACAGATGCAAATTAAGCCATTTTCCTCATTATCAGTGGTGAGCACGTGCATTGTGACCTTGAGGAGCTCCTGAACAAAGGGCCGAAGCACCTCGCTGTGGGGCAGGTGATTGAGTATCTCCACAACAATCCGGGTTGTCAACGAATTGTGGCTTCATTATCTGATACAAGATCGCAGAGAACGCCCGGAAGTAACATTTCAGGAAATTCAAGTACTCCCCTGTGTGAGACTCTGAGTAATCTCCAGACTGTCGCGGACCTACATTACCATTTGAAGCCTCCCTTGGATTGCTCCATCCAATTGACAAAAAATTAAAAACACGCAACCATCACCAGTTCATCCCTCAAAAACACATATCTGCAGAGATTAAAAAAAAAACAGATAGAGAGCTATGAGTCCCTTACGGAGGTCGGGTTCGATAAGTTGGCGAGAGTGCTGCTCGAAATTCTGAATTGGACTCATGGTTGTGGCGTCGGCCTCGACGCTTGGCCGACAATGATGGACAACTCCGAACCGCGATTCGCTTCTTGCTAGGGTCTTTTGAACCGACAATCAAATTCACACTCCTTTTCGATTGAAGCAGCAAGAACGGAAACTAGGTCGCTGCTAAACACGACTCCCGGCTAGGGTTGTTGAGAAATCAACGAGGATTCTAGAGATTAAACGCAACCGTGACGACGAAAGCTTGCTCGCACGATCACGCTCACTTGCCCTCACTATACACTGCTGCCGGGTGTGTCTCCCATGGAGACTCGAAGGAGGGACTCGCCATCGCTGCGAAATAAATAGACAAATATTCCTCACTACGTGCCCAAATTGAATATCCTTCAGCTTTCTTTTTTTTTTCTGTTTGATCCCTCATCTTTCGAAAAATACAATAACGCTCTCCTCAATATCTATTCTTTTTCTTTCTTATTACATAGCGAACGCATCCAATTTAGCGTTCAAACCCCTAAGTTTTCAAAATATCATTTATATAGTTTGTTTCAGAGGTGTTTGTTAATTAAGGTATGGGAAAAAAAGTTAAATATAAGAAATATTTATAATATTTTTTATTTTTAATATATTTGTTAAATTTATATGATTTTTTTTGAAAAAACTCTGATATTTCAAAATAAATTTACCAAGTCCCCTCAAAATAAATTTATTTAATATTTTATAAATAATCCTAAATTATCCATATGCCTCTGTATAAAAGTACTCACTTAATTATTTTCTCACTATTCATTGTCTTCCTTGACTATTATTGTTCATATTATTTTTCCTATTATTTGTTTGGCCACTAATCTTCATCACATTTCATCTTCCTGATTGCCACTTAACCATTCATCCGTTGTTGGTCTTCTTTTACCCTTCGTTTCATCGTTCAACAACCGTTGGTCTTTCCCATTGACTTCATGTTCATCCATTCACTGGTATTTTTTCAATCTTCCTTCAATCCACTTAGTTTCATCAATATTCCTTCATTATTTTTCTTCTTCGATATACATTTCGCTGGTCTGTTCTTTTATTTTATATTTTATTATTTTATATTTTGGCCATTTTTAATTATCTAAGTGGAATTACACCAATAATTATTTCTACTTTTTAACTATTTTTAAATCTATTTTTGAACATAGATTTAGAAAATAAAATATTATTTTTATTTTATTTTTTTAACAATTCACATTAATCAAAAAACACTATTTTAATCATAAATTTGTTGTTGATGTTAACATAGAATTTTGAATAAATTTAGTAATGAGGATATTTTGTTAAAAAAAATCCCTTATCTTAGTGTTTATGATATGCATTTAACAAACATATATAAAGATAAAGTACAATTCTCAATAGATTTCAAAAAAATTAATAAATACTCTGATATAAATCTTGAAATATTTTACAATTATATCTTTGATCATTTCATATCTTGGTCCGAAAAGTATTACAACTTTATTTTAATATTCTCATATCTTTCTCATTTTAACAAACGTTACCTTAAGAAAATCATAATCACCTAAAAAGTTTTAATAACTTTAATCTATAATCTTTAAATCACAATAAAATAAGATATAATTATTTTTTAATTTACACATATAATACAATTATTTTTTTAGTTTTTGACCATGCTAACCCCAATAATTAAGATATCATTAGTACACGTTTTCAAATAATATGTGTTTGAAACAACACACATTTTTCAGACGCCAAGATGTTGTAAAACATGATAGATTTATCAATGATAGATAAAAGTGTTATTAAATTAAAACTAAAATATAATAAATGCTTATCATCTAAAAGGAAATGGCGTTTATTGCACTTTATTGAATATTATTTTAGTGTCTAAATCTGGTTGATTTGTGATAATATAGTTGTTTTTTTAAGTGTTTATCATCAATTATTAAAAGTATTTAAATATTAAAAATAATATGTAATAAATATATTTTGTCTAAAATTATTGTAACATCCCGCATCGAGCGGTAGGAAGGACTAGAACAACTTTCCCTGATGGGTCTATGCGAACTTCAAAGGGGGTCACCCATCATTGAGTTACCCTATCTCAAGTACGCTTAACCCTAGAGTTCTTTATCTATATTCAGCTAAAAAGGTCTTTAGCTGGTGTTATTTCCTTTCTTACACTATACTCGATATATTCTACCATTCTCTAGACTCTTGGGGTATTACATTCTCCTCTCTTTGCGCACATAACGTCCTCTTCATGCAACCTTACAACTAGTCTCAGATCTCCCTCTTTGCATGGTTGATGTGGGATTCACCTAAGGTGCCTACAGCACCCCCCTAGGGACTCAACGTCCTGGCTGAGGTTTGCCCCACCACTGCGCTCAGAGGCTCAGGGGTTGTCTCTGATACCACCTGTAACATTCCGCATTGAGCGATAGGAAAGACCGAAACAACTTACCTTAATGGGCCTACGCGAACTTCCCAATGGGTCACCAATCTTTGAGCTACCCTAGTTCAAGCATGCTTAACCCTGGAGTTCTTTGTCTACATTCAACCCGAAAGGTATCTAGCTGATGTTATTTCATTTTTTACACTATTCTCGATATATTCTATCATTCTCTGAACTCTTGGGGTATTACAATTATATTATATAGTAGTTAGCGTTCCTTCCTTTTTTTTATTTTTAACCCTTGATTAATGTATGGAATATTGATTTTAATATGTTCTTAATAAATGTAATTAATTACTAACTTTTATAAAAAGAATAATTATTATAATGATTGCTAATTAATACAAATCAATCCTATTAAACTAATAACTTGTGCTTTAAAATTTAAATAAGTTCCAAAAATGACGAAAATATTTTTCTTAATGATTGTTTTGTAAGAAGGGTTTTTCTTTTTAATTTCAAAATTAAGAAAAAAATAAATATTTAGATGTTTGTTTTGGTTATTGATGGATTATTTTTTTTTCCTTCTCTTATATTATATATATTGATTTCATTTTCCTTTTTTTCTTGATTCATTTTTAATTGGGGTAAAACTAATCGATAAAAAGTTACTCTAACAACCCAATTGGTGGTTGGTCGAATAAGAAAAAATATGATGAAAAAAATATAATAATAGATAACGATATAAATTTGATTATTATACACTATTGAGAAGATAAGTGGAGAAATACTATTAGTATTTGACACGAGCTTTAATTTATTGGTGAAATCAATTTGGTGGAATTTATACAAAATGTGGATGTTAGTTTGAACCCCGCTAGCATCGACAATTTTAGAATCCTATTGGTGGAGAAGGTTTAATAACTTTTTATCTATAACCTATCATGTTTTTGAAAATGGCGCGTCGACAGGGCCAACTGAAGGGGTAGGTTGATAAGGCATGTGTCTAAGGCCCCAACCCCTTTGAGCTGGTCTTGTGAGTCGATGTCCAAAAGATGAGAAAAAATATAAGAAATAAAAAAAGAAAATATAGTAGTGATGATGCTGTGGGGTTTTAGGTAAAACTTGTTGCATTTTTCGCAATGACGTTTTGACACCAAATAAATGAAAGACGGAAAAAGAGGAATGGTGGGGTAACATGATAGTGATGACATTCTAAAAATGCCGCATTATCTTCCACATCATTTAGATAACACTGGGATTTAACTCTATCAAACGTAGCCTGTAATTGAAATTGAACTAAAAATTGAATACCCCAATTGATAAAATTAAAAATTAATTTTAGATTTGAAAACAACATACAAAAATTAACGGTGGGATTTAAAGTGTTTTATAATTTTAAAAAAATATTGTAATGGTCAAGTCATTCTAATTCTTGATTGTACAAAAAAATAAGCAATAGTATTATTCATATAAATAAATTGATGAAAATATATTCTTATGAATTTTGATTAAGAAGACAAGATTTTATGAGTTGCTGCATATATATTTTTGTGAAATTCTCATACGATTATTGAAATTTATTTAAATTACACTCATTACTCTATATTTTTTAAATTAACTCTATTTGGGATCTCATATGGCTGTGTAGATTTTTAAAGACTTTTACATCTCATGTATACAGTGGAATTAAACACAAAATCATACAAACTTTGGGTATTTAATCAATATGCAATATTAATTGAATGTGAAAGTGAACAATTCAGTAAAATACCTCTTTAAAGATTTAAATAATTTGTAGAAGAACCTTCACAAGCTGATTTCTTTCCTCTTGGAGCGTGAAAGGTTTAGTTGGTCCATATCAAGCAAGCTTTCAACACTCCTTATTGCTTCATTTTGTGCTAACTTGGAACCACAATGAATATGTTGGCTTGTTGCTGTCATTGGTTTCAAACTTAGCTCCTTGAGTAAACTGAGAGAAAGAGGACAAGAAGAGTAAGAAATAAGAAGACATCGAGACGAAGCAAGGAATTCTGCAAAAAATTCAACAATTTCCAACTATTTTCTCAATATTCTGATATCACTTTTATTTGTCTACTGGAAGGCTAATAAGTGCTTATTCACCCCAAGACCATGCAACTTCATAAATTGACAAGTAACATAGGAATCAATAGATAATTCATTAAATCTCGAAGCTTGCATGCTGTATTTGTCGAACATAAACTATCGATAGTGTTAATCGAGCAGTTAACCTTCAATGAATATGATTGTTTATTGGGTAACATTTGTGCCACATGTTTTTCTATACATCTAGACCATAAAATGATAGTGGGTAAGGGCAAAAGTTTGATTTAATCTAAATAACTTAATCGAATAGATTGAAATGACTAGCTCAATTTGGTTTTAGCTGATAATCAATTCGATTATATTATCAAATTTGGCAATTTCAGTTGTTTTTTGTTCAATTCGAATTTTGAAATACAAATATTGAAAATAACCAAAATGATCAAAATTTTTATTTATTTTTAATTTTTTGGGTTTTTTTCTATTTGTTCGATTGTTTTTAGTTTTTGGGGTTTTTTTATGTTTATTTAATTTGGGTTTTTTTTTGTTGTTTCATTTTTTTTGACATTTTCAAGTTTTTTTTGTTTTGTTTTTTTGGGGTTTTTTCGACCTATTCAATTTTTTCATGTTGTTCAGTTTTTTTGGGGTTTTTTCCTACTCTTTGTTTTTGGTTGTCTGACTTATATGAAAATTCACTGTTTGACATTAATTTATAAATATGAATATTGCTTTACAGAGAATATGATAATCTGTGTGATTCTTTTGCATTGTGCCCCTCTGGATTTTTTTCCATTTTATGCATTTTCCTAGCATTTCATGGTAATTTCCCACGCATCTTAGTTTTCTTTGTGTGTGGATAGGACTGAAGGGCATGTTCATGTTCTTAGACAAGCATATAGATTAGGTTGAGCTATAATAATATTTGAACTTAGCCAATGGATTGCAGATCCCAGTGCCCTTGCTCTTTCATGGCAATGGGATTCTATTGGCCACCTTGACACAGTGCCATCAAAATCATTTTTTTATTTTTTTTAATGATATGTTTGGAACTTGAATTTTTGAAGCTAAAATAAAAAACGGAATGAAATAGTAGATATGAAAAGAAAAATAAAGAATTGATCTAGATTTTTTTGATTGACTTCGAAAATAAGATATTTATTAGAAAATTCATTTTCTGGCCTGGTTCATATAGATACATGATATTTTTTTATATCCTTCATTTTCCTTTCCTCTGAAACATCCTAATTTCAAATATAGCTTTAGGATGAAATGAATTTCATCATTAAAACTTTGCCTTTTTGATGCCATACTAGAGGTAGAAATTCATCATTAAAACGTGATCTTTCAATGAAATAAGAGTCCTTACCATTAATTAGTGGAAGCTTCTCCTTAGAGATAGGCTCTCAAGGAAGTTTGTGCCCCAAATTTACACTCTTGTGGTCAATGGTGAATGTTGTTTCCCTATTTTGTTATTGATGGGTTTATTATTTTTAAGAACAATAATAACATACCGTACTTGAGATTTTAGAGTCTCAAGTCGAAATGTAAAAAATGAGCTCCTAAATTATAGTGAACATTCAAATTTTATTTTTCATAATAAAATATAAAAAAATATTCATATCATATCAAAATAAAATCGAAAAGTCTCTAACTGATCAATTAAAAACTACTCTCGCAGTTTTGGAGGCAAAAATATCAATCAAATTTAATTTTTAAACTTAAATTTCAGATTATAATCCAACAAATCAATACAAATTCACAAATGAATTAGTGATTAATATGGGGGCAAAATGGTCATTTTGACACATGGACAAAATAGTAAATTTATTTTCAAATTTTTGGGCCCCCTAAATTGGCATAATTATGGGACAATGGACTCTTTGATTTGTCTATAGGTCTGGACCTGCATACAACACCTGAACAAAGCATTCCAGTCCCATGCAATGAACTAAGGTGCCATTAGCATCAGTTGTTCTGAGCTTCATACTCTCTAATTGATACTGGAGCTGATTTCCTGCCCATGATTGCAATGGCATGTTCAGGAACTAATCGTTACCTTTGGCTTTCATTTCTTCCAGCCATTGTGAGTCCTCACTTTTCCAATTCTTTGCATCTATCGTCTTGTTCTCCCAGTTCACAATGCCTTTCTTTTCACTTGCTTTTCGTTCTCATCTTTTCTTGAAAATTTTGTATATGGGAAAGTTGATCCTGGAAATTGGTACCAAGCTGCATCACATAGTCGTAAAGCTGGCCATTGAAATCATGGATTGATGCCCAGTTTCCTAAGCTCAACGCTTCAACTTGAGGGATGACCTCTTCTCGTTTAGGATGCCCAGTGTCTGAAGCTCAACAATTCTACAGTTTGTGTCTTTCCAGGTGAAATCACCATAGACATATTTATGGGACCACTTGTGAAAATTTCTATTTTGAAATGCCTGCTTGGTCAAAATGCAGAAAATAAGAATCTTTCATCTGACTTGCTGACTTCAGCATTTGACATTTGATTTGCAGAACACATTTGAGATGGCAATGTTTGTTTGGTCACTGGTAAGCACTTGTTATTATTTTATGGAAGGCTATTGATGTATCAATGGAACTTTAATATATAAAAAACAAAACTAGGATTATATATGAGTACTCTTCACTATACTCATGGGTTTGAGTTATGGAAATAGCCTATTTGTAAAGTAATGGGTAAGGTTGCATACAAGAACTACCCTTCCCTTAATTCATGCAAAGTAGAAAGCCTCGTGTGCTAGAGACACCCTTTCTTTTTAATCATTTTCCTTTATGGAAAAGTTTATGCTCTAGCTATTCCCTGTTACAAGTAAAATACCTTTCATAATTCCCCCAACGTTTGTTAAGCACCAGATAAGTCCTTAGAAATGATAACTGAACCACCAACATTAACCAATAGCACCAAAGAGTAGGCTCTTGGAAGCTACAAAAGAGTACGCATTTCTGCATATTCTTGTGGCCAATAGCTTCCAGTAATAATCTCGGCTGCCTATTGCTGAAGGCAGCATCCGAACAGGCTAAGCTAGTAGGGAAACATGGATATAACAGATGAAGGTATCATTGTTTACCAAGAAGCACTGTGTATTTTGGTAACCAATACATGGCAGTAACTTCAGTTTTCTTCCAGTGGGAAACTCGGGGATCGCCATGTTTCATGGAGAAACGTAGCTTCATTGTGATCCGGTTGACATTTGGGTACGTGATTTTGAGATACTGAATCCTTTCGAGTGAGAAATATCACTGTCCACTCGTAACAGTACATTAACGGGTTGTCATCTACTAATTTCTGCAGGCTTGCCATGCAGTTCTGGTGTAGCTTCTTTACATTCCCGCTCTACGTTATCGTCACACATGTGGCTTAAAACAACTTACCTTCTGTAAAACCCGTTTTCGAAATAAATAAAAAAAAGAAATGTTTTGTAATTCATGGCTTTAGAATGATTAAAATTAGGGCATTGTAAAGTGGGTCAACATTGTTAGCTAGCCGAATCAATCGAAGGGAGTATCCCGAAGCTCGAAAGATCAAAAGCAAGACCACAACATCGATTCTCAAGTCAAAATATGATTTTTAGTGCTGAAAGAAATCGGACTGGGGATAGTTTTCAGTTCAGCTTCAGTCCGGGCTGATAAAATCGAATCGTCAGAGGGAGCTTCTGAAAAGATAATGGAACCCTTAACGGGCCTTGATTTTTCATATAGAGTAACCATTCAGTGTTTTCGAGTGGTAACGAGAAGAGTTTCGATGAAATAAGTCAATTGGGCCTAAGCGTAATTTTATGAAAATGCCCGAGGGAGGCCTAAATGTCATTATTTTTGATTGTTTGAGGCGTGAATGTCAATCTTGGAACCTTAGGGTCTTAGGGGAAGCAAGGAAAACCTCAGGGGCTTATGAGAAAGGCCAAAGTGGAAATTTTTAAAGCTAGAAGGGGCTTAAGTGCAATAAACGGAAAAGGCAAGATGCCCGACAGCTGCTGGCCGGCCATTCCTTCGGTGTCTTTGACCATGGGTACTTCGAGAAAGCTGGTTGGGGAAGCTCGAGCATCAATCCAAACCTGCAAACGAGCACACGAGGGGGCTAAAACTTTGAAAAATTCGGGCATGGCGTGGCCGAGTTGCAACACCTGTAAATGGGCCGTTAAGGAGGCGGCCAGACACTTTTGAGATCGCCCAATGGAGGGTTGAGGTGTTAAGGCATTGGGTGAGTGGCCATGGGCAATTTCGAGGGCCGATTTTGAGCTATAAATAAGAAGAAATGGCCGAGGGTTTTGAGACATTGTGGCTTAAAATTGAGTGTGTTAGAGGCCGAATCGAGCTTAGATAATAAAGGGCTTTTGCTCTAGAAAGGGTAAGGATCGTTTCTGGAGAAATTGGAGTGTTTTCGTGTGTGTTTGAAGGGGTTTCGATCGGTCACCGGAGAAGGAGGCAGACAGTTTGGCCGAGAGTTCGAGGCTTCGGTTGAGGGCCTTCTGAGCTTTTTTTCGAGCTTTCAAGCAGGCCATTGTGATCGACTGAAGCAGGAGATCAAGCAGGCCGAGAAAACCTAAGCTTCAGTGTGCCGTCGTCAGAGAAGACAAACGGAGCGTGGCCTTCACGCGCCTCTCCCACTCGTAGTCCACGCGTCTCGCGCGTGAGGACGCGTGCACAACAGGTTTTCTTCCAAAATTTTTTATATGTTTTAGAAAATTATTTTAGGATTTGTTATGCAAAAAGATTTGGGAAAAATTGGATATACGTATTTATTTTGGAATTTTAGTGAGGAAAAATATAGAAAAATCAAAGGAAAATGCGAGAAAAATGTGAGAAAAATTGGTTTTGGCATTTATGGATTGAATATGATGTCTAGGGTGCCTTACGGCTTGAATTTGGGTATTGGTTCGAATTTTGAGGATTGCATGTAAATCGAGGTGAAGCACGTTCTCGAGGATCATCAAATTTGTCAAAGGTGAGTGAGTGTGCAATCTTACAACTTAGTTTCATGTGAGTATTCTACTTTAAAAACTTGATTTTATGTGAGAGTTTTCCATAAAGTGGGTTGTGAACGTTCTGTCATGAAAACCGATTTGATGTAAATGAATTTAATCATGTTGTCATGTTTTGGAGTGAAAATGACATGTAATTGCATTGCATGCTATGATAAGATATGCATACATCCATGTTGACATTTATTGACCATGCATGGTATATGAGTTCATGATAGTACCGCTGCACCCGTTGACCTCAGCATAGAAAGAAAGCCATAGCAATGAGGGGTAGCATTAAGGTGCAAACAAGAATGTGGATCGGTACCGCTGCACCATGGGCCTCGGCATGGAAAGAAAGCCATAGCAATGGGGGTAACATAAGGTACGGTCGATTCACGAAATGAAATGAGGAATGATGACATGTTGCATTTTACATTCATTCACGAAAATATATGATTTTATTTCACTCACTTAGATGATTCGTCATCTAATTCGGGCTTTTGCTCCTGGAATATTCAAATATTTCAGATGTTGTTATAGCAGAACCAGGTACTGACGAAGCATGTGATGGCACTTTGCAAGTGCACGATAAAGTATGATTATGATGTTAAAGTTGATATATTTAAGTTCTGCTGCTTGACATGTGAACATTTGAAAGATATTGGTGTATTATCAGAATTATGGTTATTGTAACGTTAGGTTCAATCTTTAGCTTCTGCATGTAATGTTTTAATAAATACCTTCAAAATGATGGAATTTTGGATTGATAATCGATGTGATTTAGCATTTAGTTGGAAAAAAATATATATATTACTTCCAAATTATCCTAATTTATAACACGTCCGAAAAAATGGGGTGTTACACCTTCTCCTCCTCCTCCTGCTGCTGCTGTTATTCTCCTTCTCTCACTAGCTATTTTGATGCAGATGGCCTCAAAGTTCAAAAAATCCATTGTGTCCAGAAATGCAAGAACATGGCTCCATAGATGGACGAGAAGGACCAAGATTGGGCACGGCGTTCCCTCTTTAACCGTCCCTCAGGCATCAACTCTACCGGATCATTGGATTTTGCAGCCGATGTGATAGAAACAGTCGGCAGTGATAGCGTTCCCTCTAGCAGCACAAAAGGAGGTTCCTTAAGATGCAAAGACGACACATTGGTCTCTGTTCAAAATGCCTCTGCATTGCCGTAGGATGAGACCTGTGAGATTTTACCAAGCCACGAGCAGCTCCAATCTCCACTTTACATCCATCCTCCCAACAACAGCCATCGTGATGAATGAAATGCTTGGGCTAACTTAAGCACCGGACTGGAGCGCGCTTTCTCCTTACGAGGATGGCGTGGAGTTTGAAGTTTTGTGTCTTTTTTGTATTCAAAAGTTGGACAGATGAGTTGGGATTGAAGGGCTGTAGATTTTATTTGGATTCATCTTGCAGTTATCATCCAAGAAAGGTTTCAGATTGCAGTTGCCACATTCAACTATGAGAGCACCAAGCTTACACACTTTGTTGTTTGGTATTGTTACTATATGGTGAACCCAACCACGTCTTGTAAGAATATAGTCACATGACGAAGAGGCAATCTGGGTCCTCTCTAGCCGCATATGCATGGGATGCTTTGAGGAGGAAAAGCAAATTTTATTATGGCATTAACTAGAAAATATATGATCACATTTCCATCACAATTACACAAGAAGCATTGCAGGTGACATTGAAAACATATTAATTGGGCAAATATATTATATCCCATTATTTTGATCGATTTTGTCTTTTCCAAGCTAGCATGAAATAAATTAGCAAATTGTCCAAACATCAGCAATTAGAAAAGAAATGCCCAGAGAAAATGGGCACATTATATCACTTGAGAGGTGATTGTCCAGTTGGCTTGCATGGATCTTTGTAAATATGATATTTCTCAGAGAAAATGTGCATATTATATTACCCAAATTAAGACTTTGTTTCGTCCTTTTTACATACAATTGCTCTGAAAAAATAGTTTAGTGTGCAAGTGGAGATACCTAAAAAAGTAAAGTGAAAGTGAGGTGGGAAAAATTGAACAAAAAAACAATACATAGATATATTTTTTTAAATATTATATTTTTCATTGTACCATGTCATATAATGTGAGGTGAGACTAGCACATTACACGGGTAACCAATTGACCTTTTGCGCCTCTACTAACTAAGTCAACCTCATTCAAATTTCATTTAAAATATTGCATTCAATTACTTAAACTTGACAAAAATTAGAAATTATAAATACCCAAGATTAATAAAATTACAATCCCATTCTTTTTTAATGACAATTTTTCATTTTATATATTTAACTGTTACAAATTTGAAAAGTAGTTAATTCTCAAACCTTTTCCAACCAACCATATTGCTTTTCAGTGACCTGCTCATTCAATCATACCATCATTGTCAAATTGAATATGCTTCCTTCTATGGAAAAGATGCAAGTAATCTTTACTACTTCGGGCTGCTTTCTTCATTTTTCGGTGGTTCGATTTCTGACAGAACTTTTGTAATTTATGCATTTATGGTTAGGGCAAATACCTTTTCGTTGGTTGGCTCTCCGACAGTGTGATTAAATATTTCTCTTTGACATATGTCTATATATATATATATATTTTCTTCAATTAGGAGTTCTATATATATAGTTGTTTCTTTCTTATATCTTTTAGGTTACTTCTTTTTATTGTGAAGCTCGACACACATATGTTCTAACTTGAATATGAAGACACTTTTGCAATATTTTCTTTTAATATAATTCTTATTTATAAAAAAAAAAGGAAAGATGCAAACAATCAGTAACAAATATTCTATATAAAATTCTTTTATACTTGATGAAAAATTGTAAGACAAATTTAGTAGTTGTTCAAGTTTTGGTTTATCGAAAAACTAATCAATGATTTTATATAATATATTGTCAATTTGAGTTTGTAAATAATGATAGAAGAAAAATGTTGTGAAATGCACAAGAGATTGAATAGGTTCCAAACCATTTCATTCATAAGTAAAACATAATCCAAATATATAACTCAACTAATGTGGGTTTTAACATCAAAACAATAATCTCAAATAGAATGACCCAATCAGTGTGGGTTTTAATATTCTAAAAAACATATCATTCAAATGAAAGAACCCAAATAATAAAGTGATATAAATCTATAAATTAGTACATTTTTATATAAGAGAGCCTCTAAGCTACTAAGAAACTTATTTTTGTCTAAGAAACTCCAAATATATATTTTTAAAAATATAAATATACACTAAAAATACATAATAGAAAATATAATTTTTAATCATACATATATTGTATTTCCTAAACTACAATTACCAAATAAGTTCGTGTACTAAAAATATAAATTATATGATGGTGACTTTAGAGCTAACACATGTTTAAAGATATTTATATTAGAGTCTAGCTATATAAATACATGAATTTTAAGTGACTAGCAAGTCATCATTTGCATATAATTACTTTACCTTTAATACCAAGAATGTCTTGATCATCAAAGAAAAATCAAGTATTGGTTAAGCAAGTCTTGGACAAGTTTTAAGGTCAAGAACAATAATATATTGGACACCATTGTTTTTGAACAAACTGGTGGTGATTGACTCCAAAGAGCCTACCGTGGTACTAACTTCTATAGTCTCCATTTACGTGTTCATTTTTTAAGTTTGTCTATTTTGTTATGATTATTATGATATCTTTACTTGATTTTATGATTATTATGGCATTTATGTGTAAAAAGTTATAAAAAAATCATTTTCATATGAAAAGAAAACGTAGAAAGTAAAAATATTTAAATTGCGATCAAGATGATCCATGGTTTATTGAGAGACACCAATTATATTGCACTTACACTATTGACAGATGATCTATGGTTTATTGAGAGATGATTGCCTCACACTTGCACTGTTGTCTATATTACGCTTGGCTTTTATGTACTTTGATGTTTAATCATCTCTCTCTTTACATATATCAAATATTTTTAAGAAAAAATAATTTTTTTTATGACAATATGAATTATATTATACTTAAATAAAAATTTAATTTCCTTTATATTTGATAACGAACAATCGTAGTTCACTATATATTATTTTTTATTTTTTTACAATAATTATAAATATTAATAATTAATAAAAAAATTAATTATTTCTCATTTATCATTTCCCAATAAAATTATTTTGAATTAAATTTCTATTTTATAAACTAAGTTGAATGTTATAAATTGTTATTATTTTGTTTTATAAAATCTGATATTAAAATAATGTAAATTTAATGATTGTTTAATTTATTTTATGAAGTTAAATATTAATTTAGAATGTTAAAAAGATTGTATAATTATTATATTTTATTTAAAAATAAAATGTATTAAATAAAATTACAAATGATATAACAACAATCAATCAAAATAACTCACAAATTCATAAAAGGCAAAATGACCTCATAAAGATCAGAAAACATATATATAGATGAACAGGTAGTTCGAATTCCAACCTCCCATCAATCCACCAAATACCATACTGAATTTCTACCTAGAAATAATCATCACATATGTGCGCGCCCCATTTAGGTTTTGAATTTATTATTATATTTTCAATTGAAATTTCTAATAACTTGGACTGAGAGTCCCTCCCTTGGACAACATCCTTTCTTAATCTCTTAGGGTTCGATTGTTCTCTTACGTCTGCCTTGTAGTCATCATCACAGTCACTTAGTTGGATACTTGAATGTGGATCTGGCGGCCATTCTTCATCATTCTCATATACTGCATGAACAGTGCATTTTACTGGGGCAATCACTTTAGGGTCTTTAGACCGTTTTTCATCAATTCTAAAATAAAAGATGATCTCATTTTTTTTCAGATCATTCACCTCCACCTTCCTCCTAATTTTATCCCAACGACGTCTAAAGGCTGTTTCAATTGATATGTAATGAAAAAATAAGTAATAGGGCTGGAATTGGGAAATGTGAATAATGAATATCAAGCGAGAGACCATATCATCATTCCACATCATGTAACATTCCACATTGCATATCGCACCGGCATCAATTGAAGGAGCATTTGCTTCAAAAACAGCACATATAACAAAACCACTGAGCCTTTGATACCGATCTGACATCAACTGGATTCAAACATAATGCCCCATATTATTTTGACTGTTGAAACACTTTGGAATCTCTCTTCCAGAAACAGCAATATAAAACCACCATACGTCAGTAGGAGGAACAACCTGCAACAACAAATAAAGACATGAGAGAGAGAGAGAGAGAGATGTACCTTAAGAGAATTTCTGATAAGTTTAAGGGGGAGGCCGGGCCTATTCCTTATTAGTGTATAACAATTAGTAAAATTGGCCCTCAAAAGCTTTCTAGGCAATATGGCCGGTGTAACACCCCGCTCCAACCGAGGGGCGTTAATATATGTGGAATAAACCATCATGAATTTCGGAGAAATATTTTTTTCATAAATATGTAATAAAAGTGTCTGCTCGTGAATAGTGCACCAGGTAAGTTCCCAGGAAAGAGATGTGGGTTACAAATGAACACACTTAAGTACCAAATCTTTCCTTAGCCAGAACTAGCCTAGACATGCATATTTCACCACATATCACTTAAATCCATAAATTCCCCGACAATTCCAATTACCTTCTCAGCATATCAAACTTAAAAACATCAAGCTAAGACATGTAATATCATTACACAATACAAATGCAGAAGCTAGATCGAAACCTGATATGATACATAACCGAAATCATTTTATAACATCAAAATTGTATCATCGTCTAACATCTTTAAAATGAAATACATATAATCCAAATATATGCTTCTATCCACCTACTAATTGCCATCAGTCCTCGGCAATTCCTTTCCCTTTGGAACAGCTGCTACCACCTGGAACGTTAGAATATTCCAGGGACCAAAGTCCAACATAAGATGATGAATCATCAAAGTGAGAGTCCAAAATGTTTTCATGAATGTATGCAAGGTATGAAACAACATAATATCATGACAAAAACCCGATCCAAGAGAAACCCACCAAGCACTTAACCCTAACCGGGGAAAATGCAATCTCTCTAAAGGCAACACAATAACATTGACACATTGGCACAACACAGTCCTGGCTTAAGAGGGAGCAACGTCAATGCATGAACTCGGGAATCACCCCGTCATCATTACGTCCCCACTCAGAAGCTTACGGAGCACACGTCAACATAAGTCCCGGCCAAATGATGATCAAAACCATCCTGGGAATCCACGTCCACATAGGAAATAATACTACCACGTAAGGACCTCATGGGGTCCTACCTACTTGCAGCCCCGCCATACTACGGGTCCGAGGTGGTGTCCACTCTCAGCCCCGCCATTCGTCGATTCACGTGGGCAGTGACCGCACTCAACCCAAGTCGACAAACTGGGTATTTTTCCTTGGTACGCTTCCCTAGTGTTATCACTCAAATGTCGTATCACAGTTTGACGTCCCAATCCCAACCCACAAAAACGACACGCCAATGCCACATACCATGACTCAATGCATCATATGAAACAACATTTCATGTACATAATTTATCACAAAATTCGATGCACATGCTTAAAATATTTCGGGACAAATCCCTATGAAACAACCATCACAAGTACAAAACATTCACATGCAGCAAAACATTTGCATGGATTAAATCAAGTTTAAGATAGAGTCAAACTGATTTTTATGAGGGACACAAGTTAAAACCAAGTTGTATGCAAGTAGGAAAACTCATCTTTTGACAAAATCCAAAGTATCTCGAAAAGCGTGCACTGCCTCGATTTGCGTGCCCGACCTCGTTTTTCGTGCCAACCTCAAAAATTGCACCAACACTCAACTCTATGCCTCAAAGTACCCTAAACATCATTTAAATATCATAAATCTGATTTATCTCATAATTTCCTTATTTTCTCCCATTTTCTCTCTAGAAATTCCAAATAAATAGCAATCAAACTATTTTCTTCAATGTTTCTTCACGATAAATCATTATAACCTATGAACTTCAAGATAAAAATACTGGACTTACCCGGATGGTGCGTTTTCACGCAAAATGATGCATTTTGATGCTAAAATCGAGACGACAGAAGCTCCAAATCCAAAACTAATTGCACACACTTCAAGATCACGAAATTCTAGGAATTTAGAAATTTTTCTCACGATTTTCCATGCAGGGACGCCCCCTCATGCACCGAAAGAAGGGGACCCACGCGCCTGCGCGTGAAAGCCGCGAGTGGGCTTCACGCTCCGATCTTCTTCTCAGGCGCCGGTACACCGGAGTTCCTGGATTTCTCCACCTCGTTGAAGCCCAAGTCCAGTCGATCCCAATGGGCCATCTTGATGCTCGAAAGGAGGTTCGAAAGGGCCTCAAT
This sequence comes from Diospyros kaki, assembly GCA_036245055.1. Taxonomy (NCBI): domain Eukaryota; kingdom Viridiplantae; phylum Streptophyta; class Magnoliopsida; order Ericales; family Ebenaceae; genus Diospyros; species Diospyros kaki. The sequence continues at coordinate 43,317,732 of BSEG01000016.1, forward strand.
TGGCCGGCCAAATCTTCGGCCAACTCGTCAGCCTAGGGCTTCGGCGACCTTCGAGATCTCACTCGATTTCACTCCTTTGCTCACCAAAATCTCCAGATTTGCTCTACTATCTCTAGGGATCAAAAGCCCCTTAATCAAAGCTCTCGATTTTACCTCTAACTCGCTCGATTTGAAGCTTTAATTTCTGAAAATATTCGGCCATTTCGTGCGCTATTTATAGGCGAACCCGATGCTTTAAACGACCTTGGCCACTCAATCTGAGGTCTTAAGCGATCAGCCCTGCCCTAGATCGACCCAAATGCAACCTCCCTCGACCAAAAACTCGAGTTGCAGGGGGCCGACCATGCAACCAATTTTCTGGTCGGCTTTTCTCCATTTTTCGACCACCACGACTGTCGTTGTCGGCTCAAACTTGGTCGCCAAGCTTCCTCGACCAACCCTCGTGCATCCCTTGTGCCTGAAACGGTCGGTCGGCGACCGTCTGTGCATTGGTCGGCTTCCATGGCTGCCATTTTTGTTTATTTGCAGTTTGCCCCCTCTGAATTCGGTATTCTCACTTTGGCCACTTTTCACTTAACCCCTAGACTTTTGATAACTTCCAATGAGTCCCTCAGGTTCTAATATTTCCATTTCTACCTTTAAACTTTTAGAAAAATGCCATTTTGAACCTCCTTGAACAACTTTAAAAAATTACACTTAGGCCCGAATTTCTGTTTCGGCCCCAAATCCATCAGTTTCTTCCAAAACTCACTGAAGGGTTGCTCTACTCGATGAATCAAAGCTTCCCTAGGCTTCCGTTTTCATTTCGGGAGCCTCCTACGATCATTCGGTTTTACAACCTATTCCATAGCTGTATTTTTAGTTGTACCGAAAATTATTTTCGATTCAAATTCTTTTGATGCCATAAATCATATCTTAAATTACTCGACACTTCCATATCATTTTCTTTAGGCATCTCAGCTCCAGGGTACTCCCGACAGTCGATTCGGTCTGATTCTTGGGCTATTCTGATACCTATTTTCCTCAAAATTCGATTTTTCTAATAAAATACTATTTCTTAATTAACCCAACGTTCTCGGGTATTACAGCCGGATCCGGGAATGTTTCTAATGATGTGCATCCACCTGCATTAATGTAAGCGATATTTATCGGGAGATAAGGCAACGTTTTAAGCTTCTTGCAATCTACCAATACAAGATCGATAAGCTGGTAAAGATCTCTGATGCTTGCTGGAAAACTAATAATGCTGCTACCACTAAGGTATAAAGTATGCAACGAGGATAAGGAGCCTAGGTCATCGGCTGTTGATGTTATTGGTCCTGTGCATTCCCTTAAATACAAAAACATAAGCTTCTTCAAGTGTATAATTGAGGATGGCAGTTGCTTAATGGCAGTACAATTAGCCCAAAGACTGTCCAATCTCTCCAATCCTACTATGTTCTCGGGCAACTCGCTAAGTTTTGAGCAGCCAAAAACATCCAAAGTTTCAAGAAGTTTCAACCCACAAATGCCACTTGGAAGACTTGCAAGTTCTTTGCAATCCTTCATCCCAATATATTCAAGATTGCTGAGATGTTCAACTGGCAGTTCCATTACACAAGTCCCCTCCAACTTAAGCCAAATTAAGCATTCCGTAGACGCTAAGACGTCAGAAATATTTTTGAGTTTTGAGCAACCAGAAAGATAAAGTACTTCAAGGGATTTAAGCCAACAGCCGTAGGAAGAACCTTAAGATCTTTCAAGCCCTTCAAATTTAAGTACGTAACCTTAAGATGTTTCAAGCCCTTCAAATTTAAGTACGTAAGCCCTTTGATGGCTTCAATGGATGAGATCTCAACAATGTTCGTGCAACCTTCAAGTCTCAATTCTTTAAGATTTGCTATTTGTGTGAAATGTAGGTTCTTGGTTATGTGCGGTGAAAAATTGAGGTCAACATATTTCAACTTCTCTCGGCACTACCATAGATATCAATATACAAAGTTTATTAGGATCAATAGGATTTCAATAACGCAAGCACATATAGTAAAAAAAAAAAAAAAATCAATAGGATTTATTTTTACTTATACCATTCTTCTATTCCAAAGTTGTTCCAAGCAGCTATGCCACATTTTTAGTTTGACAAGGCTCTTCGGTTGAAAATTTGATGGCAGGCATTTTGAAGGGTATCCGTCCCAATCAAGAAGACATAAATAATTGGAGAGGTAATCAAGACCATTAGGAAGCTGAACATTACTAAGCTTGAGCAATCGAAATTTGATCATCTTTGAAAACGTATCAGGACTCAAGGATATCTCTTTTGTTCCATGAGAACACAAAATTATGGCCTCCACTGCTTCTGTCCCCTAACAAACAAGCAGTAAAAATAAGAAATCGAATCTTGACAAAACAGAAACACAGCTTTTATCCTTAAACAAACAAAGTGAATGCTGTGGAAAATAATCTATTTAAATATGTTCCATTCTATTAGGAGAAAAAAATAATATTATACATGTTCAAGATATATATTTCTACATACTAGTTTAAGTTTTGTGATTACATGATGATTTATAATTTAACAGGCAAAAATTTTGTTGGTCCAATTACATAATAAAGTTTGGCCAAGCATGCATGAGAAGATATTGTTGAGAGTAAAAACAAAAATATAAAAAATAAAGATACCCCTCACTGGACAAACCAGGCTCTTAAATGAGAAGGTAATTGACAAATTCAACACATACTCAAATAAGAGCACTTGTACTTACAGTTTTTTTTGTGAGTGTATGGTAGATGTCTTCGTACTTCCACAACCTACTTTTTCCACCAGGCTCTTTTGGGGATTCTTCATTAACAATATGCTTTCCCATTTCTTGCACTACAAGAAAAATGATTATTGCCGGCAAACTTTTCCCGGCGGTTTGAACAACTGTTGGGAAAACACCATAATCCCCGGCGGTTTCTGAAAACCGCCGGTAATGTTGACGCATTATCGACGATTTTAAAAAATTGCTGATAATTTTGACCCATTTCCAACGATTTTGGAAACCATCGATAATGTTGGCTCATTCCCGGCAGTTTTAAAACCGCCGGGGATATATGCTTTATATACCCCCACGCTCCCCCGCCCCCCAAGCCTAAATTAATCTTCCCCTCACCCCTTTCTCTTCCAAAATCTCCCCCTGCAAACCCTAACCTTCTCTCGCCGCTGATTCGCTACCTCTCTCACCATCGCTCACTCTCAGTCGCTCTCGGCCTCGCTCGCGCACTCTCAGTCGCTCTCGGCCTCGCTCGTGCACTCTCAGTCGCTCTCGCCATCCGGATTCCAGAAAGGTGCGATTTCTCTCTCTCATTCTCTCTCTCTCTCTCTATGTTCAATGGCTATTCTGACACATTATTTTTCGACAATCATCGTTTCAATTGATTACGATTTCAATGGATATAAGAGCGGTATTCGACATTTTTGTTGTGATACTTAAGAATGGAGCTCGCTAGACTTCTGATGGTTAGAAATTAGGTGTTTACTTCGCTGGAACGTAAACTTCATAAAATGGTTTGGTTAATGCAAAGGAGGATGAGTTTCAATGTTTCAGAATCTTTGATTGTAACCACATACGAAATATTCACAATTTTTAAATTTTTTGGTCGTTTAAAGGCCAAACTGGTCCTGCTCTCTTTTAAAATTTGTGCTTTCTTCTAGTAAAAATACATGACTTTTTTTTTTGCTAGATAAGTACATGGCATTTCATTCATAGCAAGATAGATGCACATTTGTTATGAGTTATTCAAATCCCATTTGGTTCTGTTGCCTGCTTTTATGAGTTTATTTTAGTTTGGTAGATCATCTATCATTAACAACAGCTGTCCACATATGTATTAAGTGAATGACTCCCACGTCAAGTGAGTATGGCTAGAGAATAAGCTCTCTTCTTTGTAGAAGATTAAGATATCTCTAGATCCAGTAGGTTGTGTCTAGCCACATAGCTGAGGGCTGTGTATGAAGTGGTTATGGTCCTGCCCACTACATATAAAATATTTGCAAATCGATCTTCCTACAAATGTTTGTCATCCTCCTTGTCTATATAATCCCCTTTATCACTCTTGAGTGTATTATTAATCTTAATTGGCAAATCTATTGTTCTACAGCCCAACTTTTCCTGTTTTCTTAAATAGACCAAGAACATACTTCCTCTGGGAGATAACATGCATTATCCAAGGAAATTTTGATGTCCAGAAACTGCCATAATGAACTAGGTCTTTTATTTCAAATTATTTAGCCAACCATTTTTTGCATTGCAACATTTCTCTTACATTCTTAGTCATTACTACCATGTGATCCACATATATAAGAAGAACATTGGTCTTATCATTACACTGTTTCACAAACATTGCATGATTTGTCTGGCCCTACCTTGGTGTATGACAAAACCCCCAGGATGGTTTTAAGAAATTTTCCAAACCAAGCCCTAGGAAATTAGTTTGATCCGTTAAGGTGCCTTCTTTGGATTATAATTCCTCAACAGCAATGTATTGCCAGAAACTTTGTTTTGTTTCTTTTAGTTGTATCATTGACCTTTTGTTTTATCATGAAAAACTTATAACCGCTAGCCTTTCCCCAGCTCAAGAAAAGGTTAACTTGCAATGATTATTTTTATTTAGAGCTTCCACCTGCTCTGTCACTGCTTTTTTCCACTTAGTATTAGTAAAATTATATTCTAAGTAATAGTTATAGATAATTAATTATATCCCTTTTGGGTAGCAGTTTGAATTTTCAACTTAATGACTTCCTTTGGACTTCAATATTGCTTCAGGTGTCGAAAGAGAAATTACCACCCTGCAACTGGAGGTGTGCTAAGAGCTTCTGAATGATTATTCTATTGTATGTATTGGTGTTTTCTCTTACATGAGTTACTGTTGAGATAGGAAAAAAAGCTCGTTGCTGAGATAAAGAGAACTGCTAAAACAGGAAACGAGGTACATTCTGTTTTTATATTTGACTAGCAGGTCAAAGACTTACTTTGTCTTTTTCATTATATATATATATATATATTTTCCTTTTTTTTGGGGGGGGGGGGGGGGTGGTGTGGGGAGGGCGAAGTTGGTGAAGAAAGATGAGGAAAAGTCACTTTTGAATGCATCCCTTCATAGCACCACACATTTGTGGACTAAGCGTGGATAAGTTGTCTTCAAGACTGTTGGGTTTTTCTTTCTAGGCCTATATTCTAATTGGAGCAACTTTCGTTCTATTTCATGATCTAATAAGAATCAATCTCTGCAAATTGCATTTTGAATTATTCCTGTTGTTCTCTGATCTACTCTGTATTCACATTCTGCAGGCAGCTACTAAAATTTTAGCCCGTCAACTTATCAGACTTAGGCAACAAATAGCAAAATTACAAGGTAGTCGGGCTCAAATGAGAGGCATAGCAACTCACACACAGGCAATGTCTGCCCACTCATCAGTTGCTGTTGGCATGACAGGGGTCACTAAGGCAATGGCAACAATGAATAAGGCAAGCTAGTAACACTTGTATGCGTGTTCTAACATTCATTCTGCATTTGCACTTACATTAATCACTCTATTACAAGATTAATCTGCAGCAAAATTCATATGGCCAATCCCACCTAGTGGGATTAAGGTGTGATATGTTCTTGTTGTAATGGGTCTAGTTCATTTGCAGCAAATGGCCCCAGCCAAGCAAGCAAAGGTGATACAAGACTTCCAGAGGCAATCAGCACAGATGGATATGACTGTAAGTTTGTGCATGCTTGTTCCGAAGCTCATTTTTTTGACTAAATAGTTGTGGAATCTAATATTTTAGCACTCAACAATGCAGACTGAGATGCTGTCTGATGCCATAGATGATGCTTTGGATAATGACGAGGCTGAAGAGGAAACTGAAGAGTTGACAAATCAGGTGCTCTTTTTAAATTGCTTTTTAGTGAAACTTGCTTGGTTGATTTTTATGCTGAGAGTAATTGTGGCTTTGAACTCTTTATTTATCATAGATTCATATTTCATAATAGTTTAATGAATTACTTAATGCAGATTATTAACTTTTGTGCCCTTGACTTTATTCTAATAACTAGTCAGTGCTTTAAATTGTTAATATCACAGTGGGCCAATAGTAAATAATGATGCAAATAACTGGCTCTTCATGTTCAGTATAATATGCTTGTCATGTTTTACAGTGTTAAAATTTCACCATGCTTCAGATATGCTCAATTGAGTATGGTTTATTGACTTACCTCTTGGAGGCCATTGACCACGGAGTGTGAAACAAGGATTTGATGGCAATATTCCCTTTTTTCCCTCCTTTGCAGAACCAAACTGTGGACTTTAAAATGTTTTGGCAATAACTTTGCCGGCGGTTTTAAAATCGGCGGCAAAGATAAAAGTTTGCCTCATCTTTACCGGCAGTTATAAACCGCCGGCAAAGTTTTATCATTACCGGCGGTTTTATTAAACCGTCAGAAATTACCAGCGGTTTACAAAAACTGCCGGTAATTATTATTTTTACCGGCAGTTTTTGAAAATCGCCGGTAAATTTTATTTTCTGGCGGTTGAATATCGCCGGAAAGATTTTTCGACGGCGATATTTCCGGCGGAAATAATTACCGCCGGTAAAAGTTTTACCAGCGGTTTTTTTACTTTTTCCGGCGATTTTTTAACCGCTGGGAAAAATAAAATCTCTTGTAGTGTTGTATCAGATCATGCATATCTATCATGTTGTCTCTTATTGTTACAAGTGCCTTGTCTTCAAGAACGCTTATTCCAATATTAGCGTGGAAACCACAAGCATGCAGTATTTCTATTGCATAATCTTTGTTCATCCATTTAAAGCAGCACGCAATGTCAAGAAAAATTTTCCTCTCGTCATGGTCCAGTCCATCATAGCTTAATTTGAGCACTCGCTGAATTTTTGCATTGGGCCATTGCCTTAATTTATCAAATGCACTTTGTCACTCAATTATGCTTCTGCCAATTAGAAAACGACCCAAAACTTCAAGAGCCAATGGAACTCCTTTGGCATAATCAACTGCACTTTTTATGAGATACTCAAAACCTGGCGTTGGCTGGTTGTTCCAAAATGCTTTACAACAAAATAGCTTAAAAGCTTCCTCACCATTTAGTCCCTCAACATTGTAGACATGACTTCTTGAACCATATATGTCAAGTAAATGCTTGTCTCTAGTCTTTATTACAATTCTGCTTCCTGGACCAAACCAATGAAGCTCACCAACGAGGGCATCCAGCTGACCTGAAGGGTCTACATCATCCAGGATTACAAGAACCCTTTTATTCCCTACCGCGTTCCTTATGGACCCAGCCCAATCAATATTTCTTATTTTTATATCACTGTCTGAGACTGAGCGAATATCAACAATAAGAGATTTTTGCAATGACTCCAAGCCATGCCTCCCAACATCTTCTCTGACATTCGGAAGGTAGCAACTACCAACAATCTGAGTACGAATTTGGTGATAGACAGCCTTGGCAATGGTAGTCTTTCCTATGCCTCCCATTCCACATATCCCTACTATACGTGGGTTATCCAAATCCAATCTCATTTCTAATTTTGACATCACTTCTTCTATACGAGGGAGCAATCTAACATAACCTTCAAGAACGCTCGAACCATTATGTCCCAGTCTATTTAGAATATCAATAAAAATGTCTCGGACAAGCTTTGCTTCAAGCCTGCCCATTAGATGAGTTTAAGAACCCAAAGACAAATCATAGTTAAGATATTCTCAATCATAATATAATGTCAGTAACCACAAAATATATGAATATATTTTCATCAAAATTTACACGGAGGCATTGGAGCTAGGTGACCCAAAAACATATTGATTGAGACATAATACAATTCTTTTGGTTCAAATTTACTTTTATTTTTAGTTTTCTTTCTTTAACGCGAGATAATTGCAACAGAAATAACACATTATAATTAATTAATATTGAATATTAATATCCATGAAAAGCCCAACTAACTACAATTTCGAAGGTACTGTCAAATTAAAAATGCTAAATCAGAAGGGAAGGGACTCCTCTGTTGGGGAATTGAGGCCAAACATTGAAGCCTCAATAACAACCACTTGGTATTTGGATATAATAGGGGCCAAATGCAAAAGATCCATTTATAATTAATTTCACTTAGATATTACCAAATGCAATACAGTATGTATTAAGCTAAATTCATTAAATATAATATAACTATTTTGACAATTTTTCAATTAAAATTTAACTATTTTAACAAGGAATTAAACACGATGACATATTTTAACAATGAATTATACAAATACAGAGTTAATTAATATTTTTAAAAAGGTATGATTTGTTGAGAGGTAGTTGCTATTACCCTTGTGTTTCTAAATTCCACCCAGAAATGTTGGCCGCTTCCATTAAAGCATTCCTCCATCTCTGCACCTTCTGCTTCTCCTCCTATTCGCTGAAATCTCGCTTGTGTTGGGCGAATGCTTCTCCAACGCTCCCTCTTTGTTTCCGTAAATCCGAGGGATCTACTTTATAAAATATTGGCAAAACAGTGAGTGCCCTCTCTTTCTGGCACTCGAGGATCTCAACGAGTTCCTCCAAGCACCACTTGGAAGAAGCGTAGTTCTCGGAGAAAACCACCACGACAAACCTCGACTCTTTGATGGCTTTCAGGAGCGTCAGATAAATCGATTCACCTCTCTTGAGCCTCGGGTCATCCTTGAACGTGAAAATGACCTTCTCATGCAGAGCCGAATAGAGATGGTCGACGAAGTCTTTGCGGGTGTCTGTGCCTCTTGTAGGGATTTATCCTCGCAAAACCCACAAGAAACCAAAAAGTTAGGGCAAAGAAAATCGCACAAAACAGTAAGTAATAATGCAGAAAACAAAAGTTGAAATCAAAGAACAATAAAACTTCTTGTTTGTTCGACAATGGAGAAAAAGAAGATGGATTTTCAAGGATTAGCGTTGATCGGTCCGTCACCCACAACCAGCAACTCAGAATCGATTACAAGCACAACCCAAGAACCCCTAGATCAACACCCAAATCTGTCTCTATCGAAAACCCCAACCGAGAATGATACACCCACACAAAGATGCGAAACAACCCCACTAAAGGAACACTCTTCTCACTCTCGGCTCTATCTTTTTTCTCCGATTTTCTACCCTTTTTCACTCTTCTCGTATATTCGGTAGATATAGATAACCCTCAAAGAACAGATAGCAGGCCATCAAGATGAGGATCAGCCTCCTAGGTCTCCTGAAGAAATGAGAAGGGGATGAGGGATAAGGAAGAATCAAACCTGGAGCTTCAAACGGCCAGCGACCAAGTCGCAGCTCTTCCATCAGATCAGCTAGGGCAAGATAAGATAGAGTATGGGCTGAATCAAGGCTTTTAGATAGGAGGCAAGTAATGGGCTTGAATCAGTGGGCTTGGTCCATGTTTTGAGCAGCTGGGTTAAGCCCAACTTTCCTCCAAAAAAACAAGACAAGTGTACTTGGGCCATCTTCCTGTCGAGCCGCCTATTTGTGGGTTGGACCTCTCTTTATTCTATCAATCCCGGGTCAAAGCCTATGATAAACAACTTACCAGACCAAAAAACATCATCACCTTGGACTTGTTTGTTAAAATATTTGAATTAAGTTTATAAATATTTTAATAAACTTAAATGAATATTTTAATAAAATTTCATTAAAATATCTTCTCAAAATTTCATTAAAAAAGATGTATAAATTGGAGGACGACAAATTTATGTTACAATGTGAATGTGGTAAGCTATTTACTTATCTTATTTCAAAAAAAAAAAAGCTATTTACTTATCTACCTTATAAGAGGATAGAATTATTGCTTTATAATTAGAAGGCACTTAATTTGGCCAAGATACGTGAAGACGTATAGGCATGTCTTCGGTATGTGAGGGAGGCCAACTTACAAAGCATTTTGTCTTCTGCAATGAATGGGAGGACAAGTATAAACAAGGCCCACTTTCATAAGTAATGCTATGATCATAAAAAAAAAAAATCTCTCACAGATACACACACAATTAATAATAGATTTATTTATATTAAAAAATATAATATTTTCATAAAATTTAATAATTTAAAATAATTGTATCCAAAAAATTAATAACAATTTGCTCATATATATAGAACAATTAATAATAATTTTATTTAAAATTAACAATAAATATAATTAATTTATTACCCTTTTTATATTTCATTTCAATTATTAGCCGGCTCTTCCTTGAATTTAATTTATCCAATCCCATTGAATTCAATTACACCTAAATTGATTTTTCTTCATGTATGAAAAAAGCAACACTCGTTGCTCCAATCTGACTTGGATAACTTAGAATGTACCGTTCAAGATTTAAGAAAACTAATGAAAACAATGATTGTATTTAAGAAGATGACAAAATCATTAAAGATGTTTGTAAATTAACTTATTTTGAATTTAATTAAAATTTAAGTCTAATTCAATCAAGAGTTTATAATTTTAGACTTAATATCAACTCAATCATAGCAAAAATAAAATAAGAACATCCTGATTAAAATCAACCCAATTTGATTGAATCTTTGTCCAAAAATAAGTACATAATATTGAATTGAAAGTTTTGGTTGCACATTATAATCACAAGCAACATAGCAAAAGTCGCCTGTATGGGCAGCCTAGTTGGTTAAGAAATGGGGTATAAAGTACTTTTCGTGGTGAATCTTGAAATAAGGACAAGGGATCAAAATTGAAAAGCGACAGTGTGGGGATAACTTCTTTCCAAAATGAGGAGAGGCTCCTTGTGCGTGGTGAGAACGGTCTAGCCATTACGTCCAACTGAATTACCATGATTAAACTCCCCACGTCTTATCGAGTCGGGGGTGAAGAACACTCGAGATGAGCGATTTCACCTTTTAAAACAAGCATAGCAAAAGTCTTCAAAATATTACGTTGCGTGTAATGTACGCTGTTGACTAGCAAAAGTTCTTTCTTTTCAAATTCTGCTAGTGGCCAAAGAAAAGGACACCAGTTCAGTGTGGTGGCGGTGGGCCCTTGCGCTTCCAATACGTTCGCGTGGAATGAGCGTTGTGGACTAGCAGCATGGCTTACCTCCTCCAAATTTCAAAAAGGAAAAACACCAATTCAGTCAATGTACCACCAAAGTATAAACGCGGTGGTTCCAATACGTTTAAGTGCAATGTGCGCTGTGAACTAGCAGCGATGGAAATCTCCTCGAAATTTTATTTAAAATATTTAAATTAATTATATTAAACTTATAGATATTAATACAGATAAACTTATAAATTACAATCATATTCTTTATACCAAACAACAACTCACTGTTAATAAATTAAATATATACTTAATCTATTAACAAAAATAAAATAGGAAGAGTCTGATTAAAGTAAATCCAATTTAATTAAATCTTTTTTCCAAAGATAAGTAAATGATATTGGAAGTTTTGGTTGCACATTGTAGCAACGACAAGCCTAGCAAAAATAGTATTAATTAATAAAGTTAATAGATTGGTTTATTTTAAATTTAGAGTCATTTTATAATTTTATCTCATTTTGAGATTTGCTTCAATTTTGTTCTCCTACAATTTTATCCTCAATCGACCTAACGTGTAACACAATTTATGTGATGACTGGGATGACATGTTAATTTGTCTAATAATTAACCTGGTGTGTGAGCCATCACGTGTTCTAGGATATTTATATTAGAGTCCAATTATATGAATATAAGAATTTTAAGAGATAAGTAGGTCATCATTTACATGTAATTACTTTACTCTACCTTTAGTACCAAGAATAAATTAATCATGGAAGAATATATCGAAAAATCAAGTATTGTGCTTGCAAGTCGAGCAAGTCTTATACAAGCTTAAGGTCAAAGACAATAATTAGACACACTCGATTTTGAACAAACTAATGGTGATTGACTCCGACCATAATCATTTAGTGCCCACTATCTACACACACGCGTTCACTTTCCAAGTCTCTCTATTTTATTATGATTATTATGGCATATCTTTACTTGATTTCATAATTATTAAGGCATTTAAGAGTAAAAATATATATATATATTTTCACATGAAAATAAAATATAAAAATAAGAATATTTAAATTTCAATGAGGCGGGTAGTTTGTAGTCTATTTGGAGACACTAGCTATTTTAATCTGATCTAACTCAAAATCGTTCTAAGATCAAGTCTCCGCTAAAGGCTTGTTTGTCGTGTTATTAGGAATGGAATTTTTGTAATACCCCATGTTCGTATAAGGTTGTCACGTAATTTCGATGAGTTTAAAATACCGAAAAATTGGCTTAATAGCAATTATAAGTATCGAATCGACTGCAGGGAATATCTCGAAGTGAAATTGTCTAAAGAAAATAATATGGTTTCGATGAGCATTCCGAGATAGGATTTATGGTATCGAAAGAAATCAGATCGGGAACAATTTTCGGAACAACTAAAATACAGCTAACATTTAGGCTGTAAAACCGAATCATTGTAGAAGACTCCTAAAAAATCAACGAAACTCTAGGGGGACTCCGATTTTGCGTAAGGATCAACCCTTCAATAGTTTCGGGATGAAACGATAACCTGGTGAAAATATTGGGGTGGAATCGTCTTTATCGAGTAAATTTAGAATTATTAATTTTATATTTTTTGTATTAAAATATAATTTAATTACAAACTTATCTAAGTGATATAATGAGAAAGTTAAAATTTAATTATGTAATTTTTTATATATTAATATGATATATAACGTGTGTATATATATATAAATAAATGTAGTCATATGTATGGCTATTCCTCTCTGCCAAATCATGGATAACAATTAACTAATCTTCACACGCAAGCATACAAGTAAGGTGGAGTTTTAATTGTTAATTGAAGTGTGTATATATATATAGATATATATGATGTACTTGCTGTGTGTGCGCCTGAGTGATGGCGCCAGCCATTTGTATCGCCATACTTTATGCCATTTTCTGCAATAAGTGTTACAAGGATTTACACGCAATGGCCATCTCTGCAAATTTTGGAAGGATTTGCACGCCAATCCCATACTCTCTGTAATTTTCACGACTTGCAACGTGTTGGCAGCAATTAGAGTGTGTTTCACGCAAGGTAGGGATGGGCAAGAGGGTTAGAAATTGGCTATAAATAGGGAGAGAAATGGAGGAAAAGAAGCAAGAATTAATGGAGATGGAAGCAAGGCGGCATCGAGCTTGTTCGAGAGAGGAAAGAGAGATTGAGGGAGATTAAGAGGGAGCTGGAAGCTCTCAGCGATGGTCGGAGGCAGCCGCAGGGATAGCCGGAAGCAGCTGTAATGTGTGGACAGCCACCATGGCAGCGTATGCAAAGGTCGGCCATGGCTGCGGGCAGCGGTCTCGGGGGAGTAGACCGCGATAGCGGGCAGCGCGGAGGCAACCGAAGGCTCAAGCGGCGACAGTAGGGGCGGACGGAGGTGGCCTGGGTTGGCTGGTTTCAGCCATGGCAGTGCGCAAGTGCTGGTTCGCGCACGCAGAAGCAGGGGAAAGAATGGAAGGAGGAAGAAGAAAAAGAGAAGAGGAGAAGAAGAAGAAGAGAAAAAAAGAAAAATGAAGATAGAAATAAAGAAAAGAAATGAAAAGAGAAAGGAAGCTGGGCAGGTGGTGCGCGCGCAGGGCAAATGAGGGAGATGATGAATAGTAGAAGAAGAAAAGAAAAGAAAAAAGAAAAGAAAAAGGAAGAAAAAAATAAAGAAAAAATAAAGAAAAAATAGAGGAAATGTTAGAAAAATTTCAAAAAATAAGAAATATTGATTTATTAATATTTTAGAGTTTTTGGTAAAAAAATTGGTTTGGGCATGCGTTTCAGGTATATGGCACGCATATCGAGAAAATTAGAGATGCTGAGTTAAAGTGAGTAAAATTTTTTAAAAAATTTTAAAAATTCAAGAATATTATTTTATGAATTGTCGCAGTGAAATATTCGAGAAAATATTTTAGAAATGTTTAGTTTGGATTTATTGAAGAAAATTAAAAAAAATACTAGAAATTATGAAAAAAAAAGTTTTAATGTTTATTTAAATAATTATGGTGATTATGGTACTTTGAGGTTGAAGTTGAAGAGATTCGTGCAAATTTTGAGGTTGGCACACAAATCGAGGTGAGGCACGGATATCGAGTTAGCCCAATAAGCTTGAGAAGGTAAGTGGTACTTCTTCAAAAATGTTTTCATCATATTGACATGCCCTGATATGTATCCATCGCATAGACTGCATACATGATTATGAAATGCATAAATACATGTTGATATCATCGATCACACGCATATGAGGCCGTAGGGAGTACGAACTAACACTGTTGCCTTACCAAGGGTGCACCCATCCACCCCGGCTTCGGAAGAAGTGGCCGCTAAAATGGTAGGTAGCATGAGTGGTACAGTTGACACTTACGATGAAAGACATTGCATACACTCATGACATAACATTATGTACCCTTACTTAGATGGCTCATCATCTAACTTGGGTTCGCCCCTAGAACATTCAATGTTCTAGTCGGGACTTGCAGTGATGATACCAAAGTTGGAGATGTGTAATGACGCAAGACGTCAAGAAACGAGGAAATGAGTCATGTTATGTGACCTAATTTGAGATTTGTTTCAATTTTGTTCTCCTACAATTTTATCCTCAATCGACCTAACGTGTAACCCAATTTATGTGACGACTGAGATGACATGTTAATTTGTCTAATAATTAACCTGGTGTGTGAGCCAACATGTGTTCTAGGATATTTATATTAGAGTCCAATTATATAAATATAAGAATTTTAAGAGATAAGTAGGTCATCATTTACATGTAATTATTTTACTCTACCTTTAGTACCAAGAATAACTTAATCATGGAAGAATATATCGAAAAATCAAGTGTTGTGCTTGCAAGTCTTATACAAGCTTAAGGTCAAAGACAATAATTAGACACACTCGATTTTGAACAAACTAATGGTGATTAACTCCAATCATAATCATTTAGCGCACACTATCTACACACGCGTTCACTTTCCAAGTTTCTCTATTTTATTATGATTATTATGGCATATCTTTACTTGATTTCATGATTATTATGGTATTTAAGAGTAAAAAATAAAAAAAAAATATTTTCACATGAAAATAAAATGTAGAAAATAAGGTAGTCTATGGTCTATTTAGAGACACTAGCTATTTTAATCTGATCCAACTCAAAATCGTTCTAAGATCAAGTCTCCACTAAAGGCTTGTTTGTCGTGTTATTAGGAATGGAATTTTTGTTTATATAAATTAAGTCTATATTTCTCTGTTGCAGAATATTAAAATTCTCTTCTCTTCAACTGAAATGATACGGTATAAGAGCACTTGTAAGATAAATAAATAAGGTTATACAAATTTAATTTTATATATGAAGACATATCTAACAATATATAGAGTTATCAAAATAATTTATAGAGTAAACTAAGTTCAATATTTATGAAATTTGGTATTCATAAATATTGAGATTATTCTAAATATTTTAAAATTAAATTGACTAATTTTAATTTTCAAAATTATACTAGCTAGACTCCTTCCAAGTTAAATTTACATTATATATATAATTATCTAACTGATATAATTTTGTGAAATTATATAAGTTTCTCATATACAATTACATAATAATATTATTGCTACATTAAAGACTAGTGATGCTTAACCCAAAAACTGAAGCAACCAATTCTTTCATTCAGTTTATGACATTTTCCAAAAGATCAGGACCTATATATGACACCAGTTCATCTTCTATAAGTTCACGAGTTTTAATTTTTTTAGGATAGATTTCGACTATTAATTAGTAAATGTTCAATAATAGAAAAACTAACAGAATAATAAATATACATATAGTATAAGTATATATAATTTTTGCTGAAAATATCATTTAGAACATGAAAGTACTGGGCATAGTCATAACATGATGCCAGGGGCCCAAGCCATGTCAATCAATAGTGCCATGTACGTCCATAAGGACCATAACTATATAAGGTATCAAATTTTATCATATAAAGAGTCTTAAGTATTTTCTAAATAATCTTTAAATTAATTTATATTAAAAATTGTGCCATATCTCAATTCCCCACTAATTCAAGCATCTCACTTGAATTCGTCATCGAATACTTCAATGTATCGCGAAAGTATAAACGCGGTATGGAAATCTCTTCGAAATTTCGTTTCAAGAATCTGACCGCGTTTCCCCCTTTTCAAATTCTGCAAGGGGCCAAAAGGGAGAAAAGGACACCAGTTTAGTGAATGTAGACGTGTTGAGCCCAGTCCGCGTGATCAGACCGCGTTGTGGTGGCGGTAGGCCCTGCCCTTGCGATTCCAATACGGTTGCGTGCAATGTGCGCTGTGGTGTGGACTAGCAGCATGGCCCCTTCTACAGTGTAAATCTTCTCGAAATTTTATTAAAATATTTGAATTAATTAGAATAAGTTTATAAATATTAATGCAGATAAATAGATCAACTTATAAATTATAATTATATTCTTTTTACCAAGTAACAACTCACTGTCAGGAGATTAAATATATCAGGTATTATATATTTATTATATTAATTTTTATATAATTTTAAAAAATATATAAATCAAATATATCACTTTTTGTCAACAATTTAAATTTAGTGAAAATTGCAAAAGTTAACCATGTCTCAAACAAAAAAAAATCATTTTTAGTCATTTCTCTGAATAAAATCATTTTTAGCCACTTTCCTTAAATTTTTTAAATTTAAAAACTCATGTTATCAAAACTTTGCCTTTTTATTAAAAATATAATGAACTCAAAATATAAAATAAATTTATATTTTTTACTCCATAAGAATAAAAATAGAGAATTATATTCATCAGTTTTTGAAATTTAAAATAATTATAAAAAATATTTATATTTTTAAAAAAAAAAACAAAAATACTCCACAAAAATAAATCATTCAAGAGGACAGAATTATTGCATTACAACTGTACGCCATGAACTTTGGCCCCCACTTTCAAATTTCTTTAGTCAAATTTCCACCACGTAGGCGTGTGTTCGGGAATGCCCCCCACCCCACCACACAGACACACTTTCAAATTCTGCAAGTGAAGACGCGTGCAATGTGTGCAGTGGACTAGTAGTTCAGTGAATGTACCACGAAAGTATAAACGCAGTGGGCCCAACCCACGAGGTTGCGTGCAACGTGCGACTGACAACATGGTCCCTTGGAAATCTCCTCGAAGTTTCATTAAAATATTTAAATTAATTAAATAAGTTTTTACAAAAATACAAAAGAGTACATTAAGTTACAATTTCTTTCATATTGTTAATATTATTTTTTTATTTATTTATAATAAATAATAATAATAATAATAATAATAATAATAATTAGAACCAAAAGAGAAACGACAAGGATAAATAACAACAATAATAAAATTTATTTATAATTATAGTAGTAACAATAAAAATAAATGCATCTTATTTTTTTATTTCTCTCTTTAATTTTTTATTTTTCTTTTTCTAAAATATAATGAACTTAGAATATAAAATATATATATTTTTAATTTAACAAATATTTTTAAAATATATACAATTACTTCGTATAAACAAGAAGAAAGAATTACATGCGATAAATTTTTGGGGTTTAAAGTAATTGTAAAAAATATTTTTTATTTTTTAGAAATACAAAAGAGTACCTAGAATTTAATATTGTGTTACAATTTCTCTCATTTTGTTAATTAACTATAGTGTAAATTTTATAAAAAATTAAAATATCCTTATATGTAAATTTATTATCTTCTTTTCTCATAGTTTATCTCTCTCTCTTTTATATTTAGTTTATTATTTTTCTATTTATTTACTATGAACAAACGATAAAAACGACTAGAATCAATAGAGAAATGATGACAGCAACAAACAACAACGAGGGAATTTATTCATGATGATAATAACGACAATTAAAGTAAAAGTATCTCATTTTTTCTTTTTTCTCTCTATCTCTCTAACTTTATATCTTTTTCTCTCTTTTTCTTTTGAATCTAGACTTGAGTTTTAATTAAAGAGTTTTATTCTCTCTCTCTTTATAATTTTTTTTTATTTCATTTCTCTATCCTTATTTTCGCATTCTCTTCTTCAAATCCAAAGTCACATTAGAGATAATTAACTTCAATCATGGTTTTAAAACTACGTAAGCTGCATTAGAGATAAAAATTGAATTTATAATATTTAAAAACTTATAAATAATATTTTGAAATTCTTTTATGACTAAAATGTCATAAGAAACAATATTCTTTTTATTATATAACTTAATTTTATACATATTTTTATCTTAATTTTTGTTATTTTTTTTACTAAAAATGTATGTTTATATAGATTTTACATAATTTATGTAATACCCCGAGAGCCCAGAGAAGTTAGAATATATTGAGGATAGTGTAAGAAAGGAAACAATATCAGCTGGATACCTCTTGGGTTAAATGTAGGCAAAGAACTCCCAAGTTAAGCGTGCTTGACCTGGGGTAATCCAATGATAGGTGACCCCCCTAAGAAGTTCATGTAGGCTCATTAGGGTAAGTTGTTCTGGTCCTTTCTATCGCTCGATACATGATGTTACAGGTGGTATCAGAGCCGACCCTTGGTGAAGACGATACGACCAGGGCAGGGAGTGGCACCGAGGCTCGAGAGCCTGTACAAGGAGTGGATTCTGGCAAGCTTCTAGAATGGCAGCCCCCAATGGTAGAAGGTCTGGGACCAGTTGTAAGGTCGCATGACGAGGACATCATGTGCTCAAATGGGGGAGAATGTAATACCTCGAGAGCCCAGAGAAGTTAGAATATATCGAGGATAGTGTAAGAAAGGAAACAATACCAGTTTGATACTTTTTGGGCTAAATGAAGGCAAAGAACTCCCAAGTTAAGCGTGTTTGATCTAGGGTAATCCAATGATGGGTAACCCCCTGGGAAGTTCATGTAGGCCCATTAGGGTAAATTATTCTGGTCCTTCCTATCGCTCGATACAGGATGTTACAGGTGGTATCAAAGCCGACCCTTGGTGAAGGCGGTCCGACGAGGACTGGGAGTGGCGCCGGAGCTCGAGGGCCTGTACAAGGAGCGGCTCCTAGCAGGCTTTTAGGATGGCAGCCCCCAAGGGGAGAAGGTCTGGGACTAGTTGTAAGGTCGCATGACGAGAACGTCATGTGCTCAAAGAGGGGAGAATATAATACCCCGAGAGTCCAGAGAAGTTAGAATATATTAAGGATAGTGTAAGAAAGGAAACAACACCAACTGGGTACCTTTTAGGCTAAATATAGGCAAATAACTCTCAAGTTAAGCGTGCTTAACCTAGGGTAATCCAAGGATGGGTGACCCCCCTGGGAAGTTCATGTAGGCTCATTAGGGTAAGTTGTTCCGGTCCTTCCTATCGCTCGATACAGGATGTTACAATTTAAATATCTTTTTATAGAAATCAAGTAAAGCAAAGGAGATAAATATAAGAAATTGACCCTTTAAGAAGATATTTTTAATTAATTTATAATATTAATTTTGATTTTAAAAATTAATATTAAAAAATTAAAAAAAGATGGAGCAAGGGTAGAAACTAATAATATTTTTAATTTAAATATCATAGATATTAATAAAAAAATTTGAGAAAAACATATAAATTTGAGTAGAAAAGACTGATATTGCAATGTGAATGTAGTAAGTTATGAATTATTGCATTACAACTGGAAGCCTCAGAGTTTGGCCAAGGTATGTGAAGGCGCGTACTTGTTTGGAGAATTTCCTTAGTTTAAGATTAAAAAAATTAATAATAATAACAAATATTATATGAAAGGACACGTTATCCGATGGGTGAAAATCTTGAAATTAGCGGGGAACAAGATTTTACACATGAGCTATTAGGCGGGCCCCACTCTTGGTTTGAAATTAGTGTGTTATAGATGTGAATGCAAGGCAGGTGGATAGTTTTGAAAATAAAGGAAATCTGGGCCATGATATTTGAATAAGAAAGAATTAATTAGGCCCCGTTCATCTAATAAGGATTTAGGTGGATTAATTAATAATTTTAAAACAAGTTCTCTACGCCCAGTCGCCCACTTAGAAAGATTAAGATAACGAGATTTGCACCTAACGGATCTATCATACTTGTTGAATTTCGGTCAACCAGTAGAATGAGGCGTGTTATAATTTTAAAAAAATTATAAATTTAATATATTATTTTTTGTCAATGAATTAAATTCACATAATCAAAACTTTACTTTTTTTATTAAAAATATAATGAACTTAGAATAGAAAATAAATACATAGTTTTAATTAATAAATATTTTAAAAATATATATACAATTATTCTGTATGAACAAGAGAGAATTACATGCGATCAGTTCTTGAAGTTTAGAATAATAGTAAAAATTATTTTTTATCTAAAAAAAATATAAAATAGTGATTAGAGTTTAATGTTGTGTTACAATTTCTCTCATGTTGTTAATTAACTATATTCTAAATTTTATAAAAAAAAATATTCTTATATTTACAACAACGATGATGAGATCTGGTCATAACAATAACAACGACTATGAAAGTAAAGACATATTCTTTTTTTAATTTCTCTCTCCAACTTTTTTCTTTTCTCCTCTCTCTTTTGTAATTGAATATGAGTTCAAAATGGGTTGAATTCACATTTGACCAAAGTCAAATATATAAAATCGTTTTGTACTTTTCACAGAAAAAAAACGTTTTTAGCTATTCAAACAAACTAATTACACTCTATAGCCACTTTTATGTAAGATACCAAAAATGCTCTTAATGAGATTTTAAAATAGAAAACTCTACTGTTCTTAATCTCATTTACCAAAATATCCTTATCTCTTTCATATAACATTTCTTCTCTCTCTTCTTCCAAAATTCACGTTACTCTCTTTCTCTCCATTGTCAAACTATCCAAACTCAGTCATTCTTCATACATTCAATCTTTTTGCTTGTTGGGTCATTCAATCTTCTTTATCAATTACAGCGACCTCACTGAAGTCCCATTCAACAAGTTTCTTTCTCTCCAAACCCAATCTCAAGGTATCTATTCGATTTGTATTTATTTAATTTTTTTTAAAATAATTTTTGTGTTCACATTGCTTATTAAGGTTGTGTAGAATGATTGTAGTTGTTGGCAGAACATATTTTGATAGATATCATTCTAAATCTGCACTAATTTGGGTGGAAAAAAAAATCAAAACTGCACATCGTTAACGAGTTTTGTGGGCGATAACAGTTGATCGAGCTTAGTGGGGGAATAAAGCCCGATGGGTCTTAGTAGGGGAACAAAGCCCGATGGGTCTTAGTGGGAGAACAAAGCCCGATCGGGCTTTGTTCCCAAACTAAGCCCGATCGTGCATTGTTTGGGAACAAAACCCGATCGGACTTTGTTTCCCAACTAAGTCCGACAGGGCTTTGTTTGGTAATAAAGCCCGATCGGGCTTAGTTTCCCAACTAAGTCCGATCAGGCTTTGTTACCCCACTAAGCCCGATAATGATTTTTGTAGCCCACAAGCACGATTATATATATTATTTTTAAAATAATATGAATATTTTGTTAAATAATTTAATATTATATATGAGTGTAAAATAATATAATTTAATATAATATATTTAATTTTATCACATTATTTAACAAAATTTCACTTAAGCATTTGTGCCTAAATGTGTTATGTTAAAATCCTCCAATATTTTTCATAAAATTTTTAAATATTTTTCATAAACTATATATGAAAAATTATCATGACTTGGTTGTTGGTTTATAAGTCAAAAATCATGTTTAAACAAATCAACTCTTTAGAAAAAGAAAATCAAATACAAATCTCAAAAGACAAATAAACTTACTTACTTATAGTTATGACTTAGTTTAATGAGGAAATTAACCCGATTTGGGTGTGTGTGGATCCGTTACATCCATGGTAATGGTGAGACTAATTTTTTCCTCCTTTCAATCTTACAGCAATGGATTTAGTGCAGTTGGTCATCGTGTGGAACGAGGAATGGAATGATAATAAGTATATTGGGGGTAATAGGATGTGTGCGGGAATCTACAAAAATACGACTTTTACTCAATTGGTTGAGATTGTGTACACGGTGACAGGAATTGATAAAATAAGATACGACATCACCATTCATTTTGTAACGGAACACTCAAGTGAACTTCCAGCTACCAAGTTCCCTATCAAGGACGACTACGGTGTCATGTTTATTATGTGCGATGACAGAAAATATAAAGTGATGTATGTTGATATGATTTGTAAAGATGTTGGAGTTTGTAACCTACGTAGTGGTGGTAATCAAGATTCAAGTGCCGTTCCATTTACATCCACACATAGTCCACTACAAAATGATGATTTTGGTACATATGGTATGGACGGTTTGTCAGATGACGGTCCAGACACGAATGATGATTGTGATAATGAAACTGATGATAATAGTGACGATAGCGATGGTGATAATAGTGATGGTGGTGGTGATGAAAGAGGAGTGAGTCCGGAGTATCCAGAAGTAAGATTTTCAGGTTCACAATTTGAGGACAACCATTTACAAAGAAACTGGATCGTTCCTGGTGTAGAAAATTATGCAATTGAGGAAACAAGACCCAAAGTGTCAATTCCATACCAGGGTGATCTTTTACACATGGGTGCACTCTTTAGAAGTAAACAGGAACTAATTTTGGCATTTCGACAATATTGTGTTGATGTGAAGATGGACTATCGAGTTAGACGTTCGTGCACAATTCGATTTGAGGCTGGTTGCAAGGATGTGAACTGCAAATTTATGCTTCGTGCAAGATGCAGACCTGGTTGTTCGTTTTGGCATGTGGTGAAATTTATGCCGAGTCACACGTGTACTTCGGATGTCTACGATTCACATTTTTGAAGTGTGAAGGCTATTGTCATCGGAAGTTTGTTCTCTGAAAGAGTGACGAGTAGTGAATATACACCTAGAATGCTAATGGGGGAGTTGTTATAGCAACATGGTGTGCAGATTATGTACACTAAAGCTTGGAGGTCTTTACAACATGCAAAGAGACTTACTTATGGTAATGCGGATAAATCATATCAGCAACTACCCTCGTATTTTCACATGTTAAAAGAAACAAATCCTGGCAGCATCACGGCAATAGAGACAGATGAAAATAATTATTTTTTATATTCATTTTTTGCACTCGGAGCTTGCCTTCATGGTTTCCAGTCTTACATAAGACCGGTTGTTGCCGTTGATGCCACACATTTGAAAGGTGAACACAAAGGGGTGATATTTGTTGCCACTTGCAAAGATGGGGAGAAAATGATTTATCCCATCGCTTTTAGATTTGGAGATGGGGAGTCTGACAGATCATGGATATGGTTTTTGACGAAATTGAGAGAGGCTATCGGAGTGCGAGAAGATTTAGTCATTGTTTCTGATCGTCACCAAAGCATTGCGAATGCGATGAGTCGTGTCTTCCCTTCTGTCCCACATGTCTTTTATTTTTTCCACCTTAAGCAAAACTTGAAGAAACGTTGTAGACAACGAAAAGATGTGATGACTGCATTCTACCTTGCAGTATACAGCTACACCACAATAGAGTGTGATACATACTTGGCAGAAATACAATCGATGCATCCTCAGACTCATCTGATATTGATGGAAGCAAGACCGGAAAAGTGGTCACGAGCATATTGTCCAAGAAGAAGATATTCCATGATGACCACCAACATTGCCGAGTCTCTCAATAAATGCATGATGAAAGCACGTCGGTTGCCTATAACAAGTGCACATGAATTTTTGAGACATATGCTTCAGAAATGGTTTAGTGATAGGCGTGCTGCAGCTGCTAGACTCGAAACCATTGTGACCTCCGCTGCAGTGGCACATGTCAACTTGGCGCATGCCAAAACATTAGACCGAGGATGTCGTGTAGTTCCTGTAATACAAGGGAACAAATACCTCGTGCAACATGCAAAGGAAGGCGATGGGATAGTTGACATTGTTGCGAGTACATGTAGTTGTCGCAAATGGGACATTGATCAAATGCCATGTCTTCATGCAATTACTGTTAGCAGGTATTATGGTTTGACTTTTATTTGCGTCTTATGTTCGTAATTTAGTGTGATATGTTAACATTATGTGTTTCTTTGCCTTATACGACAGTTTCATGAGGGTGCACTACCATATGCTTTGTCATTCATATTACACCGCAGATTGGGTCAGACGTGCATATGCACCTCCCATCAATTCTCTCCCTAACAAGGCTGCTTGGATTCTTCCAGCGTATGTCAGACAGATGGTTATACTCCCACCTGTGCAAAGAAGACAACCGGGTAGACCAAGAAATGGTCGGATTCCTTCCATGGGGGAAACTCGTCGAAGAAAAAAATGTGGAAAATGCGGTAAACTAGGACACAATAGTCTTGGTTGCCCTAATGAATGGACTTCCTCCATTGGAGAGTCGAGCACAGCCACGACTCCAGAATCTAGGGGCGCTGCTAGGGCCTCTGCAAGGGCAAGCCGAAAATGTAGCATTTGCAAAGAAACTGGACACACTCGTCGTCGGTGCCCTGTACAGTTGTCAATTCCAGGTGATGATAATATTATCAATGAAGAAAAAAATCAATAAGCATTAACTCATTCAGGTATGATATAATGTTATCACAAATGTTATCACATATGTTATCAATAGTTGTTAGATCGTTTGTGAAAAAAAAAAACATGTTTTTTACTTGCAAAGTGTTAATGGAATTTTTTCTGACCATATATCTTTTGTGTTTCAGCAATGCTCAAAAATCACTGGCACGATACAGAAAGGATGACAACATCAATCAAATCTCTTTTTGTTGGGAGTTCAGTAATGAATATTATTTTTTACATTAATATTTGAAATTGAGATTTATTCATATTTGTAATCTTTCAGTTTCCTTCATCTAAACTCATAATTAATGATTGACAGATTGTGTTGTAGTATATTGTTGAGTAGAGAACTGAGTATATAATGCAGTTTCAATGGCCTAGAAACAAGGGACACTTTGCTAAAAATTTTTGATATATAAATTACTAACAACATTGGACCAAGATGATGCAATGATAATACTAAAAAACTAGTGTGTAATTTCTTAACAATCACTATTATTTGAGACTACAACTGGGTATCTTAAAAAAAAAAATCAATCGAAAAAAAAATCGGGCTTTGTGGGCCTACGAAACCCAGCCATCGGGTTTTGTGGGCCCACGAAACCCGGCCATCGGGCTTTGTGGCCCACCAGGCCCGAAAATGAAATTTTTTTATTTTTCTTGATTTTTCTTCAAATTAGTATGTTCCATTAGCACTAAAATGATGTCTTTTAATGTTATTTGGGTAAACCGGAATGTATATATCACAACAACGTCATTATTTTTTACTTTGTGTGAGGAGGTCCATCTACCATCAACACAACCAACACATGATCACAATTGGTACTAATAATTGGACAAATCAAGATAATAATGTTATGAAAATAAACTTGTCCAAAATTAGAGTGTATCTTCTTAACAATCATTATTTTTTGAGACAAATAGTGGGAAACTACAAAAAAAAAAAATCAATCGAAAAAAAAATCGGGGTTTGTGGGCCTACGAAACCCGGCTATCGGGTTTTGTGGGCCTACGAAACCCGGCCATCGGGCTTTGTGGCCCACTAAGCTCGAAAATGAAATTTTTTAATTTTTCTTGATTTTTCTTCAAATTAGTATGTTCCATTAGCACTAAAATGATGTCTTTTAATGTTATTTGGGTAAGCCGGAATGTATATATCACAACAACGTCATTATTTTTCACTTTGTGTGAGGATGTCCATCTACCATCAACACAACCAACACATGATCACAATTGATACTAATAATTGGACAAATCAAGATAATAATATTATGAAAATAAACTTGCCCAAAATTAGAGTGTATCTTCTTAACAATCATTATTTTTTGAGACAAATAGTGGGAAACTACAACAAAAAAAAAAATCAATCGAAAAAAAAATCGGGCTTTGTGGGCCTACGAAACCCGGCCATCGGGTTTTGTGGGCCCACGAAACCCGGCCATCGGGCTTTGTGGCCCACCAGGCCCGAAAATGAAATTTTTTAATTTTTCTTGATTTTTCTTCAAATTAGTATGTTCCATTAGCACTAAAATGATGTCTTTTAATGTTATTTGGGTAAGCCGGAATGTATATATCACAACAACGTCATTATTTTTTACTTTGTGTGAGGATGTCCATCTACCATCAACACAACCAACACATGATCACAATTGGTACTAATAATTGGACAAATCAAGATAATAATGTTATGAAAGTAAACTTGCCCAAAATTAGAGTGTATCTTCTTAACAATCATTATTTTTTGAGACAAATAGTGAGAAACTACAACAAAAAAAAAAATCAATCGAAAAAAAAATCGGGCTTTGTGGGCCTACGAAACCCGGCCATCGGGTTTTGTGGGCCCACGAAACCCGGCCATCGAGCTTTGTGGCCCACTAAGCCCGAAAATAAATTTTTTTTAATTTTTCTTTATTTTTCTTCAAATTAGTATGTTCCATTAGCACTAAAATGATGTCTTTTAATGTTATTTGGGTAAGCCGGAATGTATATATATCACAACAACGTCATTATTTTTCACTTTGTGTGAGGATGTCCATCTACCATCAACACAACCAACACATGATCACAATTGGTACTAATAATTGGACAAATCAAGATAATAATGTTATGAAAATAAACTTGCCCAAAATTAGAGTGTATCTTCTTAACAATCATTATTTTTTGAGACAAATAGTGAGAAACTACAAAAAAAAAAATCAATCGAAAAAAAAATCGGGCTTTGTGGGCCTACGAAACCCGGCCATCGAGTTTTGTGGGCCCACGAAACCCGGCCATCGGGCTTTGTGGCCCACTAGGCCCGAAAATGAAATTTTTTAATTTTTCTTGAATTTTCTTCAAATTAATATGTTCCATTAGCACTAAAATGATGTCTTTTAATGTTATTTGGGTAAGCCGGAATGTATATATCACAACAACGTCATTATTTTTTACTTTGTGTGAGGATGTCCATCTACCATCAACACAACCAACACATGATCACAATTGGTACTAATAATTGGACAAATCAAGATAATAATGTTATGAAAGTAAACTTGCCCAAAATTAGAGTGTATCTTCTTAACAATCATTATTTTTTGAGACAAATAGTGGGAAACTACAAAAAAAAAAAAATCAATCGAAAAAAAATCGGGCTTTGTGGGCCTACGAAACCCGGCCATCGGGTTTTGTGGGCCCACGAAACCCGGCCATCGGGCTTTGTGGCCCACTAAACCCGAAAATGAATTTTTTTAATTTTTCTTTATTTTTCTTCAATTTAGTATGTTCCATTAGCACTAAAATGATGTCTTTTAATGTTATTTGGGTAAGCCCGAATGTATATATCACAACAACGTCATTATTTTTCACTTTGTGTGAGGATGTCCATCTACCATCAACACAACCAACACATGATCACAATTGGTACTAATAATTGGACAAATCAAGATAATAATGTTATGAAAATAAACTTGCCCAAAATTAGAGTGTATCTTCTTAAGAATCATTATTTTTTGAGACAAATAGTGGGAAACTACAACCAAAAAAAAAAAATCAATCGAAAAAAAAATCGGGCTTTGTGGGCCTACGAAACCCGGCCATCGGGTTTTGTGGGCCCACGAAACCCGGCCATCGGGCTTTGTGGCCCACCAGGCCCGAAAATAAAATTTTTTAATTTTTCTTGATTTTTCTTCGAATTAGTATGTTCCATTAGCACTAAAATGATGTCTTTTAATGTTATTTGGGTAAGCCGGAATGTATATATCACAACAACGTCATTATTTTTCACTTTGTGTGAGGATGTCCATCTACCATCAACACAACCAACACATGATCACAATTGGTACTAATAATTGGACAAATCAAGATAATAATATTATGAAAATAAACTTGCCCAAAATTAGAGTGTATCTTCTTAACAATCATTATTTTTTGAGACAAATAGTGGGAAACTACAACCAAAAAAAAAAATCAATCGAAAAAAAAATCGGGCTTTGTGGGCCTACGAAACCCGGCCATCGGGTTTTGTGGGCCCACGAAACCCGGCCATCGGGCTTTGTGGCCCACCAGGCCCGAAAATGAAATTTTTTAATTTTTCTTGATTTTTCTTCAAATTAGTATGTTTCATTAGCACTAAAATGATGTCTTTTAATGTTATTTGGGAAGCCAGAATGTATATATCACAACAACGTCATTATTTTTCACTTTGTGTGAGGATGTCCATCTACCATCAACACAACCAACACATGATCACAATTGGTACTAATAATTGGACAAATCAAGATAATAATGTTATGAAAATAAACTTACCGAAAATTAGAGTGTATCTTCTTAACAATCATTATTTTTTGAGACAAATAGTGGGAAACTACAATAAAAAAAAAATCAATCGAAAAAAAATTGGGCTTTGTGGGCCTACGAAACCCGGCCATCGGGTTTTGTGGGCCCACGAAACCCGGCCATCAGGCTTTGTGGGCCCACGAAACCCGACCATCGGGCTTTGTGGCCCACCAGGCCCGAAAATGAAATTTTTTAATTTTTCTTGATTTTTCTTCAAATTAGTATGTTCCATTAGCACTAAAATGATGTCTTTTAATGTTATTTGGGTAAGCCCGAATGTATATATCACAACAACGTCATTATTTTTCACTTTGTGTGAGGATGTCCATCTACCATCAACACAACCAACACATGATCACAATTGGTACTAATAATTGGACAAATCAAGATAATAATGTTATGAAAATAAACTTGCCCAAAATTAGAGTGTATCTTCTTAAGAATCATTATTTTTTGAGACAAATAGTGGGAAACTACAAAAAAAAAAAAATCAATCGAAAAAAAAATCGGGCTTTGTGGGCCTACGAAACCCGGCCATCGAGTTTTGTGGGCCCACGAAACCCGGCCATCGGGCTTTGTGGCCCACTAAGCCCGAAAATGAAATTTTTTAATTTTTCTTGATTTTTCTTCAAATTAGTATGTTCCATTTGCACTAAAATGATGTCTTTTAATATTATTTGGGTAAGCCGGAATGTATATATCACAACAACGTCATTATTTTTCACTTTGTGTGAGGATGTCCATCTACCATCAACACAACCAACACATGATCACAATTGGTACTAATAATTGGACAAATCAAGATAATAATATTATGAAAAGAAACTTACCTAAAATTAGAGTGTATCTTCTTAACAATCATTATTTTTTGAGACAAATAGTGGGAAACTACAACAAAAAAAAAATCAATCAAAAAAAAAATCGGGCTTTGTGGGCCTACGAAACCCGGCCATCGGGTTTTGTGGGCCCACGAAACCCGGCCATCGGGCTTTGTGGGCCCACGAAACCCGACCATCGGGCTTTGTGGCCCACCAGGCACGAAAATGAATTTTTTTAATTTTTCTTGATTTTTCTTCAAATTAGTATGTTCCATTAGCACTAAAATGATGTCTTTTAATGTTATTTGGGTAAGCCGGAATGTATATATCACAACAACGTCATTATTTTTTACTTTGTGTGAGGTTGTCCATCTACCATCAACACAACCAACACATGATCACAATTGGTACTAATAATTGGACAAATCAAGATAATAATGTTATGAAAATAAACTTGCCCAAAATTAGAGTGTATCTTCTTAACAATCATTATTTTTTGAGACAAATAGTGGGAAACTACAAAAAAAAAAAAATCTATCGAAAAAAAAATCGGGTTTTGTGGGCCTACGAAACCCGGCCATCGGGTTTTGTGGGCCCACGAAACTCGGCCATCGGGCTTTGTGGCCCACTAAGCCCGAAAATGAAATTTTTTAATTTTTCTTGATTTTTCTTCAAATTAGTATGTTCTATTAGCACTAAAATGATGTCTTTTAATGTTATTTGGGTAAGCCGGAATGTATATATCACAACAACGTCATTATTTTTCACTTTGTGTGAGGATATCCATCTACCATCAACACAACCAACACATGATCACAATTGGTACTAATAATTGGACAAATCAAGAGAATAATGTTATGAAAATAAACTTGCCCAAAATTAGAGTGTATCTTCTTAACAATCATTATTTTTTGAGACAAATAGTGGGAAACTACAAAAAAAAAAAAAAATCAATCGAAAAAAAAATCGAGCTTTGTGGGCCCACGAAACCCGGTCATCGGGTTTTGTGGGCCCACGAAACCCGGTCATCGGGTTTTGTGGGCCCACGAAACCCGGCCATCGGGCTTTGTGGCCCACCAGGCCCGAAAATGAAATTTTTTAATTTTTCTTGATTTTTCTTCAAATTAGTATGTTCCATTAGCACTAAAATGATGTCTTTTAATGTTATTTGGGTAAGCCGGAATGTATATATCACAACAACGTCATTATTTTTCACTTTGTGTGAGGATGTCCATCTACCATCAACACAACCAACACATGATCACAATTGGTACTAATAATTGGACAAATCAAGATAATAATGTTATGAAAAGAAACTTACCCAAAATTAGAGTGTATCTTCTTAAGAATCATTATTTGTTGAGACAAATAGTGGGAAACTACAAAAAAAAAAAAAAAATCAATCGAAAAAAAAATCGGGCTTTGTGGGCCTACGAAACCCGACCATCGGTTTTGTGGGCCCACGAAACCCGGCCATCGGGCTTTGTGGGCCCACGAAACCCGACCATCGGGCTTTGTGGCCCACCAGGCCCGAAAATGAATTTTTTTAATTTTTCTTGATTTTTCTTTAAATTAGTATGTTTCATTAGCACTAAAATGATGTCTTTTAATGTTATTTGGGTAAGCCCGAATGTATATATCACAACAACGTCATTATTTTTCACTTTGTGTGAGAAACAACTTCAAAATTTCTTTTGTCATTTTCAAGTTTTGTTTTTTCCTCTCAATCTATGGTTTCCACTAACACTAAAATGATCTCTTGTTATGTTGTTTGGGTTAGTTGAAGGTAGAATGTTAGTTCTAAGTACTAACATTTGACCAATATGATGTAATGATCTTCAAATTACCCCACAAGTGTGATTTAAAAATTTCGACAGAGTCTCCCCTGTTTCTTGGACATCCTACCTGCATTAGAGACTCAGTCTCTATGTCCAACAACGGAATAACATTAAAACATCACAACATTAGAGACTCAGTCTCTCTTCCCAACAACATACTGCCACCACAACCACTTATCCCTTACCCTCAACAACACCACAAACCACATTTCATCAAGTAAACAATACATAATTTTCTATTTGCTATACCTATACAAGAATATATACAACATTTAAACTAGATGAAAATAAAAACACAAAACGAAGAATCTTCTAATCTATTAATCTACAAGTATACTACCGTACTATGTCTATACAAAACTATTCCAATCTGTCTCCGAAGGGTACGGACATCCACAGTCGGGTGCATCTGCCAGTGATCCTCATTATGCCTCAGTATATCCTCGATGTATTTGATAACGTAGCACCCGCAGCTGGCCCTGTATTAGACATAACACACATTGGTAGCATAACCATATTTTCATGAAAATTGACTGTATAATATATAATTTAAGTTAATTTACCCATCCGGTTGTTGAGGCAACTTCTGAGGATCAGTATTCTCCACTTCCCAATCTCTGTCTAGCGTCGTAGTTGTGGTTACATGTTCATAATATGCAGCTTTCTTTAGTAGAATGGGTAAGAGGCTCACAAGTGGTTGTATGGCTTCGACCCTACTCCTACGACTGTCTTCACTCATGGCATTGGAGTCATATATGATAATTCTCCTATCTTTCAAGAAAATCTTTAAGAGAAACCAATGAGAATTCGTTACATTACAAGCGAGCAACACCTGTATTTTATTTTAATACGTTAGTCGTACGGAAATAAATAAATAAATCATTAAATGGAATGAATTAAGACTTACATAATCGACCGTCCACCAAGGGAGACTCTCGTCAGTGCGCCCGTCGACGAAACCGGTCCACTCTTCCGGGATAGATGCGATAGAAGGCGCAAAAAACCTCTTGTTGCCCCCGTACTCCTGTTCCCAAAATCTTACTATGGATGTCTGAAAAATAAAATAAAATAAAATAAAAATATTGGTCATAGACTAAACTAAATGCAAAAAAAAAATAAAAAAATAAATAAGTAATGCATACTCACAAAAAGCGAGGTTGACATGATAGCGTAGTTTGTGTCATATTGACGCCGAGACTGTATACGTCTCAAGCAACACATATAACTATCAATATGGTAACCCTCCAACCAGTTGGCCTCATTCTCTATGTTTCGGAGGTCATCTGGTGTTAGGTTGAGAATGTAACCAGTGTGAAGACTACAACAACCAAGAAAAATAAGAATAAGAATATATTGTTAATACAAATAGAAAAAATATAAATATTGTTACTTACCTAATATTTTCTTTGGAACCTATGAACTCAATATAGCCCTCAGGGGGCACTATCTCCATGTCCGGCGGGATTAGGTCTTGTACCGGTGGCGTCGGGTCCACGTCCGACCCCTCCAAAGCGGCATCCTTCTTTCTCCTTTTATATTTTGTTGGATCGGTGAAGGGTGGCCGACGAAATTGCGATGGCAATCTATCTCGCATAGGTCGTCTGTCGACCCTAACCACTTCCTCCTCCTGTAGCTGAACAAAACCTAACTGTTACAAAATAGTATTTTAGAATGAAGTAAAACGTATTAAAGTAAATTTGAAGCTTACTCTAGATGTAGATGCCTGCTCCTCATCGTGATGATCAAGATCTACCTGATCACCACCCTGGGACTGCTCATGAGCATGATCACTATGATCTAGGGAAATATGTGGGATGCGTAGATGAGCACATATTGTTGCCTACCCCCTCTCTAGTCTCAACAATCGTATCCTCACCTGACTCATTTCCCCATCTATTCTCCGCAACATATCTAGAGTCTGTTTCAGCATCTCGGTGATCTACAAAAGGCAAACAAAAAATATATAAATAATTACAAAAAATATAAAACCATTATTATAATAAAAATCATACCCTTACCTCGTATTGTCCGTGGTGCGAACTATCCACGAATCTTGCCTCCTCCTTATCCTTCTCCCTCTTTCCCTCCTATAAAATATATATAAACAATTACAAAAAATATAAATTAAAACTATTATTATAATAAAAATCATACGCTTACCTCGTATTGTCCGTGATGTGAACTATCAGGGAATCTTGCCTCCTCTTTATCCTTCTCCCTCTTTCCCTCCTATAAAATATATATAAACAATTACAAAAAATATAAATTAAAACTATTATTATAATAAAAATCATACGCTTACCTCATATTGTCCGTGATGTGAACTGTCAGGGAATCTTGCCTCCTCCTTATCCTTCTTCTCATTTCCCTCATCTTCACCCGCCTCGTCCTCATCCCCGCCCTCGTCCTCATCCTCGTCATTCTCTTCCTCCTCTTCACCCCCTCCGCCCCCAAATTTATAGACGTCAACCCCAACTGAGTGTTGAGGGTTAAAAGATCTCCAAAAATTCGTTTCCCTCTCATCATCAGTGGGCTCAAGAGTCGGACTCGATCCTCGTACCTGCAAAATTGTATTATTTAGATAGATATGATTTAAAAATAAACTAATTTTAGAGGTAAGTTGCACACTTACTTCCTTCCTAAGACAGTCGTCGTAATTTTTTATCTGTGGCCTTTTTTTGGATAGCCATATTCTGCATCTTGGAATATCTGCGTCGGACAGTCTGACGGCCCATTTAATCTGAATCCATGGGAACGTTTCGATCAACCACCACTGTAGAAAGCAAAAAAAAAAAAGAAATGAAAATAAAAATTAAAAAACAAAACAAACATTTAGTTACTATAGACAAATCATATACAATAAGGAGTGAGTACGACAAATCATATACAATAAGGAGAGGAGAGAGTACCTGAAACGCCCATACAAAACCATAAAGGTTGATTTTTTTCCCACCTTCACCAGTCAATTTTCTTTCTTTTGTGGCCAACCGGATGTAATGTTGACTCTTACTGTAGACATATGTACCCCAAGGGAACATCTCAAATGCTTGTAAATCCTCGGCCATAGTCCACAAGAAATCATCCACATGCCCAAGCTCATCCTGGCCCAACAAAAACATGTCGACCACAACAATGTAAATCAGTTTCAGAGCATCCTCTGAAACCATGTCCTCTTTGGTACTAATAAGTAATTCAAGGTCGTCTCCAGTCACCCCCTTCTTATGTTGTGGAAATAGTCGAGCACGTAAACTCTCCGGCTCAACAGGTTTCGGTTCAAGGCTTTCCCTATCAATAGCCCCAAATCGGAGTCCACTAATAAGTATGAACTCCTGCCTCCCGTACCTGTATGGTGTGCTGCCAATCTCGAACCATATCTCATCGTGGTGGGCACTCGAAAATGTCACCTCCCTAAGTAGAACATGATATATCAACTGTGGTGCAGTCAAATGGAGGGACAAAGGCATCTTCAAGAAATGTCCTAATGGGCCCTGTAGAAATCTATCCAATAACTTGTATCGGTCTAGAGCACGACGCATCGCCTCAAGGTGTTTGATCCCACAATGAGTAGTGACTCGCATTCCGGGGGGTAATATTCGGTGAGCATGAACATAAGTAAATTTTATATTTTGTTGTTCAGCCATCTATAAGAAAACAAATACAAAAACAACAATTGTCTTAGCACATGTAAAAGCACAAGTAAAAGAAGAAGAAGCCCAATTGTTGCAGCCCGATCATCGCAACCCAAACTTGATCGGGCAGCGATAATCGGGCTGCGTTGCCCAACAGTCGGGGGAACCCAATTGGGTGTGGGCTTGGTCGGCCCGATCGGGCTTCCTCCCCTCAACGAAGCCCGATGGGGCTTCTGTAACGAAGCCCAATCGAGCTTCGATCGAAAACGAAGCCGGATCGGGCTTCGTTACAGACGAAGAACGAAGCCCGACAGGGCTTCTGTATCAGAGGCGGCGAGTGGCTTCACGGCGGCGGCGACGAGTGGCTTCAGGGAGGTGGCGGCGGCGGCGAGTGGCTACACGGCGGCGGCTGGCGGTGGGATTGTGAGGGAGATGAAGTGGGTGTGTGAAATGTGATGGGGGGTTGAGGGGTATTTTAGTATTTTACTTTTGTTGTGTTTATTTTATTTATTTTTTTAATTTTTAAAATACATAATGGTCAAATCTGACAAAGTGGCTATTTCATGTTATTAGTTTGTTTGAAAGTACATAAACGTTTTTTTTTAAAAAAGAGGTTAAAAACGAATTTTATATTTAAAGGGTGGTTATTTTTTGCCATTTCCACGTTCAAAATAAAGAATTTCATTTTTTCTCTCTAAATTTTTTCTCCTTCCCATTCGCTTTCCTCATTTTCTCATTCTCTTCTTCAAGCCTAAAGCCACATTAGAGATAATTAACTTCAATCATTGTCATAAAACTACGTAAAAAAATAAAAATTGAATTTATAATATTTAAAAACTTGTAATTAATATTTTAAAATTCTCCAATTATTAAAATATCAGAGACAATAATATTCTTTTTATTATAACACTTAATTCTATACATATTTTTATCTTAACTCTGTATTATTTTTTTTACTAAAAAAGTGTATTTATATGGACTTTATATAATTTAAATATTTTTTTTGTAGGAATCAAACAAAGTATAGGAGATAAATTTAAGAAATTAGTTTTTTAAGAACATATTTTTGATTAATTTATAATATTAATTTTGATATCATAAATTAATTAAAATTAATATTAAAAAATTAAAAAGAAGAGGGAGCCACTTGAAGGCATTGATTTGGAGCATAAACTAATAATATTTTTAATTTAAATATCACAGATAATATTCAAAAATTGAGAAAAACCCTATAAATTTAAGGATGAAAGACTGATGTTGCAATGTGAATGTGGTAAATTATCTCCCTACCATAAAAGGAGATAAAATTATTGCATCATAAGTGGAAGTGAAAGCCACGAACTTTGGTGGCCAAAGGATGTGAAACGCGTACTTGTCTTGGGGAATCCCCCGCCAAATCCCCCCTCTCACACACCACTTTCAAATTCTGTAGTTTTAAAAATAATTTTGCGTTCGACTAAATTATCTAACAATACTTTTAATGTTTATATATTTCTTTAGTCAAAAGTAGAAATGCAATTTTATTCAGAAAAACAATTTTCTAAATTTTGCAATGTTATTGACTTAAAGCAATTGTAATAAATTTTGATAAAAATAAAAGACGATTGTAAAATTAAAATTAAAATTAAAAAAACTAATCAAAATAATTATTTATTTAATAATTAACCTAAAATCACATAATTGTTAGAGAGATATAACATTAAGATTTAGGGTTAATTACATCAATAATAACCTAATTTTGCATTCTATTACTATTTGGTCACTGAGTTTTGAAATATTATCAGTTAGTCACTGATATTTTAAAACGATTACTACTTAGTCACTAAATTTTGAAATGTTACCTGTTAGTAATTAATATTTCAAAACTGTTATTGTTTAATTACTGAACTTTAAAATGTTACCTATTAATCAGTGATATTTTAAAACTGTTACACTGAACTTTAAAATATTACCTGTTAGTCACTAATATTTCAAAATTGTTTCTCATTTATCACTCGTGAACTTAAAGTTCAGTGACTATCGAGTGACGGTGAAAAACGATTTTGAAATATCAATGACTAGTATGTAATATTTTAAGGTTCAGTATAACAGTTTTGAAATATTAATAAATAATAAATAACATTTTAAAGTTCAGTGACTAAGTAGTAATAATTTTGAAATATCAGTGACTAACATGTAATATTTTAAAGTTTAGTGACTAAATAGTAATCATTTTGAAATATCAGTAACTAACAAGTAACATTTCAAAGTTTAATGATCAAATAATAATATAATATAAAGTTAATTTATTATTGGTGTAAATAACCCCTAACATTTAGGTATGTGAGGGAGGCTTGCTGCAATGAATGGTTAATACTTCATAATAATAAACATAAAAAGATACACTTTCATGAGTAATGCTATGTCCACACAAAAAATCTCTAAAAGATATGCATACAATTAATAATAGATTTATTTATATTAAAAAAATATAGTATTTTCATAAAATTTAATAATTTAAAATAATTTTATCCAAAAAATTAATAACTAAAATAGATTAAATTTAGTGGAAATTTATTATTAAAAATATAATAAACTCAAAATGTAAAATAGATTTATATTTTTTACTCCATAGAAATAAGAATGGAGAATTACACTTGTCAGTTCTTGAAATTTAAAGTAATTGTAAAAAATATTTTTACTTTTAAAAAAATACAAAAAAGTACCTAGTGTTTAAAAAAATACAATAAAAAAATAAAATATTTGATAGTAGCGGGACAATGAAAGTAAAGACATCTCTCTTTCCTTTTTTTTTTTTGTCTCTCTAAATTTGTTTATCTTTTTTTCTTCCTCTCTTTTGAACTCAAATGTGAATTTCAAATAAAGAGTTTTCATTCTCTCTCATCATTTTCTCGTTCTTTATTCTCTCTCATCATTTTCTCGTTCTCTTCTTCAAACTCAAAAGCACATTAGAGATAATTAATTTTAATCATCGTCTTAAAACTATGTAAGTCGCATTAGAAATAAAAATTAAATTTATAATATTTAAAAATTTATAAATAATATTTTAAAATTCTTCTACTAGTAAAATGTCATAGGCAACAGTTTCCTTTTTATTATAATATTTAATTTTATATATATTTTGATCTTAATTTTATATTATTTTTCTATTAAAAATATATATTTATTTAGATTTTATATAATTTAAATATCTTTTCATAACAATCAAACAAATCAATGTGATAGAATTAACCATTCATTGCAGCAGAAACTCCACAAAGACAGACAATCATTCAAGAGGATAGAATTATTGCATTACAGCTAGAAGCCATAAACTTTGGCCAAGGCAAGTGTCTTCCGAATCCCCTACCAATTTCCACCGCCGCCCCCACTTTCAAATTTCTTTAGTCAAACTTTCACTGCGCAGCCGTGTCTTTGGGAATCCCCCCCACCCCACCACACCGACACACTTTCAAAGTCCGCAAGTGAAGACGCGTGCAATGTGTGCTGTGGACTAGCAACATGGCTTATCTCCTCGAAATTTATAAAAGAAAGAATAACAGTTCAGTGAAAGTATAAACGCGGTGGGCCCAAGCCACGAGGTTGCGTGCAACGTGCGACTGGCAGCATGGTCCCTTGGAAATCTCCTCGAAGTTTCATTAAAATATTTAAATTAATTAAATAAGTTTTTAAAAAAAATACAAAAGAGTACATTAAGTTACAATTTCTTCCATATTGTTAATTAATTATTGTCTAAATTTTATAAAATTAAAATTTATTACTCTTTTTTTTCTTTTTATCTCTCTTCTATTATTTTCTTTATTTATTTATAATAAATAAATAATAATAATGATTAGAACTAAAAGAGAAATGATAAGGTTAAATAACAATGATAATAAAATTTGTTTATAATTATAGTAGTAACAATAAAAATAAATGCATCTTATTTTTTTATTTCTCTCTTTAATTTTTTTTTTCTCTTTGATTTTTTTAAATCCAATCATAATTCTAGATAAAACATTTTATTCTCTCTCTAATTTTTTCTTCCTTTCATTTATCTCTTCTCATTTTATCATTCTGTTCTTCAAATTCAAAACCAAGTTAGAGAAATGAGCCGCATTAGAGATAAAAATTAAATTTATAATATTTAAAAATTTAGAAATAATATTTTAAAATTCTTCTACTACTAAAATGTCATAGCCAACAATATTCTTTTTATTATAAAACTTAATTTTATACATATTTTTATCTTAAATTTGTGTTATTTTTATTAGTAAAAATGTGTATTTATATAGATTTTACATAATTTGAATACCTTTTTGTAGGAATCAAGCAAAGCAGAGGAGATAAATTTAAGAAATTGGGTTTTAAGAATATATTTTTGATTAATTTATAATATTAATTTTGATATTATAAATTAATATATAAAAAAAAAGAGGGAGCGGCGATTGAAGGCATTGATGTGGAGCAGAACCTAGTAATATTTTTAATTTAAATATCATAGATAATAGTCAGGGAAAATACTCAAAAATTGAAAAAATAAATAAATAAATTTGAAGAGAAAAGATTGATCTTGCAATGTGAATGTGATAAGCCTTGAAAGGAAAAAAATTATTACATTACAACTGGAAGCGATGAAATTTGGCCAAGACGCGTCAGTGTTCTTTAGGGACCCCCCTGGCGGGAATTTCCACCCCTTTCAAATTCTACAAGTAATGTTGTTACGGAGGATAGAGACGACGAGGCCGTCCCGTCCAGAGAAAATGCTAAGCTCCCACCTGGAAACATCCAAGAAATCTCCTCTGCAAATCTCCTCCAAATTTCATTCTAAATATTATTTGAATTAATTATAATAAATTTATAGATAAAGGCGTTTATATTTATTTTATTAATTGCAATCATATTCTTTTGACCGACCAATAACTCACTGTCAATACATCACTTATTATATATTTATTATATTAATTTTTATATAATTTTAAACATTATATAAATTAAATATATCACTTTTTGTCAATAGATTAAATGTAATCGTTGTTGTTGAATTTTTTAAATTTAAAAGCTCATGTCATCATCAAAACTTTGCTTTTTTTTTATTAAAAACATAATAAACTTAGAATCCAAAATAGATATATACTTTTTATATACAATTACTCTACAGAAACAAAAAGGAAGAGTTACACACGATCCATTTCTAGATATATTTTTTGCATTTGAAAAAATACAAAAGTCTTCTTTTTCGTTTCTTTCTCTTCTTTTTTTTCTTTATCTTTTTCAAACCCAAATATAAATTCGAGATCAAAGGTTTCTCTATCTCTAGTTTCTTCTTCTCTTTCCTTAATATTTTTTCTTTTTCTTTTTCTCTTTTTCTAATATTTTCTTCTTGTTCTTCTTTATCTCTCTAATTTCTTCTTCTTATTATTCTTATTCTTCTTATCGCTTTCTTTTTTTTTTTTATCTACATAGACCATTTATGTTCATCATCTTTCTCTCTCCTTAATGAATCTAGATTCATCAAGATAAACTCAAATTTAATCTAGCAATCAGAATATTGAGATTCAATATTCACCAACCTTTAGCCCAATATATGGCTTTTCTCTATCAACTCTGAGCAAAAGATGCTACATATTTGGCCGGGGGGGGTGTTGTTTTGTTTTTTATAAATTGATAATTTTTTAATTTATTAATTAAATTAATGGTTCTCTCTTAACCCAAATTAACTCAAAAACCATATCATACTACTTTAAACAATATTAGTTGTATAAAAAGTGAATAGTAATAATTTAATAAAAAATTCTTTTAAGCCCTCTAGATTTGTAAAAAATATTTTCTTTTAAAAATTTACAAGCTACAACTTATTAAGTTAAATTAGTTTGGAAGAAAAACTATAAGTTGAAAATTAAATTTTATTTTATGTTTAAGTATTACTTAATTATGCATGACTTGTCAAAAACGTTTATTAAACTCCTGAGGATTGCAAAGTTCCTTTTTTCTAATAAGATCTACATCGCGTTCTCGTCAAGTTTTTCTTATTTTTTTGAGATTATTTTTTATATTAACTCTAATTTTCACTTCATATTTTATATTTTAACAATAATAATTGATACACCATTCGTAAGCCCACAAGTGATGTTAAATAAACTAGTGGGTTTACAATCAAAAGGGCTATTAAGTTATAGAAAATATTTTTTTTAATTATTTTATTAAGTGATCGAATCTCCAATTAAAACATAAAAAACTCAATTTTCAAATAGTTTTACACTCAAATGGGCTCATCCTGTCTCTCTCTTTAAATAGTTTTCAACAATAATGGTTGCCAGCCACAGATTGCTTATTTTTTTATTTTTTATTTTTAAAATCAGTTAAGATGAGCGAGAGAGAGAAAATTAAAGGAAGACATCGTATTTCCAGGAACCTAGAAAATAAAAGGGAGCTTCGTCCTGCAATTGGGTGCTGGTGGAAGCCATTGTTGATCTGCCATGCGAAGCAACAGAGGCCGAAAGGACACCAGTTCACTGAATGTAAAAATTTTGTATTTAATGTACCACGAAAGTATAATAAACGCATTGGGCCCAGTCCGCGAGGTCCGACCACGTTATGGTGGTGGTGGGCCTTGCCCTTGCGGTTTTAATACGGTTACGTGCAATGTGCTCTGTGGACTAAGAGCATCATGGCCCCTTCTACTACGGAAATCTCCTTGAAATTTCATTAAAATATTTAAATTAATTACAATAAGCAACAATAGAGACTGATGGTGTCGGTGGCAATTACCTTTCAAATTCTGCAAGTAATAGTACACTGACGTGATGTTGTTCTGACATATTTATTTTTTTAAAAATTACTTTAAATTTAATTTACGTTTGACTAAATTATCTAACAATACTTTTAATATTTATATATTTCTTTAGTCAAACATTAGCAGCGATGGCCTTCCTGTTAATATTTGAATTAACTACATTAAATTTATAAATATTAATACAAGAAAATAGATAAACTTATAAATTACAATCATATTATTTGTATCAAACAATAACTCAATATCAATAGATTAAATATATCTAT
Source organism: Diospyros kaki (assembly GCA_036245055.1). Taxonomy (NCBI): domain Eukaryota; kingdom Viridiplantae; phylum Streptophyta; class Magnoliopsida; order Ericales; family Ebenaceae; genus Diospyros; species Diospyros kaki. Next base: position 43,359,494 of record BSEG01000016.1, read on the forward strand.
TGACATTACAATCTGAAAGCCATGAAGTTTGGCCAAAGGCACGTGAAGACGCATAGGCGTGTCTTCGGCATGTGGGGGAGGCCAGCTTGCAAAGCATTGCCTCCTGCAATGAATGGGAGGACAAACATAAAGGAGGCTCACTTTTACAAGTAATGCTACGTCCACACAAAAAAAATCTCTCAAAGATATATATATATATATATAATTAATAATAGATTTATTTATATTAGAAAAAAAATTATAGTATTTTTATAAAATTTAATAATTTAAAATAATTTTATCCAAAAAAATTAAGCTCATATATAATAATAATTTTATTTAAAATTAAAAATAAATATAATTAATTTATAACTCTTTTTTATTTTATTTTAATTATTAACTGACTCTTACTTGAATTTAATCCATCCGATCTCCTTCAATTCAATCCAATCATTGTCAAATTGATTTCTTGTCAAAGATCCATGAAAAAAGCAACACCTATTGTCCAAACTTGACTTCGATGACTCAGAATGCACTGTTCAAGATTTAAAAGAATTAATAATAACAAATATTGTACGGAAGAAACGTGTGATCCAGTAAATGGGTTGCGTGAGAATCTTGAAATTAGTGAGGGGTATAATTGTACACATGGGCTATCAGGCGCTTGGTTCGAAGGATAGCAAATTAGTGTGCTAAATAGATTTGAATGAATGCAAGGCATATGGAGGTTATTGAAAATAAAAGAAATTTGGGCTATGATATTTGAGTAAGAAGCAATTAATTGATACTGGAAAAGGGTCTTGGGCTGATATGATTGCATCAAAAAGTCTTCAGATACTTAGAAAATTATCGTATTATCGCCTATTAACTTAGATAATAGGCCCATAGAGTATTTTCAGAAGAGATTATCAACAAAGGTATGAAGCATTGACAAAATACGTTAATTGGTTATTTTGTTAAAAAATACCTCCCATTTTAAGTGGTACAATTTATTGTGGAGAGAATGTGACAACGTTAAGGCTTATCTAGGTATCATCTAATAAGTTTAGATGTTTTTTATTTCGTTTTGATAATAAAATAAATATATTAAAAATGATTGATGGGGCCTTGGCACTTTGTAAGGGTACGAAGACCACTGATTCTAAAAATATGAAAGGTGGGCATGAATTTATCTAAAAAGACCTACTTTTCGTTGTCTATTTAAATTAAAATATTTAATATTCCTCTTGAAGGGGTGATATGAGGATATTGCATTTATTGCGAGCACCCTTGGCCGTCCCATACATGCCAATTTTACAATTGAGGACCGCTTTATAATGGGATTTGCTGGGGTTTGTATTGAGATGGATATCTCTTTTGATTTCATTCTAAATATTAATTGAATTAATTATAATCAATTTATAGATAAACGTGTTTATATTTATTATATTAATTGCAATCATATTCGTTTTACCAAGCAACTAGTTCTTCACCCGTGCGATGCACGGAAAATGGATTCACAGACGGAGATATAAAAAATATATAAATTTTCAATAAATATTGAAAACATAACAATTTAATTTTATTATATTATAAATATCACAAGAAATAAAATTTATAATGAGATTAAATATTACAAATTCTGAAAAACTTCTTTGAATACAACATTTGTAGTTGAGTTTGTTTGTTCTCCTTCTTTATCACATATTAGTATCTTTAAACCATTCCGACTTGTAACTCTTGACACAGCTACATATAACTGACCATGACTGAATACTAGTTTTTTCAAATAAAGTCCTACATACGATAATGATTGCCCCTGACTTTTGTTGATGGTCATAACATATGATACAATCAAAGGAAATTGTCTTCTTTGGAATCTGAACGACAATCTTGAATCTGATGGAGTCAATGACATCCTTGGAATGAAGACTTTGTGTCCTGCATTATTTCCCGATAGAATTTTACCCTCTAGAATATGATTTCCAAGTCTTGTGACAATAAGTCTTGTCCCATTGCACAACCCTACGGAATGATCAATATTTCTCAATAACATCACTGGAATTCCAACTTTCAAATTCAACTCATGATTTGGCACCCCAAAACACCTAATACTGTTCAAAAATTCTGGTGAATGAATATCTCCTAATAAATCAATGTTTGTATCTGACCTGCAAGTCGTATCCGAACTTAAATAGGTCTTTCCTTTAGTTTGGTTTAAAGAAACCATATACTCGTTGATGGATTCAACAACATCAAGCGTCGGCGCTAGTATGGCCCTTCCTTACAAATACGATATACCATCAACATGGTTTGAGAAGCAAGGATATGTGCTCTCCACAACTGCTTCAAGCAAATTATCTGACCCATTTATTAGAATATCATCTGGTATTTCAATAGATGCATGACCATCATTTCTACCACCTAATGTTCCATCACTAATTTTCATAATCCACTTGGAAAAATTTTTCAATTCCATTGACTGATCATCATAATCAAGACCTTGTAGCCTCATGTTCTTTGTCAAATTCAATACCTTGCAGTGTCTCCATAGATATGAGGAATTAATAGTAGCAAGAACAATGTCTTGTCTACTCCCTTTTGGGATAACTGGCAGAATCTGTCTAAAATCTCCACCGAACACCACTGTTTTTACTCCAAAAGGTTGATCTTGACTCAATGGATTGGTGAACCTTAAAATATCCCTCATACTTTTGTCTAGTGCCTCGAAGCAGTATCGATTCATCATAGGTGCCTCATCCCATATTATGAGCTTTGACTTTGCTATCAACTCTGCAAGTGCACTCCCTTGTTTGATATTGCACGTTGAATCTTCATTGGGATTAAGAGGAATTGCAAATCTTGAATGTGCTGTCCTACCGCCTGGCAAAAGAAGTGATGCTATGCCGCTAGATGCCACATTCAATACTATTTCTCCCTTTGATCGCAATCCAGCTGATAGAGTTTTCCAAACAAATGTTTTTCCAGTCCCTCCATAGCCGTATACAAAGAATACACCTCCCTTATTAGCTTCTACAGAATGCATTACAGTTTCATAAACATTTCTTTGTTCATCTGTCAATTTTTGCACAAAAACCTTATGATCTTCTGCCAAAGCTTTCCTGTCATACCTAAGCTCATCCTGAATTAGCCTATTTTCAGCGAGCGATGCATCGATAATACAAGGAAAGGGCAATGATGGAAAATCATGAAGACTTCTTCCAATGCTCCTCAATATCTTCTCAATCTCCAAGAGAGCATAGTTTTTGGTTTCTTCCTCGCTCAACTCCAGACCTATTTATTACCAAAAACAAATGAAAAAAAAATATTGTCATGGGTTAAGAAAATAATTAAAAAAACATGCAAACCAAAAACCCTGAAAAAAATATGATGGCATTTTACCTTGGTGGTTGAAAATGATTCTTTGTCTATATAGAATATCATCCGAAAGAAATTGCCAACATTGTTGCCATACATATTCAGGTCTTGCCAAAGAGTTTGAAATCAAGAGAGTTGCAAAAAGATTCCTTAACGAATGTGCAGAGCCCCAATAACTTGCTTCAACTATGCCATCTACGTACTCTTTATCATCGTCAAGTAAACCGAGTGCATAGCAAGCATCCCGAAATGATGAATATTGAATACCATTCACACATTTAATTTCTTCATAACTCGTAGGGCCTCGTACAATATTCAATAGAGTTCTCAAGTAATACATTTCCCCACAACCTGGAGGAACATAAAATACCCGACCTATTGAGAAACCACGTTGTCTAGGTTGCCATTCTCGTTGACCTTGCTTCCAAACAAATCTTTTCGGGAATTCTGCGTACGTGAGATCCTTCGCATCACTGTACTTCTTATTTGCATCCATCCATGCAGTGAACATGCTATGCTTTACAGTAGGACGACTTAATACATCATCTATTGGGTCCAAATCTGAAAATATAACATTCTGCTCATCAGGAAGATGAAATGACAACCTCTCAACTGGTGGATCTCTGTAGTGAATGTCAAATCCAAACATTCTCCAAGCAGCTTCGCATGGGGAAATATATCTGCAATCGTAATACATATTTATCTCATCAGTCTTTTCAGCATTCCCATCATCGACACTTTGATAAAAACTTGCAGTAACTCGATCGTGTCCCTTATTTACATACTTGAAAAGATATTTAATTGACCTGGACTGATTGCACCACTCCACGTTAATGTGAGCACCGTATTTCAGTAGCAAGTACCGGTTATGGGGAACCACATATCGATTATCAAGTTCAATACCATTCTTTCGTACAGTCCTTCCATTGTCTCGTCGTCGATAAACGGGGTATCCATCTTCATCAACATTGGTAGTATCAACAAAATTTTTTGGGAAATGTTTAGTGCATCTACCATTAGTCATGCATGGTGAGTTGCTTCGCAAACTGCCACATGGACTATGAATCATTAGATCTTTGACGGCTAGATAATAATTCCTCTCACTTACTTCATCAGGGATTTCGGCCGATATGATATGGTCAATATCATCACCAGATGGAAACTTTGCATCTTTAGCCAAAAAAAGCAATATGTGTGCATGTGGCAAACCACATTTTTGGAACTCAATGGTATACATTACTGCAACAAAATGTAATGTTTACAAAAAAACTTTAAATAATGATTAAAAATTCAAATAAGTAACATGACAAAAAATAAGAGCACATATATAGATGTAAACAATAAAAAAATAAGTACCTGCTTTAACTGTTCCAAAGACTTTGTTATGCCTAAGATCTTTCATCAAATTATCTAACTTCATCTTGAATACCCTACAAAGTATATCAGGTCTGTCCTCTGCTTTTAGTCTTCTTTTCTCTAGGAAACGCACAATCTCTGGCCATTTCGGATTACATGTGAATGCAATAAACAGATCAGGATATCCAGCCCACTTGCATATAGCCATCGCATCTTGGTAGTTTTGGATCATATATCGCGCCCCACCAGTAAATGTAGACGATAAAATAATTCGCTTGCCTTAAGAAGCAGGATTAGTTTCACCTCTTAATATTGCTTCAGTTAAACCTCTATACATCTCACACCTCAATTCCTTTTGGTGCGTTCGTACATATGCCAATCTTGAAGACTCGACCATTGTGTAAGCATCGACCAAAAATTGTCGGAACAACCGTCTAGAGAATAAAATGATTGGTGATTCACATGCCCTTTCCTGCAAACGATATGCAAAAAACTCTCTCATGCTTATTTTTTTCCGTCCAGACTTTGCTTTGGAATTTGAGTTTTTTAGTTCGACATCTTCTTTGTAACCGTCTTGACCATACACAAAAAGTAATGGATATTGTAGTCCAAGGTACGAAGCATTTAATTCATTGATCCGTTGCAATAACCCACTTCGAGTTTCAACAATAATATCTCTATCTCCAGGCAAAGTCTCAAAATCACCAACTACTAAAGCCGCAACTTCAGATACTAATGGCATATTGTATCTCCTACCATCATGACCTCTCTTTCCCAAAAGCCTAAGTTTAATGCTCGAGCAATCTTGCTGACGTAAGGTTTCTCTAACCATTCGAAATGACTTTACCAGAACATTATTTTCATCAAGCATCTTTTTTAAATCAGATACGATCTCCTCGTGTAGATTGTTCCCCTCTGAATGTTGGCTGTAATGAAAAAATATGAAACAATTTAAATTTGTAAATATAAAATAACTAATAGAAAAAAAATAATGCAATTCAAAAGAAAAATATTTATACCCTACAGCATGTAATCTGTTTGCGACTTCGTTATCTGTATCGTAAATGTATAACTGTGAAAATTTAGGCAAAGATCCCTCAATCGGCAACAAACTCCCAATCATGTGATAGTTTTGACCGTGCAATTTGAACACAGGTGGTGAGTTCCCTCGGTTTACACTGGAGTCAATCTTTCCTCCCATTGATGTGAAGGAAAACATCATGTTGTACATTCGAATGTTCTCAACAAAATGCTTGCTTTTCTCATCACTCGCATAGAGTAGATCATTTAGAATTTGAGGAGGGCATGGCATACGTGGAAGCTCAACTTTCCCTTGCATGCAACACAATGAGAATTTTGGTTTTTTTGTATTATAATTTTTGCCAACTCTTTCGTCATACCAAAATATAGCACCACAAAATTCACATGTGTATGATGCATCATCGATGTCAGCGTATTTTGTCAAATCAAAAATAAAATATATTTTTCAATTTTCAAAAATTGCAATGCACTATAGTCAAAAAATTGATTAGAGAATATACCATAAATAGTTAGGAAAGTCATTTCAAACTTGTGAAAAGTATCAACACATCGTATTCAAATTCCATTATATAAATTCTCAAAGTTGGGTGTATTTATTATGTATCAAAGTTAGAAGCTCAACTTTGTGGTTTCGTTGGCGTTTTCTGTAGAGTTTATTATGTATTTATACATATTTGCATTTTCAGTAGAGTTTTTTTTGTTACTGTCATATTTATGTAAGTTTTTTATATTTATTGCTTCTGATTTTTTTTTTAAAATTATGTGATTATGTATTTATAGGATTTTGGTTAAGGGCTTTCTGTATGGTTTTGTGGTTTCGTTTTCTGTTACTTAAGTGGTGAACAGACCTAACCAGATCCGAGCCTTAACCCATTTGTTCAAGTGGGCGAAGCCCATTATCTTTAAAGCCGAAAAGCCTTCATATATAAGGCCCATTTTGTGCGGCCCATTCGTTGTTGTTACCTTCGGCCGAACCCTAGCTCTTCTCTTCTCTCTCTCTCTCTCTCTCTCTCTCTCTCTCTCGTTTCCTTGCTTGGCCGATTCTTTCATTCGTGGTTTCCTTTTGCAGCTGATCTTCGATGGCTTTGTTTCGATGTCGGTTCGATGCTTCTTTCCATGTTGAGAGACAACATCTGTCCTTGTTCATCTTGGTCGATTTGTTGTCGATGCACACGCCCTATTTAGGGGGTTTTCAATCATCCATTCTAGGTAAACTTTTCTCTTTGCTTTGTGCTTTCTACCCTCTGTCTTTGTGACCGATCTACCTTCTGTGGTAACCTACTGTGTGTGGGTTTGATCGATTGGGTGAGAGAGGGCTTCGTTTGCGTTCGATCGAGAGGTGTTGGGGCTTTCTGGGTTTTCGGTTTGAGGGCTGGTTTAAGGGTTTCGTTGTGGCTTGTGGTTCCTATTCGTTGGCGTTACCAATGTGGTGAACGGACTCACAGATCTGAGCCTTGAATCGATTTTATACAGGGAGTTTTTTGCTTCGTGTTCATCTTCTTGTTGCTGTTATCGATACTTTGTGTATTGTTCTTTACATTCGATTAAATCTGGTTCGATGTTATCGCACTAACCCTACTCTTTTGTAGAGATTTTCTGCAACAGTTGGTATGAGAGCCTTGTGTGGCTTCTCGGTAGTGCTTGTTCGAATCAGATCTGAAAAACCCCATCGTTTTCAGATCTGATTTCACGGTGAGTTCGTTCCATATCAGATCTGATCTCGGTTCGATTATTCTTTGCAGGTTGTGAGTTGGGTCGAAAAGACCCCAGATTCGGATCCAGCAAGTTGTGGGTCATCTCCCCGAGCAGCACGTCGTTGCTTACTCGTTTGCCGGCCAACGGTGCGTGAGCTTGCAGGCGGCAGCGCGTGGGGGCCGGGGTGCCCTTCTTCTGTTCCAGATCTGATCCTGCATCACTCACAGATCTCTGCCATGAGATCTGTACTGGTAACATCTATGGTTTTAAATTCTGTAATTCTCATTTTCAGCATCTAGCAGGTCATCGTGTGGGGGTGGCCATTAGGTTTGGGGTTATCCTATGGTGGTAACCATTACTTGTTGCTAGAATTAGGATTGTCTGTCATTTTCTTGTGCTAGCATAACCTGTTTTGGTGCGGTTAAGTCTTGCTTAGAAAATCAGTTGCTTAGTGTCGTGTGTGACTTCTGCCTGGTCTGATCCTTTGTGGGTAGTAGTATGAACAGATTAATGAACAGATTAATGTGTTCGTAGTAGTATGAACAGATTTAGTGAGTAATCCCTACCTTTGCTTTGCTGCTTACTCACTTCTTACCGCTGTTTGTAATGGATTTTTTTTATTTTCACTCACTGGCAATAAGTTATTCCTAGCTTAGCTTGCTGCTTACTTGTATGGTTACTCATACGGCCCTGCCTTACTCACTGTTTGTAAGGGATTTTTTTTATCTATATGAACAGATTAATGTGATAATTATTTTTATTTTTACTCACTGGCAGTGAGTAATCCCTACCTTAGCTTTGTTGCTTACTCACTGCTTACTCACTTCTTATTCCTATTTGTAATGGATTTTTTTATTTTGATTGCCTACCTTAGCTTTGAATTTGATTACCTTACTCACTGTTTGTAAGGGATTTTTTTTATCTATATGAACAGATTAATGTGATAATTATTTTTATATTTACTCACTGGCAGTGAGTAATCCCTACCTTAGCTTTGCTGCTTACTCACTGTTTGTAACGGATTTTTTATTTTTACTCACTGTTTGTATAAAAAAATATTGTATGCTTAAGAAGTATTTTTAGGGTCTCACTGTTATCAATATCTCACAAATTAGACAATGAGGACGACATCATTCTAAGGATAACAGAGGTAAGCATCAACAGAGGTAAGCATTAAAAAAACTTACTTGTTTCTGCTTACTTGTATGGTTACTCATACGGCCCTGCCTTACTGTTTTTATCTATATGAACAGATTAATATTGTAAATAAAATGTATAAAAAAAATATTGTATGCTTCATTTATGTGTGTAAATAAATGAAGCATATGGCCCTGCCTTACTGTTTTTATCTATATGAACAGATTAATATTGTAAATAAAATGTATAAAAAAATATTGTATGCTTCATTTATGTGTGTAAATATGATCAGTAGGCTTTTGTTGCATGATTAGACATTTGTTGCTAATACATGCATGTGTTGTGCATTTGTTGCATGTTTCCTGTGTGTGCTAGCCTCATTAGGAATCAAGGTGGAGATTGTTGGTTTTGTGTTTCCTAATAAGGCCCAAGGCTGTGACGATTTTTCAAGTGGGTTTTATCTTCATAGGCTTCGGCCTGGGATTGAAGAATCCAAGTCCATCACCACTTTTAGGCAGCCCATTTTAGAAGTCAGGCCACAAGCCCTATTCCCACTTTAGAGGAGAAATGGGCCTTATCCCATTTGCTCAAGTGGGGGGAAGCCCACTGTTCTGAGCCCAAAAGCCCATTATATTTAAAGCCTAAAAGCCCTCATATAAAAGGCCCATTTTGTGCGGCCCATTCCCTGTTGTTTCCTTTTACGGCTGGTTTTCGATGGCTTTGTTTCGATGTCGGACCGATGCTTCTTTCCATGTTGAGAGACAACATATCTCATTGTTGATATTGGCCGATTTGTTGGTATCGCATGCCCTATTTTGGGGGTTTTGATCATCCATTATTTGTAAGCTTTTCTCTTTGCTTTGTGCTTTCAAACCTCTGTCTTTGTGACCGATCTACCTTCTATGGTAACCTACTGTTTGTGGCTCTGATCGATTGGGTAAGAGAGTGTTGATTTGGGTTCAGCCGAGACGTGTTGGGCCTTTATGGGTTTTCGGTTTGAGGGTTGGTTTGAGGGTTTTGTTGTGGCTTGTGGTTCCTATTCGTTTGCATTACCAAAGTGGTGAACGGACTCACAAATCTGAGCCTTGAATCGATTTTATACATGGAGTTTTTTAGTTCGTGTTCATCTTCTTGTTGCTGTTATCGATACTTTGTGTATTGTTCTTTACATTCGCTTAAATCTAGTTCGATGTTATTACACTAACCCTACTGTTTTGTAGAGATTTTCCGCAACAGAGTTGATGGTTGATTTTTTTTTATTTCTCTCAGATCTATGGAATAAATATAATATATGTAAGTTACTCTCAGATCTATGTCTTTTCAGTAGAGTTTTTTGTTACTCTGAGAGTTATCTAAGTTTTTTATATTTATTGCTTATAATTTTTTTTTTAAATTATGTCTGGCAGATTATACATTTATGGGCTTTCGATTGAGGGCTTTCTGTCTGGCTTTGTGGTTTTTTATATTTATTGCATCTATTTTTTTTTTAAATTATGTCTGACAGATTATACATTTTTGCTCATAGTCTATATTTTAACATATTCATTGGTTTTATGTGTTTGAATGGACTGTACTTACTTGATTGCGGACAAAACTGAACATAGCGGCCATTTCCTTAGCACCGTCTATTAGATCTGCACCATCTTTTTTATTTATTTATTTATTTTGCTCAGATATACGTGTTTCTGCATTTTAACATATATCTTCTATAAAAATGATTTATCTACTATATTGGACACAAAAAGGATTTTTTTTTTTTAAGTTTCTCTTATGTATACGTGGTTCATTACTCTTCTTTGCAGCTACCCTCGATTTCAAATCAAAACTCTGTCATGACTCATTTATTTCAAGAAGTTCAGGATTTTTTTTTCTCCATATGAACAGATTAATGTTGTAAATAAAATGTTTACAGAAACTCATCATTGGATAATCGGTGTATCATAAATTCATTCTAAACCTGCCTATATGTAAGCCTTTTTGTGTAGACAGTTATTTTAATATACACAGAATCTTCATTGTTCGATACTAATTATTGTCTTAATTTGAAAATGAGGACAATGTCATCTGCTGAAAAAGATAACACTCACTGGGAGAAGTGTGCAAATCTTCAATCTACTTCAATCACCTGAGGTAAGTAATTAAAAGAACCTACTTGTTCATATTTTTGTCGAAATAATGTTCATTTTCATATATGCAATTGGGTCCATAAGTGAAAATTTAAGAAAATTATAAATTATTGTTTGGAGTTACCCTTTTTATATATTAAGATTTGATCAAACTGACAACCTACTTGATTTTCCGGTCACACTTTGGTGTCTAAAAATATTAGTGCTACAATAAGGTCACATGTATACTATGTAAAATTTTTTTAAACATCAGTAATCACTTTTAATTTAAATATTTTATAGAATTTATTATTGTTATTCAAATCTTTAAGAAGTAATTAAAAAATCATTATAGATGCCAGAATTTCAAAATGAAAAATACTGTAAATCCAGAAGTGATGCTATTCAATTATAATCGATCATTGATTATGCGACAATACTTTGAGATTTTTTAAATAACAGGACCAATAAAAGTTCATATTCGTATATTTAATTAAAGTTTACCATCTAATGCCAAACATGATTGCACACAAGTGATAATATATTATCATTCGTGACAATGACATATAACATTATTCTATTCAATGATATATCTAATTAAAGGGAAATTTCTTGAAAGTTCATAAGTTGGCGGTTAAAGATTTCACCTGTATTGGAAATCACTGGAAATTCAACATCATCACCTAAAGAAAATAAAAAATACAATTACCACAAAATATGGGGCTGCCATTATACAGAGTTTAGCACCATGTGATAGAATTGTTACCCTCATCTACAATTTCTTCGAAAATTGGAACTTGCATTCCAAAATCCAGACAACTGTTTAATTCTGTAGGTAAAAAATATAGCAAGACATTGGTAATTTTTTAACATGTAATTATCAAACTGTCACTGAGATGGTGCAAATTTTATTTATATAAAATGAACAATATAACTCACTTTTGGTAAAAATTGCATCTTCTTGCATATTTGGAGTAAAAACACCATCGTCCACAGACAACAATCTCATCGATGGTGAAGACGCAATACATCTTCCCTTGGTTATCTTGTGCTTACCGAAAGAAAGTGTTCTCAAAGACCTAGACGTGCCACTACTTTCTTGGCATTGAACATTATCCGATAATGTAACTGGTGCATCACCAATGGAAAAACCAATACGTTGGCATTGCGAAACTGTTAAAACATTAAATTATAGTTTCTATAAACATTAAGTTTTCAAAATAAAAATTAAGCTTTATATTAATAAGAATAGGTCATTACCATTTGTAATACCACTAAAAGGCGTCATTGACAGTTTGTTTGAGTTAATCGTCAAAGTTTTCCTAGAGCAACTTGCCGTTCCATTAATTTCTCCCAAACATTCAATGGAGTTTGTTTTTGAATTGCTACTGCACCAATTTTCTACAGGAAATTTGAGAAACTAAATGGGTAAATTATTTCGCTTGTGTTCTCGAAAAAATGGGATGATATCACAATACTCATCACGCTAACAGGTATGACCCTCTTTCCAGACTGAACTGTTTCAATATTTCATTCATGTTTTCTTCCACATTAATCACATTGTTTTGCTTCTATGATAAATGTTAGAATAGCAGCAGTATAATAATGATGACAACACAAAACACGATATGGTATCTACTAACTGTTACAACAGTATAAAAAAACATTGCATTTAATTGCAGTGTTTTGGGAAAATCCTAACTGCTATACATGACATTTGTGTATATTGCCTTGTGAACAGTAGGGAAAAACATAATAATATAAATTTTAATAGTAGATAAAAAAACTTAAAAAGTAGCGATTATTTTAAAAATTAATTAGTACATATTGCAAAAAAAACTGTGAAAACAGTATGAGTGCACAATACTAATGCAAATATTCATAATTATAAACACAGTAATATAGTTATACATGAGAAATCACTGTCAGATTTGGGGAGAGTCGAATAGAAAATAATACTGATAATCTTAACTAAAATGTGTGTAAATTGCCACATAAATAGTAGGGAAAAAAGTAATATTAAAAAAAAGTACATTGTATGCATGTAAAGATTTTCATTAACGGAGATATAATGAAACGTGTTTAAAAAATCAGTGAATAAGCATTGTCTAACCCTATAGATTTTTTCTTTTTTGATAAACGACTTCATAAAAGAATGTAACAATTTTGCATTAAGTAGTAACATCTCTAATAAGGCAGTATTGTTATGGATAGGCTTAAAGAATAGAATGGTAAGGACTGAAAAAATAGTATATAAACACAAAAGAAGCAGTAGGGAAAACATTGGATCAAAAATAATTTACTTGGCCGGTTGCTTTTATCTTCTGTCGCTTGCCTACTCCCCCCTCCTTGCCTACTCCCCCATCCATATTCTTTGATCGTTGTCTACTGGTAGTGTCTACTGAGATATGGGCGATAGAAATTATGGTAGAACAACAAATGAAAGGCAACCAGAATGATAGTGGAGAAGCCCAACCATATATGGCTGATAGTGAATAATTAATGTAACTAAACTGCCCCCAACTCATTATCCCAAAACGTGTGGCTCATAGGAAGTGTAAATGTCACATTGAAAACTTAACCAATTAAAAAACAAAAGAAGAGCAAAAAAAATCGTGTCTATTTTTAAATGATATCTCATTTTATTTTAAATAATAAAAATAGAGATTTAAAATATTAATTGTGTGAATAATAATGATAGTGAATAATTGTAGGAAGTGTGAAGGTCACATTAAAGAGCAAAAACAAACCGTGAATGTAATGGATGTCAGAGTTATGGCTGTGTTTACTGTTCTATTGCTTTAGCTTCATATATTGAATTTAATTGTATATAAGCTACATTATTTTATTATTTTAATTAAAGTAATTGCATAGAAAGTTTTCCCAACAGATTATTCCAAAACGGGTTACTGCTAGGAAGTGTGAAGGTTACTCAGAAAATTAAATTAATAAAAAAACAAAATTAATAATGGTGAATAATTAATATAAGTGCATAGAAGCTGTTCCAGAATAATTAACATTAATTGTTGAAACACGTTTTTAGAAGTTGCAGCAGATTAGTGATTATCCCAAAAAAATTGCATATACATATTAAATGAAGTGCCTCGTTTATCTGATTATCTGTCTATCTTTAAATGACAGTAGAAATTAATTGTCTGATTATCTATCTTTAAATGACAGTAGAAATTAATTGTCTGATTATCTGTCTATCTTCAAATGACAGTAGAAATTAATAACATTAGAAATTATATGTATTAATTAATTTTTGAAACACGTTTTTAGTGTCAGGAATATTATTTATTATTTATTGAAAAAAATATATACATACATAATACATAATTATAATAAATGATACCACTTTAATATACATAATTATAACAATAGGAATTTAAAATTTAAAATATTAATTATTTAATTAAAATATTAATTATTTGTTTCAAAAATATTAATTTTTGAAACACGTTTTTAGTGGAAGGAATATTATTTATTATTTATTGAAATACATACATACATACATAATACATAATTATAATAAATGATTCCACTTTAATAAATACATAATTATAATACATTAATTGTTGAAACACGTTTTTAGAAGCTGCAGCAGATTAGTGATTATCCCAAAAAAATTACATATACATTTTAAATGAAGTGCCTCGTTTATCTGATTATCTGTCTATCTTTAAATGATAGTAGAAATTAATTGTTTGATTATCTATCTTTAAATGACAGTAGAAATTAATTGTCATATTATATGTCTATCTTCAAATGACAGTAGAAATTAATAACATTAGAAATTATATGTATTAATTAATTTTTGAAACACGTTTTTAGTGGAAGGAATATTTGTTGTTGCCAAAATACAACAATTAAAATTTGTGATGTGTGAGGTCCACTCGAGCTTGATGTCGGGTGAAGTTGGGTTGCCGTTAGAGATGCTGTCACGAGGGAGTTTGCTGTTAGGATGCTCGCCACAAGGATTCGTCTCAAGTCTTAGTCGCTAGCCTTTGCCACTAGCTCTTGCCACTAACCTTTGCCACTAGTCTTTGCCACTAGCTCTTGCCACTAGCCTTTGCCACTAGCTTTTGCCACTAGCTCTTGCCACTAGCCTTTGCCACTAGCTCTTGCCACTAGCCTGTGCCACTAGCCTGTGCCACTAGCCTTTGCCACTAGCTCTTGTCACTAGCCTGTGCCACTAGCCTTTGCCACTAGTTCTTGCCACTAGCTCTTGCCACTAGCCTTTGCCACTAGCTCTTGCCACTAGCCTGTGCCACTAGCTCTTGCCACTAGCCTTTGCCACTAGCCTTTGCCACTAGCTCTTGCCACTAGCCTGTGCCACTAGCCTTTGCCACTAGCTTTTGCCACTAGCCCTTGCCACAAGCTTCCGCCGCTAGCTTTTGGCCCTATTAGCACTGAGAAAAATAGGTTAGAAGGCTCGCGGGAATCTTCCCCGCGAAGACCCTCCGATGCCAAAGTCAGTCCCCAATACCAATGACTATTCACTACGAGCAATAAATGCGCAATCAAAGTGTAAATTTTTACCAGAATCGGAAGTCCTGTTCATTGTCTTCTAGTTGGGTATTTATAGAGCACGATTTTCAAGGGTATCTCATGATGACACGTGGCCTCTTTGATAGGTCCCACATGCCTAATGGCTGCGAGCTTAAGACTCGCCTTGCCGCGAGCTTGCGGCATGCATTACCGCGAGAGCGGCTATGCCGCGAGCTTGCGACATACATGCCGCGATCTTGCGGTATGCATGTCGCGAGCTTGCGGCATGCATTACCGCGAGAGCGGCTATGCCGTGAGCTTGCGGCATGCATGCCACGAGCTTGCGGCATAATATGCCGCGAGAGCAACAACACCGCGATCTTGCGACAACGAGCCGCGAGCTCGCGGCAGGGCATTGCCGCGAGCTTGCCTTGCCGCGAGCTTGCGGCATGCCCTGCCCGTGACGTGTGGCTTTGCCGTGAGGAGGCCTTTGCCGTGATCTTGCGGCAAGGCTTGCCCGTTAGCTCGCGGCTTTGTGTCACGATCTTTCGGCGCAACGTCGTTAAATTAATTAAGACAATATTTCGATTTTTTCCTCCCAATTTTCTATGGCACAACAATTGCCCCCTACTCTTTCATTTTTGTCTTATCTAAAGACAAAATGATAGAGTAATTTAATTTAATAAAATTGGGTCATAGTGCCGCTAGCCTGGTTTTTACCCGCGAGGTAATTTTTGCTTCTCGCCTAGTGGTTCTTCCGGCACCCCTATAAATTCTCCTCTCCGCGCATACTTACTGTTCTATTTTACTCAACTCAAGAACTTTTTGCCGCGAGCTTTCCGTTGGATTTGGCCGCAAGGTTTGCTTCTTACGTAATAGCCCGAAGTTGCCGCAACATTCTGTCATTGTGCCGCGACGTTCCAGCATCGCGCCGCGAGCTTCCAGCCGTTGCCGCGAGGTTTTACTTCTTCGTCCGCGAGCTTCCAGCCATTTGCCGCGAAGTTTTCTTCTTGGCCGCGAGCTTCCAGCCATTTGCCGCGAGCTTTTACTTCTAGGGCCGCGAGGTTGCAGCCATTTTGTCGCAAAGTTTCCTTCTTGGCCGTGAACTTCCAGCCATATGCCGTGACCTTTTCATTGTTTGGCCGCGAGCTTTAAGAATTTGCTGCGAAATTTCCCTAGAGATGCTGTCACGAGAGAGTTTGCTGTTAGGATGCTTGCCACAAAGATTCGTCTCAAGTCTTCGCCGCTAGCCTTTGCCACTAGCCTTTGCCACAAGCTCTTGCCACTAGTCTTTGTCACTAGTCTTGGCCACAAGCTCTTGCCACTAGCCTTTGCCACAAGCTTCGCCGCTAGCTTTGCCACAAGTTTCGTCGCTAGGTTTTACCTTCGCCGCTAAGTTCATTGCAAGACTTTACCTTCGCCTCTAGGTTCGTTGTAAGGATTTGACCCTGTTGATGCTCAAAAAATGTGTTAGAGGGCTTGCGGGAATCTTTCCCGCAAAGACCCTCCGATGCCAAAGTCAGTCTCGGATCCCAATGACTATTCACGAAAATAGTAAAAGTGTATTCAAAGTGACCAGTTTTACCGAAGTTGGAAGTCTCGTTCATTGTCTTCTAGTTGGGTATTTATAGGGCGCGATTTTCAAGGGTACCTGGTGTTGACACGTGGCCTCTCCTGGATGGAGCCCTTGGTTTCCCTAGAAGGCACATGTAATACCCTAAGTTTTTAAAAATAAAGTTATGTTAAATGATGTATTAGGTGTATGTAATTTAGTAATAAAATCTACTAAAAATATGTTTATGGAAATGATTATATAAATATGATGTAAGAGAAAAATTAAAGGAAATTGCATAATTTAGAAAATCATAATTGTGTAAATATGTGAATGTATATATGTAAAAAAAAAAATTAGGAAAATCCGGATTTGCAGGCAGCGCGCATGGCCGCCTGCAAAAGATGGAATTAATGGGCGAGGGGGGTCATTTATGGCCGAGTGACCGGAGGTAAGGCCTTCCCGGCCACGTAGGGGCTTCGATTTGACGTTTTCGGCGGAGCTTTTGGCTATAAATAGCCGAGTTGCGTTGCCCATTTCATCCGAGAGTTGTGAAGCTTAGATCTGTCGTTTGAGAGCGATTTTGTGAGATTGGAGAGTGAGGTTCTGGTCCTCTAATCGTGGGCTTCATTTCTGGAAAGTTTGGAGGCCAACGGAGCAGTGGAGAAGAAGACCCAAGCACTCGCCGGAAAATCGCGCATCGCCGGAGCCGCGCCTTCGATCGGGAATTTAAGGTATTTTTAATTTTTTTTTCCATTTTTAGTAGCAAATTTGGATTCAGGGGGTCAGAATTAGGGGGGGAGAAGCTTCGTTTTGAAGCTTGGAGGCTCGGGAAGCTCGCCGGCGGCGAAGAAGCCGCCGGAGAAGAAGGTTCAGCACGGGCACGTGGCTGCACGCGCCCGCGAGTGGGAAGACGGCGCGTGCAGCTCACGCGCCCGTCAGAAAAGAAAATGAAAGAAAAAAAAAAGAAAAGAAAAGAAATAAAAGAAAATTTTGAAAATTTTATTTTAAAGTTGAAATAATGTTTATGATTTATTGAATGTGTAATTTTTCTGGAAATGGTAAATTAATTAATTATTTAAGTAGGTTTTCTATTATGGAAAAATAATAAAAAATAGAAATTAAATTCTGAAATTTTCAAGAAAATTCCAGAATACTGTAATTGTCATTTAAGAAATATGAGTGGAAAGAAATGGAGTAAAATTAAATTTTAGGTAATTATTATGTAATTTAAGTAGATATTTTCATTAAAGAAATAAATAAAAATAGGAGTTTAATTCTAAAAATTCCAAAGAAAATTTTAGAATGTTAAAGGTAGTATCCAAGAAATGTCAGTAAAAAGAAATGGAATAAATGAAATTTTAGGTAATTACTATGTAATTTAAGTAGGTTTCTATTTTAGAAATAAAGAAAAAAATAAATAAATAAATAATAATAAAATAAGATTTTAATTCCGAAAATTTCAAGAAAATTTTCAGAATGTTATATGAGTTATTTAAGAAATGTTAGTAAAAAGAAATGGAATAAAATGAAATAGGAAGTAATTATTATGTAATTTAAGTAGATTTTTTTCATTAGAAAAATAAAGAAAACTAGGATTTTGATTCTGAAATTTCAAGAATATTTCAGAATGTTATAGTTGTTATTTAAGAAGTATTAGTGAAGAGAAATTTAATAAATTGAAAGATTAAGTAATTATTATGCAATAATTACATATTTAGCCATTATAAAATAAAGGAAAATAGGAATTAAGTTAGGAAATTACAAAAGAAATTCCAGAATGCTAAGGATATTATTCAAGGAATGCTGGTAGAAAGAAAGTAAATTTTTAGAAAGCCTAGATAATTATTATGTAATTTTGAAATAAAGCTTAGAAATAAAAGAAAAATGGAGGAAATTATAGCAAATGGTATTCTAAGAATAAATCTATGTTGTAGGGGTCCTAGCGAGCACAGGGATTAAAAGATAGCAGCTTAGCACGTAGTTCAAGACTAAGTAACTGTAAGTACGCCGCCTAAATTCAAAATGCTTTTATCATATTGACATGCTATGATATGAATCATCACGTAGATTGCATCAATTACATGACTATGAAATGCATATATGCACGATAATACTGTTGATCACATGCATATGAGGCCGTAGGGGGTACGAACTGGCACCGCTGGCCTTACCAAGGGTGCACCCATACACCCCGGCTTCGAAAGAGGTGGCCGCTAAAATGGTAAGCAGCATGAAGGGTGCAGTTGACACCTACGAGGAAAGACATTGCATACACTCATGACATTGCATTGGTGTTCTTACTTAGATGATTCATCATCTAACATGGGTTCGCCCCTGGAACATTCAACGTTCCAGCCGGGGCTTGCAGAGATGGTTCAGAGATAGGCGATGTGTAGTGACAGACATCGAGATGCAAGGAAACGTATCATGTTGTAATACGATTAGTTTAAGATTTGTGAATATTGTTTTGTAACCAAACGCTTTATGTATTTGTATTTAATGCCATGTATAGTTATTAAATTATGCATTTTCATGAGCAGGTTCGATTCAGCTTCCGCTTACGTTTATTTCTAGTCTAGATATTTATCTGGTACTAGACACGGTCTTAGGGAATTTTAAAATAATGTTTAAAAAAAAATGTCCAAATTTCCTAAGGCATAACACGCCCCGAATAAGTTTGGGCTGTTACAGTTGGTATCAGAGCCCAACCTAGGATAATACCTGAGAAGGAAAATTTAGAGTAAGCCTAACCGGTGAAAGTACCAACTCAAAAGCAGTTAGGGGTACTAACAGAAGTTGTGATGGCAGATGGCTGGCAATTTCTCCGAACAGGTACTGGTTGATCACTGGGCTCATCGCATAGCACACCGAGTCCCAGAGCCAGACGAAGGAGTCCTGGAACACCTTGTCCGAATGGAAGAAATTATCGACGATGTGCCCCCGAGCTATCGACTTTGGCCCAATCTCGCTCAATTTCAGATAGACATGATGATCGGTATATTAGAAGGAGGGTTGCAAGAATTCGCAGAGTGGGTCCGACATCAAGACGAGCAGTTTCCAGATTTCCATCATTACTGTATTCGGGTTCGTGAGTTGATGGTAGAAATGTACGAGCCAGTGCCTGCCGACGAGTTCGATGAAGATATGGAAGAGCCACTCGAAGAGGGAGAGGAGGAAGACGTGGAAGACCCAGCCGCGCCAGAAGAAGTGGTAAATCCAGTGAATGCAGAAGAAGAAGAAGAAGAGGAAGAAGACAACGATGACGGCATACCCGTGTTCTGGGCCGAGGACGACTTTGAGGCCTCAGACTCAGAGGACGAGGAAGAGGTTGAGGAAGTAGTGAATGACCCTGAAGCACCCCCATGTGACTCTGAGGATGAAAAGGATGTTTGGATCTGGAGGTCGTCAGGACCCAAGTAGATCCATCTTAGGACACTCTACCACTTGCATGACTTGTATAATGTTATGTATAATCTATGTAAATATGTAACATGTACTTACAACGTTTTGTAGCTGAATGTATAACTACTCGGATGGTAAGATCTTGTTGGCTAATCTCGAGTGCTATTTCCTTTCAGATGGTGAACACCCAAAGAAGATTAGCAGTTGGGCCTGGGACGCCCAACTCCCAAGCTGGTAACACCGAGGGAAATACCAGCAGACACCCAGAAGACGACTCCAGCCAAGATACTGGGAGTAGCAGACTGGATCAGATGGAGCGAATTCTGGGAAGTGTAGTGGGTTTCATACACGAGACTCACTCCAGGGATAGCCACGCGGCCAACATGCTTGACTTATATCGACGACAGAACCCTCCCGTCTTTCAGGGAAAGATTGGCACCGATCCCAGTGAAGTGGAGTATTGGATCGAGCAAACCGAAAAGTTGCTGGACCACCTTCACTGTAGCGAAGAAGAGAAAGTCAACTGTGCCACCTTTATGCTGCAAGGAGAGGCAGACAAATGGTGGAGAGGAGTCAAAAGATCAATGACCCCTCGAGCCAGGGCACCTTTCGTCACCTGGGAAAGATTTAAGGAACTTTTTAACGAGAAATACTTCCCTCTGAACCTAAGAATGAAGAAAGAAAGAGAATTCATGGAGCTGAGACAGATTGGGGATATGTCTGTTGCCCAGTACGAGGACGCTTTCAGTCGTTTGATACGATACATGCCGATTTACGAGGGAGACGAAAGGATCAAGGCTCAAAAATTTTTGGGAGGGCTAAATTTGAAGCTTCAGAGAGCGATGAGTAGTGCAAGTACCCAGACCTATGCAGAAGCGGTACTACAAGCCTACAACACCGAGGCTAATCTGAACCGGATCGACGCTATTCAAGGAGAAATTCAGCAAGGAAGCAGCCACAGGGCAGGCAAAAAAGTTAGAACCCTAGAAGCCAAAGTTCAAACCCGGCACCCCATGCGTAAAATGCCAGAAACAGCACCCTGGGAAGCCGTGCCGGTTTGGGACAAAAGGTTGTTACAACTGTGGGGAAATTGGGCATCTCAACCAAAACTGCCCAAAGAAAGGAATTACTTGCTTCAACTGCCAGCAGACGGGCCACTTCGCGAAGGACTGTCCCAAGCCGCGATTGATCAGTCAACCCCAGGGAACGTCCGGGAATGCCAGAACACATCAAGGGAGAGTGTTTCATCTGACGCGGCAGGAGGTGGCCGAGGATCCAACAGTAATTGAAGGTACTATGTTCCTATCTGGTATCCCCATGCATGCATTAGTAGATTCAGGTTCAAGTCACTCATTTATTTCGCATGCATTTGCTAAAGCAGTAGGAGACAAACTAGAAAATTTGAACTATCGAGTGATTGTCGCAACCCCAATGGGGAAGTCTCAAGAAACTTCGTCAGGGTACAAAGATAGAAAGATTCAAATAGGAGAGGTGGAATTTTCAGTGGATCTAATTCTTTTGGAATTTCAGGATTTTGAGGTAATTCTAGGGATGGACTTCTTAACTAGGTATAACGCCACATTGGACTGTAAGGCTAAGACAGTCTACCTCAAGAATGGCAACTTGAATGTCAAGTTTCGAGGACAAAGAAAGGTAGGAGAACAGAAATTGATCTCGGCTCTGAAGGCTGAGAGACTATTACGTCGAGGGGCACAAGGATATTTGACCTGTGTTGAAGAGAAAAGCAAGGAGCCCTTAAAAATCGAAGAAGTACGGCTCGTTAAAGAATTCGAGCGATGTGAAGAAAGTTTTCAGAAACTTAAGGCTAAGCTGACAACTGCTCCAGTCCTGGCTATGCCGAACGGATCGGGAGGTTTCATGGTCTACACCGACGCCTCAAGAAACGGTTTAAGGTGTGTGCTGATGCAGCACGGGAGAGTCATTGCCTATGGATCTCGTCAGCTAAAGAACCATGAAAGAAACTACCCGACTCATGATTTGGAACTGGCTGCAGTAGTATTTGCTCTAAAGATTTGGAGACATTATTTGTATGGTGAGAAGTTCGAGATTTTTACTGATTATAAGAGCCTACAATACGTCTTCTCACAGAAAGAGCTAAACATGAGGCAACGGAGATGGATGGAGCTGTTAAAAGATTATGATTGTACTATTCAGTACCATCCCGGTAAAGCTAACGTGGTGGTAGATGCCTTGAGCAGAAAAGAAACCACTTACGTAGCCAAAATGTTGGTAGCAGAATGGAAGCTAGTCGAAGCATTTAGCTTGATGATGGTAGGAGTGACTTGCCGAGGAAACTCAGCCTATACAGCTAGTCTCACGGTCCAACCCACGGTCCAACCATAATTGATGAATCAGATACGGCAAGCCTACCCCGAAGACTCCCGAATCAAAATGTGGGTTGATGAGTACGGGCAAGCAAAGAAACCAGGATTCGAGGTAAGAGGAAACATCCTTTGGTTTCAAGGAAGAATTTATGTGCCTCGTGTGAGGGAATTACGACAAACAATTTTGGAAGAAGCTCATCGATCCAGATACTCGATCCACCCCGGAGCCACCAAGATGTACCAAGACTTGAAGGCTGTGTATTGGTGGCCAGGAATGAAGAAAAGTGTGGCAAGGTACGTCAGTCGATGTGACACCTGCCAGAGAATTAAGATCGAGCACCAAAAGCCTGGTGGAAGCTTGCAACCATTGGAAGTTCCAGAATGGAAATGGGAGCACATCACGATGGATTTCGTGACTGGACTGCCAAGGAGCCCTAAAGGAAATGATGCTATCTGGGTGATAGTTGACAGACTATCTAAGTCGGCTCATTTCTTGGCCATGAGGGTAAGTCAACCAATCAGCAAATTAGCTCAACTATATGTGAATGAAATTGTCAGACTACACGGAGTGCCAGTAAGCATTGTGTCAGACCGTGATCCAAGATTCACTTCTAGGTTTTGGGGAAGTCTGCAGGAAAGTTTGGGCACTCAGCTTAGGCTAAGTACAGCTTATCATCCCCAGACAGATGGTCAATCAGAAAGGACCATTCAGACCCTAGAAGATATGCTGCGAGCTTGCGCGATTGATTTTTCAGGTAGCTGGGAAGAGCATTTACCATTAGTAGAATTCGCTTACAATAACAGTTACCACAGCAGCATTGGAATGGCTCCCTATGAAGCCTTGTATGGTCGAAAATGTAGATCCCCAGTATGCTGGACTGAAGTAGGCGAACGGCAAATTCTGGGCCCCGAGATAGTTCAGAAAACGACAGAAAAGATAAGAATCATTCAAGAAAGAATTAAGGAAGCTCAGAATCGCCAGAAATCATACGCAGATACAAGGAGAAGGAAATTGGAATTTCAAGTAGGCGACAAAGTATACCTGAAGATATCTCCCTTAAGAATGGTGACTAGAAGCAACAAGAAAAAGGGCAAGTTAAGCCCTCGATATATAGGGTCATATGACATAGTGGAAAGAATTGGACCAGTCGCTTATCGACTCGCTCTACCCTTGGCTCTATCAAACCTCAATGACGTGTTTCACGTATCACAACTGCGGAAGCATGAGCCAGATTCTTCTCAGATAATGCCAGCTGAAGCTATCGAGATTCAAGAAAATCTCTCATATGTAGAAAAACCGGTCAGTATTTTGGATCGCAGGGATCAAGTCCTAAGGAACAAGTCAATACCCCTGGTGCAAGTTTTGTGGAGAAACCCCGTAAGCGAAGAAATAACTTGGGAACGAGAAGAAGACATGAAACTCAACTTTCCATACCTGTTCGAAGACCTTATAGTTAGTATGAGCGAAGAGTGATCAAATTTCGAGGACGAAATTTTTGTAAGGAGGGGAGAATGTAATACCCTAAGTTTTTAAAAATAAAGTTATGTTAAATGATGTATTAGGTGTATGTAATTTAGTAATAAAATCTACTAAAAATATGTTTATGGAAATGATTATATAAATATGATGTAAGAGAAAAATTAAAGGAAATTGCATAATTTAGAAAATCATAATTGTGTAAATATGTGAATGTATATATATAAAAAAAAAAAAAATCCAGAAAATCCGGATTTGCAAGCAGCGCGCATGGCCGCCTGCAAAAGATGAAATTAATGGGCGAGGGGGGTCATTTATGGCCGAGTGACCGGAGGTAAGGCCTTCCCGGCCACGTAGGGGCTTCGATTTGACGTTTTCGGCGGAGCTTTTGGCTATAAATAGCCGAGTTGCGTTGCCCATTTCATCCGAGAGTTGTGAAGCTTAGATCTGTCGTTTGAGAGCGATTTTGTGAGATTGGAGAGTGAGGTTCTGGTCCTCTAATCGTGGGCTTCATTTCTGGAAAGTTTGGAGGCCAACGGAGCAGTGGAGAAGAAGACCCAAGCACTCGCCGGAAAATCGCGCATCGTCGGAGCCGCGCCTTCGATCGGGAATTTAAGGTATTTTTAATTTTTTTTTCCATTTTTAGTAGCAAATTTGGATTCAGGGGGTCAGAATTAGGGGGGGAGAAGCTTCGTTTTGAAGCTTGGAGGCTCGGGAAGCTCGCCGGCGGCGAAGAAGCCGCCGGAGAAGAAGGTTCAGCACGGGCGCGTGGCTGCACGCGCCCGCGAGTGGGAAGACGGCGCGTGCAGCTCACGCGCCCGTCAGAAAAGAAAATGAAAGAAAAAAAAAAGAAAAGAAAAGAAAAGAAAATAAAAGAAAAGAAAATTTTGAAAATTTTATTTTAAAGTTGAAATAATGTTTATGATTTATTGAATGTGTAATTTTTCTGGAAATGGTAAATTAATTAATTATTTAAGTAGGTTTTCTATTATGGAAAAATAATGAAAAATAGAAATTAAATTCTGAAATTTTCAAGAAAATTCCAGAATACTGTAATTGTCATTTAAGAAATATGAGTGGAAAGAAATGGAGTAAAATTAAATTTTAGGTAATTATTATGTAATTTAAGTAGATATTTTCATTAAAGAAATAAATAAAAATAGGAGTTTAATTCTAAAAATTCCAAAGAAAATTTTAGAATGTTAAAGGTAGTATCCAAGAAATGTCAGTAAAAAGAAATGGAATAAATGAAATTTTAGGTAATTACTATGTAATTTAAGTAGGTTTCTATTTTAGAAATAAAGAAAAAAATAAATAAATAAATAATAATAAAATAAGATTTTAATTCCGAAAATTTCAAGAAAATTTTCAGAATGTTATATGAGTTATTTAAGAAATGTTAGTAAAAAGAAATGGAATAAAATGAAATAGGAAGTAATTATTATGTAATTTAAGTAGATTTTTTTCATTCGAAAAATAAAGAAAACTAGGATTTTGATTCTGAAATTTCAAGAATATTTCAGAATGTTATAGTTGTTATTTAAGAAGTATTAATGAAGAGAAATTTAATAAATTGAAAGATTAAGTAATTATTATGCAATAATTACATATTTAGCCATTATAAAATAAAGGAAAATAGGAATTAAGTTAGGAAATTACAAAAGAAATTCCAAAATGCTAAGGATATTATTCAAGGAATGCTGGTAGAAAGAAAGTAAATTTTTAGAAAGCCTAGATAATTATTATGTAATTTTGAAATAAAGCTTAGAAATAAAAGAAAAATGAAGGAAATTATAGCAAATGGTATTCTAAGAATAAATCTATGTTGTAGGGGTCCTAGCGAGCACAGGGATTAAAAGATAGCAGCTTAGCACGTAGTTCAAGACTAAGTAACTGTAAGTACGCCGCCTAAATTCAAAATGCTTTTATCATATTGACATGCTATGATATGAATCATCACGTAGATTGCATCAATTACATGACTATGAAATGCATATATGCACGATAATACTGTTGATCACATGCATATGAGGCCGTAGGGGGTACGAACTGGCACCGCTGGCCTTACCAAGGGTGCACCCATACACCCCGGCTTCGAAAGAGGTGGCCGCTAAAATGGTAGGCAGCATGAGGGGTGCAGTTGACACCTACGAGGAAAGACATTGCATACACTCATGACATTGCATTGGTGTTCTTACTTAGATGATTCATCATCTAACATGGGTTCACCCCTGGAACATTCAACGTTCCAGCCGGGGCTTGCAGAGATGGTTCAGAGATAGGCGATGTGTAGTGACAGACATCGAGATGCAAGGAAACGTATCATGTTGTAATACAATTAGTTTAAGATTTGTGAATATTGTTTTGTAACCAAACGCTTTATGTATTTGTATTTAATGCCATGTATAGTTATTAAATTATGCATTTCCATGAGCAGGTTCGATTCAGCTTCCGCTTACTTTTATTTCTAGTCTAGATATTTATCTGGTACTAGACACGGTTTTAGGGAATTTTAAAATAATGTTTAAAAAAAAAATGTCCAAATTTCCTAAGGCATAACACGCCCCGAAAAAGTTTGGACTGTTACACACACATTACCGGAGATTGCCGTGAAGGCTTTGAGGTCTGAGAAATGCGTTGCGAGCCTATCTCTTTTCCGCGAGCACATTCGAGCCATAAGCACAATTCAAACTTGTCGCTAGCTTGCGGCATTGTACTGCGAGCACATTCAAGCTTGCAGCACTGTGCCGCTAGCTTGTGGCATTGTGTCGCGTGCACGTTCGATCTCGCCGCTAGCTTGTGGCATTGTGCCGCTAGCTAAGGCGCATGCCGCTAGCTTGCGGCACTGTGCCGCGAGCTTGTGGCACTGTGCCGCGAGCTTGTGGCGTTGTGCCGCGTGCACGTTCGAGCTCGCTGCTAGCTTGTGGCGTTGTGCCGCATGCACGTTCGAGCTCGCCGCTAGCTTGTGGCACTATGCCGCTAGCTAAGGCACATGCCGCTAGCTTGTGGCACTGTGCCGCGAGCTTGTGGCACTGTGCCGCGAGCTTGTGGCACTGTGCCGCGAGCTTGTGGCATTTTACATCGAGCTTGCGGCACACTGCTGTTAGTTTCCTTTGCTTTTTTTAAAAATATTTTAATTTCTCCCCCCAATTTCTCTGGCACAACAATATTATTTATTATTTATTGAAAAAAATACATATACATACATACATAATACATAATTATAATAAATGATCCCACTTTAATATACATAATTATAACAACAAGAATTTAAAATATTAATTATTTGATTAATTAGGAAGTGTGAATGTCACATTAAGAACTAAATGATGTCTCATTTCAATAACAACATAAATTAAAATATTAAAATATTAATTTTTGAAACATGTTTTTAGAGGAAGGAATATTATTTATTATTTATTGAAATACATACATACATACATAATACATAATTATAATAAATGATTCCACTTTAATAAATACATAATTATAATACATTAATTGTTGAAACACGTTTTTAGAAGCTGCAGCAGATTAGTGATTATCCCAAAAAAATTGCATATACATTTTAAATGAAGTGCCTCGTTTATCTGATTATCTGTCTATCTTTAAATGACAGTAGAAATTAATTGTCTGATTATCTATCTTTAAATGACAGTAGAAATTAATTGTCATATTATATGTCTATCTTCAAATGACAGTAAAAATTAATAACATTAGAAATTATATGTATTAATTAATTTTTGAAACACGTTTTTAGTGGAAGGAATATTATTTATTATTTATTGAAAAAAATACATACATATACATACATACATAATTATAACAACAGGAATTTAAAATATTAATTATTTGATTAATTAGGAAGTGTGAATGTCACATTAAGAACTAAATGATGTCTCATTTCAATAACAACATAAATTAAAATATTAATTTTTGAAACACGTTTTTAGTGGAAGGAATATTATTTATTATTTATTGAAATGCATACATACATACATAATACATAATTATAATAAATGATTCCACTTTAATACATAAATTATAATCTTGAACTTTAATACATAAGTATTAAATAATAATAAATGATCCCGCTTTTAAATGAAGTGTTATCTTAAATAATAACAGTAAAAAATTTAAATATAATTTATTTCTTGGAAAAGGAAAAAAATTAAACCAATAAAATATTAATTATTTGATTAATTAGGAAATGTGAATGTCACATTAAGAACTAAATGATGTCTCATTTCAATAACAACATAAATTAAAATACTAATTTTCTGATTATTCCAGCTGATTTGTGCAGCAACACTGCTACTTTTATAGTGCTTTAGCGTGATATGGAGCATATTTTTGTTATCTTTTCATTTTAATAATAGTAGAAATTTAAGATATTAATTATTAATTATATGATTAATAATGATAGTGAATAATTAATGTAACTTTATAGAAGCTGCCCCAAGTGAGGTCTAAGGCTGTGATGATTTTTTAGGTGGATTTTATCTTCATAGGCTTTGGCCCGGGATTGAAGAACCTAAGTCCGTCACCACTTTTAGGCAGCCCATTTTAGAAGTCGGGCCACAAGCCCTATTCCCACTTTGGAGGAGAAATGGATCTTGACCCATTTGCTCAAGTGGGAGAAGCCCACTGTTCTAAGCCCAAAAGCCATCTTGTCCCTTAGCCCATAAGCCCACATATATTGGCCCCGTTGTGCCGCCCTTTCTTTTGGTGTTTTTCCCTTAATTAATCGGCCGAACCCTAGTCTATCCCCTTCTGTATCCTTCATGGTTTCCTTTTGTGGCTGATCTTCCATAGCTCCGTTCCCATCTTGGTCCAATACCTCTTTCAATATTGAGAGGCCGCATCTTTCCTTGTTCATCTTGGCCGATTTGTTGTCGATGCACACGCCCTATTTAGGGGGTTTTCGATCATCCATTATGGGTAAGCTTTCTCTCTTGGCTTTGTGCTTTATACCCTTCGTCTTTGTTTCTCGATCTACCTTTTGTGGTAACCTACTGCGTGTGGTTTTGATCGCTTGGGTGAGAAAGGGTTTTGTTGAGTTTGGCCGAGAGGTGTTGGGGCTTTATGGGCTTATGGTTTGAGGGCTTCGTTGTGGCTTGTGGTTCCTATTCGTTGGAGTTACCAAAGTGGTGAACAAACTTAAAAGATCTGAGCCTTAAACATTTTTACTTTCTGTTCATGTTCTTTACGTTCGCTTATATCTGATTTGATTTGTTAGAAGTAATATAATTAATTTTAAATTAGTCCAGGTGGAAAACATTTTAACTAATACCCACCAAATTAAATAGACCGTGAGTTGTAAATAACTTAACATTTTAACTTAAGAGTTGTAAATTAGTCCAGGCCCAATGCCTTAAAACAATAAAGTTTCCAATTCAACAGATGACCAATCCAATATCTTCCAATCATTAAACAATGAAATTGTAAATACCGTAGCATAGAGGCATATCAATAAGTCATAATAGATAAAAGTCACATAACATTTAAAAGCAAAAGCATAATCACAATACCCAACAAAGTACGATAATAATGATGACAAACAACTTGAAGATATTCTTAATTTGTTTCTATTTACTCCTTTTCAACTTTCACGAACTTGCGAAGCTTATTGCTTGACAACTGCGTGGACGAACCCCTGTCCTCATTTGGAACAATGCTACTCACATCATCGCACGTAGAGGGATGAGTACGCTTCGCTGGAGTCTTTACCGGCGTGCTAACCTCATTGTCTGAAACAGACCCCTGTAAAATAATTTGATAAATAATACCGATTAAAACTTTGAGAATGAAACCCATATAATTGACAAAACCTACACATTGCTGACATTTCAAGGCAAATAGTACCTTGGAATCAGCATCAATAGTCTTTTCCAGTTTTGACAGCAAGTCAGGTTCCTGTTGATGTTACACACAATAAAACAATCATTTAGGGGTGATCATGTGTGTTTTAAGAAACACAATAGATGATGTGAACTATAGGTAACCTGATTCTCAGTGTAATCATTTATCTGATATTTCATTATCAGGTCATTGTCATCAGTAAGTCTTATCACAGTGTACAAATCATCAGTTCGGGATAAATTCTGATCTCTTATCTGAACCTTGAACAGTAGCCTCCTATTCACCAAGGTCTCTACCTCGCCTGGACAGTAATCCTCAGCACCATCCTATGAGAATCAAATTCAGGCAAATTATTGTATAGATTAATTATTGTTTGATAAAGGAAAAGATTTTGAAGTTAAAATATATCTCTCACCCGTGCCAAACAATCCCTTAGCTCGCTGGCAGATTTCCCAATCAGTTGTAGGCACTCACGATCCCACAAAAGAAAACTTGCACTTTCCGTTCCATCAACAACCCTAACCTGTATCTTAAACCTAGGATTGCCTGACGTGTCGAACCTTTCACACTTATCGCAATAGAAGCGGTTTCCATTTTCTTTAACTTTTTTTGCACATTTCTTACAACATAGATACCACCAACCTCGATCCGATTCAACATCAACAATTGTACAAACTACCCAATAGGTACCAGCCTGCGGTTTAATGCGTTGTTAGATGGTTGTAATGTGTATAGTGTTAAATATAGATACCTAACAAAGTGAAATTACCTCAGTAGACTCAAGCAATTGTTCAATTGTTTTGACTTCACACATTCCACTCTCTAAATCATCAGTTATAGAGTATGTAGTCGAAGAAGAAATTTGACTAATCCTCTGTGAGAAACACTCTACACTGTTCAACAACCTAAAGTTTTATAACAACATTGGTTATATATGATAATGAAGCATGATAAATGTATGAATGTAAAACAATAGCTTTGAAAAGCCCATACTTGTCACGGAAATCCTCAACCTCAAAAACGGATGCGTTGACAAACACCTTCATTACGTAATATGTACTTGTAATCCTAACTTCTCCTGATATTTTAAATTAAGTCATCACTCTACCGTGCCACACATTTAATAGTATAAACAGTAAAAATTTAGAGAGAAGCAATTAGTAGATATACCCCTAAAAATCTTCGTGCGACACATCTGAAGTAGAAGAATAATAGGTTCATCCTTTGCAGATTCAATGTGAGAGTTCACCATATCAGCGTGATCACCCCAGAGGGTACACGGAAGACGATTTTTCCTAATTAAGGAAAATCTGTTTACTAAAGTAGATAAATAAACACCAAATATATAGATGAAATGTAAGAATTTTCGTACTCCAAATTTTCTATCACGACATCAATTGAATTGGTAACAGACGCAGATGATGCGTGGAGCCGAGCACTATCCTTCGCTACAATTTCCCCTATCAAATCTATTTTTTTCAAAAAATAATAATAATAAATCATTGAACTACAGGATTAAACAATGTGAAGGTAAAAAAAATAAAAATAAAAAAACAAAACATTAAAATTAAAATTAAAACGTACCAAAGAGCCGTGTTTCATCCACGTTTTCCTCACTCAATATATCATTAAATGCTCTGAAAGCGAATATAGTAGCAGAAAAGGTTACATCGTGCACCTCAATTACTTGCGTTGTTTTTGTAAAATTTAACTTGTATGCGTGCGACGTAGTCTTGAATTTCATGGTGTTTTGAACAACAACAAAGTTCCGCATGACATATACTAAGTTTTCACGGATCTTATTCGTGAAAGAACTTATAAGATAATTTTTTATACTTGCATGCATCCTTGTGCCCTGTGAACACAAATAATTTTTTATAAGATAATTTTGAACAACAACAGTCTTAAAAATGCTAATTGATATACGCAACATTTGTCTTCTTCAGATGTGTAAACAGTACTTAAGCATACAAAGATATAATAGGCTCACATTCTGCCAATAAGAGCAAAAAAAAAAAAATGAACAGATTAATGTGTTCGTAGTAGTATGAACAGATTTAGTGAGTAATCCCTACCTTAGCTTTGCTGCTTACTCACTTCTTACCGCTGTTTGTAATGGATTTTTTTTATTTTCACTCACTCGCAGTAAGTTATTCCTACCTTAGCTTGCTGCTTACTTGTATGGTTACTCATACGGCCCTACCTTAGCTATATGAACAGATTAATGTGATAATTATTTTTATTTTTACTCACTGGCAGTGAGTAATCCCTACCTTAGCTTTGCTGCTTACTCACTTCTTACCGCTGTTTGTAATGGATTTTTTTTTATTTTCACTCACTCGCAGTAAGTTATTCCTACCTTAGCTTGCTGCTTACTTGTATGGTTACTCATACGGCCCTACCTTAGCTATATGAACAGATTAATGTGATAATTATTTTTATTTTTACTCACTGGCAGTGAGTAATCCCTACCTTAGTTTTGTTGCTTACTCACTGCTTACTCACTTCTTATCCCTGTTTGTAATGGATTTTTTTTATTTTGATTGCCTACCTTAGCTTTGAATTTGATTGCCTTACTCACTGTTTGTAAGGGATTTTTTTTATCTATACGAACAGATTAATGTGATAATTATTTTTATTTTTACTCACTGACAGTGAGTAATCCCTACCTTAGCTTTGCTGCTTACTCACTGTTTGTAACGGAACTGTTTGTAAGGGATTTTTTTTATCTATATGAATAGATTAATGTGATAATTATTTTTATTTTTACTCACTGTCAGTGAGTAATCCCTACCTTAGCTTTGTTGCTTACTCACTGCTTACTCACTTCTTATCCCTGTTTGTAATGGATTTTTTTATTTTGATTGCCTACCTTAGCTTTGAATTTGATTGCCTTACTCATTGTTTGTAAGGGATTTTTTTTATCTATATGAACAGATTAATGTGATAATTATTTTTATTTTTACTCACTGGCAGTGAGTAATCCCTACCTTAGCTTTGTTGCTTACTCACTGCTTACTCACTTCTTATCCCTGTTTGTAATGGATTTTTTTATTTTGATTGCCTACCTTAGCTTTGAATTTGATTGCCTTACTCACTGTTTGTAAGGGATTTTTTTTATCTATACGAACAGATTAATGTGATAATTATTTTTATTTTTACTCACTGGCAGTGAGTAATCCCTACCTTAGCTTTGTTGCTTACTCACTGCTTACTCACTTCTTATCCCTGTTTGTAATGGATTTTTTTATTTTGATTGCCTACCTTAGCTTTGAATTTGATTACCTTACTCATTGTTTGTAAGGGATTTTTTTTATCTATATGAACAGATTAATGTGATAATTATTTTTATTTTTACTCACTGGCAGTGAGTAATCCCTACCTCCGCTTTGTTGCTTACTCACTGCTTACTCACTTCTTATCCCTGTTTGTAATGGATTTTTTTATTTTGATTGCCTACCTTAGCTTTGAATTTGATTGCCTTACTCACTGTTTGTAAGGGATTTTTTTTATCTATACGAACAGATTAATGTGATAATTATTTTTATTTTTACTCACTAACAGTGAGTAATCCCTACCTTAGCTTTGCTGCTTACTCACTGTTTGTAACGGAACTGTTTGTAAGTGATTTTTTTTATCTATATGAACAGATTAATGTGATAATTATTTTTATTTTTACTCACTGGCAGTGAGTAATCCCTACCTTAGCTTTGTTGCTTACTCACTGCTTACTCACTTCTTATCCCTATTTGTAATGAATTTTTTTATTTTGATTGCCTAACTTAGCTTTGAATTTGATTGCCTTACTCATTGTTTGTAAGGGATTTTTTTTATCTATATGAACAGATTAATGTGATAATTATTTTTATTTTTACTCACTGGCAGTGAGTAATCCCTACCTTAGCTTTGCTGTTTACTCACTGTTTGTAACGGATTTTTTATTTTTACTCACTGTTTGTATAAAAAAATATTGTATGCTTAAGAAGTATTTTTAGGGTCTCACTGTTATCAATATCTCACAAATTAGACAATGAGGACGACGTCATTCTAAGGATAACAGAGGTAAGCATCAACAGAGGTAAGTATTAAAAAAACTTACTTGTTTCTGCTTACTTGTATGGTTACTCATACGGCCCTGCCTTACTGTTTTTATCTATATGAACAGATTAATATTGTAAATAAAATGTATAAAAAAATATTGTATGCTTCATTTATGTGTGTAAATAAATGAAGCATACGGCCCTGCCTTACTGTTTTTATATATATGAACAGATTAATATTGTAAATAAAATGTATAAAAAAATATTGTATGCTTCATTTATGTGTGTAAATAAGGATCAACAGGTAAGAAGTAAAGATAGTACTCACGCAGATAAGTGTGCAAATCTTCATCTACTTCAGTAATATAAGGTAAGTAATTAAAAGAACTTACTTGTTTCTGCATTTTTACACACATAATAGTGGGTAAAAAACTTACCTCACGGTCTATTAAGACCATTTCCACGGAGTTAATTTGAGACTTATCTTCAAACTTTGGCAGATCCCACTTGCGCACTACGCGTACTTTGATTGCCCAATTAGCTCGAGTAGAATCCACAGACTTCAACATTTGAAACAAATGAGGCATTTCAACACCGGATACAATATGCAAATAGGTGATATTTTATTTTTACTCACTGGCAGTGAGTAATCCCTACCTCAGCTTTGTTGCTTACTCACTGCTTACTCACTTCTTATCCCTATTTGTAATGGATTTTTTTATTTTGATTGCCTACCTTAGCTTTGAATTTGATTGCCTTACTCACTGTTTGTAAGGGATTTTTTTTATCTATACGAACAGATTAATGTGATAATTATTTTTATTTTTACTCACTGACAGTGAGTAATCCCTACCTTAGCTTTGCTGCTTACTCACTGTTTGTAACAGAACTGTTTGTAAGGGATTTTTTTTATCTATATGAACAGATTAATGTGATAATTATTTTTATTTTTACTCACTGGCAATGAGTAATCCCTACCTTAGCTTTGTTGCTTACTCACTGCTTACTCACTTCTTATCCCTGTTTGTAATGAATTTTTTTATTTTGATTGCCTACCTTAGCTTTGAATTTGATTGCCTTACTCATTGTTTGTAAGGGATTTTTTTTATCTATATGAACAGATTAATGTGATAATTATTTTTATTTTTACTCACTGGCAGTGAGTAATCCCTACCTTAGCTTTGCTGCTTACTCACTGTTTGTAACGGATTTTTTATTTTTACTCACTGTTTGTATAAAAAAATATTGTATGCTTAAGAAGTATTTTTAGGGTCTCACTGTTATCAATATCTCACAAATTAGACAATGAGGACGACGTCATTCTAAGGATAACAGAGGTAAGCATCAACAGAGGTAAGTATTAAAAAAACTTACTTGTTTCTGCTTACTTGTATGGTTACTCATACGGCCCTGCCTTACTGTTTTTATCTATATGAACAGATTAATATTGTAAATAAAATGTATAAAAAAATATTGTATGCTTCATTTATGTGTGTAAATAAATGAAGCATACGGCCCTGCCTTACTGTTTTTATATATATGAACAGATTAATATTGTAAATAAAATGTATAAAAAAATATTGTATGCTTCATTTATGTGTGTAAATAAGGATCAACAGGTAAGAAGTAAAGATAGTACTCACGCAGATAAGTGTGCAAATCTTCATCTACTTCAGTAATATAAGGTAAGTAATTAAAAGAACTTACTTGTTTCTGCATTTTTACACACATAACAGTGGGTAAAAAACTTACCTCACGGTCTATTAAGACCATTTCCACGGAGTTAATTTGAGACTTATCTTCAAACTTTGGCAGATCCCACTTGCGCACTACGCGTACTTTGATTGCCCAATTAGCTCGAGTAGAATTCACAGACTTCAACATTTGAAACAAAGGAGGCATTTCAACACCGAATACAATATGCAAATAGGTGATATGAAATAGGTTTCAACAGGGTGCTTATTTCAGAATGTGTGGGTTTTTATACCAGCTGATTATCCCATATTCTCGTGTTTTTGCAAGTTGCATAGAAACTGCTTATTTTAATTAATGTAATTGTATAGAAAGTTATTCCAGCAGATATTTTCATGGCTAGAAACTTATTCCATCTTCTCGTGTTTTTGAAAGTGGAGCAGAAATTGAATTTGATTGCATAGAAGCTGCTTATTTTAGTTAATGTGATTGTATAGAAAGTTGTCCCAGGAAATTTATTTGTTGTGTTACTGCCAGCAAGTGTGAACGTTGTACACTTGTGAAGTGTGAGCAGAAAATTAATGTAAGCTACCCCATCTTCTCGTGTTTTTGAAAGCGGTGGCCAGATGTTTGCAGAAATTGAATTTGATTGCATAGAAACTGCTTATTTTAATTAATGTAATTGTATAGAAAGTTGAAAGGTCATATTGAAAATGACAGTTGAATGATAGTAAATAAGGCAGACGTTAAATGAATTCACAATTAATTTCATTATTTATTTTTTAAATGATAGTAAAAATAAATGATAATAACATTATTTATTTTTTATATTAATTGTTGTGGAAAACACGTTTTTAGTGGAAGACTGACTTTAGGCGGGAAACTTCTTTGTAGCTACTCTGTTACTTTAATATATATTAAGATAACTCACTTTCAATACATCAAATACATCACTTATCATATATTTATTATATTAATTTTTATGTAATTTTAAAATTATATAAATTAAATATATCACTTTTTGTCAATACATTAAATTTAACCGTTGTTGTTGAATTTTTTAAATTTAAAAGCTCATGTCATCAAAACTTTGTTTTTTAATTAAAAACATAATGAACTCGGGGTACATATTTTTTATAAATGAGTTTGAAATTGAGGTAACATCAGTTTTGAATTAGAGTTCATGAAAAGACTCTTTTGAAGCTCATTAATATAAATGAGCCCCGCCCTGTAAAATTCTAAACAACTGAGCTAAGTCTTAATTTTGAATTCAAACCTGAGATCAAACTCAATAAAATTCTAAACAAATGAGCCTAAGCCTCTATGGCCTGAATGGTTGGTACGCCATTTTTAATAACATATTCTTGTCTACTTTTTATATTTAAAAATCAAATTAAATCAAAATAACTCATAATATAATTTTTTGAGAAATTTGTACAAAAATGGACAAGAATACCTTATTTGTCATGTAATATGAAAAACGGGTTTCTGTAACCCCCCCCCCCCCAAAAAAAAAAAAAAGAAAGAAAATTGTCACAATTTTCTTTTACTTTCAAATAAAAGGAATGTGATAGAGTCATGAAATTCTTTATCAAATTTATCTACAATTTGTTATTTTTTTGTGTATTGCATTACTATTTGTTTTAATCTCTTTGCATTCCTTTGTGTAATAGTGGTTGGGTAGGACTAAGAGGATGGCTCCTCTTGCTACTTTAGAGAAGATCAAGAAAGGTCAGGTATTTGAGTTCTGAGACAAGTTTATTCAGTTTTGTGTTTTTGATTCCTTACTCCTTCTTGGTTTGATTTTTTGGTTGATCTTCTTTGAACAGAGCTTATAATTTTTAGACTGTTATCATTGTTGATGGGTCATTGGATCATTTTTGTTACCAAAATATGTGTTAAATCATCAATCTTGAGCAGCCAATTCTTCCCACCCTTGAAAGATATTTATTATTTAATACCTTATAATAATAAATATAAATGAGGTACACTTTCACGAATAATGCTATGTCTACAAAAAAAAAAAATCTATCATGGATATACATACAATTAATTCTAGATTTATTTATATTAGAAAAAAATTATAGCATTTTCATAAAATTTAATAATTTTAAATAATTTTATCCAAAAAATTAATAACAGTTTGCTCATATATAAAAAATAATTAATAATATTTTTATTTAAAATTAACAATAAATATAATTAATTTATATCTCTTTTTTTATTTCATTTCAATTATTATTAGTTAGGTGGCTCTTACCGAAATTTAATCCATCCACTCACTCTCAAATTGATTTCTTGTGGGTGAAAAGATCCATGAAAAAAGTAACCCCTTTTGTCTGCACTTGACCTTGTGGGTTGCCTGGGAGTGTTGAAATTATGAGAGCCAGGTAGTGTCGTATCTGAGATTTCGGGGCCCTGAGTCGAAATGTAAAAAATAGGCTCCCAAATCATAATGTACATTCAAATTTTATTTTTCATAATAAAATATAAAAAAAATATTCATACCATATCAGAATAAAATTAAAAATTTTATAACTAATCAACTAAAAACTATTCTCCTTACAGTTTTGAAAGCAAAAATATTAATCAAAGTTACAAATTACATAATCAAATTGTTCAAAAGAGTTAAAGAAATGAGAGAGTTTGCCAGAGATTTTCTTATCTGCGTTCAACAGATTTTTTTTTTAGAAAGGGTGGGGAGAGATTTATATGGAGCAAATTTGTCATTTTGACAAAGGGGCAAAATAGTAATTTTCTTTCAAATTTATGGGCCCCTAAATATGGCAAAATCATGGGCCCTGAGACAATGGACTCTTGAAATTGGCTATAGGTCCGGGCCTAGAGACAGGATAGTATGCATGGGTTGTCGGGCGCTTGATTTGATTGAAGGAAAAGTAAATTAGTGTGCTTGCTAGATGTCAATAAATGCAAGGCACGTGGAGGTTATTGAAAAAAATAAAAGAAATTTAGGCCATGATATTTGAGAAAGAAATAATTAATTGGGCCCTAAAGAGTTGAGTGGATCA
This sequence comes from Diospyros kaki, assembly GCA_036245055.1. Classification (NCBI taxonomy): domain Eukaryota; kingdom Viridiplantae; phylum Streptophyta; class Magnoliopsida; order Ericales; family Ebenaceae; genus Diospyros; species Diospyros kaki. The sequence continues at coordinate 43,398,057 of BSEG01000016.1, forward strand.
ACAAACTGCGCCTCTTATTCGTCTATGCGAAGCAACAGAGGGCAAAAGGAAATATGGTGGCAGCCATTAATGTTGTTACGGAGGATAGAGACGACGAGGCCGTCCCGTCCAGAGAAAATGCTAAGCTCACACCTGGAAACATCCAAGGAATCTCCTGTGCAAATCTCCTCCAAATTTCATTCTAAATATTTTTTGAATTAATTATAATAAATTTATAGATAAACACGTTTATATTTATTTTATTAATTGCAATCATATTCTTTTTACCAACCAATAACTCACTGTCAATACATCACTTATTATATATTTATTATAATTTTTAAAATTATATAAATTAAATATATCACTTTTTGTCAATAGATTCAATTTAACCCTTGTTGTTGAATTTTTTAAATTTAAAAGCTCATGTCATCATCAAAACTTTGCTTTTTTTATTAAAAACATAATAAATTTAGAATCTAAAATAGATACATATTTTATATATATAATTACTCTACAGAAACAAAAAGGAAGAGTTACACACGATCGATTTCTGAATATACTTTTTGCATTTGAAAAAATACAAAAGAGTCTTCTTTTTCATTCCTTTCTCTTTTTTTTCTTTATCTTTTTCAAACCCAAATCTAATTTTGAGATAAAGGTTTCTCTCTTTCTAGTTTCTTTTTCTTCTCTCTCCATAATATATTTTTTTTCTTCTCTTTTCAATATTTTCTTCTTATTCTTCTTTCTCTCTCTAATTTCTTCTTCTTATTATTCTTATTCTTCTTATGGCTTTCTTATTTCATCTACATAGACTATTTGTGTTCATCATCTATCTCTCTCCATAATGAATCTAGGTTCATCAAGATAAACTCAAATTTGATCTAGCAATCAGAATATTGAGATTCAATATTCACCAACTCGTAGGCCAATATATGGTTTTTTTTCTACCAACCCTGAGCCAAAGATGCTACATATTTAGCTGGGGGTTGTTTTGTTTTTTTCAAATTGATGATTTTTGAATTCATTAATTAAATTAATGGTTATCTTTTAACCCAAATTAACTCAAAAACCATATCATACTACTTTAAACAATATTAGTTGTATAAAAAGTGAATAATAATAATTTAATAAAAAATTCTTTTAAGTCCTCTGGATTTGTAAAAACTATTTTCTTTTAAAAATTTACAGGCTACAACTTATTAAGTTAAATTGTACATAGACCGATGCTTGCAGGTGCGAAGCGCGTCAAAGATCAGAAACAACAAATCTCTCTCTCTCATCTCTCCTCTCTCTCTCTATATATATATCTATGTATATATATTATATATAGGCCCCATTTGTTGCAACTTAATTAAAGAAATTATAACTTCTAACTTCTTAGATTATAGTTTTTAAAACTTAGAATAAGTTGTGAACCTATTTGCTACAACTTCTTATAAGTTGTATTTAGTTAGTTGTGGTATTTGATACCATAAGCTGTAAAATAACTTATTTTTGTATAATTATCCACAATATCCTTAGTAGTTATAGAATGATAATTTAAAAATTAATTAGTGTATATGTATAAGTTTCAAGTGTTATAAAAAAATTAATTAGAGTACATAGAGATAGGAAAATGGGAGAGAGAAGAAGAGATTTGAAAATAGAGATGGCAGTGGAGAAGAAAAATCCATGATTGTGTAGACAAGAGAGTAATTCTTTGTTAAAAATAAGGATAAAATTATCACAAAAATATAATCATTTAAGCAGAAGTTGTAAAAGTTGGGGTACCCTAGTTTTGAAAAAGTCAGCTTCTACCCCTTCTAAAAATTAGTAAAAACTATAAGTTAAAATTTTATAAACTAAAAAAGCACTACATCCCAACTTTTCTAAAACTAGAAGCTAAAAGTTACAATTAGAAACTAAAAATTACAACTCTTAAGCTGCAACAAACAGGTCTATAAAATCATATCAAATATTCTGATTATTCATTCGTGTTGTGGAATCATAGTTTGGGACAGTTCATTTCTGAGCAGTTCCAATGGCTAGGCCATGCTTGTTAGCTTTGGCGGCGGCGCTGGTGGTTATGAGCTCGCAGAGGTGCGATGGTTTCGGCACGTTCGGCTTCGATATCCACCACCGCTATTCCGATCCGGTCAAGGGAATTCTGGACCTAGATGGCTTGCCTGAGAAGGGAAGTCTCCACTACTACGCCGCCATGGCCCAGCGCGATCATCTTTTTCGCGAGAGGCATCTCCCTGCCACCGCCACCGCCGCCGAGTCTCCTCTCACTTTCGCCGCCGGCAACGACACTCTTCGCATCGCTGGTCTCGGACAGTATGTAGTCGGTTTTAATTTTTCTTTTTTAACGCGGCTTTCCTTTTTACAGCGTGTTTGTCAAGTGTGGAATTTAATGGGATTGGTGTTTTTTAATGCCGTTATTTGCAGTTCCCCCTTCCCTTTCATGTTTAGCTAACAACAAGCGTAATAAGGGGGACCAATGTTCACAATGTTGTTGTCACTAAAATTAGTTTCCCTATTTGCCATATACTTTAATTAGCAGCTGAATCTGATGAACAATACCAATTGTTTGAAACTATTAAGAAAGCTCATTTGTTTGAAAATGAAAGAGGGGAGTGAAGGCAAAATCAAATTGTTGTGGTCAGGGTGCAGGTAATCTGGTCTTGAAGTTGTACGGATATAGTGTAATCCATTTTTCACAGGGGAAAGAAAGAAAAAAGAAAAGCTAACCATTTTGTTGCCGGTAGGATAACAAAAAAGTGTTTCACTTGCCCCCGCCCCCCCCCCCCCAAAAAAAAAAAAAATGTGTTTGGTATTTGAAATACTGAATTTGTAACATTGATATTAAGATTACATTTTCCATATTCATTAAAAATTATTTGTTATTTGTCTTTTTTGGGAATTTCAGTCTGTACTATGCGAATGTTTCTGTGGGGTCACCAGGCTTATGGTTTCTTGTGGCACTTGACACTGGAAGTGACCTGTTTTGGTTACCTTGTGATTGTACTCAATGCGTGACGGGTTTGAATTCAAGCTCAGGAGACGTATGTTCCTTCCCTCTTTGAATTTTATGCTGCTTACACTGCATAATGCCTTTTTTTAATACCATATAACCTCAAGGATGTACGCATGCTTCACTACATTGAGTGGGTTGACTTTATGGATCTAACAAGCACATTTATTGCTAGGAGTATGTTATGTTGTGTTGAACTAGTGTTAAACTCGTGCGATGCACGGAAAATGTAATTAGAATAGATTTATAAATTTAAAAATAAAAAATTAAGTTCGTTATTTTAAATAATTATAACAAAATCAATAAATATATTTTTTTTATTTTAATACTCAACATTTTATCAAAATTTAAGTTTAATTAATTATTCGTTATTTAATGTGCTAATAGAGAACGTTCTTAAATCAATATATCGCCATTTAATGTGTTAAAGAATAATTAACACATTAAGTAGATTATCACATTTTTTTACTTGTCATTTCACAAGATTCTTGACACTTGACATTATCTTTGTTAATGACCTCTTTAATTATATCTTTAATAAAAATAAAAAAAAAATTATCAGTTATAAAGGCATAAATAATTGTATAATCAACTTTATACTTAAAAAATTGTCAGTAATTAGCAAATGACTTAAAAATAAAATTTTGTATTAAAAAACTTTTATCCATAGCATCTACAACAATAATATTTGATATTAAGTTTAGTTTGTATTTGTAACTCGTAGTCTTATATTTTATATTGTTGTATCTAAGTATAAAATTTGACATAAAACATAATTGTCCATCACAAATCAATATTTTGAAAGATCAAACCAACTAACACTTGATTGTTGCATGAATCATTTCACCCTATAAATTTGATGGAAAAATTTATATAAATAATTAATAATAAATTTATTAGGAAAAAAAAATATGTTCATCCATGAAAATCATCTCAATGGGAATGTTATAAGTTTTTAACCTATCTTCAAAACATAAAATATCCCACAGTTTCACAACTCGAACATTTAATGTCCATATTTTGAAAAGTTACTTTAAAAAGTCTTTTATTAAATTGTACAGCATTATATAAAATGAAAAATTTTGACATAAACTTCCTATTTATACACAAAAGCTATTACATTTGAACAACAAATCATTAAATATTTACATTAAATTAAATGTAGTGATTAATTAATTATTAAAGTAAAATAATTTATTATATTATATATTTATTTATAAATTATAATTATAAATATAAATTAAAACTCCTAAACATAAGAAAGTATGAGTCTTTCAATGCTAATTAAAAATTCTCTTAAAATTTTTAATTTATACAATGATAACAAAACATTGAAAATATGGATTTTAACTTATTTTTCTTTCACAATGCATATATTAAATCTTAATTAGTATTGAAAAAATTATGCATTATTCTTGAAAATGTGATATTTTAAATCTTAATTAGCATTAAAAAACTCATGCATTAAATTAAAGGAAATGATTAATTAATTATTAAAGTAAAACTATTTATTATATTATATATTTATTTATAAATTTATAATAAATATAAATATAAATTAAAACTCCTAAATGTGAAGAAGCATGGGTTTTCCAATGTTAATTAAAAATTCTCTTAAAATTTTTAAGTTTTGATTTTAAAATTTAATTTTTGCAATGATAACAAAACTTTAAAAATATAGATTTTGACTTATTTTTGTTTTACTATGCATTACTTTTCTTCTACAGTCTTGAAAATGTGATATCTTACATCATAATTACTATCAAAAAACCCATGCATTAGTATTGAAAATATGATATATGGATTTTGATTTCTTCCATAGTCTTGAAAATGTGATACCTTAAATATTAATTAATTAGCATTAAAAAATCTAAGGTATCATATTTCTAAAGCTATAATATAGTTATTAAATTAAAATTAATAATTAATTAATCACTACCTTTGATTTGATGCAAGTTTTTGAAAAAAAAAAAAATTCACTATTGATTGTCAATTGACAAAATACTTTGGCTAATTATCTTATTTTAATATATTATATAGAATATACAAAAATTAATAACAGTATAAACTTAAAATATTAATTGTCTGATTATTCCAGCTGATTAATAATGATAGTGAGTAATTTATGTAATGGCATAGAAACTGCATCCAACTAATTAGTAATTATCCCAAAAAAATTGCTTATACCTTTTAAATGAAGTGTTATTTTAAATAATAATAGTAGAAAATTTAAATATTAATTTATTTTTTGAAAAAGAAAAAAAAAATTAAACCAATAAAAAGGCAAAAGAGCAAAAAAAAAAAAAATATTGTGAAGCTATTGGATGTGAGAGTTATTGCTATGTTTACTTTCGTAGTGCTTTAGCTTCATATGAAATATACTTTTGTTATGTTTTCATTTTAATAACAATAAAAATTTAAAATATTAATTATTTAATTAATAATAAGAGTGAATAATTAATTTAATTGTATAAAAGCTGTAATTAAATTAATTTTATTTAATTATCTCAAAAATATGTGATTGTTAGGAAGTGTGAAAGTCATATTAAAAACTAAATGATATCTCATTTTAATAACAACATAAATTTAAAATATTAATTATCTAATTATTTCAGTTGATTAATAATGATAGTGAGTAATTAATGTAATGGCACAAAAAATGTAACTAATTAGTGATTATTCCAAAAAAATTATGTACACCTTTTAAATGTTAATTTATTTCTTAAAAAGAAAAAAAATTTAAAACTAGTTTTAGGAGGGAAGTTTTGTGCAACTACTTTTCTACTTTAATATATATTAAGATACTGACATATTTCGAACACTTGGACATGCGTTGGACAGATTCAAACGTGATCTAGAAAGAAGAATTATTGAGTACCCTAAGGAAAAAATAGTTTAGTCAATTGATAGATTTGTTTAACCTATTTGAAATTATTGTCTGAGTTGGACTACTGCTACTGTTGCTCATGTCTTGTTTTGTTGGTCAGCTTGTTTCACCAGGATAACAGCTGATTAATGTGTACTTGTAAGATTTTGATCTTTAATTGCTCTAAAAGCAGGGTGCCATCAACAATAAATGATTCTTTCCTATTTCGAAAAATTGGATCAGTAAAAATATAAGTGTATGGATATTCATTTGTTTATTATTGCCATCACTAACTGGATGATTACTTCTTTAACCTTTTTGTGTGGCAGGAAATTGACTTAAACATATACAGCCTTAATAAATCATCGACAAGCATGAAAGTTTCCTGTAACAGTACCTTTTGTGGAAAACAGAGAAAATGTTCATCGAAATATAATGCTTGCGCTTACCAAATTCAGTATCTTTCTAATAATACTTCATCTTCTGGGATTATAGTAGAGGATATCTTGCACTTAACTTCGGATGACCGTCAATTGAAGAAAGTTGATGCACAGATTCCATTCGGGTAAGCAATATGTTGTACTGATTCATTGTCAAAACTTTTTTGGGTAGATAATATGGACCTTCGTTTGATTTTTGTCAATATCATTACCTTCCATATTTACAACATTTTAGTGGGGTCACAGGGGCGTGATAGTCTAATGCTCCAACAAATGTCATCAGTAGATATTAATGTTTTCTTTTTCTCATATTTGATTTGCTGTATGCCAATTTTGTATTTCTTCTTGTGGGTGTCTTCTTTTGTTTCTTCTATGGTAGACTTCTATGTTTCTTGCAATTTCTTTTTCACCAGCACGTTTAACTGTTTCATGTATAACACTTTTGCAGCTGTGGCATAGTTCAGACTGGTTCATTTTTGGATGGTGCAGCTCCAAATGGTCTATTTGGGCTTGGAATGGATAATGTATCTGTGCCTAGTGTTTTATCAAAGAAGGGGCTGTCTGCAAATTCCTTTTCCATGTGTTTTGGACCAGATGGAATTGGGAGAATTAGTTTTGGAGATAAAGGCAGCTTAGAACAAGGAGAAACGCCTTTCAATGTTCATTCATCACAGTATGTGCAATCAACCTTTGTTTGTGAATCCTGATGGCAAGCTTGCATAAGTGCTAATTGTTCAATCACACTCAAACCTTTTCCCTGCCTACTTGGCGTGAGCTATAGGAGTTCTTTGTCTGCTTTCCATTCTATAAAGGGCTGTAATTCCTTTTAAATCTCAATATGTTCACAATGTCAGTTTGAACATGGATCCCAACTATTTAATTGCATGTAATGTATAACTTTTTTTTATTTGTTTTGAACAAAAAATCACGTGTTTCTGCTGACGTTAGATTTTTATTCGAAATTCTTTGCAGTCCAACTTATAATGTTAGCTTGGAACAAATTCTCGTTGGAGATAATGTCTCTGATGTTAGTTTCAGTGCAATCTTTGACTCTGGCACCTCATTCACATACCTGAATGACCCAGCTTATAGGGTTATCTCAGAAAGTGTAAGTAGTTTGAATAATTTACTTATTGAATATGTAAGCAATCAATTACTTATTACTTATAGCTACGTTGGCCTATCGTTCAGTTCAATTCCCAGGCGAAAGAGAAGCGGCATCCCTCTGATTCTCGGCTCCCTTTTGAGTATTGCTACGAATTAAGGTCATTTCAACCTGGGAACTCAAAACTGACTCATTTTAATGGGCTTCTTCTTTTGAACCTTCAAGGACTGACTCTCTCACACATGCAGTTTAAATCAAACAAGCTTTGAGATCCCATCACTGAATTTTACCATGCAAGGTGGAAAGCAATTCTCCGTTGTGGATCCGATTGTACAACTTTCTAAAGAGGTAATGTTTCACTTTCATCTATAGGTCCTCATCTGTTTGAGGTAAGTCCTAGTGCTGCATCTTAGAATTTACTGAACGTGTTCTCCTGATTCTCAGGGCGAAGGAAACTTATATTGTTTAGCTGTGGTCAAAAGTGAGGATATAAATCTCATTGGACGTAAGTATCTTGCTGCATAGCACACTGCATTTTCACATATATTCAATTTGATTCATACGTGTAATTGCCTAGCTAGAACTGTAGTCAAACCCAAGGGTGTAGACTTGTAATGATAGATGGCTTTAACTTTAGCCATGTTCAACTCATCAAATTTTCTATTCCTTGCTATGTGGCTTTAACTTTAGCCACGTTTAACTCATCAATTTTTCTATTTCTTGCTATCACCACGTGGGTTTCTTATTACTAAAAAATGATTGGGAAGTGGGCCAACAAAGTTTGATCATTGTACTGTACAATTACAAACGAATCTCAAAATAGGGTTTTGAATTCTATTCTAATAAATTAGCATCTCAAACTTCTAGTATTTCCAATATTAGCCATATGTTCCGGTTCATTTGCCGAACATACAGAAAATAGGCATGTGAAAATTGTGTAGTAATTCTTCAAGGCAATGAGGCATGCCGTGCCCTTTCATCCACAAATACCTGCCATCAAATGTGCCCCATGAATGGCGAACATAAACATATTATTATTGCATATCAATCTAATACAATTGTTGGAAATAGAGAAAACAGGGGAAGAGATAAGCATCAAATATAACAGAGGAGGAGAAACTCTCTCTAAGCTGATTCATTTGGACTTGGGGCACCACTAGAACAAACTCTCACCATGCTGTAGCAAAGTTGCATACATTTGACCTTTTCTAGACCCACCAATTCGGGAAGTGTTGTGCTCTCATTATCAGAAAGAATATTCTGAAGCCCGTGTCAAAAGACTGATGCTATAACCTATCAAGTCTGGTTTAATCCCATCTGAGTGCGTAATGCTAATACAATGTTACCAAGTAAATTGTTCCTTAAGCTTGAATAATCTAGTATTTAAACCGATTTATCTTACATAATGTTAAGCCCATCCTAATCAACTACTTACATATAACTAGATTTTGAAGAAGATTCCTCACAAAGTTGTCCCAAGCGGCAAGTCAAAAATGGAGATAATTGAACTTGGCACAAATCTTTATATCATGTACTCTGATATTTTCTCCATATTGCTAATCAAACTGCCATCTTTGAGCATTCTGTTTCCACCTTGAAATACATCTATTAATTTCATATCTTCTCCTATCTCACCTCACTCAATAAAATCTCAATTCTTTTTGCAGCACAATTTATTATTCTAAAACTCTGTTCTTTATTTTCACTTTCAAGCACTAGTTTGCCTGTACAAGGAACTAAATCAAACTCTACAGAATTATCAGATCATCTTTTCTCACTATTGCCACAACTATTGATCTTCCTTTGCTGTCCCACATTTTCTGCCCATTCTATCTTCAACTTGTACAACCACAATCAAATGTAAAGCCAATAAACCAAAATGGAAATTATCAAACATATAATTTCTTTTCCTCTCTTATTGTTCTGCTTTATTTTCTACTCTTCAGTGTCAGCCTCCAAGTCACTGCCTATGAGATCTTGGTTGCTTGCTGGATGTGCAAGAGGTTCCGACAATATGAACAATAAGAGAGGTGAAGGGAAAAAGGAGAGGGTGAAAGAGAGGAGAAATTGATTTCGGTGGATTTGGCTAGGTTGGGAAAAATGATTAGGTAGTTGTAGAAAAGAAGGGTGGCTTCCAGCATGGTGGGGCTCTAAATTTGTTAATTCAATGAATATTTAGCAAGATATGATTGGGATTTTAGATTCACATCTAAAAGTACAAAAGATAATAGGTGGCGGTTGATTATTTCAGTTGCCTAGTTTGCTAATTGTTATGAGATGCTTGGTTAATTTGTCTATTTCAAGTTGACAATTGCTAAAAGAAAAGAAAAACAAGTGTAGGTAGTTTATAGTGTCGATTGAAAGATGAAGTTCAAAGTGAGATTGGTATGAAGTGTATGGGTGCAAAATCCAAAAGTCATATGTTCTTTGAATAAATGACTTTCAAAGTGGGATATTGCTTGATTAAGTTTCATTTCTCTTTTTCAAGTAAATTGTTATTCTTAAACAAAAGTCCGAAATGGTGTGCTCTAGCTATAGTAGGCTCCTGGCTTGATTTCTCTTGTGCTATCTGAATCCATACTAGAGACACCTTAGTTTGGTGCCTTTTTCTTGTCAACCTGTTAGTACTTTAAATGCGCCATAATCCAGTTACTATAAAATCTCTTTTTGTCTACATTTACTATAAAATCTCTGTTGACTTGTACCATTTGTTGGAGTAACAGAATCATTTATTTCTAAATGAAGTTTGAAATGAAGGCTTTGGGCGAAGCCTCTAGTACCATTGCAATAGAGGTTCAATCTGATATCTTCACCTATTTATCACTCATTGTTGAGGAGATGAATTTAGTCAAGTCAGTCACCAGAAAATAGTTTAGAGAAGAGAGAACGGAAGAGAAGTATGTCTTATGCACCTAGAGTTGGCACTGTAATGTGCATGGGTTTGTACAGTACATGATATTGTTGAGGATTTATTTCATTAAGAAAATAATGAAGCAGGATGTGGCTGTAGAACCTATTAGCATGGAGCTACTTGTTCTAGATCCTATGACAAAGCATTGCTTGCGAAATGATCTGAAGTACATACACTTCATTTAGGGCACTGTACTGTGTTCAGCACAGAATGTTGTGCAGTTAGTACAATATTTGTTAACTATGAATGCAACTGAGAGGATGATGTTATAGTGGATGTGCAGTTGTACAAAAAATAAGAAAATAAGAAATGAGGTTGTATGTAATAAGGTTAGAGTGACACCTATTGAAGATAAGATGAGCGATGCATGATTATGATGGTTTGTACATGTGAGAATAAGACTGGTAGACACATATATAAGACAATTGGGTGACATGGAGGAGGCTTTAGGGAGGGGAGCCAATGGGGAAGGGATGGTTTGCACATGTGAGAATAAGACTAGTGGATGCACTTGCATGGCGACTGGGGAAATGGAGGATGTTTGTAGCAAGAGAGCAAAGGAGGGAGGCAAAAAAAAAAGAAATGGTGGGAAACCTTTCAGCATGAAATGGATGTAATGGTTTAGGAGTTTAGGGTTTAAGTTTTAGTTGTGATTGCTGTTGTACTTTCATTTTCAGACATGTTTAGGAAATAGAAGGGACATGTGAGTCCATAGGTTGGACCATATCACGACGTGCTTAAAGTTGTGATGGTTTTTTTTCTTTTTTTTGACAAAGTTGTTTGAACTTTGAACTATGTCTGGCATAAAATTTGCAGATACAATAAGCTTTTGGGTAAAGAGTACAAAAGATGAAATTGAGCCTAATTATAATCTCAAAAAAAAAATAATTACTCTCTTTCCAGTAGGTTGAATGATGTGAGAATATTTCTATGCTAGGTTTTCTTCAACGCAATAAACCATGACAGGATGCTTTTAAAAAGGAAGAAGGCTACTTTAAATGTTCATCAGAATAGAACTAGTGGAAGTTATGTTTAAATACCCCTGTTGAAAATAGCCATTAGCTCAAAAGGAAAAATGCCCTTCACTTGTTGCCTTGCTTTACTGCCAAAAACCATTCATTCATGCACTGACCATATTGATCTTTGATTATGAACCAGAAAACTTCATGACTGGCTACCGTATTGTTTTCAATCGCGAAAAGATGGCTCTGGGCTGGGAGGCATCCAACTGTGAGTACATCTTGATGAGCATTGATCACATTTCGTAATGCACATCTGTGTGGATGGAAGTTGCAAAGTACCAACGACCAACTTGTTTTTGCAGGTTATCTCCGATAGACCGTGATAATATCCTTTGACCGATCTCCAGAAAGCTATTGATCTCCAAGTTTCTTTCGATCTCAAAGAGACATTTCGCATATTTAAAAAATATTCAGTCTTTTGAATATTCGTTTTAGCCCAAATGATACTTTGGGTTTTCAGACTTTTTTTGGTGTGTGTGTGTGTGTCTCTTAGTAGACTTTTGGTTGTGACGTATTAGTTTTATTAAGTGTACTGTGTAGATATATTGTTTTTGAAACTTTGCCTCTCGTTCTTGCTTTATGGGGGCTAAGATTGCAATCAATGTTAATATAATTAATTAATTTAAAATTAAGTGGTTTAGACATCCAAATAGCGTGCATAAATGGAACTGTTGATTTAAAAAGCATGGGAGACTGAGGATGTTCACTTAATGACCCTAATTTCCAACTCAAAAAGAAAAGGCACTGAATAATAATAATAATAATAATAATAATAATAATAATTCAGCCTCCCGCCGATGACGGCAATCCTATCAATTTGTGCGGACTTTAGACTTTGAATTGGCATTGCCATTGCCATCAGTTGGGCTACGTGTAACCAAACCCAACCAAATTAATTGATGCCATTCCATTTAAATTTCAATCTCAACTTCAACTTCAACTTCAGCTTCAACCGTCCCCACCAACCTCCTCTCACTTTCTTCAATAATTTCTCCCAATTTTTTCAATCACAATTACAACTTCACAAGCAAACCACACCTTTGAGGAGAGGTTTCAAGATTTTTTAGATCTTGGGTTAAAGTTTTCTTGTGTTCACATAATCTAGAAGAAAAATGCAAATTATCAAACACGTTTAGGGTATTGGACTAGGTTGTTCCGTCGAATTGAATTAATCAATATTAATTTAGTTAGTTTATTTATTTATTTTAAAAAAAATAGGGTATTGGACTAGGTTGTTCCGTCGAATTGAATTAATCAATATTAATTTAGTTAGTTTATTTATTTATTTTAAAAAAATTTAATAGAAGACTGATAGGGCCAAGCGACGAATAGAGTCGTCCAAGGCTCAATCCGTTGTTTAAGAGAGTTGTTTGGGAAAAGCTGATTGTCTAGGAGAAGGTGGTATGCAAGATAGAAGTAAGTTAGAAGTCATGTGAAAATCCTTTTCTACTAGCTTGACCTTTCTCATTTCAGACACCTTGACAACTTCACTTTTTTTGGTCCATCCTTCCTAGGCCACCCATTGCATTCTAGAGCATATTGAATATTTTTTCTGCATTCGAACTTCTACATGTCATCTTTTGACTTAAGCATTGGAGGCCCTCGAGAGAGAGAAATGTCTATGTGTCTTCTAACTTGTTTTTGTCTTGCAAACCACCTTTTTTTGGACAATCGGCTTCACTCGAACATCAGTTATAACCTCTCCCGGACAACCCTATTCTTTGTCTGGTCCTACTAACCTCTTGCTAAGCTTCCTCAAAACAGACAAATTCTATTTATTGTATTCAGATAACAATATTATTATTTAATATTTAAAAAAAATCAACTAGAAAGGTGTCTCAAGATTTTTGTTTTTTTATTTTTCTTTTCTATATGTCTTAATTGGGTTTTTAAAACATTTAATTAATGTCACGCCCCCAAGGTATAACTTGCTTTATGAATATTCATTTATTTATTGATTTGGTGGAGGATAAGAAGGTTGGTAATTTGCCAGGTTTCTACTAGACAGGCAAATGCAAGGCAGGTTTGGATGATTGGTCCACCTACTTTACTCTTCTAGGTAGGTTTTGTATTAATATTTTACAATTATATATAATTTTATAATCATTTTTCAAATATAAAAAAAATTAAATAAAAAATGAGATTTGAAAAGCCCAACTTTTCAAAATTGAACTAAACTTGAAAAATAATTAAAATAATTTTTTTTTTTCATGTTTAACGAGAGTTATAACATCTCACATTTGATCTTGTCATCGTTACACGTAATGTCTCTTTACTTTGTCCATTATTGCTCGCTTATTAAAGATAAAGTAAATTTAGATCGTTGAAGCCTAACACTACCTATAAAAAATGAGTCATCCATTAATCTTTAAACACCATTTGTCATTGATTAATTCTAAGTAAATAATCTAGTTTCGTCCTATCATCTACCAATATAAGTTGTTGCAAATGATACTTGCTAAACACCCCCCTGATCCCCCCATATTGTAGACTCTTTGGCATGATTTTTGATTTCCTATTTTGCTTAGTCATCATTGCTCTAATGTTGGGTCACTACTAATAAGCTTAATTAGAGACTCGTAAAGATAGTTGATTAGAAGTTTGCAAACAAGTTCATTTATAAATACATTAATAATATATTTTAATTAAATATGTTTAAATTATTATATATATTAATTTAAATAAATTATTAAGTTTAAAAAAAAAGTCTAACAAATTTGAGCTCAATGTCAAGCTTGTCGGAAGCTTGTAGGGTTTGAGTTTATGTTGAGTTTGAGCCTAAACTTGATTCATTAACTTTTTGACTAATCGAGCAAAACTTTAACGTTTGAGTCAAGATTGAGTCTAGAAATTAACTTGCCAAGTCGAACCTAAACTCAACAACATTCAGTTCAATTTGATTCGATTGCGTAGTCAATTATTATAATAATTGTTGTTTGAATATTATCTAATAACATTTTATTTTTATTAAATTAGTTAACTTTTTTTTAATAAAAATAATTCTACACAATCACAAACGCTCAAATTAAACTCCACATTCATATTCGAAAAAGCACTCACTTAAATTTTTTTATATTTTTTAAAATTATAGTGAGTAATTTAACACTTAATTAAAAATAAATTCAAAAATTTTATTTTGTAGTCTAAGGAGCGATCGCCGGCATCGCTTTCACAACCGAGCCGACTACTCTCTCTCTCTCTCTCTCCGTAGCAGCAGAAGAATGCGAGGCATCGACCATACACAGACCGATGCTTGCAGGTGCGAAGCGCGTCAAAGATCAGAAACAACAAATCTCTCTCTCTCTCTCTCTCTCTCTCTCTCTCTCTCTATATATATATATATATGTGTGTGTGTGTGTGTGTGTATTTTATATAAAATCATATCAAATATTCTGATAATTCATTCGTGTTGTGGAATCATAGTTTGGGACAGTTCATTTCTGAGCAGTTCCAATGGCTGGGCGGTGCTTGTTAGCGGTGGTGGCGGCGGCGGCGCTGGTGGTTTTGAGCTCGCAGAGGTGCAATGGTTTCGGCACGTTCGGCTTCGATATCCACCACCGCTATTCCGATCCGGTCAAGGGAATTCTGGACCTAGATGGCTTGCCTGAGAAGGGAACTCTCCACTACTACACCGCCATGGCCCAGCGCGATCATCTATTTCGCGGGAGGCATCTCGCTGCCACCGCCACCGCCTCCGAGTCTCCTCTCACTTTCGCCGCCGGCAACGACACTCTTCGCATCGCTGGTCTCGGACAGTATGTAGTCGGTTTTAATTTTTTTTTTTTTAACGCGGCTTTCCTTTTTACAGTGTGTTTGTCAAGTGTGGAATTTAATGGGATTGGTGTTTGGAAATGGAACTTTCCATAATTCGAACGGAGCATTTCAATAAAAAGGAAAGAAAGAGGAATTTGATCTTTTGGTATGTTAAAAGGAAGGGAAATTCTATTTAGAACCTATGTTTTTACTCTTCATAACCCAAACTTCATAAAATTTTACATTAATTTTAAAATTCCTATTTTACCCCTCCCACAACTCCTATAGCTCAAGCCAAGTAGGCAGGGAAAAGGTTTGAGTGTGATTGAACAATTAGCACTTATGCAAGCTTGCCATCAGGATTCACAAACAAAGGTTGATTGCACATACTGTGATGAATGAACATTGAAAGGCGTTTCTCCTTGTTCTAAGCTGCCTTTATCTCCAAAACTAATTCTCCCAATTCCATCTGGTCCAAAACACATGGAAAAGGAATTTGCAGACAGCCCCTTCTTTGATAAAACACTAGGCACAGATACATTATCCATTCCAAGCCCAAATAGACCATTTGGAGCTGCACCATCCAAAAATGAACCAGTCTGAACTATGCCACAGCTGCAAAAGTGTTATACATGAAACAGTTAACCTTGAAATACATCTATTAATTTCATATCTTCTCCTATCTCACCTCACTCAATAAAATCTCAATTCTTTTTGCAGCACAATTTATTATTCTAAAACTCTGTTCTTTATTTTCACTTTCAAGCACTAGTTTGCCTGTACAAGAACCTAAATCAAACTCTAAAGAATTATCAAATCATCTTTTCTCACTATTGCCTCAACTGTTGATCTTCCTTTGCTGTCCCACAATTTCTGCCCATTCTATCTTCAACTTCCACAACCACAATCAAATGTAAAGCCAATAAACCAAAATGGAAACTATCAAACATATAATTTCTTTTCCTCTCTTATTGTTCTGCTTTATTTTCTACTCTTCAGTGTCAGCCTCCAGGTCACTGCCTATGAGATCTTGGTTGCTTGCTGGATGTGCAAGAGGTTCTGACAATACGAACAATGAGAGAGGTGAAGGGAAAAAGGAGAGGGTGAAGGAGAGGAGAAATTGATTTCGGTGGATTTGTCTAGGTTGGGAAAAATGATTAGGTAGTTGTAGAAAGGAGGGGTGGCTTCCAGCATGGTGGGGCTCTAAATTTGTTAATTAAATGAATATTTAGCAAGATATGATTGGGATTTTAGATTCACATCTGAAAGTACAAAAGATAATAGGTGGCTGTTGATTATTTCAGTTGCCTAGTTTGCTAATAGTCATGAGATGCTTGGCTAATTTGTATATTTCAAGTTGACAATTGCTAAAAGAAAAGAAAAACAAGTGTAGGCAGTGTATAGCGTCGATTGAAAGATGAAGTTCAAAGTGAGATTGGTATGAAGTGTATGGGTGCAAAGTCCAAAAGTCATATGTTCTTTGAATAAATGACTTTCAAAGTGGGATATTGCTCGAGTAAGTTGCATTTCGCTTTTTCAAGTAAATTGTTATTCTTAAACAAAAGCCTGAAATGGTGTGCTCTAGCTATGGTAGGCTCCTGGCTTGATTTCTCTTGTGCTATCTGAATCTATACTAGAGGCACCTTAGTTTGGTGCCTTTTTCTTGCCAACCTGTTAGTACTTTAAATGCGCAATAATCCAGTTACTATAAAATCTCTTATTTTCTACATTTACTGTAAAATCTCTGTTGACTTGTACCTTTTGTTGGAGTAGCAAAATCATTTATCTCTAATTGAAGTTTGAAATGAAGGCTTTGGGCGAAGCCTCTAGTACCATTGCAATCGAGGTTCAATCTGATATCTTCACCTATTTATCACTCATTGTTGAGGAGATGAATTTAGTCAAGTCAGTCATCAGAAAATAGTCTAGAGAAGAGAAGTATGTCTTATGCACCTTGAGTTGGCATTATAATGTGCATGGGTTTGTACAGTACATGATATTGTTTAGGATTTATTTCATTAAGAAAATAATGAAGCAGGATGTGGCTGTTGAACCTATTATCATGGAGCTACTTGTTCCAGATCCTATGACAAAGCATTGCTTGTGAAATGATCTGAAGTACATACACTTCATTTAAGGTATTGTACTGTGTTCAGCATAGAATGTTGTGCAGTTAGTACAATATTTGCTAACTATGAATGCAACTGAGAGGATGATGTTATAGTGGATGTGCAGTTGTACAAGAAAAGACAAAGAGGTTGTATGTAATAAGGTTGGAGTGACACCTATTGAAGATAAGATGGGGGATGCATAATTAAGATGGTTTGTACGTGAAAATAAGACTAGTAGACACATATGTAATGCAATTGGGTGACATGGAGGAAGCTTATAGGGGGGGGAGCCAATGGGGAAGGGATGTTTTGCACATGTGAGAATAAGACTAGTAGATGCACATGCTTGGCTACATGGGGAAATGGAGGATGTTTGTAGCAAGAGAGTGGAGGGAGGCAACAACAACAAAAAAAATGGTGGGAAACCTTTCAACATGAAATGAATATAAAGCTTTAGGGTTAAGGTTTTAGTTGTGATTGTTGTTGTACTCTCATTTTCAGACATGTTAGGAAATACAAGGGACGTGTGAGTCCATAGGTTGGACCATATCAAGACATGCTTAAAGTTGTGGTGGTTTTTTTTTTTTTTTTTTTGACAAAGTTGTTTGAACTTTGAACTATCTCTGGGATAAAATTTATAGATACAATAAGCTTTTGGGTGAAGAGTATAAATGATGAAATTGAGCCTAATTATAACCTCCAAAAAAAAAAAAAATTACTCTCTTTCTGGTAGGTTGAACGATGTGACAATATTTCTATGCTAGATTTTCTGCGATGCAATAAACCATGACAGGATGCTTTTTAAAAGGAAGAAGGCTACTTTAAATGTTCATCAGAATAGAACTAGTGGAAGTTATGTTTAAATACCCCTGTTGAAAATAGCCATTAGCTCAAAAGGAAAAATGCGCTTCACTTGTTGCCTTGCTTTACTACCAAAAACCATTCATTCATGCACTGACCATATTGATCTTTGATTATGAACCAGAAAACTTCATGACTGGCTACCGTATTGTTTTCAATCGCGAAAAGATGGCTCTGGGCTGGGAGGCATCCAACTGTGAGTACATCTTGATGAGCATTGATCACATTTCGTAATGCACATCTGTGTGGATGGAAGTTGCAAAGTACCAACGACCAACTTGTTTTTGCAGGTTATGATACTACAAACTCCAACCTTCTACTCATAAACCCACAAAACTCTAGTGCAGTTCCCCCTGCATCTACCGTGGAGCCACAAGTGACATCAGGTCCTCAAAGTGGTTCTGATAACCCCACTCCCAGTGCCGTGCCACCTCCAGAAAACAGTTCGCCGCATCTGAATTCTTTGGCGGGTACCCTATTCATGGCATTCATCTGCCTGGGTGTGCATTATTATATTATTATTGATCCTTCCTGGTGAGGCATTTTACATCTCCTGCCCTGCTTCATATATATTTTTGTTGGCTTTCATATGCTAGTGTTCCGTCGGCATTATGTTAGTGGAAAGGATGCATACCCAGGCTTCCAATCTCTATGCCTTCGTATTTCCCAGCTTATCCTTCCTCCCACACTCTCAAACACTGATCTAAACACTCAGCTACACCTTGAGAGTTCTATTTTTGGAGAAAATACCAATAAAGCTGCCCATCAATATACTAAGCATACCACTAGAATATTCACAGCTTCCCTATGCACTCAATTTTAACCCTTTTGGACTCTTCCAATCTTATATCTTACCTAAGGAACTACTATCATATCTCATACCTAGAGAGACCTTCTAAGCAACCAATCCTTGCTTACCTTTCCCTCTGGCCTCTTATTCCTTGGCTATACTATAAGATCACTTTTCTTTTAGTTTCCACATGGATAATGGCTGTTAGTGATGCCTATTTGATCCAAATTAAGCCTTCATGTGCTACTTTACACAATGGCCATTTGTCTAGCATTTTTCCTAGACTTTTCCCATTTTCAGCACCTTCCTTAATTCTCAAATAGACACTTCACAGCACTCCACCCCTTTAACCTAAGGGATCTTTCATCTAAGTCCAACATTCTCCCCAAATTTACATGGCTCCATGCCATTCATTTGGACATGAGTGCATCACCTCTTCTAATACAAGAGGTTCTATTTTCCAGCCTGCTCCTTAGCACTCAAATCTAAGCCTAAGCATCCTTCAAACCCAACATTCCATACCTCACTGGTAGATTACTTGTAGTTCTATCTTTTACCCATCCTAGACAACACTAGACCTTCTATTCCCTTGCTCATTACCTACAAGATGATTCTCCTTCCCTTTCATTGCTTAATCCAGATTTTGATCAGCCATGGGCTTCACCACACAAGACAACCCTTGCACACACCCTTTTCCCCTCACTGTTCACAAGGACTCTTACTGCAAGAGCCAAAACTATCTTAAACACTAGCTTCCTCCCTCTCACAATTCAGCCTAAGCTTACACAATGAATCTGATCAAAACATTTTCCAGATTTCCCTATTGCTATACGCTGGTTCATAGGCTAGTTTAGGACATTCCCAAAGGATTCTCCTTGCTGTTTTTTTTTCTTTACACAGCATTCCAGATTCCATCCCTTGCCCTTGGAATCAACTAATTCCACGTCCTATTAGTAGAGTTTTCCCTCATAGGTAAGAACCCTAGCTTTAGGAGACCTAGGCATACCTATTCCACAACTCTACTCCACCTAACTTTTCATACCAGAAGCAATTTCCAGCAAGCTTATTTTTAATTCTAGCAAGCTCATATACGCTTGGGAATTCCTCAGGGGCATACCATCTCCACTAGGTTCACCTCACCTAGCTACACCGTGAGACAAGGCCTAGATAGGTTCCCAAAACATCTTAGAAACTTATTTCTAATGGGATTTATCATTTACTGATTTTGGAGACTTCTAGATTTGGAGACCTAGTCAAACTACCTGGTTTCTATTCCTATACACCTGCAAATTTTCCCCTCTCCTAATATCCCTAGCCTTAGATATCTTTCCTAGTCCTTGCTCACCATCCTCAAGAAATGCCCTAACCGAAGTTATCATAGGCTATCCTTAGTGGCTGCAGCTTATCCACAGGACCTGCAAGCATGCACCACATAACCTCTATTCTTGAGGGTTGTTTCCATCTCTCTAAGAGATCCTAGCAACTCTTAGGACTTCAATTCTCACAATCTAATTATTCTTAAGGATATTAGGCTTTCTATAACAACAGGGATAGATATTACAGCTTCTTAATAATCTGGAATAGCTCCACCATGCATCCTATTCTCGTATCTCCGACTCCCTTAACCTTACTTTGATGCCTAGACAAACCATTCCCCCCTCCACCATGACTTTGTGGGTAAATACCCTTTTCCTATGAGAATTACACCCTAACCCTAGGACCTATGCTATTTTTACTGCATACCTAGAAAGACTATGGGACATCCGCACTCACATAGCCAAAACCACACATGGTGTTTGAACATTCAGGGCTAGTTCTTTCTTGGGATTCTTTCTTCCTATTTGGGAAATTCTTCTTCATATGTGCTTCTTCATGGCAATGAAAGCATTTAATCACTTTCTTGCCACTCCTAGACTTAGACCGAGACCTACCTTTAAAACTAGGGTCTCCTTTTTCTGTTCTAGAGTTCACTACCAAAGCTTCTATGGCAGATTTCTGGGACTCTACTTTGTGCTGCAAATCCTTGGAATGCAAAGCTCCTATCACATCATCTAGAGTCAGCTTATCTCTTCCATGTTTCAAGATATCCACAAAGGTCTCATGGGACTTAGGAAGAGAGTGCAATAAGATCAAAGCCTTATCCTCATCTTCATACTTAATATTTATATTCTCAAGATCCAAACACAGTTTATTAAAACTGTCCATATGATCTTGCAACCTTTGATTTTCACTTATCTTGAAAGAAAAGAATATGGTCTTTAAGTATAACCTGGTAGAAAGAGTCTTGGTCGTGTAAAGGGTTTCTAGCCTATTCCAAAGGTCCTCCGCGGTTGTCATGTTTGACACCTCCCGCAAGACTTTGTCTCCTAGACTTAGAATTAAGGTATTAAATGCTTTCTTGTTGATTTCTTTTCTCTTATCACAGATTTCCTTTTTCTGTTCATCCGTAAGGGATTCTGGTGGTTTTTCCTCACTGCCTAAGGCCTCTTCCAGCCCTAAATTTCCTACTAAAGCCCTCATCTTTATTTTCCAAAGGCCGAAATCATTCTGGCCATCAACTTCTCTATGTCATACCTAGTTGCAACCATTATTTGACACTATTCTATGACCGAGAATCAAAACAGAAGAAATCTTGATGAATCTTGATACTAGAAATAGGCTCTGATACCAATTTGTTATATCTAGGGTTGCTGGAACTAATTTCTTGGATAGAAATTCTACCACACTTACTCTCACACACTCACGGATTTGATCTAAGGAACAGATTTAATAGAATCAACAGAAAATAAAACCGAAAATAGAATTAAACCAATCAAGAAACACAAACCACACATCCACAAGAACATCAAGATTATCTTGGTTCATACCATGTGAATGGCACTACATCCAGCCTCTAAGATCCTCCTGAGAGCAGTCTTTATTTCCAGAAATCGAGTAGTACAGTAGCGGCCCTTCTCTCCCTTCTATTCCCAAGCGCCCCAATTGTTTTCCCCCAAGATTACAAAGCTAATAGCCGTAGCCTTTCCCTCAGAAACAATTTGCACTCGTTACAAACAGAAAAATGAGAACTCTCTCTCCATTTGCTACCCCTTGCCCTCTATTTATAATAGTGGGTGGATATCCCAATGAATATTATTAGATATTTATACTGCCATCGTCTTCTTCTTATACCATATACTCGAGACAACCTTTAACATCCTGTTAATGAGATAGCAAGCAGCAAGGACAACTTCAGTCCAAAAGCGAAAAGGGACATGATGATGTAGAATAAGAGTGCGAGCAGTTTCAATCAAATGTATGTTTTTATGCTCAACAACCCCATTCTACTGTGGTGTATATGCACAAGATGACTGATGCAAGATCCCCTGAGAAGACATAAAGGTAGTAAGGGGAATAGAAAAATACTCAGGGGCATTGTCATTGCGCAATACTTGGACAAAGGTATGAAATTGCGTTTTGATTTCAGCACGAAAGGATTCAAAAATTGAGAATAACTCATAACGATTTTTCATTAAATATAATCATGTGCAACAAGAATAATCGTCGATAAACGTTACAAAATATTGAAAACCCAAAACAGACACGACACGACTCGAACCCCAAACATCGGAAGCAAACGGGGACACAGCCTAATTATTGACACGCTTTGGAAAAGAAGTGCGAGACTGTTTTCCAAGTTGACAAGACTCACAATGAAAAGACGACAAACTAGATAAACTGGGGATCATCTTCTGAAACTTAGCCAAACTAGAATGTCCCAAACGATTGTGGAGAAGAGCAGGAGACTCAGTCACTGAGCAAGTAATATGCAAAAAGGTTGAGATGATAAAAACCTTGCGACTCACATCCGACGCCAATCATCTGTCCCATACCGCGATCCTAGATAGTAACAGAATGATCATCAAAGATGATAGAACAATTTAAGGCACACGTAAGTTTACTAACAGAGACAAGATTAAAGGGACAATGAGGAAGATAAATGACAGAATCTAAAGGCAGAGAAGGTAAGGGTTTGGCAGTGCCAATAGCTTTAGCAACCGCTTTGGACCCATTAGCTAATGTTATAGAAGGTAAAGAAATAGAAGTAGTAAAATGAGAGAACAAATGGGGATTACCAGAGATATGATTAGAAGCACTTGAGTCCAGGACCCATGGTCCCAAAAAGGATGACTGAGCGAGACAGGCAGTGGAAGCACCAGAGTGGGCGACAAAAGCAACTGTGGATGAGGTTTGCTGGGACGTCTTATACTTGAGATACTCATCATAGTCAGCCCTAGTGAGAAGGACAGATTGCGGTGGATGACCATCAAAGGACTCAGATCGAGAACCATCAGCATGAGCAACATTAACATGAGGAGGGCGGCCATGCAACTTATAACACTGTTCCTTAGTATGCCCCCACTTGTGACAATAGTTACACTTGGGGCGTTTGCCCCGATTACCACGATCTCCTCCCTATTCGCCACTACTCTGAACCTGTGAAACCATGACTGAATGATCATCTGCAGAAGAGGGAGGCACCGTAGGAACAGATGAAACCCGAAGAAGACGAGAATACACTTCATCCATAGTAGGTACAGTAAGACTAGCAAGAATTTGATCACGAATAGGAGCAAGCTCAGAACCAATGGCAGCAAGAGTACACACCATGAAGAACTTATCTCACTGAGCTAGATCCTCTACAGCAATCTTTACCATCAGGTAACAAGGAGTTAAATTCAGCTTTAATAAAGGCCATCCGACCAAGAAAATCAGGAAGAGTCAAACCCTGTTGTCGTAAACTGAATAGATTAGACACCACTGAATACAGGCGTTGAATGTCATTAGTGTATAATATCTTGGCCTGAGCCCACAATTCACAGCACGTGGTATAGTTAGTATAGATCGGATGAAGAAATGGATCAATTGACTGCCACAGGAGACTGCACAACAGAGCATCAGTTCTCTGCCACTCAGGTTTGTTTGTGGTCACATTCTCGGCCTTGGTAGTTAGATGATCTTGTAAGCCTTGACCCATACACCATAGTTCAATCGCCTTGAACCAAGAGATATAATTGGAACTATCCATCAACTTCTTAGTAGCAATAGTTGGATAGGGAGACAAAATACCAGAAAAGGAGCCAGATTTACTAGTACCAGCCATGTTGGATAAAAGGGAGCCCTACAAGATCAACAGATCTAAAACAAAAGGGTTAAATAAACCAAAAAATAAAGGCTGGATGATCTAGCATAGAGAACAGGTGCGCTGGAGCAACGATAGATGGCGGATGCCAGTGACCGGCGGCTGCGGATGGCGACGAAACCACTAGGGTTGGGATGAACTGAAGGAGGCAAGTCCAATGGTGAAGACGGTGTTGCGATCAAAGCACTGGTGAGAGAGATCGGAGCAAAACGTCTCTGTGAACAGTGCAAGAGAGGCAGCAACGGCGACGATCCTCCAGGGGTCAACAGATTAGAGGCCGATGAACACAACGGCAGTGGTGGTGTGCGTGATCGGTGGTCGGACAGTGAAGACCTGCAGTTGACCAGAAGCGTGCGGTAGAAACGCAGTGGGCGGCGATAGTGGTGGCACGGCAGGTTGCGGCGGTCGGTGGCAATGCAACCGACGGTGTTCGTCGGTGATGTGGGCGGCGGCGGCGGCTAGGGTTTGTATTTTGGCTCTGATACCATGTGAAGCTTAGGAAATAAACCTAGCTTTTAATATGTATAAAACCACTTAATTAAATTCATAGACTATACACCTATATATATATATACAAATACAATGGGCCATGGGCTCTATCATAGGATTAACCCTAGACTATAACCATATAACTCAACAATTACAATAACAAAATTTTGTTGTATCCTCATTTCCGTGAACATAAGAACTGAATAACTTTGAATTTAGACTCATAAATTTAAAATGGAAATATATTCCATTTTAGTTGAAAGTGCCCAATTTTGGAAGAGTCCAAGACATATGGTGTGAAGAGATGCTGATGAGAGGGTTTGAGAAGTTATATGGAAAGATCTTTTACCTTACTATATTATTGAGTCCATCTCAGTGATGCTAAGATTGCAGTGTCCCCTCCCCTGATGGTACCACAACCTGAATTGTACAAGCACCACAACATAGACCAGTGCCTATCTAAAGGAAACATAATTAGGGAAATTAAGAGAAAATCTAAAAGAAAATTCTAGGGTATTGTATTAAAAGCAAACGAAGCTAAGGTAAAATAAACAACTTACTAATTTATTCACACTCTAATTAATATTAGAATTATCTCTTAAAATTCATGTTTATATATACAAATGATTTGCTCCCATTAAATTGTGGCGCCTCAAATAGCTTTTCAACTAATCCCAATTCCTAGTATCATGTGCATAGAAAATTGTGGTATTTCGCACCTGTATTTGTACCAAGGTCCACCTTGAAATCAGATCTTTGCTTCATATTGATTTAAATTTTCTTAGAATTTCCTTAAATCATATTTACTTTGATTGGGGTTAATTTATGTCCGGATTTGGTGTGAGTGGACCATGATTCAGTTTGTGAGATCTGGATCATTGTTGTCCTTGATACATAGTTGGAGTTGCTAACTATAATGAATGCACTAACTATAGATATTATGTCAGAAATAGACCAATTTTATACCACCCTTCAATTCAAGATAGCAAAAGCATCTCCTTGTGTAATATGTAATCCAAGCATCCATGATCTGGATGTGAATGAGTCGAATTACTTATCCTTCAATCTATTAGGGAACCAGGTCTCTGGGGATTGTGAATTATTGCTTCGACTCATATCCCCCCAAAAGTGGATCCTACTCTAATAGCTCTGAATAAATTAAATATGTACATTACAATATTAAGGCTTCTTATTCCACAACACAACATCGAAAGCACTTGTTTATGGACGTGTTTCACATGCTTTTCCCTTTCTAGAAATAAGCTTTTCTGTACATGCGATATTTTCTATATTGCAACAGCCTATCAACTTGAAATACAAACTTTATTGTACTATGTCTTTTGGAAATGGCGCCAGTATCACTAACGTTGCACTGTTTTGAGTTTCATATACCAACTCTATTACTGAATTTTCTAATCCTTAGACCATTTAGAATTCATTCAGTCCAAATTCACCTGTAGAATTTGTTGAGTATTTTATTTTCACCCTGTAGTCTAGTTGCAGTGGGTAAATCTTGGCATGCTACTTGTTATTGGATACTATATTGGTATTTTTATTATGTTGATGTCATTACTTGCAGAGCATGGGGAAGGGCTTCAAGTTCTCCACTACAAAGTTGGCCAAAAATATGAACCACACTATGACTATTTTAGTGATGATTTTAACACCAAGAATGGAGGTCAACGCATTGCAACAGTTCTAATGTACCTGTAAGTTTATATGCTGTAAACCCTTTCTGATTGATATTGCTTCTTGGTTTTGGTATAGGCCCTCTGATCTTTTACTATCTATCCTAACATGATACAGCTCAGATGTTGAAGAAGGGGGCGAGACAGTATTTCCTGCTGCCCAAGGAAATTATAGTTCCGTACCCTGGTGGCATGAACTATCTGAATGTGGGAAAAAGGGACTGTCTGTTAAACCAAAGATGGGTGATGCATTGCTTTTTTGGAGTATGAAGCCTGATGCAACTCCTGATCCTTTCAAGCTTGCATGGTTAGTTCTTTCTTTTTTGACTGGTTGTAGAAAGTTTGTAATGAAAAATCAGTCATGGACCATGTCTTGTCAGAAGGATATTAGTCCTTTGTGGTTTCATCACTTACATGTTCCTTATTGTTAGTGAGTTCATTTTCACGTTGAACTGAGTAATGCAACACTGAAATCCTTTTAAGATACTAGCTAACTTAATAAGTACATGGCAAACCCTTAAAGTGCACCTTTCAATTAGCATCACATGGAGCTTCAAAAATGTATTCATCATCCTCCACTCCAAAGGTCTCTTAGAAAGATGCATGAATAATTTGTTTTGTACATGTTTGTGTTACTTTTAGGTGGCTGCCCAGTTATTAAAGGGAACAAGTGGTCTTCTACAAAATGGTTGCGCATCAATGAGTACAAGATTTAATTTACAGGTGCCAAAGGTAATTTTCTAAATGAAGATGAAATTAGCAAAATTCTATATTTTACCTTCCACTCCAAAAAGTTATTTCATCTATTTTGGCTTTTGATTCTCTTGACACAAGCATAATTATTTGCTTGTTCTTTTGTAGTTTGTGTAAGATTTTTATTGTTATGATACTGTTATCCAGTTGCTTTTTCGTTTACATTTATGGAACTAAGGCTTATATTATATTATGCGATTTGCAATTTATTAATCTATATGATGGGTTGTGTCATTTTTTTATGAAATTTAGTTTTGTTTTCCAGTAACTTATATATATATATATATATATGAAGCATGTACCTCAATTTGTTTGTATGGCGTCATTCAAGCACAGCATATCACTAGATAAGACTGATCAACAATGTAGCCAATGACAAGCCATAACAATCCCCTGTAAGAAACCCAAAGTAAAGGTCACCAGACAGGTTTGGCAGAAAATGAAAGTGCCAGTATTCAGGACCTACCTAGAAATCATATGATTCATATCTTGAGATTACTGTCCTTGTACGGTCTCTCGCTGCTCGTGCCCTTGATTTCGGCAGAGGAGGTAAATCGCAGGCGGACCTTTGGCCCTTACCTAAACTAAGTATCGAACTCGTGACTTACTAATATTAATCTCAGCGTATCACTTACCTGCCACTTGACATATGCCCTGGGGCATCATATAATTCATAACATTTATGATTGTAGTGTCCTAACCCTAAATTATTTCTCACATTTGATACTTGTGTGGTGCACTCTATTTTATATATATGTATATATATTTTTATATATATTAAGTGCAACCTTGTGGGGAAGGAAATATTGACTCACATTATTTACTTCTAGATTATCCAATTAAGTTGCCTATACAGGAGTAGTTATATAGCAGCAGCAACAACAATAATCACAAATTCTAATCCCACTAGGTAGGGTAGGCTACATGAATCTTGGACCTCTAGATATATCTGTCTGTGGTCATATCTTATGTAAGGCTATTATATCTTATATCATGTTTAACACACAAAATGGTACAACTTGCCATACCTTATGAAGAGTGTATTGGTCTCTCTTGTACTATGAATGGAGAAAATAAACATAACGGCTAAAAATAAATAACAACATTTCTACATAAACAATCTCAAAAGGCCAATTTAATGAAGGTAGAATTGAAGAAAAATTAATGTAAATAAATATAAACTATACCAACTGTGAAATTATTCATTTTCATAATTTACTCAAGTACATTTTATATTTAGAGTTAAGATTTTTAAACACTTGTATAATCCGTGCACTGCTGTGGTGTGTGTTAGTCACTCAATAAAGTCGCAATTTGCTACAACACGCCAAACAGGAGATGACTGGCCAATTGCTAGCTAACAATAAGACGTGCAATTTCCAATCCATTGGTCGTCATTGATTTGACTGACTCTTAGGATCCTTGTGTGCATAGTTCTTAAAATTGGACTGAATGACCCAGTTGGATTGGTCAGACCTTTAATTAGTCACCAAGCCATCTGGAAAAAGCCCCCCAAAGATGTGTATAAACCAGTCAAATCAGTCAACACTAGTCAAAATCACCCGGTTTTATTGGTTTATTGTTTCTTAGATTTTATTGGTTCATAATAATCGGCTGATATTAGTTTTTATTTGAAGTAGTGAATAAAGAACAAATTTTAAAGTTCTCTTTTCTTTAATGAATGGGCAAATTAGTCTGGAAAAAACAAAGGAAAAAAAAAATCCCCAATCTCTGCTAAGCGCAAACTCTTTGTTTCATATCCCTAGTTTGTTTCCTTATAAAGGTCATCTCCATCTAGTCCTAGCTTTGCGCCTGTCACTAATAGTTTTTCCAAAAAACAAAAATTCAAAATTTTCTTTAGTTTTGCTCCTTTTTTCTTTTTTCTTTTTATATTTTCACAACTTAATGTCTCAAACCTCCCAAATTCAGTTTCTTATCTCAAATATCACAACTTTGTTTTAGTGGTCTTGCAAATATTTTTTCTCCTATTTGTTTCAGTATATGCTTCTCTATATAGCATTTTTTTGGCTTCATTATATGCTTTTTTTGTGTCCTTATAATATACAACTTTTAGGATTTTGTAATTTCCTTTTTGCTCTAGTTGTTTTTTGCTTCTCTATATCTGAGTATTTATTTTTCTTAATATCTAAGCATATATTTTGTTTAGTATTTGCTTTGCTTGAGTTGTTTTTCTTTATTTTAGTCCTTAGCTGATGGGATGGCTTGATATGTTGTTTGTTGTATATCTATTTTTCAATTTGTTTAAATTTAATTCTTCAAGAAAAAAGAAATGATTGATAATGTCTCATTGATATCCGAAAATGGTTTAATCGTTTTGTTTTGGTTCAGATTTATTTGTATTGTATATTATTATTATTAATTATTAATTGATGATAGTGATCCATCCGAGGTGGTATACTGTTACAATTATTGAGCCGTACCCATGATAAAACCAGTACCAGTACCTTGTCCAATATGACATTGACTGCTATGGTAGGCGCACACAATGCATGCACATCTTCTCTTTTCTTGAAGTGTATTATCATGCCAGAAAAAGATAATGAAAAAAAGGGAAAAAAAAATAATTGTGCATGGCTGGATATCTTGAAACTTGTTTGTCACCGGCCTCATTGCTGTCTTTCAAGGGCCAGACTATCTAACCCAAATGGGATTAATTTATCATGCAGATAAGTCGTATTCTCCATAGCACATTCACAGTAGGGGTACCCAAAATGATCTCTCTCCACAAGTCAAACTAGTCTTCCTGGCTCCCATTACCCTATCAGTTTCAGGGCTGGCACCAAGGTGAATCCATGTGCTAAACCTCCAAACCACATGCATCCAAAATTTGTTGGGATTTTGAATGACTTGTGACGAACCTCCATCCTTGCCCCTAGAATAGGTTAGCACATTAATTTGCTAGCTACACGGTGACTGATTGTCAGAAATCGTTGCCCTTTTACCACTTTTTATTTTGCATATTTTGCGGAGTCCCCTACCATGCCTTTTTTGGCTAGTGTGTTTGGGAGCGGGATATGGAATGGACTTCTGAAAAAGGGTGGAATACGGTTATCGTTTGAGAGATAATAGTATTTGAATGGAATGGAGACACTTTTCATCCATTTTCTTTCAAACCCCTATTGGGGTGGAGTGGATGGAAAACTTAATTGTGTTTTTGACAACATTAAATTATATAGTTTTTTACAAGTTCAATTTTGCCCTTGACTTTATAACACAATATTTTCATTAAAAGGGTATTAATGATCATTTGTTGTTTAATATCTTTTCATTCCATCCATTTCCATCTTTCTCCCAAATAAAAAGACATTTTTCATTACCACTTTCTATCCCTTACTTATATTCCATTCCACTCACGTGCCATTCCATTCCATTACTAACTCTCGGCCAAACCAAGCCTTAGCAAAAAGAGTGTCTAAACAATCGGTTTTGAGTAGGCATTGGTTAGATTGCTCAAGATCCCTTGTTGCACCATCATTGTCATTTGTGATGGAGGTCACGTGCGTCCCTTTTAGGATGAAAAGTGGAGAGTGATCCTGTGACAGATCACATCAAATGCATATCTGGGTATGTGAATCATGCATACCCGCATTGTGAATAGATCTTGAACCATTTGTGGTATAATTAGCTATGAGTTTAATATTTGAATGAACAAATAAGCAAGAAATGGAAGCTTTTAGTAGGCTTTGGTTGAAGCTGTCTATCGCTTTGGATAGTTCCTGTATTTAGTTGACGAAGGTACCTGATCATCCTGTCCTGTTGCTATATCATTCCTCTGCATGCCATGCCAATAGAACACTGGCCAACATCTGATGGAGTAGCGGTTTCCATTTTCTGTTCTCTCTCTCTCCCCTTTAGTTTTCTCTGTGGTCGACTGCCTTGTGTCTTCTCCATGCAAAAATCCTTCTGTTGAATATTTTCTCATACTTGCGGATCTGCTTGTTGTGGCAGGATAGTAAACGAGTTCGTTTGGGCATAGCGAGGCAGCAATCTTTGGATGAACTAATGATAACATTTTGGGAGAGGAGATGCACTTGATCGTTGATAAGCTGATAAAACCTCGTACATGATACCTCTCATACTTGTAAGCCCCCACCCTATTTAGACCCACCCGCCATGACTCCCTGCTAACCTTTTTGCTTTGCCATGCATGCTACGATGAGCCCATCCATATTGTTGACATTAGAAATAAAAGTATATGAAGATTTCATATATATTATATATGAAAGAGATTTGAGTTGCCCAAGTAAGTTGTGATGCACATATTAACATTTTACACCCAGAATTCGGCAATATGATATATATATATATATATATACTTAGTATTTAATATAGAAAATGTCATCTTTCATCTTTTTCCTGATTTGCTAACTATGATTTCTAATCCTTGTAGATCGATAGATCATGCCAGGTCTTCAGGTAACTAATGTCTATGACTCATATTAATCAATGCATCTTTCTCTCAGCCCAATTGACACTGCTTCCAATGTTTTTTATTTTTTTCCTTCTCTTTCGGTGCTTTTGCGAGAAGTCTTAAGTCTTTTGCTTTTCTTTGACACGTTTGGCTGTTGGACCCATCAAAGTGACTTTAAAGAGTCCTTTTGCTAGGTTGCATTATTATATGATTTTCTTGTTATTTTTTAAAAATTGATAATTTTTTAAATTAGTGTTATTTTTAAAATTGTAATATTTTAAGATGTTGCCGTCCTCCCAGGAAACAGTATTCACGATCATGAAAGTCATGATGCAAAAGAGAAAAAAGTGCAGCTAACGTGTCTCAAAACTTTCTAAGTTCCGCCGCTTAGGGCTACGGTCAATGGTCGATGATTGATTTTGGTTTTATTCAAAATCAAATTAAAGAAAACACGAAAACAAAAAGACGCAATTTTTGACTCACTCAGAAAGCCATCATGCTTTATACAATCCCATAATAATTAGGTCTTTGTTTTCATTTTCCATTTTTAATTCAATTAAAAGATTAAAACTTAACATGTATTTCATAATTATAATTCGTTTCTAAACCTTTGTAATTTTCCCCTTGGACGAGTAGGTGAAGAAAAGGGTAAATTATATGGTTAGGACCTGAATTTTTTGTATTTCATTATAAATTAATTATTATATTTTAATTTTTATCATTTAATTATTTTTTTTTATTTTTATCAAATTCTATTAATAAAAATTGACGTGAGATGTATTAATATAAATTTAAAAATTAAGTAATTTTACAATTTCTATTAATGTACATTGTGTCAGTTTTACTAATAAAATTTAATGAAAATTAAAAGATATATTAAATTATAATAAAAACTAAAGTTTTGTGGTTGTGGTTGTGGTGATGGAAATTAAATTATAATAATTAATTTATTACGCAGCATAAAATTTAAAAACTAATAATAGAACTTATTTTTAAAAAAAAATATGCCTGTTGGAATGATCTTAACGGTAGTGTTGTCACATTTATGTCATTTTAATGATGTTTTTCTTCCCGGCATGTAATTATTAACTAACAAGGCAGGTAATTTTGTTAGGTAATTGAATTAAATAAATGGAATTTATGGTTAATAATAAAATTAATAGCAAATTTAAGGTGAGCACGATTAAGTAAAAAATTTGTTATACAAATACAAACAAAATTTTTGAGTTTATTTATGTTGTCGCTAGAATACAATAATAAATTTATTCATTGAGAACTTCATCGTCAGTCCTCTTAGATTCTGGAAAAAAAAAGAACGATCAGGTAGCGTAAGGCAATCTCTGTGCAAACACTTTAATGTTTAAGTTAGTCATTAAATTTTATTAAAAATTTGAATATAGTTTTAAGTTCGTATATTTATAAAAAAATATGAGACTTTGTGATAAGTATTCTTGGTATTATGAGATTTATTAAAATTAGTATTTTTATAAATAATGTCTTTCCTTGTAGCCAAACTCTCAGAGAAATTTTCAGATATCGAAATTATTCTGTTTGCGCTTCATTCGGAACCTCTCAAAAAAGAGAAAATTTACTAGACAAGGTCCAAGATGTTACAGTCTCCGATAGACCGTGATAATATCCTTTAACAAATCTCCAGAAAACTATTGATCTCTAAGTTTCTTTCGACCTCATAGAGACATTTCACATATTTAAAAAATATTTAGTCTTTGAATATTCTTTTTAGCCCAAATGATACTTTGGGTTTTTAGACTTTTTTTTTTTTTTTTTGTCTTTTAGTAGACTTTTGGTTGTGACATGTTAATTTTATTAAGTATAGATATATTGTTTTTGAAACTTTGCCTCTGGTTCTTGCTTTATGGGGGCTAAGATTGCAATCAAAGTTAATATAATTAATTAATTTAAAATTAAGTGGTTTAGACAAACATCCAAATAGCGTGCATAAATGGAACCGTTGATTTAAAAAGCATGGGAGACTGAGGATGTTCACTTAATGACCCTAATTTCCAACTCAAAAAGAAAAGGCACTGAATAATAATAATAATAATTAATTCAGCCTCCCGCCGATGACGGCAATCCTATCAATTTGTGCGGACTTTAGACTTTGAATTGGCATTGCCATTGCCATCGGTTGGGCTACGTGTAACCAAACCCAACCAAATGAATGATGCCATTCCATTTCGATTTCAATCTCAACTTCAACTTCAGCTTCAACCGTCCCCACCAACCTCCTCTCACTTTCTTCAATAACTTCTCCCAAATTTTTCAATCACAATTACAACTTCACAAGCAAACCACACTTTTGAGAAGAGGTTTCAAGATTTTTTAGATCTTGGGTTCGAGTTTTCTTGTGTTCACATAATCTAGAAGAAAAATACAAATTAACAAACACGTTTAGGGGATTAAACTAGGTTATTCCGTTGAATTGAATTAATCGATATTAATTTAGTTAGTTTATTTATTTGTTTTGAGGAAGTTCAATAAAAGATTGATAGGACCAAGCAGATAACGACTCAATCCGTTGTTTAAGAGAGTTGTTTGGGGAAAGCCAATTGTTTGGGAGAAGATGGTATGCAAGATAAAAGCAGGTTAAAAGACATGCAGGGATCCTTTTCTATTAACCCGATCTTTCTTATTCCAGACGCCCTGACAACTCCACTTTTTCAAAAGAAATCCCTCATTCTGCCCCCAGGGCGTAGCATGGTTGGTTGTGGGATGGTAGAGTTGGTCCCAAGAAGCCAAGTTCGAGTCTGGTCAGCCGCAGTGTGGGATTTCTGCTCCTTAGAGGTGGGGTCCTTGTGAGCAGTCAGCATTGGGCTTCCCATTGACCATGCCCAATGCAGTCAGCATTGGGCTTCCCATTTGCAAGATAGAAGCAGGTTAGAAGACATGCAAGGATCCTTTTCTGCTAGCCCGACCTTTCTTATTCTAGACGCCCTGACAACTCCATTTCTACCAAAAGAAATCCCTCATTCCTAAGCCACACACTGCATTCTACAATATATTGAATACTTTTCTTGCATTCAAATTTCACCATGTCATCTTCTGACTTGAGCATTGGAGGCTATCGAGAGAGAAAAATGCCTATGTGTTTTCTAACTTGCTTTTGTCTTACAGACCATCTTCTTCCAAACAATTAACTTCACTCGAACATTAAATATAGCCTCACCTAGACAACCCTATTTTTTGTCTAACCTTACCAACCTCTTGCTAAGCTTGTTCAAAAATAGACAAATTTTAATTATTATATTCAAATAATAACATTATTATTTAATATTTTTTAAAAAAAATCGACTAGAAAGGTGTCTCAAGACTTTTGTTTTTTGTTTTTCTTTTCTATATGATTTAATTGGGTTTTTAAACATTTAATTAATGTCACGCTCCCAGGGTATAACTTGCTTTGTGAATATTCATTTATTTATTGATTTGGCGGAGGATAAGAAGGTTGGTAATTTGCCAGGTTTCTACTAGACAGGCAAATGTAAGGCAGCTTTGGATGATTGGTCCACCTACTTTACTCTTCTAGGTAGGTTTTGTATTAATATTTTACAATTATATCTAATTTTATAATCAATTTTCAAATATAATAAAATTTAAATAAAAAATGAGATTTGAAAAACTCGGCTTTTTAAAATTGAACTAAATTTGAAAAATAACTAAAACGAGCTTTTTTTTTCTCCATGTTTAACGAGAGTTATATAATCTCACAATTGACTTTACCATCGTTGTACATAATGTCTCTTTACTTTGCCCATTATTACTCGTTTATCAAAGATAAAGTGAATTTAGACCGTTGAAATCTAGCACTACCTATAAAAAATGAGTCATCAATTAATCTTTAGACACCATTTGTTATTGATTCTAAGTAAATAATCTAGTTTCGTCCTATCATCTATCAATATAAGTTGTTGCAAATGATACTTGCTAAACACACCTCTCGTCCCCCAATATTGTAGACTCTTTGGCATGATTTTCGATTTCCTATTTTGCTTAGTCATCATTGCTCTAATGTTGGGTCACCACTTGTTCAAATAGCGATAATAAGATGGATTTATATAGTCTAATTACTATTTCACTCATTCTTAATTTTATCTTATCATTATTTAGTCTAAATATCATATGAGCAAAGGTTTCTTTCAAATTGAATCACGTTAGTGAAAACGGTTTAATCCTATTTTAATAAATATTTTTAGTTTGATTTAAAAGTTTAATATATATTAGTAATGTTATGTAAATAAAATCAATACAACACTTGTTACCATTGTCTCTTATTAATAACTTTTTATATAATACATAAAAAAAGGTAAATTATTAAAAAAAGGGAAAGTGCCAAATATATTACTTTACTTTCCAAGGCTAAATTTGGTGAGCTAAGTTGTTTGTAAATGATTCAGTGTTCGACTTGACAAAATATTGTTCGAGTTCATTCGTTGAGATAAGTGAGCTGAACTTAAGTCTAATTTTGAAACTCGATTTGTAAACGAATCGAGTTTAAATTCAATAAAGTTTGACTCGTTAAAACTTACAAATATTTAAAAATTCATGAATACTAATAGGCTTAATTAGAGACTCATAAACATACTTGATTAGAAGTTCGTAAACAAATTCATATATAAATACATTAATATATTTATTTATAATTTTATAAATATATTATTAAATATAAAGTTATCAAACTTTAAATTATTATAATAATATAATTTAAGTAAATTATTAAGTTTAAAAAAAATTCTAACAAATTTGAGCTCAATGTAGAACTTGTCAGAAGCTTGTAGGGTTTGAGCTTGAACCTAAGCTTGATTCATTAACTTTTTTACTAATCGAATAAAACTTTAACATTTGAGTCAAGCTTAAGTCTAGGAATTAACTTGCTAAGTCGAACGTGAAATCAACAACATTCAGCTCAATTTAATTCGATTGCGTAGTCAATTATTATGGTTGATGTCATTTTAACATTATCTAATAACATTTTATTTTTATTAACATGGTTTACTTTTTTTTTTAATAAAAATAATTCTACACAATCACAAACGCTCAAATTAAGCTCTACATTCATATTCGTAAAAGCACTGGCTTAAATTTTTTTATATTTTTTAAAATTATAGTCAGTAATTTAACACTTAATTAAAAATAAATTCAAAAAATTTATTTTGTAGCCTAAGAAGCGATCGCCGGCATCGCTTTCACAACCGCGCCGACTACTCTCTCTCTCTCTCCGTAGCAGCAGAAGAATACGAGGCATCGACCATACATAGAGCGATGCTTGCAGGTGCGAAGCGCGTCAAAGATCAGAAACAACAAATCTCTCTCTCTCTCTCTCATCCATCCTCTCTCCCTCTCTCTCTCTCTATATATATATGTGTATATGTATATATATTATATATAAAATCATATCAAATATTCTGATTATTCATTCGTGTTGTGGAATCCTAGTTTGGGACAGTTCATTTCTGAGCAGTTCCAATGGCTAGGCCGTGCTTGTTAGCGGTGGTGGCGGCGGCGGCGGCGCTGGTGGTTATGAGCTCGCAGAGGTGCGATGGTTTCGGCACGTTCGGC
Organism: Diospyros kaki; assembly: GCA_036245055.1. Lineage (NCBI taxonomy): Eukaryota > Viridiplantae > Streptophyta > Magnoliopsida > Ericales > Ebenaceae > Diospyros > Diospyros kaki. The sequence goes on from BSEG01000016.1 coordinate 43,435,029, forward strand.
TTCGATATCCACCACCGCTATTCCGATCCGGTCAAGGGAATTCTGGACCTAGATGGCTTGCCTGAGAAGGGAAGTCTCCACTACTACGCCGCCATGGCCCAGCGCGATCATCTTTTTCGCGGGAGGCATCTCGCTGCCACCGCCACCGCCGCCGAGTCTCCTCTCACTTTCGCCGCCGGCAACGAGACTGTTCGCATCGCTGGTCTCGGACAGTATGTAGTCGGTTTTAATTTTTTTTTTTTTTTTAACGCGGCTTTCCTTTTTACAGTGTGTTTGTTTAAGTGTGGAATTTAATGGGATTGGTGTTTGGAAATGGAACTTTCCATAATTCGAACGGAGCATTTCAATAAAGAGGAAAGAAAGAGGAATTTGATCTTTTGGTATGTTAAAAGGAAACGCCCGTACAGGCTTAAAGTTTAAATATGGCCGGAGTTCATGGAATTGGAATTGATTAAAAAGTTTTTTAACGCCGTTACATGCAATTCCCCCTTCCCTTTCATGTTTAGCTAACAACAAGCGTAATAAGGGGGACCAATGTTCACAATGTTGTTGTCTCTAAAATTAGTTTCCCTATTTGCCATATACTTTAATTAGCAGCTGAATCTGATTAACAATACCAATTGTTTGAAACTATTAAGAAAGCTCATTTGTTTGAAAATGAAATAGGGGAGTGAAGGCAAAATCAAATTGTTGTGGTCAGGGTGCCAGGTAATCTGGTCTTGAAGTTGTATGGATATAGTGTAATCTATTTTTCACAGGGGAAAGAAAGAAGAAAGAAAAGCTAACCATTTTGTTGCCGGTAGGATAACAAAAAAGTGTTTCACTTGCCCAAAAACAAAAAAAAAAACAAAAAAGTGTTTGGTATTTGAAATACTGAATTTGTAACATTGATATTAAGATTACCTTTTCCACATTCATTAAAAATTATTTGTTATTTGTCTTTTTTTGGAATTTCAGTCTGTACTATGCGAATGTTTCTGTGGGGTCACCAGGCTTATGGTTTCTTGTGGCACTTGACACTGGAAGTGACCTGTTTTGGTTACCTTGTGATTGTACTCAATGCGTGACGGGTTTGAAGTCAGGCTCAGGAGACGTATGTTCCTTCCCTCTTTGAATTTTATGCTGCCTACACTGCATGATGCCTTTTTTTAATACCATATAACCTCAAGGAGATACGCATGCTTCACTACATTGAGTGGGTTGACTTTATGGATCTAACAAGCACATTTATTGCTAGGAGTATGTTATGTTGTGTTGAATACTGACATATTTCGAACACTTGGACATGCGTTGGACAGATTCAAACATGATCTAGAAAGAAGAATTATTGAGTACCCTAAGGAAAAAATAGTTTAGTCAATTGATAGATTTGTTTAACCTATTTGAAATTATTGTCTGAGTTGGACTACTGCTACTGTTGCTCATGTCTTGTTTTGTTGGTCAGCTTGTTTCACCAGGATAATTGCTGGTTAATGTGTACTTGTAAGCTTTTGATCTTTAATTGCTCTAAAAGCAGGGTGCCATCAACAATAAATGATTCTTTCCTATTTCGAAAAATTGGATCAGTAAAAATATAAGTGTATGGATATTCATTTGTTTATTATTGCCATCACTAACTGGATGATTACTTCTTTAACCTTTTTGTGTGGCAGGAAATTGACTTAAACATATACAGCCTTAATAAATCATCGACAAGCATGAAAGTTTCCTGTAACAGTACCTTTTGTGGAAAACAGAGACAATGTTCATCGAAACATAATGCTTGCGCTTACCAAATTCAGTATCTTTCTAATAATACTTCATCTTCTGGGCTTATAGTAGAGGATATCTTGCACTTAACTACGGATGACCATCAATTGAAGAAAGTTGATGCACAGATTCCATTCGGGTAAGCAATATGTTGTACTGATTTATTGTCAAAACTTTTTTGGGTAGATAATATGGACCTTCGTTTGATTTTTTCAATATCATTACCTTCTATATTTACAACATTTTAGTGAATGGTATGATGTTGCCGTCTTTATCTTTAGTGTTCATATCAACACTAGGGTGAATCCATATTTTCTTTTAAAATAATTGTGGGGAGTATTTCACAAAATTAGTGAATGAGGGAGTGATTAAGGAGAGATGGAAAGAGTATTTCACAAAATTATTCAATGATGCTGGGGACACAAGAGTTAAGTTAGGGCATCTTAGTAACTCCGAAGGGAACATGAGCTATACATTTTATCGACGCATAAGTTCAAAAGAAATAAGGCAAACATTAAAAAAGATGAAAAATCATAAAGTGGTGGGACAGGATAATATACCAATAAAAGCATGGAAATGCATGGGAGAAGAGAGCATCTCCTAACTAACAAAATTATTTAATGCGATTCTTAAATAAAAAAAGATGCCAAATGAGTGGAGGAAGAGTACTTTGGTTCCTATATACAAGAACAAAGTAGATGTTCAAAACTGTGAAAATTACAGAGGAATTAAGTTAACGAGCCATACCATGAAACTCTATGAGAGAGTAATAGAGCAGAGGCTCAAAAAAGAAATAGATGTCTCGGAAAATCAGTTTAGTTTCATGCCTGGTAGGTTAACAATGGAAGCTATATACCTATTGAGACGCCTAATGGAAAGGTTTCGAGATCATCAGAAGGACCTGCATATGGTGTGTATAGATCTAGAAAAGGCCTATGATAGGGTCCTTAGAGAAGTATTATAGAGAGTTTTAGAGAAAAAAAGGAGTCTGAATAGCCTATATACAAGCTCTTAAGGACATGTATTAGGTATAGAGACAAGGGTCAGAACATACGAAGGGGATACTGAACTGTTTAAAATTATAATGTGATTGCATTAAGGTTTTGCACTAAGTCCATACTTATTTGCTTTAGTAATTGATGAACTCACTAAACACATTCAGACAGAGGTGCTATGGTGTATGCTATTTGCAGATGGCATAGTATTGGTGGATGAAACAAAAGAGGGAGTGAACACTAAACTTGAGTTGTGGAGAAACAATTTAAAATCTAAGGGATTTAAATTAAGTAGAAGGAAAATAGAATATGTGGAATGTAAATTTAGTAAGAATGCAAGAGTGGAGGATGTTATAATAAAATTGGAAGACCAAATCCTATAAAGAAAATACCATTTTTGATATTTGGGATCAGCGATTCAAAAAGATGGAGAAATTCACGAGGATGTCATGCATAGAATTAAGCCAGATTGGCTAAAATGGAGAAATGCATCGGAAGTGTTATGTGATGGTAAAATCCCATTAAAACTGAAAGGAAAATTCTATAGGACAGTTATAAGACCAGTCTTGTCGTATAATTCAAAATGTTGGACAGTCAAATACCAACATGAGCAAAAGACGAGCATGGCGGAGATAGGATGCTAAGATGAATGTGCAGCCATACAAGAAAAGATAAAATTAGAAATGAGGTTATTCGTAATAAGGTAGGAGTAGTGCCAATCAAGGAGAAGATGAGAGAGACTAGACTAAGATGGTTTGGTCATATGAGAAGGAGACCAAGAGACGCTCCTGTGAGGAGAGTTGATGAAATAGAACAATTTGTCAAAAAAGAGATAAAAGCAAACCGAAGAAAACTTTGAGAGTGACATTAAAATTTGATATGAAGTATATGGACCTAAATGAAGATATGACAAAAGACAAAAATGTATGGAAATATAGAATTCATGTAGCTGAACCCACATAGTGGGATAAAGGCTGGATATGTTGTTATTGTTGTTGTTGAGGTAAATATGCCCGAGAGACTGCTGGATCCTGATGCCACAGAGGCATGATAGTCTAATGCTCCAACAAATGTCATCAGTAGATATTAATGTTTTCTTTTTCTCATAATTGATTTTCTGTATGCCAATTTTGTATTTCTTCTTGTGGGTGTCTTCTTTTGTTTCCTCTATGGTAGACTGCTATGTTTCTAGCAATTTCTTTTTCACCAGCACGTTTAACTGTTTCATGTATAACACTTTTGCAGCTGTGGCATAGTTCAGACTGGTTCATTTTTGGATGGTGCAGCTCCAAATGGTCTATTTGGGCTTGGAATGGATAATGTATCTGTGCCTAGTGTTTTATCAAAGAAGGGGCTGTCTGCAAATTCCTTTTCCATGTGTTTTGGACCAGATGGAATTGGGAGAATTAGTTTTGGAGATAAAGGCAGCTTAGAACAAGGAGAAACGCCTTTCAATGTTCATTCATCACAGTATGTGCAATCAACCTTTGTTTGTGAATCCTGATGGCAAGCTTGCATAAGTGCTAATTGTTCAATCACACTCAAACCTTTTCCCTGCCTACTTGGCGTGAGCTATAGGAGTTCTTTGTCTGCTTTCCATTCTATAAAGGGCTATAATTCCTTTTAAATCTCAATATGTTCATAATGTTAGTTTGAACATGGATCCCAACTATTTAATTGCATGTAATGTATAACTTTTTTTTATTTGTTTTGAACAAAAAATCACGTGTTTCTGCTGACGTTAGATTTTTATTCGAAATTCTTTGCAGTCCAACTTATAATGTTAGCTTGGAACAAATTCTGGTTGGAGATAATGTCTCTGATGTTAGTTTCAGTGCAATCTTTGACTCTGGCACCTCATTCACATACCTGAATGACCCAGCTTATAAGGTTATCTCGGAAAGTGTAAGTTGTTTGAATAATTTACTTATTGAATATGTAAGCAATCAATTACTTACTTATTACTTATATCTACGTTGGCCTATCATTCAGTTCAATTCCCAGGCCAAAGAGAAGCGACATCCCTCTGATTCTCGGCTCCCTTTTGAGTATTGCTACGAATTAAGGTCATTTCAACCTGGGAACTCAAAACTGACTCATTTTAGTGGGCTTCTTCTTTTGAACCTTCAAGGACTGACTCTCTCTCACATGCAGTTTAAATCAAACAATCTTTGAGATCCCATCACTGAATTTTACCATGCAAGGTGGAAAGCAATTCTTCGTTACGGATCCGATTGTACAACTTTCTATAGAGGTAATGTTTCACTTTCATCTATAGGTCCTCATCTGTTTGAGGTTAAGTCCTAGTGCTGCATCTTAGAATTTACTGAACGTGTACTCCTGATTCTCAGGGCGAAGGAAACTTATATTGTTTAGCTGTTGTCAAAAGTGAGGATATAAATATCATTGGACGTAAGTATCTTGCTGCGTAGCACACTGCATTTTCACATATATTCAATTTGATTCTTACGTGTAATTGCCTGGCTAGAACTGTAGTCAAACCCAAGGGTGTAGCCTTGTAATGATAGGTGGCTTTAACTTTAGCCATGTTTAACTCATCAAATTTTATATTCCTTGCTAGATGGCTTTAACTTTAGCCACGTTTAACTCATCAATTTTTCTATTTCTTGCTATCACTACGTGGGTTTCTTATTACTAAAAATGATTGGGAAGTGGGCCAACAAAGTTTGATCATTGTACTGTACAATTACAAATGAATCTCAAAATAGGGTTTTGAATTCTATTCTAATAAATTAGCATCTCAAACTTCTAGTATTTCCAATATTAGCTATATGTTCCGGTTCGTTTGCTGAACAAACAGAAAATAGCCATGTGAAAATTGTGTAGCAATTCTTCAAGGCAATGAGGCATGCCGTGCCCTTTCATCCACAAATACCTGCCATCACATGTGCCCCATGAATGGCGCACATAAACATATTATTATTGCATACCAATCTAATACAATAGTTGGAAATGGAGAAAACAGGGGAAGAGATAAGCATCAAATATAACAGAGGAGGAGAAACTCTATCTAAGCTGATTCATTTGGACTTGGGGCACCACTAGAACAAACTCTCACCATGCTGTAGCAAAGTTGCATACATTTGACCTTTTCTAGAGCCGCCAATTTGGGAAGTGTTGTGCTCTCATTATCAGAAATTCTGAAGCCCATGTCAAAAGACTGATGCTATAACCTATCAAGTCTGGTTTAATCACATCTGAGTGCGTAATGCTAATACAATGGAACAATCTGAGTGCATAATGCTAATACAATGTTACCAATTAAATTGTTCCTTAAGCTTGTATAATCTAGTATTTAAACCAATTTATCTTACATAATCTTAAGCCCATCCTAATCAACTACTTACATATAACTAGATTTTGAAGAAGATTCCTCACAAAGTTGTCCCAAGCGGCATGTCCAAAATGGAGATAATTGAACATGGCACAAATCTTTAAATCATATACTCTGCTAAAACTCACAAAGTTGTCCATAGCACAATTTATTATTCTAAAACTCTGTTCTTTATTTTCACTTTCAAGCACTATTTGCCTGTACAAGAAACTAAATCAAACTCTACAGAATTATCAGATCATCTTTTCTCACTATTGCCACAACTATTGATCTTCCTTTGCTGTCCCACAATTTCTGCCCATTCTATCTTCAACTTCCACAACCACAATCCAATGTAAAGCCAATAAACCAAAATGGAAATTATCAAACATATAATTTCCTTTCCTCTCTTATTGTTCTGCTTTATTTTCTACTCTTCAGTGCAGCCTCCAAGTCACTGCCTATGAGATCTTGGTTGCTTGCTGGATGTGCAAGAGGTTCCGACAATACAAACAATGACTGTACCTTTTGTTGGAGTAACAGAATCATTTATTATAAAATCTCTTTTTGTCTACATTTACTATAAAATCTCTGTTGACTTGTACCTTTTGTTGGAGTAACAGAATCATTTATTTCTAAATGAAGTTTGAAATGAAGGCTTTGGGCAAAGCCTCTAGTACCATTGCAATAGAGGTTCAATCTGACATCTTCACCTATTTATCACTCATTGTTGAGGAGATGAATTTAGTCAAGTCAGTCACCAGAAAATAGTTTATAGAAGGGAGAACGGAAGAGAAGTATGTCTTATGCACCTAGAGTTGGCATTGTAATGTGCATGGGTTTGTACAGTACATGATATTGTTGAGGATTTATTTCATTAAGAAAATAATGAAGCAGGATGTGGCTGTTGAACCTATTAGCATGGAGCTACTTGCTCTAGATCCTACGACAAAGCATTGCTTGCGAAATGATCTGAAGTACATACACTTCATTTAGGGCATTGTACTGTGTTCAGCACAGAATGTTGTGCAGTTAGTACAATATTTGCTAACTATGAATGCAACTGAGAGGATGATGTTATAGTGGATGTGCAGTTGTACAAAAAATGACAAAATAAGAATTGAGGTTGTATGTAATAAGGTTAGAGTAACACCTATTAAAAGATAAGATAAGCGATGCATGATGATGGTTTGCACATGTGAGAATAAGACTAGTAGATGCATATGTAAGGCAATTGGGTGACATGGAGGAGGCTTTAGGGAGGGGAGCCAATGGGGAAGGGATGGTTTGCACATGTGAGAATAAGACTAGTGGATGCACTTGCATGGCGACTGGGGAAATGGAGGATGTTTGTAGCAAGAGAGCAAAGGATGGAGGCAAAAAAAAAAAAAAGAAATGGTGGGAAACCTTTCAGCATGAAATGGATGTAATGGTTTAGGAGTTTAGGGTTTAAGTTTTAGTTGTGATTGCTGTTGTACTTTCATTTTCAGACATGTTTAGGAAATACAAGGGACATGTGAGTCCATAGGTTGGACCATATCACGACGTGCTTAAAGTTGTGATGGTTTTTTTTCTTTTTTTTTTGACAAAGTTGTTTGAACTTTGAACTATGTCTGGCATAAAATTTACAGATACAATAAGCTTTTGGGTAAAGAGTACAAAAGATGAAATTGAGCCTAATTATAATCTCAAAAAAAATAATTACTCTATTTCCAGTAGGTTGAATGATGTGAGAATATTTCTATGCTAGGTTTTCTTCAACGCAATAAACCATGACAGGATGCTTTTAAAAAGGAAGAAGGCTACTTTAAATGTTCATCAGAATAGAACTAGTGGAAGTCATGTTTAAATACCCCTGTTGAAAATAGCCATTAGCTCAAAAGGAAAAATGCCCTTCACTTGTTGCCTTGCTTTACTACCAAAAACCATTCATTCATGCACACTGACCATATTGATCTTTGATTATGAACCAGAAAACTTCATGACTGGCTACCGTATTGTTTTCAATCGCGAAAAGATGGCTCTGGGCTGGGAGGCATCCAACTGTGAGTACATCTTGATGAGCATTGATCACATTTCGTAATGCACATCTGTGGGGATGGAAGTTGCAAAGTACCAACGACCAACTTGTTTTTGCAGGTTATGATACTACAAACTCCAACCTTCTACCCATAAACCCGCAAAACTCTAGTGCAGTTCCCCCTGCATCTACCGTGGAGCCACAAGCGACATCAGGTCCTCAAAGTGGTTCTGATAACCCCACTCCCAGTGCCGTGCCACCTCCAGAAAACAGTTCGCCGCATCTGAATTCTTTGGCGGGTACCCTATTCATGGCATTCATCTGCCTGGGTGTGCATCATTATATTATTATTGACCCTTCCTGGTGAGGCATTTTACATCTCCTGCCCTGCTTCATATATATTTTTGTTGGCTTTCATATGCTAGTGTTCCGTCGGCATTATGTTATTGTTAGGGGAAAGCATGCATACCCAGGCTTCCAATTCTTTTGCTCTTTAGTCGCCACCTTCCAATTCCGTCGGCATTACGTTGTATATATGTATACACTTATGATTTTAGTCAACACAGCGTTGTATTAACAATGGAGATAACATTTATACCCATTTTTCCCCCTAATATTTAGGAGTGGATTATTCCAACAGTAGTAAATCTCTCTCCCTCACACGCACTAGGCCGGAGACATTGCGATCAGTGGTGGAATTTTTGTTTTAAGTTCTTTTATATGATGTGATGACTGAATTTCTGTTTCAAAGATAGTAATAGAATAGCATCCATGTAAAACCATTTAAAGCATATATTTATTATATATGTTAATATGTATGTGCGAATTATGTAATAATTTTTTCAGCAGGCCCTGTTATTCATTATCCAATGCCAAATGATTCTGTCTCTTAGAGTTTGTTTAATTGCACGTATTTATTATAAAAAATATGTAATTATTATATATATTTTTTATGGAAGTAATTAAATATTCTTAATTTTTTTATGAAAAATATGTGTATGGTATAAGCATTTAAAATTTTTTTTCATAAAATTCATTTTTCAAGGGAGGGGTAGTTTTTGTTTTTTAGGCAATCATTATCTATAATTAAATTTTAGATAATGCAATCAAACATACCCTTAATAGTTAAAAGAGTACTTTTGGTCCAGGTAATTTTTTTTCTTTTTATATAACTATGAACAATGGAAGAACTGATTTAAAAGGTTGGTCGCATGGGTCAATACTGAAATTAGGCAAAATACACCCAATACTAGTAGTAGGGTTTGGTCAAAAAACATAAGTACAGACTTTACCATAAAATAAAATAAAAAGGAAAAACTGATGGCATGTAGAAGGTACTATTGAGGCCAAGGAAATTATAGCAACTACTTTATTTTGCAAATTCTATTGCTTTTTGTCATTTGTCATTAATTTATTTACAATGTCGGATTGTTTTAAATACCCAAAATCTCGCTTTTGATGGTCAAACCACCTCCACCAATCTATTGAATTAGTGGGTTCAATCACCATAGTTGAACTCACTGACCACTAGTTAGTTAGTTACGCTGCTATGGTCAAACATATAAGGTGGACAATGGTTGTTGAACCTCTTCTCTTCTCTTTCTTTCTTTCTTTTTATATGGTCAATCAACCAATTGTTAAATATGATGTGGTCAATGGAGTTTACTGAAATTTTGCCATCTCTGGGCAAAGGTAGGGGGAGAGATGATGACAGATCTTCTTCAACTCTTACGCCGGGCCAAGTTTATGTTTTCTTTTTCTCTTCATCTATCACTCTTTATTTTGTTGTTCCCTCTTTTGTTAAAAGGGCCTCTATAACCCTTTTGGTTTTTTGATTTTGAACTTTATAATTGATGGGGTTTTTTTAGCATCTTTTAACTTTTGCATAATTTAAAATTACATTTTGAAAATATATTATATATATTTAGTTTATATGAAGATTAGAAAAACCCGAAATTAGAAACATTTTTATTATTATTATTTTTGTAATATTGTAATTGGAAAATACATATGTTTCTAATTAAAAATAGACTTTGCCAAAGGAAGGGGAGCGAGCCGAGAGACATTGAAACTGAGGGAGAAACAAACGGTGTAACTGAGGATGTAATTTACACTAATTAACATGTGAAAAAATTTAAAAAGAATTACACAAGTTTATCATGAGATTTACTTTTCTTTAAATTTACTAATTCGTTTGATAATGAAAATCTATTGAAATCATTTGTAGCTTCTAGCTGAAGAAAATTTTTATAAAAGCGGTCACCGTAACCAAAGCTAATGATGAAAAAGTAAAATATATATATATATATATATATTTAAGAGGTTATAAAGAATAATTCTATACATCTAAATCCCCTGAATTTTTTTTTTTAAAAAAAATTGGATCCATGTTGAGATTTTGTAAAGAACATTCAAGTTTTAATGAGAAATAACTATAGCATGAAAAACCTTTATAGAAGTTTGGCATACAACACTTTCAGAGACGTGAGAAAATGACAATTAATAGTCAATCCGGACGGACGGACGGACGCTCAAATGCAATTGCAATTGCAATATAGCAGTGTGACTGCCAGAGCACACAGATAAAGAGGATTATCACAACAAAAAATTGTGGCATTCATCCAACACCACCTACCTTATTTCAAGTGTGCTCGCCATCTCCCAAGACAAGAGCCCACATTATTGAAAATATAAACACGAATAAATAAATATATATATGCATATATAATAAATAACAGTGCAGAAGCAAGCAGGCAGGCATATGGGGAGCAGTAGCAAAATTTCCCCAACGAAGGAAAGGTTAATAAGGAAACTAGTAACGTCCAAATAAGACTGTGCCTGCCAAAATCACACATATCCCAATTCCCAATAAACTCTTGCTGCTGCTGCTGCTACCACTACAACTAATATATGTCAAGTCATAAAAAATTAAAGAGGAAAAAAAAAAAAAAACTCTTGTTTTATCCTATGTTCCCGTTATTCCTTTAGGTGCGTTTTTCTCTTAATATATATATATATATATATAATTTTTTTTTCTATTTTTTGACATTTCATCTTCGTACCATGGCAAGGTCAAAGACATCCTGTGTGGCGTTGAGTCTCATTTATTTGGGAATGCCTCGGCCTGACCCTGATGGTTGTTTCTCTTCTACTGGAGTGACATACTCTGGATGCTGGCCGCCAGCGTGTCATCACCCAGCCGTCCTGGAGATGGAGAAGATATCTGAACAGGTGGCAATGGCATGATCCATCTCCTCCAATCATTAAGCTTTCTTATTTTATCACCCTGTAAACACAAACCACATAGGAATTGACGTATGCCATTTACTAACAGAATACTTTACGCATTGCTAATTTCACAAGGACTCTTGCATTTTCTACAGAAACGTGAGTGAAGTAAAGAAAGAAGTTTATGACCAGAAGCCCAATATTTACATCACAAAACCTTTGGAACTCTTATATAATAGAGAAAATCTATGAAGTTGTAGCCAATGTCAAGTCTCCAAGAAATGAGATGTGTTGGTGAGAAGGATAAAATGCTAAAATATTTGTTAAGAGTCAAAAGAGGCAAAGTTTGCAACTCAGAGCAGGATTGTATTATAAGGAACGTACTGGAGAGTATGGATAAAACTTTAAAGGAAGAGCTAGTGGATATCACAAGGTTGGATATTGCAGTTAACCTTATTCTCAGAGCAGAGACTACAAACTTTGTCAAATATACACACACACACACACACATCCCAAGTTAGATTGGGAGAACACATAACATCATCATCAAGGCAAAGTTTTAAAAAATACCTAGATTAGAGAATAGCATTATAAAAGATGGCATAAATGGATCAAGCGGACCACGAATTGCTAAAAAAAACTTTGCATACATGCTCCAATAATGAAAATTTGAAGATATATGTTAGCAACAAAAAAAATGAAAAATTAAAAAAGACAATTGGTGAAGGAAGATAAAAAACTTATGAAAATGTGTATCAGTAACTTAACACAAGAAGTTGGCTAGAGTAAGAGGGGGGGGACAAAGAAGCAAGTGTTTTGAACCAACTAAATGGCATAAAAGAAGTAAAAGGTGCTACCAAATGGGGTGGGGGGTTCAAGTAAAGATGGAAGTATTTTTCTAAGCTATTCAATAAACGTGGAAAAACAAATATTATGTTATGGCATCTTGGTAACTTTGGAAAAAAAAAAATTAGAATTACATGTTCAAGGAAGTGAAATAAGTTACAAAAAATATAAGAAACAGAAAATAATAAAAGCAAAAAATATCGTGATAAATGAATGAAAAAATGCTTGGGGTAGGCTAACATTATACAGTTAACGAAATTATTCAAAGTAATTCTTAAGTAGATGCTTGACAAATGGAATAGCAACACATCAATGCCCATTTACAAGAATAAAGACCATGCTTAAAATTGTGAAAATTATAGAAAGGATCAAGCAAACAAGCGGCCATATTGCAGAACTTTGGAAGAGGTTTTAAGCAAACAATGAAAGTTGTACACTTGCTAAGCCATCTGATGAAAAGGTCGAAAGATATATGGTGTATACAGATTTATAAAGGCAAAATTTAAAATTAAAGAAAAAAAAAAAAAGAAGAGAAAGAATTTTGAGTAACTTATGACGGATTTATTAAAGATATGTATTATGGAGCAAAAATATGTGTTATGACCTGTGAAAAGAGATATGAAACATTTTTAATTATAATTCATATCTACACTAAGGTAAATGTTTTAGTGTTGAATGAACTCACTAAACATTTCGAAATGAAGTGCCTTGATATATATTATTGTATATACTATATAGCATTGTTTTGGTGGCAAAACAAAAGAAGCTATGAACAGTAATTAACTCAAATTATAGAAGAGTGCATTAAAATCTAACTGCTTCAGGTCAAGAACATTGAAAACTAAATATATGAAATACAAATTTAGTAAAAAAGGAGAGTGCAAATTGGTGTTATGATGAGACTTAAAAGATTATTCCAAGAAAAGATCAATTCAAATATTTGGAATCAATTGTTCAAAAAGGAGAAGATTACTGATAAGACCAGTTATGTTAAATGGCACAAAAAGGCAAGCAATTTAGTGTTGACATACACAAAATATCAACATGACTGAGAAGAGAAAGTTATGGTTTATACAAAAAGACAATTAGAAGAGAATATTCGTACTGAAGTTGACAGGCTGCCTACTGAAATTGGTAATAAAAGTAAAGAAAGACCAAAAATACCTTAATGAAACAATTACACTATTCATATCATTGGCTGCCACTGTTCATGATTATGGATAAAGATGATTAGCAAGCTATTCAATAAACAGTACAGAAGATACGATAATGGATAAAGATGATTAGCAAGCTATTCAATAAACAGTAGCCTTTTAGAAGATATGATCATGGATAAAGATGATTAGCAAGCTAAATTCATGTAACCAACCCCACCTGGTGTAATCATATGTTTCTTAATGCCACTACTATTCATATCCTTGTTTTATCTAGAAATTTTTCACTCAAACAAGTTGCAACAAATTCATCTTACACCCTTTTTTTTTTGTTGAGTAAATTCCTCTTACATCTAAGACTCAAGACCTAATCTTTAGGGAGTCAAATAATTAAAAGAAAAAAGAAGAAAATAATTGTTAATAACTTAATATTTGCAAACTTCTCCTTATGGGGCAAACTGTTGGAGAAAGTGAGCATATTAAAAACTACTTAAATAGAATCCCCTATGATTAGTTCAACATACCTTCACTTCCACCACATTTGAAGTGCGCAGAGCATCCAATATAAGCTGGATGTTGTTTGTCAAATCCTTAACCTGTAAAAGAATCCCAAGGAAAAATAAGAGAAGTTTCTTTTAGCCAAGCATGCAATCCTATAGCATTGGCAACAGCAACAAAAAAAAAAAAAAGTGCTCAGTAAGCACTCTGCTGCTGAAAGACTAGAGGATATAAGATGGTGAAATAATCAAAACCAAACAAAAACACAAGCCAAAGACTTTCTTTAAGCGCCATTTCACAGATACCTAAATCAAATCACATGACGGATTTCCAATAACTGAATGGGAACACATTCATTTTCCATGGCAGTTGTTTCAGTGTTCTATGAACTTACCGAGAGAGAAAAATTACAACATGCCACTTTATTCACAATTCACTAGCCAATATCACACCACATATTTTAGAATTCCTACGACACTCAAACCATTCCAGATTTCATAAAAAGTTAAAAAGAGTTCCATATGGAATCCATGCTCAAAAGTGTGTCGTCTCAACAAACCCAACATCAAGTGAAGACTTGAGACAAATACATCTGTTGAAATGAAGTAAAGTTTGCAACGGGAGAAGAGCACCAAAGTTTTTAAGGAGATAGAAATGGTGTCACAGAGAGAGCACCACAGTCCTAAGGAGATGAGATCAGAATGGTCTCACAACAAAACCTCCTAGTTGACCAAAGCAAGCAGTTTGATTTCACAGTAGTTTCTTGAGATACCTATAAAAGGATGAATCGGTCAAAAAGAAAAAGAAAATCATGAAGAAGCAAACATAAGCACAGACACAATAAAATATCTTGTGACTATAGTTTGTCAGTGAGCAATCAGTCCAATGTCCATTGTAGCAACAATGAACTTATAGCAATTAAGAATTGTAACAAAAATTGAAGTTCTCCAAAATTGTATGGTTGATGGAGCAAGAAACCAACAAATATACATAAATGTACAAGTTTGAAGTTTCAAAAACGTAAAATCATCTAAAAGTTCATCAGAGAGGAAGACTTTAGAAGAGAACAAATAAAAAAATCCACTAGGACTGGGGAGGAAGGCCTAATATTGTAACTGTTACAAAACAGTGTGATTCCAGCCCTGAGATCCATTATGGCTTAAGGTACAGATTATCTGGCATAAGCTCTAAGCGAGATATTATGCTTCCTTCGCCTGAAATTATAGGCATGCTGATTTCTTGTCAAACAGAAAGCATGTGCATGTGGTTCAAAATTTTAGACATGATTAAAATATCAAGCAGGCAGCATAAGACTTAAAGATGGACATGTCACCAAATATTTTCTGCAGCAACTCTATATAATCTATAAAGCACTGACTTCCTAGGGGTTGCTGTACCAGTGTCGCCGGCATGTTGGGACACTTTCTTAAATTTTTTTAAACAGATAGGGGTGTGGACATGCATTGGACACACATGTCCCCTATGCAGATACCATGAAGACTAAAAAGTACGGGTTTTCTTTTTTACTCTTCAGTTTTATGACTTGGTAATTGTATGATTCCTTTGTTTTCCGCCTGTTTTGATTGCACAACTATTCAGTTTTCATATCCTTCACGCTTCTATTTCTAGCTCTTTAAACATCAACTGGATTATGAGGATGAAGAAGACTGGACTGTGAGTTTATTGCTAGTTACATTAGAATTATTCATTTAAATTTAGGCTTATGAATTTTAAAGGCATATTTGTGAATTTGGAATACAGTTTTGATACTTATTATGACTTAAAAATATATTAAAAAAATATTTTATTAATTAACACGTCTCAACTGTGTTTTGTCCTATGTCAAGTCTCTTGGATGAGACTTGAATTGACAGAGAATGAGAAGGATTGAGAGAAAGAAAGAGAGTTTTGGAGGGAAAGTTGAGAGAGAGAGAGAGAGAGAGAGAGAGAACTAGGAGGGAAAGAGTTTTCTCATTCAGCATTAACTCCCGTCCTCATACATCTTGGCCTTATATAGGTCCTTCCCACTGGTTCACATCATAACTGTGGGGAACAATCTAGCAACTAACTACTACAAGTGGCCATGTGGGCTATTGTTATTAACAAATTTTCTAAATTACCCTTTGGGTCATAACATTCCCCACCCCTAGAAATTATTCTTGTCCTCAAGAATTTAGAGCAGCCCAGTAGCTCGCAAAAATTGGGTGAGCAACTTGGGTAAGTACTCCTAGTTGGTGTGGTCAGGATCCCTATGAGACCACACTAACACTTCGAGTCAAGGGCACCAAGCCTTGGTAGATCACACGCTTGTCTAGGATGGCATGGGGCTCCACCACCCCTTCCTCTTCTTCATTCATAGTTGGTAGATCCCTACTCACAATAGCTTTGGGGTTAATAGACTTCTTCAACAGTGATACAAGAAACACCTGATGCATGTTGACCCCTACTGGTAACCTTAGCTTGTAGGCCACTTTTCCCATCTTAGACTCTATGGCATAGGGCCCAAAATACTTGGGGCTTAGCTTAGAGGCTCGTGTGGATGAAAAGGGCTGCTGTATGAATCTTTCCACCTTTAAGTAAACCCTGTCACCTACTTCAAAGGATCTATCATTCCTTTTATCTGAACTCTGCTTCATCCTATTTTTAGTTGTAGCCATCCCTCTTTTTAGCACCTTCAATACTTCTTGTCCCTATTGTAAATATTGCTCCACAGAAGCCATTAGTAGTTGTAGTGCTAGATAAGGCTAGTAATAGTGGGGGTTTATACTCGAACACTACTTCAAAAGGACTCCCAAGATTTCTCAAAAAGGATTGGGAGGGGGTTGGCAGAGCTCTATGTGAAGAGGGTACAAGGTAAGCAACCCACAGATGAATTGGGGAGGCTACGTACCAAGAGCTCCCATCCTGGCCGCACCACTAAGGTCCCTCACCCTAGACCAAAAAAGGCAAATGGGACTCTGCTTCAAGTGTGGTGAGAAGTACACCCCTGAACATCAATGTCGGAAACACCTTATGCAAATGGAAGGGCAAGAAGATGAGGAAAGGGAGGAAGCAGAAGGGGACACACATGAGAATGAAGCAGAGGGTGAGGCCAGCGAAGGAGAGGAAGGGGACAGATTCCCTTCATGCATTGGGAGGCCACCCTTCAGAGAAGGTGATTAAGATTAAAGGAACTTCGGGTAGGAAGAAACTGATCGTGCTCATCAATAGTGGGAGCACACATAGTTTCTTGGATGAAAACACAGACAAGGAACTTGAATGTGTGTTGCAAGCCACAATACCCATATCAGTGATCATTGCCAATAGCCACAGAATGATCGGTAGGTATAGATATCAAGGGTTCACTTGGAAAATGCAAGGCTACAAATTCTCTGTAGACTTGAGAATTCTATAGTTTGGGGGGTGTCATATAGTGCTGGGTGTTGATTGGATAAGGACTGTGAGTCCTCTGATATTTGATTTCAACACCTTAAAGGTGACTTTCAAAAAAGGAGGAAGAAAATTGATGTTGGCCAGATGCATAGGAGGGGAATGCAGGGCAATTTCAGGGGGTCACCTGCCAAAATTATTTGAACAAGGAGGAGCCATAGTTCAGTTGCATTTGATGTATGCTCTTGAGGTGGAGGAAGGCATGAAGAGAGGCAAATCCCGAGGGGAACACCAGTGGTTCAAGCTAGAAGCCCTCACCGACTCTTCAAGCGAGGTAACTCTTAATGATTCTTTACAAACTCTCTTGGTTGAATTTGAGGACTTGTTCATCTATCCCTCATCTCTACCCCCCAACCGTTCCCTAGAGCACACCATCCACCTTAAACATAATACAGAGCCCGTAAATGTCCACTCTTACATAATACAGATACTCTCATTTTCAAAAGGCAAAGATTGAACGCTTAGTTAAGGACATGTTTTCCAAAAACATAATCCAACCAAGTCAAAGCCCTTTTGCATCCCTTGTTCTTCTCGTTAAGAAGAAGGATGGAAGCTAGAGGTTTTGTGTAGACTCACAACTATATCAATTATCTTCATTCACCACCATCTCATGAAATTTCTTCATGTGAAGATGGTGTTCAAACTTCATTTCATCATTACTCCGCCAGGGGATATTATCCACTGCCAGTCCCAAACCCGAATAAAGGAGGAGGGTTGCATTAGGTAGCCGACAGTCAGCGTAAAACCTAGTCAGATCCAAATATGAATTCTAGACAAACTATCTGTTGGGATGTAACCCACATAGAAGTCTAGAATTCATGTAGCCAACCCCACATAGTGGGATAACAGCTGGATATGTTGTTGTATATGTTGTTGTTTATAGGTACCTCAATTCCCACACCATTAAAAACAAATTTCCTATCCCAATCATAGATAATTTGCTAGATAAACTAGCTAGTGCAACTATATTCTTAAAGCTAGACCTCAGATCCGAATGAGCTGCACAAACATACCTAAAATCCCATTCCGCACCCATCAAGGGCTATACGAATTCTTAGTTATGCCCTTCGGACTAACTAATGCCCCTGCGACCTTTCAAGCACTAATGAACCATGTTTTCAGTCCCTACCTTAGAAAATTCATTTTGCTCTTCTTTGATGATATCCTGATATATAGTCCTACCATGGAACAATACTTGACCCATCTCCAAACCACCTTCCAAGTCCTCAGGTCTAACCGGTTGTTTGTAAAGAAATCTAAGTGTACCTTTGTCGAAAGGAAGGTGGAATATTTAGGGCACATAATCACAAGAGGAGTCGTCACTACAAACCCCCAAGAAGATCATGGCTATGGGGGAATGGCCAACACCCGAAACCATCAAGGAGCTAAGGGGATTCCTTGATTTAACCGGGTACTATAGGAAATTTGTCCCAAGCTATGGGATGATTAGCAAGCCTTTGACTGAGTTGCTCAAGAAGAATGGATTTGAATGGAGTGACAAGGTTGATACAGCCTTCAATTCCCTCAAGAAGGCAATGACCCAAGCACCCATTATTAGCCCTACCTAATTTCACCAAGCCTTTCATCTTGGAAACAAACATGTGACACAGGAGTGGGGGCAGTCCTAGTTTAGGAGGGCAAACCATTTGCTTTCCTTAGCCAAGCCTTAGCTCCCAAACACTTGGGGCTAAGCATTTATGATAAGGAATTGATAGCAGTCCTTATGACAGTAGAGAAATAGAGATATTATTTGGAGGAAAGCCCATTTATTATTAGGACAAATCATGAGAGCCTCAAGTTCCTAGGGGAACAAAGGCTGCACACTCAACTACAGAGGAAGGGAGTGACAGTTGTTGGGATTGGATCATACTATCCAATATAGGAAGGGTAAGGAGAATACAGTGGCAGACGCATTGTCAAAAAAGGAGGAAAAGGGGGAATGCCAAGCAATATCAGTGATAGTTCCAGACTAGATCAAGGAGGTGTCTGATAGTTGTGAACAAACATCATTCATCGTGGGCTAGGGATCTGATGACTCAACTGGCGGCTAGACCGCCGGAACACAAGAGTTATACATTGAAGGCAAGGCTGCTAAGATACAAAGGGAGGTTGGTAATTGGGGAGGACAACTAGCTCAGAACAAGGTTTCTACAAGCTCTGCACCCGTCACCTAATGGGGGGCACTCCGGCTTGAACGTTACCTACAACAAGGTCAGATAACTATTTTATTGGTCAAGAATGAAAAAAATATGTTACTTCCTTTATGCTAGAATGCCCTATTTGCCAGAAATGCAAGCGTGAATAGGTCCCCTATCCTGGCTTACTTCAACCCCTCAAAATACCGAAGCAAGCATGGTAACAAATTTCAATGGACTTTGTGGAAGGGCTTCCAAGGTTTGAAGGGAAGAGCACTATTTTAGTGGTGGTGGATAGGCAAACTAAATTCAGCTACTTCTTGAGTTTAGCCCACCCCTTTATAGCCTAGGAGGTAGCTAGATTATTGTTGGACTCCGTGGTTAAGGTGCAAGGTTTACCAATGTCCATCACTTCAAATAGGGATAGGGTGTTCACCAGCAATTTCTATAAAGAACTGTTCAAACAATTGGAAGTAGGGCTACACACGTCTTTGACATACCACCTTGAGATAGATGGACAAACCGAACGTGTTAACTGCCTAGAGGCCTACCTAAGGTGTGCACACTTTTCCAAACCCAACAATTGGAACTAATGGCTACCCCTAGCCCAGTGGTGCTACAATTCCAATCACCATAGCTCCCTCAAAAGATCCCCTTTTGATGCACTATTTGATTACAAACCCCCATTGATCCCAGCAATGATCCACTACTCACATGTGGAGTTAACAATAGACCAACACCTAAACCAAAGGCAAGAAGCCCTACAAATCATAAGGAAGGAGTTGACAGTGGCACAAAATAGAATGAAACAAATGGTAGATCGAAAGAGAAGTGAAAGGAGTTTTGAGGAGGGGGATATGGTGTATCTGAAGGTAAGAAGATTCCAGCAACAGCTATTCATTGGACAGACCCCATCCAAACTAGGCCCAAAGTATTTTGGGTCATTTCGAGCGTTGTCCAAGGTAGGGAGGGTTGCTTATAGACTACAACTTCCAAAAAGGGTGGGAATCCATCCTGTCTTCTATGTGTTGCTACTGAAAAGGTAAGTAGGAACCCATGATCTAGTCAGCTTAGACCTACCAGTGTTCGAGAAAGATCCTCCAAAGGAGACAAAACCTTTGGTTGTGTTAAACAAGAGGGGACTTTATCATAACTCTCTGCGAATCACACAAGTATTGGTATAATGGACCAACTGCCACCCGAACACCACTGTATGGGAATATCTACCGAAGCTGCTCACTCAATTTCCCCAAAGTAACCAGGCTACTATGAATTTCTTGTGGACAAGAAATGTTTCTAAGGGGAGGGGTATTGTCACGCATCCAAGGGTAGATTGGTCCACGCCCTTAATTTCTATATTTCATTCATGTTTTTTTTTTCCATGCAATTAGGTGTCATCAGCCGTTAAAAGGTTGTACTGGGGTGGGGCCACCTTCTAGAAGGACCCCAACCACCTATATATATGTAAGATATATATGTAAGGGCCACGCCCATAACAAATCATGCAATGAGAATATTATGTTTTCCCTCTCTCTCTCTCTCTCCCCCCCCCCCCGAGATAACTAGAGAATTCCTTCTAGAATTCTATTGAGTAGCCTTGTCAGTTTCTTTGGTACTGACATCCGAACAAAATTCTATAAGAAATGGAATTGATAGTGGAGTTTTAAGGAAGTACCATTGCCTAATGTTTTGAATAATGCTAAGGATTTCTTAGCTAACGATAAAGTGAAAACAACACCAGCAAGAAGAAGACTTGTTGTTCCTAAATAGTGTCATTGTGTTGCTTTCATTTCCAAAGATGCAATCTAGAATTCAAAAGGTGCAAACCAATTTTTTATGCTGGTGGTAACAGAGGTAACCAAAGCAAGTGTTTCAGGAGAGCAAGATAGGCTCGTTGAAAAGAGAGATGTTAATTTCTTTTCGGCCAGGGGAAATCTCCTCTAAGTTATGAACCCTATTAGGCATTCTTCCCATCAGTAGCAAATTCAAAGTGGTGAGGAATCTTGGAGACTGACTATAGCTGGAGGAAAGTTAAGGAAGAGAGTTGTAGAAATCAAAAGTTTGGCCGTGGAGAATAAAGTTGTTGTTGCTTTGTGCGTTATTGCTACAGCATGCCGATTGGGATTTTTGCCTACTACAATGAAGAATGGAGTGATGATTGGAATTGATGCTGCAGCAACTCCTAGACCTGACATTTCTACATTGCGGCATTTAAAGACGTTTGCAGATATTGTTGCAAATGGTGACGAAATATTAAAGGATGCTGGGGTCACAGTTAGCCAATCTTCTGGCCGTGCACTGGCCCACATTGAAGAAACTATGGTGGGGAAAGTTGGTAAGGACAACAACCAACAAATTTCAATTGCTCTCTTTGACCAACAGACAGTGAACGATTTTGGCTATGTTTCTAGTCGAGGTGGACATGAGAACCACTGCAAATTTGTTATGCATACAGAGGATTTTCAAAACTCCTCCATCCAAGCTATGGAAGAGAAGGAAAAAGCATATTGGAAGTTGTGGAGGTTTGGCATTTCTTAGGGACAAGAAATGTTTTAAGGCAGGGGGAATTGTTGTCTTTAGGAGCAATAGATGGGCAATATTGTAATAGGGATATAATAGTTGTTAGAAAGTATTTTGCAATTTGTTAGGATTACATTGTACTGCAAATGGGTGCATGGGCTGAGGCTAAATAGTTTTATTGCACATGGATGCAGGGGTTGTGAGGCTATCAATAAGCCACTAATGTAGGAGGGTAATCATGTTTGAATTGTTGAATGAATTCTCTCATTTGCCCCTCTTGAATTCTCTCAATTTCCTTCTCATTCTCTCAGTTCTCCCTCATATTCCTCTTTGATCTGTTTGTCGCTAATTTCCTCCCATTTCTTCTAAACTAACTCCCCCAATTCCTTCCAATTACCTTTTAAACCTCTCAAGAACCCTAGGTCACACCTGGATTCCTGAGTGGCCACCCAATGGGGAACCATGCAATGTGGTCATGATCTTTTCTTGCAAGGCACTACCATCACCCACCACCAGTCTTCCTTTGAATCTAACCAATCCATGGGAAAATGTATACCCGAAATTTCCAGAAGGCTGAACTGTAAGTTGTGCTATTAGATACTTCACCCAAGGGGTTTGTTCATAACTCCCTGCCACTTCCTTGACCCATTTAGGGACTAGAGCTAATATTGATTGACACTGACCCCTTTCTTCCTTCCTCAATAAGGCATTTGCCACCACATTTTCCTTCCTCTTGCGGTATAAAATGGTGTAGTCCAATCCCATTAGTTTTGAAACCCCTTTCCTCTGAAACTGAATGTGCAATCTCTATTGTGATAGGAACTGTAAACTCTCATGGTCTATCTTAATTATGAAAGGGCTGACCTCTAAATAGTGTGTCCATTCTCAACAGCTCCCAATACTATCAAAAGCTCTTTATCATAAACACTTAGGCCGAGACGCCTTGGGGCCAAGGCCTAGCTAATGTAAGCCAGGGGATTCCCTCCTACATCAGCACAACCCCAATTCCATTTTCACATGCATTGCTCTCTACACCAAAAGACTTAGAAAGTCTAGTAGGGCTAACACTGGGGCTTGTGTCATGGCCTTCTTTAGTGCTAAGAAGGTTGCCCCAGCCCGGGGATTCCACTGGAAGTTGTCCTTTTGAGGAGTTTTGTCAGTGGTTTACTAATGAGCCCATAATTTTGTATGAACTTCCTATAGTAGCCTATAAGACCTAGGAATCCCCTTTAACTCCTTCACCATTTGTGGTCTAGGCCACTCCACCATAGCTGTGACCTTGTTGGGATCAGTCTTCCCTTTCCCCCGAAATGATATGGCCTAAGTATTCAATCTCCTTCTCAACAAAAGTACACTTTGATAGCTTAACATACAATTTGTTAGAATTAAGGACCTCAAAGGTGGTTCGAAGGTGGTTTAGGTGTTGTTCATAGTTGGAGATGTATATGAGGATGTCATCAAAGAAAACTAGGATGAACTTCCTTAGGTAAGGCTAAAAGATCTATTTCATTAGTGTCTAAAAGGCGATTGGGGTGTTTGTGAGTCCAAAAGGCATCACAACAAATTCATACAACCCTTGGTGTGTACGAAAAGCTGTCTGTGGGACATCAGATGGTTCCATCCAAATTTTGTGATATCCGGATCTTAGGTTTAGCTTGGAAAAGATTTTGGCCCCTGATAGCTCATCTAATAAGTCATCAATGAAGGGTATAGGGAACTTGTTCTTGATGGTGTTGGAATTGAGTTAATGATAATCAACACAAAACTTCTAGGTCCTGTCTTTTTTTCAACAAGTAAAATTGGGGATGCAAATGGGCTTTGACTAGGTTGGATGATAGAAGTAGACAGTATATTGGATACTTGCTTCTCTATCTCAACTTTTTGTAAAGGGGAATATCGATTAGCTCAGATGTTTACTAGGGTAGAGTGGGGTTTGAGGTGTATAGAGTGGTTTAAGGCTCTTTGTGGTAGTAGGGAATTAGGCTCAACAGATAGGTCCTTGAATTCTTGTAAAAGTAAGTATAAGCTATCAAGAAGTGGTACCTTAGTGAAGGAATGAAGCATGGCCAGTCAACCATCTATTTGTTGATCCTCCCATGCCTCTTCTACTTCCTGTCCATTCCATTCCAGAGCTTGAATGGAATACATTTGAGCAATCTTCCCTCCCTTACTTTGTATCAATCTTTGTAACTTCCTCCCTTTGATCAGCTTGCATTCTCCCTGCTCCATACTACCCATAAGGGTAAGCTTCGTGTTTCCCATCTCTGCAGTGACTTCTAATTTGTTGAAGTCAAAAGTTAAGGGACCGACTATCCTCATCCAGTCAACTCCTAACACAATGTCACATCCTTCCAACTCCAAAATCCTCAAGTCAACTTGAAATTCATGCCCTTGCATCATCCACTTGAATCCCGCACACCTATAGTGACTATACATCTTGCTCCCATTGGCCACGGTCACAGATAAGGGAGTGGTGGTTGTCATCTTGCATCTTAGCTCTGTGGCAGTAGTTTCATTCAAGAAGTTATGAGTGCTGCCACTATCTATCAACATCATCAACTTCTTCGTACCAACTTGTCCTTGCACTTTGATAATCTTACCAGTTAGCCCCCCTCTAAGTGCATGGAAAGAGATGTCCCCACCTTCCTATCTTGACTCCTCTTCAATGGTGTTGCCTGCCACTTCTTGCTTCTTCTCCTTCTATCAAGCCCTTAGCCCTATCATCTTCTTGACCTTCCATATTCAATAGCTGCCTCTTACACTGGTGGCCGAGACTATACTTATCCCCACATCTATAACACAATCTCATCAATCTCCTTTGCTCCATAGTAGTAGTCCTAAGAGGGTTGTGGTTTCCTTTAGGTCCACTAGAAGCCACTCCAACCACTAAGCTCGAGAATTTCCTCCTATAGGATGGTTGACAAGTGGAATGGGCCTTGGCATAGTCTTGTTCTTCTGTAGCCTAGCTTTCTTTGGCACTTATCTCACCATAGTAGTAATCATCATTTTTACCATGGACCTTAATTCTTCCTTAAGGCCACTGATAAAAACTAGACATAAAATACCGATTTGTAAGAGATAGCTGGGCATTCCACATCAAAGCTCCAAACTCCTCAAACTTTACATGATATTCAATGATTGAACCCTCCTATTTGAGTTTGTTAAATTCCTCAATTACATCGACTATATTTCTTTCCCCAAAACGTATGCATAGATCCTCTACAAAATCAATCCACCTTGCCCCCATTCCCCTAGATCTAGACCACCCTTAGAACCATGAATCAGCCGTATCATTCAGATAGGCTATAGCAAGGGACCAAGGGTGATCCTCTGGTGTTATGCTATGTTGTAATACTGGAAGAACCTATCGCACCTCTAAATCCACCATCAAGGTTTGGATCCTTCAATCAGAGGTATCTCCACCCTTGGCATAAGGCCTTGACTAAATCTAGGAGAATTGAATTCTCTTACTTGATCTCTAGCTTCCTTATAAGGTGAATTCCTGTCTCTGTCACTCCCTGGGGTCGAGGAAGGATGCCTTGGCTCGACAAGCCCAAATTAGGTACTAATTTGGGAGGAAATTCTAGTGGTAATCGATATTGGGGAAGCGACGATAGCATGTTGAACATGATGTTAATCTGCCATCCGTATTGTTCCATCATCTCCCTATGCCTCACATTAAGGGTGTTCAAAAAAACTGGCAAACCGCATAAACCGACTGCAGTGCACCACGTGGTTTTTCTAGGAGAATGGTTTGACACGATTTGAGAAATCCTCAAACTGTGCAATTAAAGATTTGAAGAAAATCGGTTCAATTAAAAACCGAACCACCCGACTAATAATAGAAAAATTAAAAAAATAAATTATAAATTATAAAACAGGCTCCCAACTCCTTTCCTCCCCTTCTTCTTGTTATTTTCATCTCTCTCTCTCTCTCTCTCTCTCTCTCTCTCTCTTCCAGGAACGCTTGTGTAAATCACTGATTTTGTGAAATCCAACCATCTGATTTTGAATCTGATTATATTTTCACCATAAAAGCAACCCTGATCTACAAAAAGGTAAGTCGTTTAGTTTTATTAGCCTTATTTTCAACATCGATCCATGATATATATACGCACAATTTAGGTTTGGTCAAAAATTTAGATCTATAGAGATTCAGCCGTTGGATCTTGTTGGTATTTGGGTATGTTGGTCAATGGGGACAAGGGTGTCGAGTGATTGTCTCTGATTGCCAGAAATCACCAGCCACGGTGGCCGGTGGTGACAGCCAATGTGTTTTTCTATTCTGATCGAAAATTAAAAATCAAATTTAGGAAAATCTAGATGTTGAATCTATCCCATTTTTGTGTATGTTAACTCCTTTAGCTTGGCGTTTCAAATGGTAGGCTTTGATCGTGGGGATCTTCAACCAATGATGGTCGCTAGTAGCCACTGGGCACTGGTAATTCTTTATTTACTCATCAAACATATTTATTATTTTATTTGTATTAACTCAAACATTTTAATTTTCTATCTTTATTATTCCCCTTAATATTGCATGTAAGTCCACTATGACAACAAATATTGTAAACCATGAAAACCACATCAAACTGCACTGCAAAATGCAGAGCAGTTAAGTGTGGTTTTTGTGCACCAAACCAGACTATGCGGTCTGGTTTGACAAAAAAAACCGCATGTGCGGTTTGGCATACTAAAAATGCCAAAAATTGGCCAAACTGCACCATGCACACCCCTATGCCTCGCCAATTCCCTTTGTACTCCTCACAAGGCCACCATATCCTCTCGCAATTTATCTCAAATCACCCTCACTTCTCTACTTTGGGAGACCGTTTCATGCGTTTGTGCCATACCAAACTCCATAGTTTCCATGTGATTCTTCAATTGCTTCAATCTAGTTCCCTCCGCCATCCAATCCACCGTCTACACTCTTCGAACACAATTAGCCTTCCTCTGGAATCACAATCAAAGATGACAAGCTATGATACCAAAATGTCAAGTCTCTCAGATGAGACTTGAATTGACAAGAGAATGGGAAGGATCAAGAGAGAAAGAACGAGAGTTTTGGAGGGAAAGTTGAGAGAGAATTGAAAGAGAGAGAGAGAGAGAATTATGACGAAAAGAGTTTTCTCATTCAGCATAAACTCCCGTCCTCATACATCTTGGCCTTATATTGGCCCTTCCCACTGGTTCACATCATAACCATGGGGAATAATCTAGCAACTAACTACTACAAGTGGCCATGTGGGCTACTGTTATTACAAAAATTTCAAAATTACCCTTTGGGTCATAACATCCTACTTATTTGAAAAATGCCTTGTCACATGTCCATACATAGTATATCAATTATCAAGACAACCATGGGAAAAGGATTACAAGTATAGCCAATATGTCATATGATGATCTAAGTATATAAAGCAATTGGTTAATGAAACTATTTCATGTGATCCTTAAATCAAAATAAGATGCCTGAAGAATGGAGAAATAATACTCTAATGCCCATTTTAAAAATTATAGAAGGATCATGCTAAAGAACCATACTAGTGTGATTGAGCAAAACTGAAGTCCCTAAAAACCAATTGATTTCATGCCTACCAAGGTAACAATGAAAGATTATCTACTTATAAAGGTGTTTGATGGAAAGGTCTAAAATTAATAAAAATATTTATATATGGTGTTTGTATATTTGAGAAAAGCAAAGTTCCCAAAAAGGATTATAAAAGGTTTTACAAAAGAAGAGAGTTCAAGTTGCTTATACAAAGATTATTAACAATGTGTCATAGAGAAAAAAAATGTGTTAGGACTTGCAAAAGATGAAAGCCTTTTTAAATTATACTTGAATTAGATAAAGAAAACAACCCTCCACCTTTTTGTTTTGGTGATGGATGAACTCACTAAATATTATCTAAAAAGAAGTTCCTTGGTGAACAAGACCAAGTAAAGTGTGAATACTAAACTCAAGTTCTAGATGGCACCTTAAAATCTACGGGCTTCAAGTTGAGCAAAGTCAAAACTGAACATATAAAATGTAAATTATGTTTTCTTTTAAAGGAAAGACAAAGAAGTGTGAATGATGTTATAGTGAGCTTTGAGGATCAAGTCATTCCAAGAAAATATTAGTTCAAATATTTCAAATAAATTGTTCAAAAATAGAAGAAAATTTTTAACGATGATGTTCAGAAAAACAACACAAGATTATTAAAACAGAGAAGCATTTCCAACATTTTATATGATTGTAGAACCCCTTTAGAGTTAACAGAACAATTTGTCAGACAATTATGATAACAGCTTTCCTATATGATGCTAAAATGTTAAAACAATTAAGTACTAACAATATGCAAAATCTAAATTATGATAAAAATGTCATAGCAAGTGTGTGGCCACAAAAAAAAAAATTAGAAATGAGTTTTGTAAGAAAATCAAAATGGAAACTACAGAAAACGAGATAGTTTAGATATTGAAAAAACGAGGACCAACAGGCACTCTTAAATCCTCCTATGAGGAGAGTAGATATAGTTTATAACAAAAGAGGAAGAGAAAGGCTAAAGAAAACTTGACAAAGAACTCCTAGACATAACATGAGAAATAATGGCCTTACAAAAAATATGATCTTAAATAGACATAATTAATAGGAAAGAATTCATGTAACCAAGGTCACCTAGTCTTAAGGCTTGGTATATTTTTTATTGTTGTTTTCTACAAGTTACAACATATTCCTTCCACATCTATCAGACTCAAATCTAAGACTAGAGAGAGAGAGAGAGAGAGAGAGTAATTGCTCATTTTTGCAAATGAACTTCTCATTATGGAGGCAAAGTTCAGCTGATTAGTCAATCCTATTCAGCATTAAAAAGAAAAGATTGGAAACTTTTTATATACTGCCCTCTCTTGGAAGGCAAGCAGGTATTTAATGGGGGATTTAACTTCAAATAGTATTGTCTAGTATTATAAAAGGCTCTATTTGGAGGAAGATCTGAGACAGGCCTTGACAAGTTTACAGTACATTTTTATTCCTAGGGTTCAAGATCCTGGCCCAAAAGACTGTTCTCAGAGGAGGAAGTTCTTGAAGCCATCAACGCCTGCAATGCAGAAAAATCCCCAGGTTTATTTTGGCTGTCTTCCAAGATTATTAGTACCTAGTACACAGTAGGTAATGAGGTGATCTCCTCAATGACTGGTTTCTACTAGAATGCAATGAATGACAAGCATACAAACAGATCGACAGCAATATAACACTAGCCTAACATAAAACAAAAAAATGTCACGACCCAAGGATAGTTAGAAGGGCCCTAATGTAATTAGTTTCCTTTGTTTGTTAGAAGCTATTTCTGTTATGCTGTTACAGCACATGGGGCTGTTATTCTAGATGTTTCTTTCAGTTGTATAGCCTATAAATAGGCTCAAGCATGTAGAGAAAGGCATGCTGAAATAACATAGTGAATTCATATTTTCCCTCTTTACTTTCTCCCTCTCATTCTTCCTAATTCTCTCTCATTTCTCTTGATTTCTGCACTATATCTCCCTCCAATTCTTCTATGCCTCTATCCTAAATTCTTCCAATTTCCTTCTTAGACCCTAGCTAAACCCTAGGGTCGTGACAAAATATTAAAGCTTATTGTTTTCCTCTCAACAGAAGCAGCTTCGCTTAACCACAGCACTAAAAGAACAAAGCTAAAGAGTGGAGCCTAATGCTTAAGAAACAATGCAATACCAAAACTAGGATAAGAATTCCAGTAAAGAAAACCACAACAATCAATTCCAGATAGAGCAATAACTCCAATTAGGAAAGGGAAAGCGCAAAACATCTTAAAATTATAATTCTAGATAAGCTAGAACTGCTCCAAAAAGTGAAGGCTTTAACTTGTTCTTGCATCTTTGTCCACACAATGTGAACCACGTGTTAGAGAACAAAAATGATACCAACCATACATCTAATGACAATAAATCAGATCAAAAAAGGAAAAATGAAAAGAAAGAAATAATCATGGGAAAATGAATTCAGAGCATATCATAACAAGTGATCATGAAGCATTGCACTTAAATTATCATGACCTGATGTACAAGGATCATAAATTCAAGGCAAGTCCAATATAAGATTTCTAGACTACATAAAATATAGGATGAGGAATATGTGTAAACACAGCATTTTTAATGTATTGCTCAAGATATTCAATTTGGTAAACAGTTGGAAGTTGCTGATGTCACAATTAAGCAAATATCCAAATTTGTGACAATTGAAATTTTAAAAGTTTATAGATTGAATGAGATTAAAGACGGAACCAGTAAGCCAAAAAAAGAGGATGGAGCTAAACTAATATTCATTACTTATCTATAACAGAGAGTCTCAGTAAGACCACTCCGAATCTTAACATCAGGAGAAGCAAGCCAAAACATCAACTATTCCTGACCAAACTCACCTTTCTGAAGTCTGCAATTGTTTTAATGGGAACCCAGCCCTGTTCATCCATCTTCAGCCGCAAGTATGTATCTTTAACTAAATTCTCATTGCTGCAATAATAGTAACAAAAAGATGCTGTTAGAATTAAAGTTCTCACCATGAAAAGCAATCAACAAGATAGGATTACCCAGGCAGATCAGAGCAACAAAAAGTAAGGTACCTGAAATAATAATTTATCTGATTCACTATCTTATTTTTCAATTGTGGATCTGGCATGGGGAAAAACATGGCCTGAGGTGGTATTGGTGGGATAAAAGCCACACCTCCATGGGACTCGGGAGGTGGAGGTGGAGGTGGAAGGGGAGCTTGAACATAGATCACCTGGGATGCAATTTCTGCAACCACAAAGAGACTTTAGGAGAAACCCAGGCTTTTGAATCATAAAATATAAAAAACCAACTTTACCAGGGTAAACCATGTGGTTGCTAAAAGGTTGTATAGACACAGGTGGAGGAATAAATGAAGCAGTATTACGTGGAGAGGTTCGCGTAAAGCCCCTATTAACAACTCTCTGAGGCTGTATGCGAGCATCTCTGCCATTGAAACTATGACTAGAGTTCCAATCATGATTCCAGTGGTCCTGGTACCGCCTGGCCCCATAATTCTGATGAAAAGAACCATCATTGTGAAGATGTGGACTCCCGTTGCCCCTCCTAGATGAATTGCGTTGCTGTGCATGATGATTCCCACTCTGGGAATGTGACCCAAATGGTCCTCTTCTTCCACTTTCCCTGTGTGCATGGTCTCTTGAAGATGAGTCAGGAACACCAGAGCCAGGTTTCCCAGTAATATTGGAAGATCTTTCCACTACCGTAGCCACCGATGGAGGTTGCTGAGGGAGCCCACCATTGGCAGATGCACTTCCACTTGAACTCGCACCATCACTCTTCACATATTTTTGGCTTGTGGTTGTCGGATGACTTGGACTCAAAGTAAGGTTTGAGCTATTAGTGACTACCTGTTTCTGAGAAGAAGACGACCAGACTAAAGTCCTCAATAATACAAAGTATACATAAACAATCATAATGGAATAAAACAAAATCAGACAAGACCATAAGCTACATTAGAAAGCAAGCATTCAATTATTCCGTATCAAGAACGACAGCAGTAGTTATAATAACTAAAACAAAGCAAACCTAACTGCAAAACAGAAAGAACAGATAAGCAGAAGATTCAAGGATTGAAAACAATTAAAACAACCTGGGATACCGAGACCAATCCATCCGAGAGGGCTTTCAATGATTCAGACGAGGACGGTTTCTGACCAGTCTTGGTGGACTCGGAGAGAGCGGGCCAAGAAACGGCCCCCATAACTGGCCCGACCTCTATAGCGTCGTTGGAAGGCTTGTTCCAAGCCGGCTTCTTACCCGCATTGCCATTGCCACTACCATTACCATTACCCGAGCACTCTCGCTGCGCCTCTACAGCGCAATCATCTTGCACCGACGATGTCGACGAATCGGA
The DNA here is from genome assembly GCA_036245055.1 of Diospyros kaki. NCBI lineage: Eukaryota > Viridiplantae > Streptophyta > Magnoliopsida > Ericales > Ebenaceae > Diospyros > Diospyros kaki. Next base: position 43,466,856 of record BSEG01000016.1, read on the forward strand.
AACCTCCGCCAGCTTCAATAGAGACCCCTCAGAAGGAGAACAGTTGATTTTCCCCAGACCAACCGCCGACGCAGCCGCAGCGGACGAAACGATCGGCTCAGATTCATCCCCCCGAACAACCTGATTCCACTGCTGCGGCGGCGGCGCGACAACACGCGCCGCTAGGTCTTCGCCTCCGGCGCGGGTATTGACAGGAGCGTGATTAGCAGCCGCGGACATCATAGCTAGGGTTTCGAAAACTCGATCGATAAAATAAAAACAAAAACGAAACCGAAATCAATCAAAATTTGCAAGAGAGGAAGAGCTGCGGGGCGTCGCGAGCCAAACAGAAGAAGAAGGAATCGAAGAGTTGACAATGGAAGACGGATTGAGTTCCAAAGATTAATCGACGAGGGATGGATCACTGAGATGGAACCCTGATCGCGCCTCTACACGATGATCCTCTCACGCTCTTGATGAGCGCGCTCTCTCTCTCTCTCTCTCGCTCTCTCTCTCTCTCCCCTCTCTCCTCCTCCTCTCTCCTCTATTCCTCTTTTTATACCTTTTATTATTATTATTATTATTATTATTATTATTATTATTCATTTGTTTCCCTTTCCAAAACCCTCATCCTTAAGGATTTGTTTGGGACAAATTAATATTTAAATTTAAAATAACGCGATTGATTTAATGATAAGTTTCAATTTTTAACAAATTAATAAAATAAATTCTCACAATATTCTTTATATTTTATTTTTATTTATACATACATAATATAATCACACTTCTATATAAAATTAAATAATAAAATGACCTTAAATTAAGTGAATTTGGAGTTGATTTGATAAGTGATCTAAATCAATAAACTCAATTCAACTCACTTTTATTATGTTGCATTGAGTTTTATTTAATAATTTATTAACTTTATGTCTAATTTTATAAAAAAAAATATTATTTAAACATTTAAATTTGACCCTCGCTAACACCCTATTAATATTTTATATTTTATATATACTTCCAATGATATGGCACATAATACCAAATATTAATATAAAATATTATCACAAATATAAAATTAACTTTTATTTTCATTACATTACATTTATTATTTTTAAATAAATAGAAACTAAACTTTCAAAGTACTATTGTCCTCTCAAACAAAAAGAATCATTTTTCATTCATTTTTATTTCACCATGAAACCTATTTTATATAACAATTGTGTTATAATTTATATTTAAATTAATGTGCATGTAAAAGTCATTTTTATTTGGGACACCCATAACATATTGATAGATCATTAATAACTTAAAATATTAACTCAAGTGAAGGTTTAATAAGAATTAATTTACATAATAAACGTAAACAAATTTTAATAAGAATACTGATCAATATGCTATTTTTATATTTATGTATTAATACAAATAATTCAACTTGAGAACAAAATTTATGAAAAAATCATTTGGAGAATGATAAATAAGAGAAGCATCATGGATTTAAATTCAAAAAAACATCACTTTTAATTATTTTTGAAACCTTTAAATCGATAAATTTAAAATATATATTTTTCATTTTCATATACCCATATCGCTTAAAAATAACCTTTTTATAAGATTAGAATAAAACTATATACAAAAATGACTATACCGCAACTCTCATGAGTAAAGGGTCTCTCATAAGAATACCACCACCACCTCTTAAGCACTATACAGTATGACTACTTTAAAAAATCTATACGACATCCCACTTAGAGAGATTAAGACTTGATTTGTTGTGAGACACGAGCCTCGCCTTTGTTGCAAATTGCAGAAAGGCCACAATTCCAGGTCCATATTTCCCCCTCAACGGCAAAACCATGTTGAGAAAACACACAAGAAAGAAAGAAAATAGAAACACCAGGATCTCTCTGTATACTCTCTTGTATTCAACACCAAAACTGAACTCTACCCTGTTTGTAGGCTCACTAAATGCTTACCTGATAGACTCGCCAATGTTTATAAAATAAATCTACATGCTATTTCACATCTATGATCTATCCAATATTTTGATTCATCGCATCTTGAATGTCATATCTTCATCTTCTTAGGTAGGTGTTATCTGTGATTTATACAAAAATAAACTTGATATATTCGACGAACCAACTAGGACGTGAGACGAAATCAACCATCCTGGTTGCATAAATTCTCTGTATCTATCAAATGCACACAAACACATATGATTATAATGTGCTTTTCTTCTGTACATGCATATTTCATAAGTGTTGCTGATCTTAACAGCAGAAAGACATTTGCAAGTCTAGAAGGTACAGATGCCGTGCAGATACAACAGGATGCCAAGATCTTAAGCTGACAAGTGCTTCTTAACTGCAGCGGTGGATTGATGAGCAAAATACTTTTGTCTCAGCAGTACATATGGGTACCCGATTAGGGAGAGGAAGTGTGCTGGCCTCGAGAAGGAGAGGATTTCATACCATACCTGGTTGTTCTGATCCAGCTGGATCGAGAATCGTTCTTCCCCAGCCTGTTCTCGGCAGAATTAGAGTGATGTTAGCTAATTTCAGCTTAGGGCAGTTCAGAGAAGTAAGCGCCAAATGCTAAGAATTCGATCAAACATAACAAAGGAGGGAAAGTGAATGAATCCATGTCATCACAAAAGCAAAGCTAACAGATTAAGATGATCGGACAACACAAATGGATTGCTCTCACCGGTCTTCCCACTCTTCTTTTGGGTAATAAAAAAAGGGGTGTTCTCAATGCATGAGGCTCCTCGCTTTGCTTTGCTTTTATTTTCTCTCTCTCTTTTTTTTTTTTTTTTTTTTTGGGGGGGGGGGTGAGTTTTCGTTTGAATGCAACCTTAAGTTGCTTTGCAAGAGGTTGTTTCCATAGCTTGGAAGCCATATGGGGATAATAGAAAGCGAAAAGAATTTAAATATGAATGCAATATAGGACATGATAAGATGATAGTCTAAGTTGACCCGAATTCTAGGTTACTACTGAAGAAAAATAGGTTCATGTTTGTTGAACTCTAGCAAGATTAATGTAATTAAGCTGTCACTGGTTCCTCAAAAGAATATACATGCACATAAATAGAGAGACCACTAGCAAACAAATCTTGTCTCTACCAAATTGCCAATGGGAATGAAACAGAATTTTCCAACTACCCGCACTAACAAGAGCAACATTATTTTGTATGCATTCGATCCACGCTTCCTTTAAATAGATGTGGTGAATTTAATGCGAGCTGCAGCCATAAAAAAATTGAAGGATAAGAAACTGAAAAATGAAGTTTTATAGTAATAATGGGAGCTGCTTGCATTAAGAATATGGAAGGGTAAGAACTGATCTTATTTCCATTCCCTGCCCTAAAGTTAACAAACTGAGTTAGCTCACTCCGAACGCTTGTAATAGCTCACAGAATCCAACCCCACCAGGGGAAGAAAGTCCACCTGTCCTCCATCCACCTCTTTCACTCCCATATTTAAACTCTTACCACCCTTCTCCAAAGAGTTTTTGGTTCAACTGCAAGGCTCTAAAGCCACTTTCCCAGAAACTCCCTTTACAATCTCTCCAATTTTTTATTAGAGCAGACAAAACACTCTATTAAGGTAAGTTTACCCCTGTTAGAGATGTTGCCTTGTCCACAAAGCCAGTCTTTTCTCTCTTTTTTTTATTTATTTATTTGGGTAAGTCTTTCCTCAAATCTTTTAACTAGTTCCAAATAGGATTATAAAACTTTGATGGTGTAAACGATGAAACTTGCAGGTATCAAGCAATCTAAATGTTAAGGGTCCATTTTGGTTGCACTTCCAGTTTTAGTCTTCTCGTCATCTTCCTTCTCCAACCCTCTTCCTTTGGCAACTCCTCTGACAACCTCCACCACCCTGACCCTTGTTCTTTCTTTCTTCTTCTTCAATTTTTCTTTTTCTTCAAATCATTCTTGATTCATCTTGGTTTGCAGTGAACTCAATTCCTGACAAACCCACATAGGGTTTGGGTTTGCCCATCACTAAACCTAGACTAGGGCATGTGTTCAATGGTAGCGGCAAAGGCAGAGGAAGAAGAGGGGGAAAAAAGAAAAAAAATTAAAACAAATATAAATCATTTTTGTCAATATAAATTGAATTATTACATATACTTAATTAACAAATAACAGAAAAAAATTGCAAATGTTTACCTAGCAAAAAGCACAAAAAATAAAACAAACAAAATTTGCATCAATCACTACAGTTTTTACTTTCAAATTTTTTAAAACAAAACAAAATTATCAATGATCACATACCATATGACTTGTTAGGAATTTTGTGTATAGAAATTTGATCAAAAACACCAGTACTAATCTTTAATTTAAATCTTAATGCTTGGTCTGAAAGATTAAATTCAGGTTACAACATTCCAAGGATAATTGTTAGAAGCAAAATCAAGTTTGGAGCTAAATAAAGGAAAAGGTTATTTGGCCACAGCTTTTTCATTTGATGCGAAATTGAAATTATTCTTGTACCATTGGAAAGTAGATTTAAAGTGCTAAAACTTTGTGCCTCGTGAAAATTTTGTATTTCCAATGTTTCAAGGTCAAAACAGAGTTGCAAACTGACTGCTATGTGGGAAGCCGCTTGAGTGGCTCCTGTGAGTGATTAAGCAAGTTAAAATTGTTAAATGCCACGAGCCAGATTTAGTCCAGCTCTATAGAATGGCATCTCTTTTACAAAATAAGGTTTTCTTGGAACCAAAACTTGTATAAAATTGGGTTTGGACTTTAAAAAGCAAGTTAAGAGATCCCTCCATATAAGATTGGAACTCCGTAGAAGTCAAAAAGCACATGCAGAGCTTTTATCTTGAGATCTTCATGTTCAATTTTATCTGAGATGTGTTATTGTTCATTTCACATTAAGGGCAAGCATCGGTAACAACAATAAAGTTGTTCTCTTGTGGCAAGAAAGTCTTAGATTTGAGTTGTGAAAAGTCTATTTGCAAAAAGCAAGAGAAAAGTTGTGCATGAATATGACCCTCAAAAATCAAGGAGCCTTGTGCACTAGGGACACTCTAGTGGAAATAAGACCTAGAAGACCACCAACTTTGTGTCTCCTGAAAACATCGTAATTCCAATCTTTTCAAGGTTGTAACTAGCATAACTAAACATGGGTAAATCACAACCGTGCCTCATTTTGGCTTGGGTCATTTTATGGGCACTCCTTGTGGTTTAATTTTGTTATTTTGGCTCCTTGTGGTTTTTTTTTTGTCATCAACCCCATTCATTGCCCAACAATGTTCCCCAACTTATCTAAACTACATCATTTTTTAACAAATTAACCATGAAAAAATTTGCTAACCACAGTTAACTTAAACTTGATAATCAACCTATCCCTTTAGTTGATTAACAAACTGAATCAACACTTATTAACAGATATAAAAATTATAACTAAATTAAATATGTTTAGTTGATATTCTTTCACAATTGTCCTCTTCTGTAACATCGGCCACCTAGGGAAAATCCAACCACAAAATCTGTCTGTCCAAGCCAATCAAACCCAAAACTCTTGCCACCCAAACTAAATCAGCTCTAAAGTCCAGCCACCCAAGCCAAATCAACTCCGAAGTCCAGCCGCCCGAATCAAGTCAACTCCAAAACAAGCCACCCAAAACCAAGCTCTAATGGAAGATTGTGGCTCTATATTATAACCAAAAAGAATCTAAAGCTTTTGCTCTTGTCCCTGAACTTCTGGACACTTCATTCTCCTGTTCCAGAGCTCATCATCATCTTCAATTCTTCCTACTTGAACCACATATTTACCACCATTTGCAGCTTCTGACATACAAAATTTATTGCTTCACCTCCTTTTCTTTGGCTTCAAAGATGATAGGATTCGACAATTGGAGTTCTACAGGAAAACCTTTAGGGCTTAGAGGCTTCGTTTTGCAGTGGGGTTAAAGTTATGGCAACAAGTGGCTGCAAAGTATCATCAAAGAGAATGGAAGTCTATGCGAGCAAATGAAATCTTCTTGTGAAAGCTAAACAAAGGACTTAAATCTTGTTGTCGGCAACCAACAAGTGACTGAAACAAAGCTACACAAGAAGGTATGATATGCATGGACAAAACATAAAGGAAAGTAGAAACAAATCAAAATTCACAACATTAAATAAAACAAATACCTAATCAGAAAATCAAATAAAGCCGAAATCTTCTTGAAGATCAATTTGTTGGTAAAACAAGGATAGGATTTTTTTTTCTTCTTGCAATGATCAATTCACGCCATTAGAGCTTGCTTGGTGGTGAAGATTTAGAGAGAGGAAGTAGAGAGATGTGATAGAAATAAAATTAAACTTAATTAATAGTTTACTAAAAACAATGATGTTTGGAAAACTTTGGTAACACTGTGAGACTTAAGACTAATGAAAGGAGCTGATAAAAAATGAAAAAAACATTTATCTACCAAAAAATGAAAAACCACAGGAAGTGTCCAAAAATTTACCTAAACCACTAGGGTCTAGTTCTAATTTACCCTTAAAACAAATCAAAAGGTATTCTAAGATCATATAAAATAAAATAAAAAGAAAAGGGCCTCAATATCTATTGGAAAGAAGAAGCTTCAATCCCAATAGTTGGGGTCAACCACATTGGCTCTACCTTGCTAGTCATCTCTATCCATGATCATATCTTCTATAGAGTTAATATATCTTAATTATGCCTAAAAGTTTTCAACTAAATTTTCTTTGGTCTTCGTCTACCTATTTTGCTACAAACATCTTTCATTCTATTCACTCTCCTCATTAGTGTGTCTATCTTCTCCTTACACAGTACCATAATCGCACCTCTTTTATCTTTAATATGCACCAATTGGAACTTATTATTTACAGCCTATTTTTTTTCTATCTTTTAAGTGTATGGCTACATATCTACTATAACATTTCTATCTCAATTAAATTCATATTTTGCGGATGTTGGTATGTAATAGCTCAAGGTGTCATGCAACAAAACCAGTCTTATACCATCTAATAAAATTCTCCTTTTGCTTTAGATGGATTTTTACAATCATATAAAACGCTGGAAGCACCTCTCCACTTCAACTATCTACTTTAGTTTTATAAATAAGACCCCCAATCATTTCCCTTATTTTGAACAGTTAATCTGACATATTTGAATTGATCTTTTTTTTAAGAATAATTTGATCGACCCTTAATTATGTAAGAAATAAATAAAAGATTGCAACCAAAAAAGAAACAAGTAAACATATGGATAAATAATTTTATTTATTTGGAAAAAACAAACAAGATTTTCTATTTAGAAAAAGATTGACAACAGAAAGAAAAAATGGAAATTTATATTAGCAAAGAAACAAACAATAACTAATTTGATGGGGATGCTTGAATTGCTTCTATTTTCTTTTAGTCCTTTTATCTCTTTTTACTTCTCTAAGAATACTCCAAGATGGTTGACGTCTTATTCCTTTTTAGTATTTGTTCAATATGACTAATTTGAGCTTATCATAAAACAGTATAAAAGACACCAACATATAAGTAAAAAGGAAGTAAGCAAACCAGAGCTCAAAAATTGGATCAAATACAACTAGGATTCAATGATCCACCAAGATCCTACACCAAAATTGAAAAATCTACTCTAAGGGATATTCTACACAATCAAGATTGATTAAACCCCATTGCTTGGATATAAAATGTTGGAAGAAAATTTGATTTGCAATGAAAAAGCTTTGTCATTTCAATAGGTCCCATATTCTTTGATGAGGAAAGCAGGGTGGAAGTAGAACCTAACTTCTGTTTTGTTGATGACAACCAAACAGAATAGAACAGAATTCGCAGCTGAAAGATAGTTGCTGCATTTTTCTACCAATGCAACAAAAAGCACTAAACATGTCTATTAATTTGACGAGAAATTTTCTGTTTTGCATAAGGCACTAAACTTGCCACTTCTATTGTTCAAATGTGGAAAGTGAAAAAATTTAATCAACCACAAACATGGCTACACAGCTAGCCAAGAAGCACTAACCAGTAAGTGTCCCTGGAGAGTGCCGCTGCCAAAACCAAAAGAGGCCACTCCCTTTTTAGTGTTCCGGTGCTCATTTACATACACCACTTGAAGGGGCATCATGAGCCATGGGAAAATTTCCTTTACACATACGCAGAACTTGACCCCACTTTGAATGGGAGTTTTCGAATCAACAAATGCCCAATCAAACCCAAAATGCCTGCAAAGTGAATTAAGACATTGATTAAATTCGAATAAATCATGGCTGACTGAGATCCAAGATAAATACACATTGACACAATGACCTCCAATTTTGGAGAGCAGTTTTCCCCCTTTCATATGTGTCCATCCCTGAACCTACTAAAATTCGTGCATGGTTGACTAGGAAACCATTTCTGAACAGCTTCTTATCTTCTTGCAGTGATGAAGTAGGCTTGGCACTTGCTCCTCTGTGTTCAGAGTCATAGTTAAAGGTGCCAGATCTGCTTGATGTTTCAGCCATCAGCAAAACAGCCACATATACCTCAATGTATTTAATTTTAGTCATCAAAGCACAAAATCATAAAGCTAAAGTGAATTGATTTGGTTCTTACTTCAATATGCAAGCCTTCTGTTCTTGAGGAGATGGCCGAGCCCAACACAAGAAAACCATTCCTCTCTAATGTTTGAATACTCTTCACAACACCAACTAAAATAGGGAAATATAAAATGAAAAAGGAAACGATAACAAACGTATAAGCATCAAACATACACACCCACCAACTCAGAGAACATGACAGCACAAGGGAAATCAAAACCAATAACCTAACCCAATCATTTTTCTCAACTAGGGTCAAAAATCTAAACTCCTTCGGCAATTTAATAAAGGGTATGAGAATGAAAAGCATTAAAGAGGTGTATTTAGTATTTGGTAACTGAATGAGTAAGGAAAGTGAGGAAGGGCATAACAACTTCACTGATTACGCGACAATGAAGGCTTGAAGTAGAAATTGCTTGTTCTGGGTACCAATTTTCCGTGTCCAAGCTGATGAAAAACAATCGAGAGCCCCCCGGCTTTTGCGCCTTTTGCTTGGATTCCGGCAGTGCAGAGCGTGCCAGTCAGTGGAGGGGGAGAATCTGGTATTCAAGGATAGTCAAATGGAATGGAAAATTACAAACCTTCTTTTGATAAAACGTGTATTTTAAGGTTTAATATTATATTATATTATTATTTTTGTCCGTGGTTAATTTTAGTTAAATATTTATGGATGGTCAAAATCTCTTTATATTTAATTTTAGTTAAATATTTATGATCCAAAATTGGTGAGCTGTCTCACTCTCTGACATGAGGTGTAGACTATAATACTAAATCACTTGATTTTGTTGCATATCCCCAATATTTGTTGTAAATAAAAGCTAACAATCATTAAGGTTTTAATAATCACTCGTGGTAGTCGATTATTGTCAATTATGGTGCGATTTCAACAACTATCATCAATGATGATCGATCATAATAAAATTGTGAAATATTCAATTATTTTGATGAATACTTATAATTGCACTTATTCTCATATATTTATTAATAATATTGTCATAAATAATTTTTAATTTAAATTTTCTTAAAATTTTGAAATAGTTATCCTGCGACGCTCAACTCGTTACTTAAAAAAAAAGGTATGCTTATTTGATCATTCTCTTTCTATATTTTTCTTTGTTTGATAAAAATAAGATTTTTCTATATTATTCATCAAATTTTTTAAAAAATAATAATTTGAAATTTCATATAACAATAATAATAAAATTATCCTTTTATGATAATAAGTAGAGGCGAATCGAGCCCATGGGTAGGGTGGGCTGGAGCCCATTTAATTTTTTGGCCCACAAAAAATGATGAATTTTTTTGCCCAACCCAAACATAACTTTATTATCTAATTCTCAATTTTAGATTTCATAATCCAACATTCAAAAGTTCAAATCCACCATTATTTCTATTCCTTTGTCTCTAGTTGGAATTTTTTGTCAATCGTACACCACCAGCCACTGAACTCCATTGTCGGTTGTCGACGACCTATCACATCTATTTATCGACTCTTACGATTAAGGGAGAGTAAAAGTTTGGGTAAACCAAACTAATTGAACCAAAGCGATCGAACTTGTTGCTTCAATTTTTCACTGGTAGTGGTTTGGTTATTTCCCTCCAAATTTTTTATTATTCAATTCGGTTCATTTATTAGCTTCAATTCGATTTAGTTATTTTCCCTAAAAAATTTAGTTATTTAGTTCAATTTTTTTTTTTGTAATATTAAACAAAAAAGTTAATATAACCAACAATCCAACCTTCTTTTATTAGGTTCAATTCAATTTTTTTTTATGCAATAATTTCGATTCGATTTGATTAATAATTTTTGGTTTGTTCGATTCAGTTATAACTGATTGCACACCCATAATTACGACATAAATTATTTTTCATTTTTCTTATTTTCTTCCTTTAACCTTTCGACTTTCTACTAAGAGCTTATTTATGATAAATCAATAGTAGTGGTTCACCTAATATCCTTTTTGTGTGTTTTTATAAGACATTTATATTACACGTTTTCTATATTTTTTTTGCTTTATCTTTTTAAATTAATGAATTAACATAATGTTAGGAGTCATAACAAAATAAAGGAACCTTAAACGAGTAAAAGATGGACATAAAGATAATCGTTAAGTATAGCCCAAATATAAGATGATCTAAAAAGCCTATTAATTAAGCTCCTACTTTTAGGCAATTCTTATATATTAAGCCCTCAACTTTGAGACAATCCTTAAGATTTACGAGATAGATAAATTCAAACATAGTAAGAAAGAATTTTTTTTTTTTTAACATAAAAATTGAGGGTTCTCAATACACAGCAGTCTTCTGCCCTGATGGTCACACACTTCCCATAAACCACAACCCGCTTGCTTGGACTAGGACTAATAAGTAGGATAGATAAATTTGAATCGAAATTCGTGTCCTAGTCCCTCGAATAGAACTAGATAATGCCTTATCTGCACAAATCCAAACTAGAACAAACAATCTAATGACACTTAAGTTCTCAAACGTGTACAGAAAATCCTCAGCGTTGCTTCCAAAGAGTTATCACATCATACACCTTGTTGAGTGTATCAATGAAAACAAACGAAAATATTATTTCAATGCTTTAAATTTAACATTTGTAGTGATATTTTATATTGATATTTTGTGTAATATATTATATTATTATAAATATAAAATTTATTAATAAAATATCAAATGTAAATATCAAAATAACATTTATGAAAAATAAATGGACACAAAATGCCAACCACAAAAAGTGACCTCCAATTGATTCAGCTCATTCAAGTTCATTTCTAATTTATTAGCCAACAAAACACGTGTCCAACGATTATAGGTAAAAAAAATTACACGTGTATAATTGGTGAAAATTTAATAAAATTGAATAATCACTAAAATCAATGTCATACTTGACAATCTGGTTCACAATATTACAGGGCATATATAATTATTTTTTTTTTATAATAACAATCACAAATTTTAATGAGTTGATACATAAATAACTATTAAAAAAAAAAACTAAGAAAGTTTAAAAGCCAAAATAAATTTCTGGGCAAAAGAGATGTAATTTTTCTCTCATTGGAGTCCTAGAAACCGCAAATTGAATAATTTCGATATCTGAAAATCCTTTCGAAAGTTTTACGAAAATGATAAACGTCATCCGTAAATAATTTTAATTCTAATAAAATCTCAAAATATTGAGATAAATATTATCTGTAAAAATCATAATCTCAATAAATTTCAGAAAGCCAAAATAGATATTATTTGTGATAACACTAATTTTAAGAGATTTAGGATTGCTTAATACTCATCTATAAATAAATAGGCTATCATTTCAGAATGTATGTTTTTGATAATGGTGTCATTCAAGTCTTTATGATCTTTAGTGTTTGACTTAAATATTATCATGTTTGTATAGAAATTTAGTCACACCCTTTTATTATTTTCTTTCTTTGTAGATTTAGGCAACTTAATGACGACGTTTTTAATTAAATAAATTTATTATTATATTTTGATAATAATACAAATAAATAAAGGTGACAACCACATTAAAAATTATTATATGAACCTGGTGTCTACTTAGCTAATAGCCTGAGTTAATTATCATATCCATCGAATCAGATTTTTAATAAATATAAATATAAAATTTTAAGTTTAAACTTCATAGTGACAAGATATCTATATTTGTGAATAAGTGTTGTTAATTTCCTAAAAAAGTGTTATTAATCATATAAGTGTTAAAATTAAATGTAAAAATTGAGTATCAATCTAACATTGTCCTCTTTAAATAAGATCTAGCTTGATTTTAGTTGGTTATAAATTCCTATTTCAACGGTCATGTTATGAGAGTAATTATTAAATTCTTTAAATAAAAAATTGTCTTGAGACGTGTTAAAATTTATTTCACCTTTAAAATTTTAATATTTAATAGTTAATTTTTAATAACTAACATTTAATGAACTAATGTGAGGTTGCCACATGACTTGGGTTTGGGAAATCCATTAGCGTCCCCACTCATCATGATCCCTAATCAACAATTTACCAAACCCCTAATGGGTTTGATATCAGTTAAGGAGGTGTTTGCATAATTATTAAACTTTCGATTTTACGGGTATGATTTAATGATTTTTTATATTGAAAATTCTTACGATTTTACGATTTTGAGGTTGAATCGTACTCGATTTTACGATTTTACATGTTGAATACCCTTTTACAATTTTACAATTTTAACAACCTTGGGTGTTTGGCCTTAAGTTTTCATCTAAGTTGAACTTGAATTGAGGGTCAAAGATCAAAATTTCAGGTTGGGTAAAGTATCACTCTTCCAACTCAATTAAAGAACAAAATTGGACTTATATTTAAAAAATTCCATTGAAAATAATAAATGATTTACCAAAATTTTTAGGTAAATATTTGTTTGTTCGTAATTTTTTATATAAATTATTTGTTCTTACAAAATATTATTTTTTGATGAATCAAATAAAAAAAATAAATAAAATTGACACCACTAAGTTTCAGAGGATATTATCAATATAAAAAATAGTGAGAATTTTAAGATTCTCATGTTGTGTGAATGTCTATCAAGATACTCGAAATCGTCCCATCAAGTTATCCCAAATTATATTTAAGAAATCTCTCCACCACTGAAATAAAATATCGACTAAAGTTTGAGAAGATGTATACAATTTGGTGTATAATATAATCATCAAATATATCCCTTTTATATTTAAAGGTGTGCATATAAATGAAACAAATATATTTAAAAACTTAGTTTGATACTTTAGTTTTACATTTATGGTGACACTCCATATTGATGTATTATATTTAATATTATATTAATATAAAATATTAATTAAAATTTTAAATAACATTTTTAATATATTTATATGTCCTTGACAAATGGACCCTCCGTCACGTCATATATATTGTGACATTGAAAATATTATTTCAATTCTTTAAATTTGGCATTTATAGTGATATTTTATAAAATATTAAATTTAAGTATCGAAATAGTTTGAACAATAAATGGAAACAAGATGTCAACTACAAGAATCAACTTTCAATTCATTCATGTTCTTTTCTAATTCATTAGCCAACAAAATAACGACCCTAATAATTATGAGTGAGAAAGTTACACGTGTATGACTAATAAAAATTTAATAAAATCAAATAATCACAAAAATCAACGTCATATATAATAATTAGTTAATAATATTACAAGTTGAAGTATGCAAATGATCGGTTCAGTTTAATTAGTTAGTAATAAATAAGTTCGATTTAATAATCGAATTGACTATTTGCATAACTTTAGTATTCTACTCGAGTGGAGTAATTTGATTTTTTCTTGCTCGTCTCTCCATTTGAATGCAAAAAATAAAATGTAATAAATTTTTTAAAAAATAACATAAGAGCATTTTTGAATTAAAAATAATAAATAATAAAATATACTATATCTAAAAAAATATATATTTTTTTAATATCACAATCATTACCTTCATCATATATACACTGAAATGCTATTTACATATTTTAATTTGATACTTATAGTGACGCTTTATATTAATATCTTATATTTTTTGTCATATTAATATAAATATATAAAATATAAATCAAAATATCAAATTTAAATATTTAAATAATATTTTTGATACATTTATATTTATTTGACAAGTGGACCCACCGTCACATCATACACCATGTTGAGTGTAGCAGTGAAAATAAATAAAAATATTATTTCAAGGCTTTAAATTTGATATTTGTAGTGATATTTTATATTGATATTTTGTATTATGTATTATATTATTATAAATATATAAAATATTAATATCAAATATCAAATTTGAGTATCAAAAATCTCATTTATGAACAAAAAAATGAAGACAAGATGTCAACAACAAAAAGTGACCTCCAATTGATCCAACTCATTCGAGTCCCTTTCTAATTCATTAGCCGACGAAACACATGTACAATACCTACGAGTGAGAAAATTACACGTGTATGGCTTGTAAAAATTTAATAAAATTGAATAACCATAATAATCAACGTCATACTTGACAATCTAGTTAACAATATTACAAGTAGGAATGTGTAAACGGTCGATTCAGTATAATCGGTTAGTATATTTCAGTCAATTCAATAATCTAACTGACTGTTTGCACATCTGTAGTATTTGACTCGAGTAGAGTAATTTGATTTTTTCTTACTTGCCCTCAACATTTGAATGCAATAAATAAGATATAATATTTTTTTTAAAAATAATATAAGAGTATTTTTGAATTAAAAATAATAAATAATAAAATATATTTTTAATACCACAATTATTAGATTCATTACCTTCACTATATACTTTAGTTTGACACTTATAGTAACACTCTATATTGATTTTTTGTATTTTATGTTATATCAACATAAATATATAAGATGTCAACATAAAATATTAAAAAATTAAATTTAAATATTTAAATAACTTCTTTGATATATTTATATCTTATTGACAAATAGACCCTCAGATCATAGATCTTGTCGAGTGTAACAGTGAAAATAAACGGAAATATTATTTCAACATTTTAAATTTGACATTTGTAGTTATATTGATATTTTGTATTGTAAATTATATTATTATAAATATATAAAATATTAAATTTAAGTCTCCAAATAGTATTTTTGAAAAATAAATGGAGACAAAATGTCAACATCTTAAGGCAACATCCAATCGATCCAATTCATTAAAGTTCCTTTCTTATTCATTAGCCAACAAAACACTTGTCCAATAAAGTTACAAGTGTATGATTGGAAAAAAATCAATAAAATTGAATAATCACAAAAATCAATGTCACACTTGACAATTTGGTTAAGAATATTATAGTTAGGGGTGTGCAAAGAGTCAGTTTAGTTATTAAATCGATTGAAATTAACTAATTTATTAAATCAAATCGAGAAACAAAATCGAATCGAATCAATCGATTAACCCAAAAATTGAAAATCAAACTTTAGAGAAAAATTAATTGACCTGAACTCATACAAAAAAAAAAAAAGAACTAAACCGACAAGTTTGATTAATTCGATTTGACTAGTTTAGGTAAATCGAATTTTTGTTCTTCCTAATTATAAGAAGTACATAATTAAACAATAATCTTTTTTTATTATAACAATCACAAATTTTAATGAGTTGATACGTGAATAACTATTTTTTAAATTGTTATCATAAGCAAAAGTTCATTAAAAGACTATAAATATTTACAACCCAAAATAACTTTTTGAGCTAAAAAATGTAATTTGCCCTAATGGGAGTCCTACACAACGCGCAAATTAGATAATTTTTATGTCTAAAAATTCCTTCAAAGGTTTTACAAAAATGGTAAACATCATCCGTAAAGAATTCTAATTCTAATAAGATCTCGAAATATTAGGATAAATGTTATTCGTGAAAATCATAATCTTAGCAAATTTCAAAATGTATAGATAAACATTATCTATGATAATATTAATTTTAAGAGATTTAAGATTGTTCAATGCTCATATATAAATAAATAGGTCATTATTTAAAAAAATATACGTATTTGATATTGGTATCAATACGATTTTTAAGTTTTCATCGTATTCAATGTCTGATTTAAGTATCGAAGTATTTACACAAAAAGTTCATTGCACAAGTTGATTATTTTATTTCTTATAGGGTCGACAACGTTTCTAATTAAATAAATTTATTATTATATTTTAACAACAATACAAATAAATAAAAGTGACAAACTTATTAGAAATTCATGTATGGACCTCTTGTCTCCTTAGGTGATAGCCTTAGCTAAGTAATATCCATTGAATCGGAATTTTAATAAATATAAATATATAATTTTAAATTTAAACTTCACAGCGACAAGATATATATTTTTGTGAATAAGTATTGTTAATTTCTTAAAAAAGTATTATTAATTATATAAGTATTAAAATTAAATATAAAAAATGAGTCTCAACCTAACATTACCATTTTAAAATAAGATCTAACTCAATTTGAGTTGATTGTAAATTCTTATTTCAACGCCTCGTGTTGTGAGAGTAATTATTAATTTTTTAAATAAAAAGTCACTTAGAGACGTGTCAAAGTTTATTTCACCTTTAAAATTTTAGTAAATTTTAATTCTTAATAGTTAACTTTTAATAATTAACATTTAATGAACCGATGAGTTATTGCCACATTAAGTGATTTGGGAAATCTATTAAGTTCCCCAATCATGATACCTATTCAATAATTTACCATACTCCAAACCGATTTGAGGACTCATTCATCAAACTCCAATTCATATTTTTCATAAAAGAAATGTGATAAAACACGAATTATTTTGTATTATATCTAAGAAATTTCTTAATATGAGCCAACGAAATAATATCTCTCAATCATTATCAAATTTGTTACAATCTGTTTTTGTTAGTACGGATCCCACCAAAACACTTTCTACTTCTAATAAGTAATGAATTATATCAAAATCGAGTAAATCACACTAAAGATCACAAAACTTTAACATTCTTTTCAATTTGTTCACTAAATTTCAATTCTTTACAAAGTGATAACAAAATTTTAAAATGTTTTGTAATATGATAACTAAAGTGATTTTTTAATGATTCATAACCGAAATTGTTGATGTGGCAATGATGTGGCGCTGACGTGGCAATGATGTGACCATTGTCACGTGAACAATTTTGGTGAAAAATTATCTAAAAATCACTTTAGTGATCAAGTTGTAAAATATTTTAAAATTTTATTATTACTTTGCAAGGAATTGAAGATTAGTGACTAAATTAAAAAAAAGATCAAAATTTTATGACATTTTGTGTAATTACCCTATCAAAATCATTCTCAGCAAAACCATAAAAAAATAATCTTATGTTTTTCGCCGGGTTGAAGTGGAGATCAAAGATCTTGAGCGACTAATACTCTCTGAGTTTAAAAGAAACAATATGAAAGAAATTAATTAAACTTTAAGTGAAGGTAATAAAAAAAATATAATTTTAAATTTATATTTAAAATTATAGATCAAACACTATAATTTTATTATTTTTTATAATTAAATTAGCCACAGTAACTTCCCCCAGCCAGGAGGGTGTGCACTGCACAGAATTGACTTCCCGCCCATCAAACCTCACGAAAGTCGGAAATATCTCTCCCCACGAGCGGTAGTCTCGTCTGAATCGAATGCTTCAATGGCTGGAATTTAGTTTCGCGCCCACCTGTCTGTACGAGGATGAGCCAGATGAGGTAATCTCCCAAAGGCTTGGTCCCTTTTTATTCTCTGGATAAAGCCTCCTCCAGATTCAAACTCCTCTCTGCCCAGCCCTCTTGATTTAAGCTGGCCAGGCTTGTGGTGAAGTTGAGCCACTCGTCAGCCTGTCGAGCGATCTTGTTAACATGTAAGGGATCCCAATTTCTGTTATCTTAATTGTTTATTAATGCACAGTGTATTGATGTTATATTTTGCTTATAATATGCTTTGTTAACTACGCCGATGATTAGTAATCTGTTTGTAAATTCATGGCATTTGGAGAATGCTGGAGCAGCAGCAGTGACGAGAAAATTTGTTTAACGTTCGTAATCGAATTCTGTGAGGTGGGTTTATCGTAAGAAATATAGGATGATCCACGCTTTCTGTTCGATGAAATGCTCGAAAGAAATTTATCTTTTAATCTGTGTTTAGTTTAGACTTTATACTCTGCTTTACGTTTGGAGTTTGTGAGAAATTCTCCTTTAAGCACGATTGGGATACCATTAATTGTTCCAAGTTTGAGAAGACTATGAAACAATACAATTTCAGTGAAACATAAATGTTGGGACTATTTGAGTTGAGGCTGATACATCTTGTTTAAGCCTATCACGTGTTTGGGATGTCGTTAGATATGGTTTGATGTAGGCCAGTGCCCATGATGGTAGGGCCGGAATGGAGTATCATGAACATATAGCTAGGTTATCTCTTCGCTCTCACATCGTTAAACTATTATTGGTTTAGTTTCATTGAGATTGTCACATCGTTAACCCATTACATGCGTTCGAGAATTTGAGATATTAGTAGATCGTGAGTTTAATTTTATTTTCGTGCAGTATTGTACAATTACTTGTGTCTATTTAAAAGGTTAGACTCGAATTTCGACTTATGTTTATACACTTAAGCTCATTCTAAATAGACTAAAAATTCTAGAAAGAATGGAATAGTCCGAGTCAACTGTCGTCTATATATTAGAAACCCTTGGAGTTTCCCACATTAGAAAGAGGGGAGGGTGGGGGCGGAAACCCTAGTTACCAACAAATGTTTTTGCAGATTTCATACAGAACAGATATTCGATCATTGACTTTATCAGCGGTAGCAATTCATTTAGACATGCGATTGGACTTGGAGTATTAGTATTCTAATATTTAGGGGAGAGTAGGAGTTCCGTTAAGCCGAACTAATCGAATTGATTGAATTTGTTAGTTCAGTTAAGTTATTATTTTACAATGATTCGGTTCGATTATCTTT
Organism: Diospyros kaki; assembly: GCA_036245055.1. Classification (NCBI taxonomy): domain Eukaryota; kingdom Viridiplantae; phylum Streptophyta; class Magnoliopsida; order Ericales; family Ebenaceae; genus Diospyros; species Diospyros kaki. Next base: position 43,485,872 of record BSEG01000016.1, read on the forward strand.
TTCGATTAATTTGGTTTTCGATTCGATCTTTAGTTTGAAGTAATCGAACACGGAAATTTCAAATTTGGGTGCAGTATAAAACAAAAAGAAACAGACAGAATGGCAGAAGCAGAGGACCGAATCGATGTTCGGTCCTTCGCTCGGCCCTTTCCGGCTTTCCCTTCCCCTTCGTCTCGACTCTCCGGCGACGCCGACGCCGAGCCGACATCGCTATCCCTGATGTAGATCGCTTCCCCTTCGTCCTTGTACTTTCCGGCTTTCCCTTCCCCTTTGTCTCGCTTTATATCGGCATTGCTATCCCTGATGCAAATAGGCGTCGCCCAGCATCTCTCTCTCCCTCCGATTTGCACTACCGTGCTCGCCGTCGGTAAGCTCCTTCCGTCCTAACCCGCACCGAAACCCTAATCCTAATCGTGTACCGATGGTTAGTTTCGACGGTCGACCCACACCGACGACCGGACCGACAGAGTATTCCTTTCCTTGTGCTTCGACGATCGACCCACACCGACGACCGACATAGGTTAGTTTCGACTTTTCGTTAGGTTAGGGTTTAGGATTTTTCAAATTTTTTCTAAGTCTTCTGCAGACTTTTTGCATAAAATTTTACTTCCTCGTTGCTTTGGAGCCAATGATTTGGATGGGTTGTCTGTAAATCGGGAAATATGATATGTGTTTCTCCTGTTTCTGCATTGCTTAATTGAATCTTTTGTGTTACAATTTTGTTGCTATTGATTTCTTTGTGATATTTGGGAAGTAATTTTCCTTATTCATGGCCCAATTATCCTCAAATAGAGAGAGTTGGTGCGGTTTTTCTTCTCCTTTCAGAACATTTTCTATCGGTTTTCGAATTTTTGTTTTGCCAATCGATTAGTTCGGTTTCTTCGGTTCGGTGTATCGAAAAATTTGATTTTCAGTTTCAAACCAACTATTTGCACACCTCTAATAATATTCCTGTGTTGATAAAAAAATTGTCTTGCATGTGAACAACATATTGAATCTAACAGACTACCGATATCATGTTGGTTTTGAACCCTTGACAATGTGAGTTAACATTGTTTTGATGCCTATTTTCTTGAACATGTCTAAGCATCATTCTGATTTTGTAAATACTAAGGGCCAAATTCATATTTTTATCTCAATATTTTCAACTTTTTTTGTGTGGTCACTTGAATTTTTTATTGTTTTGATTATATTTTGGAATTTGATTTTCGAGATAATTTAACCTCTGTATTTTGATTTTTTTTTTCTGTATAGCAATCCAAAAGTATAGATTTAGCCATTTACTAAGTGCCGTTTGAATTTATCAGTTTTTTCATGTTTGTTTTGTTTTCAGTTTTTTCATTCGAATTCATTTTCTGTCAAAATTATGAAAACTAAACTTGTCATCTGATAATGTCGCTAGTTTTGAAATTTTAGAGAAAAAAATAAGAAACTTTGTTGGATAAATTTTTTTGTTTATTTTATAGAGTGATTAAATAGATGAATAATTAATGTTTTTTTCATAAAAAATAATTCCTAAATTGATAATTATAGAACTTATAATAAAATTATAAGTATTGTTTTTACCAAAATTGTAATCATTTGTATTCATATTAATATCAATATAACTATTTATGAATTTTAAATTGACTAAACTTATATTTTTGTTCTTATACTTTTATATTTTTTTTTATGTGATCATTTAAACATTTTATTGTTTTGATTATCCCTCTTGTATTTTTTAGTCAATTCAACCTATGTACTTTTTGACATTTTTTTCATGTGACAATTTAAACTTTTCACTGTTTCAATAATGCAATTGAATATGTGTTTTTGAGTTAATTTAATTCTTGTATTTTGACATAAACAGAGTGTGACGTATTATTTGTCATTTCACTTTATATATATTTTTATACATGAAAGTACAAAGTTTAAATTGATTTGAAAATGTAGGTTCATGAGTGTAATTGAAATAATGACAAGTTTAGGTTGTGACACGAAAAAAAAAAAATATGAGTTAAATTGACTCAAAACTTAGATTTAGGGATGTAATCAAAATAACGAAAAGTTTAGGTAGTCAACGAAAAAAATGTGAGTACAAAAGTAAAAATATGAATTTGACTATTTTAAATTTGACTAACAATATCATTACCATTATAAATGATATAACTATAAATTTTATTATGGTATTATTCATTTTATTGTTAACGGTAGAAATTGTGCCATTATAGAATATAATAATGCATTATTCCAATACTAATAAGTTCTACTAATATGCTACAGTACTCGAGTTAGATTACAATACACTATAGTTAATACTAATATCTATTATCATAACAATAATACTACAATTATTAGTGTCAATATTATAATATTAGCAATATCAAGAATAATGTATCGATAATTAATTTTGATATAGCATTCATGATATTGCTACTATTGAGATTGTTGATTTTTTTTTTTTTCCCTGTGAAATGACGATCTTTAGTATCAAAATATCATTAGTATTGGTAGCATTAATGTTTTGACATTATTTAATAAGGAAAATTACATGTTGTATTTATGAGATTTAGGATACTTGCAAGAACTACTTTTGCCAGCTGAGAAAATATAATGAGTATTCTTAAGGTTTAATATTATGTTATAATTTCTCCTCAGTTATTAGTTAACTCCGATTAAACATTAAAAATAACTAAAATGTCTTTATATATAAGAATTTCGTTTTTTCTTCTTTCTCATCTCTTCTCGCCCTCTCTCTCTCACGAAAGCTCCCTTCATTGCCACTCCTTTCACCACCGCAAACCTTCATTCATTGTGCTACCCTCATCTATCTCGGTAAGTTTTTCTTCTCTAATATGTTTTATCGAACCTAGATTTATTTTAGTCTTGTTTGGCTTTGACGGAATCTAGATCATTTAGGTTCATCGAATCCAGACAATCTAGGTTCCATTTGGGTTCAACACCTAGATTCAACGAGTTCGATGAAACCTAGACGATTTGGATTCCATTTGGGTTCAACACCCAGATCCATTCCTAGATGGATGTGGGTTTGAACCCAGACGAAACCTAGATGCATTTGGGTTCATTAAACCCAAACGATCTGGTTCCATTTGGTTTCAACACCCAAATTCAACGAGTTCGGTGAAATCTAGATACATTTGGATTTGTTAAACTTAGATGATTTGGGTTCAATACCTAGATCCATCCCTAGATGCATTTGGGTTCATTGAACCCAAACAATTGGTTCCGTTTGGGTTTGACACCCTAGATGAATTTGGGTTTTGAGTTTAGCTCGACCACAACATTGGTCGCCGATTGCCAATGATTATTATTTTTTTTTTCCCAAAATCAGATGAGAGGGGAGAGAGAAAGAAAGAGAATGAAGGGTAAAATGGTAATTTTAACTTATTGTTTAATAACAAGGAAGGTTATTGCTATTTCCAAAATGTGAGGGGTGATTTTTGCAATTTTTCCTATTAAATAGCATCATTATATTAGTAATATCATTAATGACTAACATTAATTAATATCATAATATTAGGAATATCATGAATATTGTGAACCAAAAACCAGTGTACTAGAGATTTGAGTGATTCCCTTAACACTTATAGTATTGAAGGTGTAAGGCGTCCTTATTTTCTACCAATCCCAAAGCCCAGAAAAAAGGAGAGTTGCATTAGATAGCTGATAGCTAATGTAAAACTATTGGATCAAAACTCGTGAATTTTAGAGAGAGATGGAGATTTAGACTCCAACATCATGTGCTGGGGTTAAGGCTTATCATTATTATTGTTGCTGTACTGTATATATGATTATAAGTTGATTCCTTTAATGCAGATCATTTAACTGCACTGTGATCCAAGCTTGCTGTGCTTCCAGAAATGAGAGAAGAAAGGAATGGCAATGTAAGCAAGGTGTTTCTGAGGTTGGGGAGCTTTATGAGAAAACTTTCATTTGGAATCCTATCTGTTGGTCCCATTCCCACCCACATTGCCTTCATCATGGATGGAAACAGAAGGTATGCTAAGAAGAAAAACCTTGAGGAAGGGGCTGGACATAGAGCTGGGTTTTTAGCACTGATGTCTCTGTTGAATTATTGCTATGAATTAGGGGTGAAGTACGCAACAGTCTATGCATTCAGCATTGATAACTTCAAAAGAAAACCAGAAGAGGTTCAACAACTTATGGACTTGATGCAGGAGAAGATTGAAGGATTGCTAGAGGAAGGGAGTATAGTGAATCAATATGGAATTAGGGTTTACTTCATTGGAAACTTGAAACTTCTGAATGAGTCAGTTAGGGCTGCAGCCGAAAAGGCGATGAAAGCAACAGCCAACAACACGAAATGCGCGCTATTGATCTGTGTGGCTTATACTTCAACCGATGAGATAGCTCATGCAGTCCATGAATGTTGCCAAGAGAAAAGGGATGAAATGCAAGAAGAGAATGCTGATAAAATGTATGAGATTCAAACATGGAATGAAGAAAACTTCGAAGAAAAGCAGAAGTATCATCGCATAAAGCTGGTGGATCTTGAGAAGCACATGTACATGGCTGTGGCACCTAATCCGGACATTTTGATTCGAAGCTCAGGCGAGACCCGGCTGAGCAACTTTCTTCTTTGGCAAACAAATGACACTCTTTTATGCTGTCCGAGAGCGCTGTGGCCGGAGATTGGTTTTTGGCATTTAGTGTGGGCAGTATTGAACTTCCAAAGGAACTACTCATACTTGGAGAAGAAGAAGAAGCAGCTGTGACATTCTCCTCTTGACACAAGGTCTCATCCACTTGTGCCAAAATATATACTTCAGCTCAGCTTCAACCATCTATCTACAATACAAGTCAAGGTCTGGGCGAGGTATATCTCCATGAATCCCTGTTATTATCTATAGTATGGTATGTATTATGTACTTGTAGCCTATGCATTCAGGCATATTTAACAAGCATTATATTTATAGAAGCCTATGTTTATAACCCGTGCACTGTTTTGTGCAAGCATATTTCAATATACAATGTCTTCATGTTGGAATACTTTCGTTGTTTTGATCATTCTATTCCTATGAGTGAGTTTCTATTGACAGAAAAAGAAATAACTCACAAAAAACCTAGCTGCCCTTTTTCTTCCCCCTGGTAATGGCAAGGGCATCCATGTTTTGAAACATGTGCTTTGGATATCAAAGTTGAGCAGCCGTGTGGTACCCTTTTGCATCATAAGTCTGGCTAGTTACATTCTTAACAAGGCTTCCAATGTTTTTAGTTCCAAAAAATAAAAAATAAAGCCCTCTTTCCTGACACACAAAATGGAGAGTTGGAAGCATTCTTTGTGTTGGTTCACCATGCCACTTTTTTTATTCCAAATGATTTTGGTTATGGAACCATAGTCAACTGGATGGAATTACTTGTATACATGTAGTTAAGCCTAATAAGTTCACTGTCCATCAGGGTGGTTGTCTCACATCATAGGGTTAGTCTCTTTCAGTAGGGTTAATTTCTAATGTTCTAGAGCTGGTGCTTTTCAAGTTGGAATAGAAAATTGTATCTAAGAATGTGTGTATAAAGGGCTCTAATAGTGCACAAGACTTCCTGTTTTGTGACTCGAGTGTAAAAAAGTCTCCTCTTACATGCGTATAAGAATATTTATTTTGTTCTTTTCTTTCGTATACTCAACCAAACTTCTTCTGATGGCTCCTCGTTCATATAACAAAAATGAGATCCATTGTTCATTCGTTCTGAAAATCAAACCTTATCCATCATGCCCTCCAACCTCTTTAGAAGTATGCAAAGCTATGTACAAGTATTACTTTTTCAACCATGGCAAAGCGAAAAGCCTCATGTATTGGGTTGCCACACACATGAAAGGAGTAAATGAACAGTCCACAACAACAGTCTATGGAATCACCAGGGGCTAGATCTGATTTGGTCTAACCTATGAAGCCTGTAAAAATTGATGAGTGCAGTGCACTTCTGAACATGTACAGAGAGGCTAATTCTATACAAAATTACCGTATAATTTACCAGTCTTAAAGAATGCCAGCTTAATAGGAAGGTAAACACAGATCAATATGCTGGCAAACAATAAGCAGCTCCTTAAAATCATAAAGCACTATTATGTCATCGTATACCCTTTTGATGTTAACCAAAACAGGTTAAAATTACATGGGCTACTAAAATAATATTAAAAGAATAGACCTTCTGATTATAAATCCTTTGATATTAACCAAAACAGGTTCAAATAACATGGGTTCATTATAAACCTTTTGATATTAACCAAAACAGGATCAAATTACATGGGTTACTAAAATAGTATTAAAAAGAATAGAAATAATTAGAGGTAAAAGAATCAGGCTCAAATTCGATGTCAGCAAGAGCAACCTGAACCAAAATTCAAGACCGTGGTTTGAGCAGACGCGGCCGATTACAAAACATTCTACCATTGGCTTTGACATATGCAGCAATGGCAACGCTCATGCTTGCCCACAAGGTTGAAAAGAATAAGTGCCGAAGATCGTATGGAACTGCAGAAGGATGGATATAAGGAGAGCAGGAACTTGTAATTGGCAATTAAATGGCATGAAAAACAAGAATTTGCAGGTATGTGAGAGAGAAACTATATGTATTTAATTGAATATTAACATATCAAGTCTTAATTTTCACTAGGTGGGTTCCGTAATATAAATTTTAGCTCACCAATCATCTCTATCTATGGTTATACCTTCTGTAAGGTCATTGTGACGAATATCATATCCAAAACTTTGCAAACAAAGATTTTGAAGATGAGGTTGCAGTTCTCTCTATCAAAAATTTATAAGAAACAACTTACCTTGTCTCAATGACATAATTGTGAGGAAGAATCCAGCCATGACCAATGACAAAGCCAGTGGAAAGGACTGCAGAAACAAATATACAACATTATTGTCTGAGACAGGAGGAAAAACTTATCCTCTGATAATTTATAAATATGCAGACATCTTATCCCTGGGGAAAATGACCTTGATTTATTTGTACATTTGTACATACAAACACTAACTTCTGGCAGATCAAAATTAGAACAAAAATTCTTAGTCTGATATTCCAATGAGCCTCTTGAAGAAGAATGAAGAGAGAATATCAGTAAATGCATATATGCCTCTTATTAGATCATTCTGTTTCTGAACAATAAAAGTAAAAATCTATCGATTAGATATATAATTACTCTACAAACACTTCATTCTTCTTGACAAGGCCCGAGTCGGTCACAAATTGCCTCTGTGAAGTTAAAGATCTAGTAAGAACTCACCAGAACGTCACAAATATGAAAGATACCTCTATTGGGAGTTAAAAAGGAGATTTTGCAAGAAAAAACCATATATCAGTGAACAGCTTTTAATGTTGAGCCACACAAACACGTGCAAAGCACCCCACAAGAATATTATTTGCACCCCACAAGAATATTACAAGTCGGAATTGTGCTAGTGAGAAATACACTTTGCTCCCCACAGCTCCCCCAGCCCCCCCAAAACAGAACAAAGTAATATTTACTATTAACAAAGAATGACTTGATCCCTTTTGAAAACTACATCATGCAGGCAAAAAACTTCTAAACATCAGTGATTATTTACATGACAAATTTTCTTCCAGAATCACCAGAACCATGGCAAAAGATCATGATCATATTTTCAGCGATTTAAGCTTCACTATTTATAAGATAAATGATAATAGACAAGAAACTCATGGATTATCATTGCATATATAAGAAATAAGAGTTTCCAAAGTCCTTGATACCAGATATTGGAAAGATTTCCACAGTCAAGATGGCTACTTTCCATGTAAAAGTAAAAACTGAGTTGAAAATAAAACTTGACCTGCAGTTGGTCAATTCTTGTTTGCTTGTATATATATATTTTTTTTCTGTGGATAACCTTGTTTGTTTAGTAGTTTTTTTTTAGATTACCTTCTCTGCTTAGTAGTTAATTGCAATAAAATTTTCTTTCTGCAAATTAATTCATGGTATTTTAACAACTTCCACTAATGGTTTTATGCTGGCTAGCTTCCTTTCTATTTTCATTGCCCAGCAGTGTGTTTGAGCAAATTAAAGTTGGTTTAAAGTGACAGATATAGCAACTTTGAGTAATGATCATGGTTGCAATCTTCAATACTAAAGTTATCAGAAAATTACAAAGAACTGTACAAATTTAATGCATAAAACTAACAGTTGTTTTGTACTCACAGCTACAGCCTCCAGGCCTCCTTTCTGAGATGTAGAGGCCATATCTCGGGAAATAGAAACAATGTAATGACCTTGAACGAGATCAATCGCATCCTTCACATCCATGTTCCAAAGGATTAAAATGGTCAGAATTGAAGTCCAACAATTATATAAGAAATAAGTCTTCCCTTTATTTCTAAGCAGCTCGCTTATTTTGAAGGAAATTAGCAACTGACAAGACAATGTATAACTCTCAGTAGCATCAAAATATTACTGCTTTGGCAAATGCATCAACCATTCAATACTTAAGATGCATACCATAAAATATGAACCATTTCTATGTGTTACTCATGTACCTTGAAGTTAAAAAAAAGAACTGAAAAAAATAATTTTTAAAGTTTAAATAAGCCTTTTCAATTTACAACATAGTTCTGTTTTATATTGTCCAAATGTGAATGTTATAGAAAAGTTAGAGGTGGAAGAAAATTTTAAAATCTAGAAGTAAGACATAAAATGTTGGGTTAACCATAGAGACACACAATTAAATCCCTTTAAAAAACAGTGGCTTTGTCTGAGTGCTCGGGTAACTTACTGCAGGCCCTTCAAAAGGCAGAGCTGAGTCAAGTTGAAGTTCTACATATTCACTATTCAGGCTGGAGTAGCCAGTTGAAAGTCATGCTCAGGCCTTGCCTAAACATATACAGAGTTCATTTTTGTTTTGCAGTCTCATGAGCCAAGCTCAGTTCAGCTTAGTTAAGAAATATGAATGGTGTTACCAAGATCTTAGTGCCATACCCCCATCAAATTGTGTATCTGAGTCATGCTGGCCTAATCTTGGTGCATATACAATATTATACACAGCATATTGTCCCAAATTAAGGATAAATCAGAGTAAATTATATGAGAAATCAAACCAAAAAATTTTGATTCTATAAATATACAAAAGGAGAGCCCACTCCTAAGGGAATCGTGACCCAGCTAATACTCCAACTAAGCCTACCCCTAAATTCCAGAAAAGTACTGCATTTGAACACTCAATATGATGCTGGGTACCATAACGAAGTGCATCCCTGGTAACATTGCATGCGAATTTAAAAGACGTGGCAAATGGTTGTACATGAAATAATAATAACAAAAAAAGCTGATGTATGTGTAATGGGCCTTTGCTCGTATGAACTCTAGCCCCACAGGTTTAGCCAAATTTGTTTGGTTTAGAACTTCCAGATAAGATTTAGCCCCCCCCCAAAAAAAAAAAAAATCAGATAAGAACAAGAAGACATATCCAAAGTGACTAGAACCAAGAAGTACAATTCCAAGTTAGAATAGTTTTTTTTTTTTTCTGGATAGAAAGAAAGATTTATTTATAAGAAGAAAAGCTACAAGGTAACGATCCCTGAAACAGAACCCCAAAACAGAACATCCCCAAAAGACAGAAAAATACAATCACACCAGATGAGCATTTGGGGAATGAACAGAAGAAGAAAAATAAATTCAAAAGGATGCGAAGCCCAAAGCCATCGTGTGATGTTGTGTGGGAAGCTATAGAGAGCAAATTTTGTAATAGAAACAATTAGGATTCTTTTTCCCAAGTGCTTTTAAGTGAATCACAGACAATCAATATACATTAACTTTATTTATCATTATTGTCCTGTGAATTTATCATATAATGTTGTTATAGAGGATCTAATCATGGATAGAGATGGTTGGAGATCTAAGAATGCATGTAACTGACGTCATCTAATGGGATTAAGTCTTTTGATTGTTGTGTTGTCTTGTGGGTAAATACATTTTTACAATTTTTACACACAGTAGATATCATTTAAGCAAGTCATTGAGAAACTTCAACGGATTATAAACTAAAAATTATGGGCTCAATTTTGCAAAACCAGCCTGCCAGGAATCTACTAGTTTATCTAACAAACTTTATTTCAAGTTCATACTTGGATTAATAATAAAAACACTTGACCGCGAGTTGAGCCCAAGACGTTTACAAACAACTAAGTTGATATTGCAACCCTAGTTATAGCCAACTGAAAGTCTTAAGTAAAAAGTTCTAGTAATATATATATATTGTAGTGGTTAGAGGTAAATGGGAGATACAAATGATTTGAGTCTAATTTATTATTCTGATCTAAACTTCAAATAACATCATTGAAGAAATAAAATATACAAACCTGCTTTGTTCCATCACGAGAGTTGTTCAGGTAATAACGCATAAGGGCATTATATCCATCTTTAAGAATCCCTTGGACAGTACGTTGGCCATATCTGAAAATACAAGTCAATTGTACACAGAAAAAATACACCATAAATTTGGCCACCTTCATGTTTGAAAAGAGAAACTGGCATACAAAGTTTATTTGCCATATTTCCAGGATAGTAATTTAGAGTAATCATTGTGAAAACCAAAATGCATAGAGAAGAAGGTAAGCAGCACTCTGTAAGTTATAGGGTAGCATGTGCAAATGCGTATTGTACTTATGGATCTCATTGTTAATTGAAAAAGAAATGAAGAATTAAACAACTTATTATTGCTAATCATTAACACATACAACAAAAGGCACAATATGATAAAAGCATGCTGCACAGTGATTTTCTAAAAAATTTGGACACTGACACATGGATGCATCACAAGAAAATAACCAAAAAACTTGATTCCATTACCGAACTATATTCCAAAAAAAGTTTTGATGATTAAAATTCTTAAAATAAAATGTTTAAAGGAGTCAAGTCTAATAAAAAAAAGGTTGTCCCCACTGCACAAGTCTCCTTATTTTGCAAAGTTTTTATTTATTTTTATTTTTTTAATGCAATCTTACTCTTGAAGGATGTTTCAACTTTCTATAAATCGAACACCTTGACCTTCCAGTTATAAAGGAACAACCTTACCATTACCATCAAGGCTCACCCTCAATTCATGTCTAATAAATGTAAATTAAACTGTTTTTACTTTATAAATGAACTTTAACAAACCCCAACACCCCCCCAACCCCCCCCCCCCAAAAAAAAAAAGCGCGCACATGCACAAACACAAACACACGCCTCACTATATAGTCGTATCATTTATGCCACAAAATCTTAGGCAGTAGAGCATCGATACGAGCAAAATATGAATAAAATAGAAATGAAGATGTTATGATGAATATGGAACCATGAAAGAAAAGTTAAAATTAGAAACAAAATTATCTCTAATAAGGTTTGGAGTGGCTTTTATTGGGGATAAGATATATAAGGCACAATTAAGATGATTTGGCCAGTGCAAAGAAGTTCAATATATGCTCATGGAATGGGAAGAGATGGAAACAAAAGAAATAGAAGAAGACCAAGAAAAACTTAGTAAAAACTCTCTGACATGATAGGGTTATAATTAGCTTCAAGAAGATATGGTCATAAATGAAAATGACTGTCAAATCCATGTAGTTGAACCCACCTTGTGGGAATAAAGCTTGTTGTGTTATTAGTTACAATGTGATTCTAATTTGTTTAAGAAATGGACATGCAAGATGCCATGCTTGGCATGAGCCCCCCCCCCCCCCCCAAAAAAAAAAAAAAAAGGTGCTTCTACAATGTCCATTATAAAACAATTATAATAAGACAAATTTGAATGAGAGCTTGACATGCATTTGGAAGCGCACAAGCATGCAAGTGCCCACGTGTCACACACAATATGGGACCTTTATAGAAGTATCTGTATTTGGTATAAGATAATTGTTGAAAATAAAAATAATAATATAAAAGATAAAGTTAACCATATATCTAACAACTTAACTCTTAAATGAGATAGTAGTTAACAATTTAACAATAATAAATGATTGGATTACTACCAAATTTCATATGAAACTATAATCTATAAGCACTAAAAATCTTTGATATCGAGGCAAACACATAAAAAATATATCTTTACAACAATCAAATACAATGCATGTCTGGAATTGCCGTGAAATTTCGCCTATCATAAGAATCACTTATGAGAAGAATGCTTTTATAAAAATCATTTTAAAGGAAAAATAGTTTAGCATTTGGCGTGGCCAGATCATCTTAAACACGTTTGGTGTTACTATATGCGTTGGGTAATGATTGCAACAAATGCTTTTTACAATAAAATTACTAGAAAAGGTAATGACAAAAATGTTTATGTAGTTAATACTATTTGAATATATAAGTGTTTTTAACAACAAATTTTTATTATTAAATATTGCTTTTAAATGAGCAAAACTACAAAATAAAGTTTAAGCACTAACAAAAATTTATGAAATTTGATACCTACTTTTTATTTGTTATCAATAATTAAAAAACATATCAAAACTTTCAGTCTGCAATATAGATTATCGATCTTTCAAAAGAAATATATCAAGCTCTTGAATATTATATAAAATTCTGAACAATCAAACAAAACCAAAATGGGAATTTTAAAGGATATGTATATCTGAGAGTGTTAACTAAAAATTGTTGGACTATTGGAGCCTAAGTTTGCAAAAATTATGATGCACAACAAGAACCATAAGCTTTAATCCCACTAGGTGCGTCGATTACATGATTCTAGACTATTATTATCCTATGCTATATAAGGCTATTAGGTGGGTCGGTCATATCCTCTAAACAACAACATATCCAGCTTTCATCCCACTATGTGGAGTCAGCTACATGAATTCTAGACTTCTATGTATTTATGTCTTTTGTCATATCTTCATTTAGGCCCATATACTTCATATCAAACTTTAATGTCTCTCCCAAAGTCTTATTGGGTTTACCTCTACCTTTTTTTTGACTAATTATTCTATTTCATCAACTCTCCTCACAGGAGCGTCTCTTAGTCTCCTTCTCATATGACTAAACCATCTTAGTCTAATCTCTCTCATCTTCTTCTCGATTGGCACTACTCTTACCTCATTACGAATAACCTCATTTCTAATTTTATCTTTTCTTGTATGATCGCACATCCATCTTAGCCATCCTCATCTCCGCTATGCTCGTCTTTTGCTCATGCTAGTATTTGACTGCCTAACATTCTGAACCATACAACAAGACTGGTTTTATAGTTGTCCTATAGAATTTTCCTTCCAGTTTAAATGGGATTTTACCATCACATAACACCCCTGATGCATTTCTCCATTTTAGCCAACCTACCTTAATTCTATGCGTGACATTCTCATGAATTTCTCCATCTTTTTGAATCACTGATCCCAAATATCGAAAATAGTATTTTCTTTGTAAGATTTGGTCTTCCAATTTTATTATAACATCCTCTACTCTTGCATTCTTACTAAATTTACATTCTATATATTATGTTTTCCTTCAACTTAATTTAAATCCCTTAGATTCTAAATTGTTTCTCCACAACTCAAGCTTAGTGTTCACTCCTTTTGTTTCATCCACCAACACTATGTCATATGCAAATAGCATACACCATGACACCTTTGTCTAAATGTGTTTAGTGAGTTCATCCATTATTAAAACAAATAAGTATGGACTTAGTGCAGAACCTTGATGCAGTCCCATTGTAATTTTAAAAGGTTCAGTATCCCCTCCGCATGTTCTGACTCTTGTTTCTGCACCGTGATACATGTCTTTAAGGGCTTGTATATAGGCTATTCAGACACCTTTCTTCTCTAAAACCCTCCATAATACTTTTCTAGGGACCCTATCATAGGCCTTTTTAAGATCTATAAACACCATATGCAAGTCCTTCTACTGATCCCGATACCTTTCCATAAGGTTATTATTATCCTATGCTACATTTAAAGGTTTCCCCCTAAATTTTCTTAGTCTTCCTCTACCCCTTTTACTAAGAACTTCCACCATTTCATCAAGGTCTACTTCTCATATATCCAAGTCATCTTGATCATATCTCCCACATCTTATCTTCAATATACACCACTCCAACCTAGTCACATGTAATCTTGTTTCTTACTTTATCTTTTCTTATATGACCACACATCCACCTTAACATCATCGTTTCAATTATGCTCATATTTTACAAATGATAGTACTTAATCGCCCAAGATTTTAACTCATACAACAAAGATTAGTCATAGTTTCCCAATAAAACTTCCCTTCAAGCTTTAAAGGTGCCTGTGTTACCATAAAACTTTTACAACTGAAATGTAATACAAACATGTTTATATATGTACATATGGCATCATATAGAAAAATAAAATCTTGAGAATGAAATCCACCCTTAAGTGTCAGCATTGACTTGGTTGTAGGCTCCATTCCAACTCAGAAAAATTGAGATATCAGCATGTATAATTTCATTTCTTCAGAAGGCCATGTTAATTCAGTACAGAAATTTCCAAGTACTTTGAACAGTAAAAGCTCCTACAAGCCCTCCCATACTAGTACCTTACCGTAACTAGACAATGGTAGCATACGGACAGTATGTTTACTGTTAAATACAAAATTTAAATGAAAATAAGAAGAGCATAAATATCAAACTTCTATAATTCCCAGATTAAACCTTCCCCAAATTCGGATTAGTGGGTGAATCTTCACTGGAACTACCAGAGGCCGCTCAGATATCTCAAGTAACTTGCAAGGATGTTGAAGATTTTAGTTCTTTTATTTATTTTAATTGTAGAGGAAATGAGAAACTGAGTGTCAAGCACACTATTTTCAGCAGCTCATAAGCTGACATCAATCACTTGCTCTTTTTTTTATCTAAGTCAATTATAGAGTGGATATGTTTTTATCACTTACTCTTGTTATATAAATTAAAGCATGGTAAAGAAGATAATGGTGGAAAATGCTTCTATTCTGATTAGAACTTTCATAATAGTAACACAACCACCATAGTGGTCCAACATAATTACTATATAATGTTCTAGAGATCCCACTTAAAATGGAAATAAGAATCAATGCAATTTGCTTATCAAACAAATGGAGGTTTACAGATTGATTAATTCCAAGGTCCAAATTTTTCTTCTAGCATGAAGCAGATTTAACAAAAAAATGTCCAGTTACTGAACATTCAAGATCAATTAATAAATAACCTTCGGATGTAAAATCTTCTAGTATAAACTAACAAGAGGTTATAGATCCACACAAATTCAAGGCAGAGAATGGAAAATTACCTGACAAAATCCCCTTTTAAAGCAGGAGTACCGGAATACTGGATGCTTATGTCATCCCCATGGTTTGCCCATACTAAAAATTTGGGAGAAAGGAAAATAGAGAAGAGCATCAATTAGACAAGCACAATCAAGCATATATGCCACATTCTATGAAAGCCACACGACACATAAATTTATCAAATATTACAAGATAAAAAGGTAAATTGGCCTGTGGATTCTTAACTATTGTCGGTGCCAAGCCAAAATAAAAGAGGGTTCTGTTAGGTAGCCGACAAGAACCATAAAACTTGTTGGATCAAATAAAACAAACATAAATTCTAGACAAATGAAAAGTTATTGGGCGTAACCCTTCATAACAACACACTACATTGTCATTGCTTGTGTGTAGTGTCAAATGAGCTAAAGCCACTGCATTGGCACCCAGATGTAATGTTGAACTTTCAAGGGTTCTCACATTTTCATGGTCGAGTGTGAGTGAAGAAGCTAGTCCAAAATCATAGATTAAGAATTGAGTTATGGAATATTGGGGATTTTGACATGTAAATCTATGGAAATAGTAGATGTGATGATTAGGCTAAACATTTTTAATATTATGTGCCTTCAGAGGCAGGATGGGTTGGAGATAAGGTTAAAATATTAACAGAATCTGGACATAAACTTTAGTACATAGGGAAGGACTGAGCAAAAAAATTGGAGTTGGGATTATTATGGATGAGACTTTAAAGGATAGGGTAGGATTATTGCAGTTAAAGTTGTTCTAGGTGTAAGTAACTAGGAATACTGTTAGTCATATGCATAAGAAGTTGGGTTAGGATAGGAGATAAAAGCAAAATTTTGGGAATATATAGAGGGGTTGATACAAGAGATACCTAGAGGATAGAAAATCATTATAGGAGGTGACTTAAATGGTCATGTGGGTAAAGAAGGGAATGGGAATAGAGATCTACATGGAGGTTATCGGTTTTGGAGAAATAAATAATGAGGCTAAGGCTATTTTGGATTTTACCATGGCTTATGAGCTCAACACAGCCACTAGGTTTAAAAAATGGGATAAACACTTGATCACAAATAAAAATAGCATATCAACCACCCAAATAGACTATTTTCTTATGAGACAAGTGGATTGGCTATGTCGTATAGATTGTAAAGTTATATTAGAAGAACGCTTGATTACTCAACATAGATTTTT
The DNA here is from genome assembly GCA_036245055.1 of Diospyros kaki. Classification (NCBI taxonomy): domain Eukaryota; kingdom Viridiplantae; phylum Streptophyta; class Magnoliopsida; order Ericales; family Ebenaceae; genus Diospyros; species Diospyros kaki. The sequence continues at coordinate 43,502,295 of BSEG01000016.1, forward strand.
GGTCCATGATATCCACATAAAAAATTGGAAAAGAAAATGACATAAAATGGAGCCAAAAATTAGATATGGGATTTAAAAGGTGAAAAACAAATCATTTTCAAGGAAAAAGTGTGTGGTAGAAGAGATTGGAATGTAGATGGAGAGACTAACCACATATGGAGAGAAATGGCTGCTACACTCAAAAGTATAATAAAAATGGTTCCTCGAGAGCCTAAGGGAAAGTCCTAAATCAAAAAGAGTCATTGTGGTGGAATGAAGAGGTATAACATAAAATAAAAGCTAAGAGAGCTTGCTACAAGACTATATAAATGTTGCTATGAATAAAACCTACAAGCATAGTTTGGCCAAAAAAAGAAGTAAAAGAGGCATTAGTGCTCCTGAGTCAACAATCCACGCAGTTGATAGTTCACGTTTAGCATTGAAAGCACTTAAGAAATTACCTTTGTGGGTTATGGAACCAGAGGCAACCATTGAAGATTGAGTGCTCTGTGACTAGCCAAACATTTTTTTCAGTCACTCCATCTGCTCCTTGCTAAAAAAGTTTGATTTTGAGGCTATATTGGTCTCCTCCATAGAAGCTATATTGCCTCTAACTTTTCCTCTCATGAACAAGTTCCCAATTTGCTGGTTTTCCATATATCTCCTAGTAGGTGTCCCTTGTGTAACCTGTTTTATGACAATGATCACACCAAGGATGCCCTATTTCAGTTTGGTTGGTTGTTGAATGCCCCGAGTGGTTAGGGCTAAAGTTTCCAAATTGGAGTGGCAGTCTTCATCATTATTTTCATCATGCTCTCTTCTCAACGAACTTCAGAAAAGGCCTCTCGAAAACTTGGTAGAGGTTTTGTACCTAGAATTCTCCCTCTCACTCCATCTAGGTTTTTGTTTAAACCTATAAGGAACTTGTATAGTCTCTTTTTTTCAACAATTTGTTCATACTTGGTTGCATCTTTCGGACAATTCCACTGGATCGTATCATACTTATCTAGTTGAAGCTAGTACTTGTTGAGTGAATTAAAGTACTGGGTAACATTGGATTCTCTTTGCCGAAAATCATCAAGTATGCTTTCAATCTCAAACAACTCTAATGCATTTTCAACATGTGAGTAAGCCTACTTAGCAGCCCCCTAGATATCATGTGCAGTGTCATATAGCAAAAAATTCTCACCAATTTCATTAGTCATGGAGTTAATAAGCTAGGACACTACCATGTTATTCTCAGATTTCCACATTTGGAACTTTAGATCTTCCTCCAGTTTGCTTGTGGCTTCGATTAGGTAGTCATCCTTCCCCTTTCCACAGATGAACATCATGACGGATTGGGATCACTGGAGATAGTTTTGCTCGTGCAACTTGTGGTCGGTGATAGTAAACAACTTGTCTACGGCTCCTGTGTTACTGGTTGGACAGGGGATGATCTCTGAAGACAATTTTTCCCACCCATGTTGTGATTTGTAGATTTGAAGATTGCAGGAGTGAATGAAGGGTTGGAAGCCGGTGTGGCAATCGTTGCCAGTGTGGATGTGGTGGTAAAGAAAAGATAAGAGTTGCCTAGGGTTTAACAAAAGAGGAGGATTTTTTTCCCTGCTTTGATACCATGCAAAAATTTTAGAGAGAAGAACTAATTTTATTCATCATAGTGAACAGAGTATATATATACATCATACATCTTTCTTGTTTCCTAATATATACACTACAATTAGGAAATTATCTTTACACTACTTTAGGAAACCTACAGCTAGCTGTGAGGGAGAGAGAGAGATTTATTCTCTCTACTAGTTAGTTAGGTGATATTCTTGAAATATTTACAAGAAGAAAGGCATTCGAATTGTTTATGTATAAGTTATTAAAGACATATATCATTGAGTATAGACAAGTGTCAAAACATGTGGAACAAATACTGAGGCTTTGCCAATTACAATAGGATTATCGAGAGATTAATGAGAATGTTACTCAGAGAATTAAGTGGGCTAGTTAAAATGGAAAGGGTAAATTGACCGTACACCCCCTTAACTTTATTCTTTGCTAAACCGATCCCTAACTTTCATGAAATAGTCGCAACACCCCTTTCTATCACTAACGACATTAAGTAAATTAAGTGTACACCCCTAAACTTTAGTTTTTGCCAAATCAGTCCCAGAACGTTACTCAAATGGTCACAATAGTTTTAATTAAACTAAAATTAACTTAATTAAATAGAGGTTAGTGATAATTTTAACTTAATTTAGTTTCATTAACATCGTTTCTTACCAAGGGCGTGTGGTGGCCATTTCGAGAAAGTTTAGGGACCAATTTGGTAAAAAATAAAGTTTAGGGGTGCATGATTAATTTACTTAACATCCTTAGTAATGGAAGGGTGTCATGGCTATATCAAGAAAGTTCAAGGACTAATTTGGCAAAAAAATAAAGTTCAAGGGGTGTTCGATTAATTTACCCAAATGGAAAATGGTACCTAGTGTTTTATGTGATAGTAAGATTCTAATAAAGCAAAAAGAAAAAGTTATAAGACAATTATAACACCAACTTTGTTGGATGGTATAAAACATTGGGCAATAAAGTACCAACATTTGCAAAATATGAGCGGAATTGAGATGAAGCTGTTAAGATGGATGTGTGTTATATAAGTAAAGATAAAATTAGAAATGTTGTTATTCATGATAAGATCGGAGTGGCTCCTATTGAAGATAAGATGTGGGAAACATGATTAAGATGATTTGTTCATATGAGAAGAAGACTAATAAAGGCTCCTATGAGGAGAGTTGATGGAATGGAATAAGTGGTTAGTAAAAAAGGGTAGAGGAAGACCAAAACAAATCTTAATGGGAGACACTTAGGTTTGATATTAGTTTATGGGCCTTATAGAAGATATGAAATGCATAGAAATGAATGGAAATCTAGGATTCATTATGGAAGCATCGAGTGTTTTGTTCAATGTTCTAAAAATCGGCCTAGGCGGCCGCCCCGAATATGGCCTAGTCGGCCCCTCTAGGCGCTGGCCCGATTAATCGAGCAGCGGCAGCGTATAGGCGGCCCAGGCGGTGCCGCCTAGGATACTTAATTTTTGGGTTTAAATCTTACCCTTTGTCGATTCTAAAGCCTCTCTTACTCCTCTAAGCCGTATCACCCTCTCAGCCCAAGGTTGTCGCTACCTCAACGCTATCGATACCTCCTCGCTGCATCCAGCTCCATCGCGACCTCCTCACCGCCTCTACGCCACCAAGCTTCGTCCTCACTGCCGCTTCCTCGCTACGTCAACGTCGCCGCTGCCACTGTCAAGCTCCATCTCTGCTTCCGCTTCCAACCCCTCTCTCTCTCTCTCTCGCACGCGCGGCTTGCTAGTGTTAGCTGTTAGGGTTTATTATGTATTTAATTTTTTTTATTTATATGTTAGATATATATATATACATTTTTTTTCTATTTATATGTTAAATATATTAGATATATATATTTTTCTATTTCTATTTATATGTTAGATTAGATATATATATTTTCTCTTCTATTATATTTTTATGCCACTTTCAACTTTGATTTAATTGAAAATAACATCAAGTTACATCACAAAGTTAAAAAAAATAAAAAAAATCAACAGTTTTCCTAAGCCCACCTAGGCGCCCTAGGTGCTAGGCCCCAGCTTGGCGCCTGACTAGCGCCTAACGCGTTTTAGAACACTGGTTTTGTTATGATAGTTGTTGTTGTTATGTTTATAATTGTTGTTGTTACGTTTTTTATTATTGACGTTGTAGTCGTGTAAGTCTTATAAGGCGGTGCCTCTCTATTGTTAAGTAAGCTGCATATGTAAGTAGCTCACTATTTCTTTTGTAGGTGTGATCTTATTTTGATCTTTTAAGTAAAATTCTGCTCGAGGTATTTTTCTCCTTCGTGTTCTATTTTCGATCTTGCCCTAGGGTTCATTACATGGTATTAGAGCCATTGCTCTTCTCTAATGGCCTCGAATCAAGTTCTTAGTTCGTCCTCCGCTCCTTCTCCTCGATCCTCATCATCATTTTCTTTTGTTTCTCAAGCTGATTTCCCAGCAGTTGCTAAGACACTTAGCTTTTTTCCTACAACAACAACAACAACATATCCAGCCGTTATCCCACTATGTGGGGTTGGCTACATGAATTCTAGACTTTTATGTGGGTTACATCCCAACAGATAGTTTGTCTAGAATTCATATTTGGATCCGACTAAGTTTTACGCTGGCTGTCAGCTACCTAACGCAACCCTCCTCCTTTATCCGAGCTTAGGACCGGCAGTGGATAATATCCCCTGGCGGAGTAATGATGAAATGCAGTTTGAACACCATCTTCACATGGAGAAATTTCATGAGATGGTGGTGAATGAAGATAATTGATATAGTTGTGTTCCATAACTTAGTTGACATGGTGAAACCAATTAATTTCAATAACTATATCTTCTAGAAGGCCCAAATTCTCGCTACAGTAAGAGTGTTTGATCTAGTCTCATTTCTCAACAAAACACCTCCTCCACCAAAAAGCCTATCCGATCCAGATGGAGGAGATGCTCTCGTCAATCCAGAGTACCTGAGCTGGAATTGGTCCGATTAGCTCCTGTTGGGATGGCTCTTCTCTACCATTGGCGAAGAGGTTTTTGCTCAGGTGATTCATTGTGAATCATATGCCGAGATATGGCTCTCTTTGAAAAATCTTTATGCTTGTCAAACAATAGCTAGGTTGTTTCAATTGAAGCAAAAGTTAAGATCGATTAAGAAGGATGATCTTTCTATAAATGATTACATACTTAAAATTAAGACAATTAGCCATCCTCTAGTGGCTATAGGAGAGCCATTAATTGACAAAGATTTGCTGCTTGCGATACTAAATGGACTAGATCAGGAGTACGAAACTATTGTGAGCCTAATTACATATCAAGTGGATGACATTGATTTGGAGAAGGTTCAATACTTGCTTTTAATGCATGAACAAAGGTTGTCACTTAAGAATCTGTCACTAAGTTTTGATTCTATGAACTCAATTATGCATGCAAATGTTGCATCGTTTTCTACACGGAACAATACTAGTTTTGGTGATAATATAGAGGAGGTTACTCTCTAAGAGGAAACAATTAAATGAATGGAGGAAGGAGAGGCCGAGAAAGAGGATCTAATAGACGAATTTATTGTCAATTGTGTGGAAAACCGAGGCATTTTGGAGACAAGTGTTATCACTGGTTTGATAAGAATTTCCAGTGACAAGTACCTAATCAAGGTCTTATTCGATCTAATGGTGGAAATCAGTATAAATCCAGAGCCTATATGGCCTCCTTTAGTGATTCTAATGGAGCCTACATGAGTGAGACAAGTTTTATATTAGGTTCTCACTATGGTAGTCACCCTAAACCTTTGACTTTTGATAATTTTGTTGTTCAGTCTTCATTTTCAGATCCCTCTTGATTTGTTGATTCAGGGGCAACCAATCACATTACCTCAAATCTGAGCAATTTATCCTTACTTACAATGGTGGAGACAAAGTTGCTATAGGCAATGGTAAGAAGCTGCCTATTACTCATGTTGGTACTAGTCATTTGTGTACTCACCTTAAACCTACTTCTATCCTTCCAATTCCTAATGTTCTTCATGTTCCAAGTATGAAGAAAAATTTACTTAGTGTTTCTCAATTAACTCATGATCATAATATTGTGACTGAGTTTCACTTGGATACTTGTTTGATTAAGGACAAAGTTACTAGATTGGTGCTGTTCCGGGGACACCTTAAGGATGGGCTGTATCAGCTACTGCCAGCATTTTGGTCTGCTGTCAACAAGAATTCTACCCAATCCCTAGAGCCTTTATCTGTTGATTCTACTTTTCCTTTTTTGAATACATGTAATAAACAAAATGCATGCAATAGACAGAACTCATTTAGTCATGAATTGTCAAATTTTGTAAGTGTTGCTCAAAGCACCAGTGACTGCTAGCAGTGGCATGATAGATTGGGACAACCCTCCTTAAATGTACTAAAGCTCGTATTGAATAAAATTGGTGTGTCTTGTTCACTCTCAGATTTATCATTTTGTGACTCTTGTAAGATTGGCAAATTAAGCCAACTTCCTTTTTCTAGCTGGGAAATTGCTGCTACTAAACCATTAGAATTGGTTTATTTAGATCTTTGGGGACCTACACCTATTGTGTTTGTTAAAGGGTTTAGATACTACATAATCATTGTGGATGCATGCACTCGGTACACTTGGCTTTACCCCTTAAAACTCAAGTCTGATGCCCTATCAATTTTCACTATCTTTCATAAGTTAGCTGAAATCGAGTATCAAACCAAGCTTAGAGTCTTACAAATTGATAATTGGGGCGGGGGGCGGGGGGAATTTAAAGCTTTCTTACCTTATCTTCATGCTAATGGCATTCAGCCTCGATTTACATGTCCACACACTCATCAACAAAATGGTGTGGCGGAGAGAAAGCATAGACATAAAGCCAAGATGGGCCTAACCTTGTTATCTCATGCCCAAATGCCCTTAAAGTTCTGGGTGGAAGCTTTCCAAACATTTGTTCACTTGATAAATTTGCTACCTGCTTCACCTATTAAGTTTAACACCCTTTGAATTACTTTATCAAAAGCCACCTAACTATCAGTTGCTACAACTTTTTGGTTATGCTTGCTTCCCTTATCTTCATCCTTATAACAAGTACAAGTTTGATTTTCATTCCACCAAGTGTATTTTTATTAGATATACTCAAGTTGGTGCTTGCATCCATCAGGGAGAGTGTACGTGTCTCGAAATGTGAAGTTTAATGCTAATGAGTTTCCCTTTCCTATTTTGTTTCCTACTTCTTCTTCTATACCTAAAGTTGTGCCATCTTCTTTGGGGTATTCTACGGACTTTCTTCAACCTATTGTTTCTTCTCCTATTTCTTTAATCTGTCCTCGAGAAGCACAGTCCCCTTTGGTTTCAACTCTTGTTGGATCTCAATCTATATCCACCAGTTCTCAGGCTACAACTCCACCTCTTTTCTCTACATTACAACCTTTACCCACTTAGCTACCAGCCACTAAATCTAACTTACCCAAGTACAAGGCTGGTCCAACCCCTTCAATTCATCCTATGCTTACTAGACTTAAAGCCAAACAACTTGTAACCTCTTCACCTCATGCCTTAGTGAGTAATCTTGAACCTAGCTCCGTTTGTGAGGCTCATTTAGACTCACAATGGGTTAAGGCCATGGAAGAAGAGTACACAACCTTGCAAAGGAATCATACTTGGGACTTGGTTCTCTTTTCAAATGATATGAACTTAGTTGGTTGCAAGTGGGTATTCTGAGTGAAATATAATGCTGATGGGTCAATTCTAAAGTATAAGGCCAGATTGGTGGCCAAAGGTTTTCACCAAACACCTGACATAGATTATGTAAAGACGTTTAGTTCGGTAGTTAAGCCCCTAACTATTAGAGTTTTGTTCTCATTAGCAGTCAATTTTGGTTGGGACATACAACAAGTGGATGTTAATAATGCCTTTCTTAATGGAGACGTGACTGAAACAGTTTATATGGCTCAACCTGAAGGGTTTGTAGATCATCGGTCTCCTACTCATGTGTCAGTTGAATAAGTCAATCTATGAGCTTAAGCAAGCCCCTCAAGCTTGGTACTCAAAGCTGAAGGTTGCCTTACAAACTAGGGTTTTGTAAGATTTACATCAGATGCATCTTTGTTTATAAAATGGATAGCCAGCTATGTGCTCTTTGTTCTAATCTATGTTGATAACATACTTTTCACAGGATCAGATCTAGTAGCTCTTAGCTTTTGTATTCATGATTTGGACACATAGTTTGCTCTTAAGACCCTATGTTCAGTGGTCTTTATCTCACTCAGTCCAAGTATGTGGTTGATTTGTCGAAAAAGGTTGTTATGCAAGATTGCAAGCCATGTAGCACGCCTATGACTGTTGGGGTTTCATTGACTGATGATGGGGATCTCTTTACTAATCCTTCTTTGTATAAAACTTTAATTGGTTCACTGCAATATCTTACACATACACACGCCTGGATATAGCATTTACAGTAAATAAGTTGAGCCAGTTTTTGTCTAATCCTAAGTCTCAACATTGGTTAGCATACAAGAGGTTGTTCTGGTATCTTAAAGGCACTATTGGTTTGGGTTTGGTCTTTACTCCTTTCAACGGATGACTTGTCTTTAGTGGTTTATACTGATGTAGACCATGCTGGCTAAAAGGTTACTAAGCGATCTACTAGTGGCTTCTGTGTATATTTCAGCCGAAATCTTATTGTGTGGGGGTCCAAAAAACAATCAGTTGTTGCTAGATCCGTTGGAGAGGCTAAATATCGAGTGGTTGCCCTTGGTATGACTGAACTCATATGGTTAAAGTCCTTGTTTGTTGAATTGGGATATCCGTGTGTGTCCACTCCAATAGTGTGGAGTGATAACTTGGTTGCTAAAAGCATGGCAAAGAATCTAGTTCTTCATTCTAGAATGAAGCATGTTGAGATTGATGTCCAATTGGTGCGTGAGAAGGTTGAATGTGGTGAAGTGAAAATCAGATATGTCCCAACATCTGATCAAGTGGCAGAAATACTTACTAAAGGACTGACTAGAGACCGGTTTGAGTTCTAATGTAAAAGGCTTGGTGTAAAGTTGTCACTCATGTGTGTTGATTTGAAAATTGCGGCTACAATGTCATCCAAGTTCTTGTCATCTATGGAGTCTGGTTTGAAGGGGAGTGTGGAAGCATCTAGTGCTTTGTTATGATAGTTGTTGTTGTTGCTGTTATGTTTATAATTGCTGTTGTTATGTTTTTGATTATTGATGTTGTAGTCGTGTAAGTCTTGTAAGGCGGTGCCTCTCTATTGTTAAGTAAGCTACACATATAAGCAACTCACTATTTCTTTTGTAGGTGTGATCTTATTTTGATCTTTTAAGTAAAATTCTGCTCGAGATATTTTTCTCCTTCGTGTTCTGTTTTCGATCTTGCCCTAGGGTGCATTACATTCATGTAGAATCCCACATAGTGGGATAAAGGCTTGATATATTGTTCTTGTTGTGGTGTTTACAAGATAAAAAGTTGAAGGAGTGCAACTGATTCAATAGTCAGATAAATTGATAATAATCATAAAAACACTCACAAATCTTGAAGTTCTCATCAAAATTTGGATGTGTACTAATACTTTCCTCAGCATCAAATACACCAATTCTTCTAAGTTGGAACTCCAACATTTTTCGACCAATCATGCTCTGCACAATAACCCATGTTACCAAATGAAACAAAAGAACATTAAGCAAAGATTGCTCAGAATAAAAATCATAACACCTGCTTCATTTACAGTGGAGAGAAGTTCATTGGAAATAATTATACTTTTTTTTTTGCTAGGGGGAAATAATTAACTTTGAACAAAAAAGAACCCCCCCCCCCCCCAACACACACACACAAAACATTTCTAATACACAAAAAAACAAAGGCAAACGGACACATCTAAAAGCTTTTACATCAACAGAAAATGCTTGTTGGGGTTTTACAAGGTTGAAGTGATATGTGATCCATTTAAGGATAAATTATGGTCATACTATTTTCCACCATGTGCATACCCAAGAAAATTGGTTAAGATTTAAAGGCCCCATTACATATTGCACTACTTTATCAAATAGACAAATTTTTCATGCTGATTAGTGTTAAAATACCTGGGTAACATTGGTACGGTCTAAACAATCAATACAGTTAGTTCTGACAGCTCCAAGTTGCTCCTCAACTTTCTCACCTTTTTCATTCAAAAGCAGATACCTACATTTTGAAGCAGCGCATGAAATTAAAAAGAATGATAAAGAATTCATCAATTCAAAAAGAAAACAAGAAATATTTCAGTAAATGATAAGGAGTAACTGAATTTGAAATGTTCATTAAAGTGTCTAAAACCTGGACATATTGGACTATCACAAGTAAATAAATAAATCAATAATCTCATAATATTATCAAGCAGTACATATGATTAACTACTCATGTATATTCAAAATCATTTCCTCAGAAGTAAAAACTTTCTAGCATTATAGGAATGTTTATAATGGCTGTCTTGTCTTAAGAAGCTTGGTCATTTTGAAAATGCAGCTAACTAGTTCCCAGCTGAGCTGGTGCAAGTGGGAAAAACATGGAAAGAGGAAGGATTAAATAAGTATTGGAGAATGGAGGTCCTCCAAGAGCAAGGTAAAAACCATGCAACCCTTCTCACTACTAAATGTTACAGAGATACTTCAGTTGACCTAAAACCCCCAAAAAATAGTTATTTTGACCTTGTGGAGTAGAGGATGACTTTTGTTTCAGAAACCTTTATAAATTTTCTATATTCCAGAAAAGGGTTATAGATGCTTGGCTATTCTCTCTGGATGCCAACTGGAACCGTGGAAAGAGCCTCCAAGCCTTCTGTTCAGGTTTTCATGGTTCTTTTTCCACTCCCATTTTTTGTTTTTTGTTCTTTTTTTTTGGTGGTGGGGGGGGGGGGGGTGGGAGGGGGAGAGCAGGGGGTCCAACTAAAGCTTTTTGACCTAGTATTATGATTTTAGTCATCTTTAGAGTTTATTCTTGATTGCTTCTGTTACATTTAGCTTCTAGTTGTTTTGTAACATCTATTCTTGTGAAGATTCTTTGAGTTCACTCAAGCTTGTGAGTTTTTAAAGTGATGTTGGTGGCATTGCAGAAGGCATCAAGGGATTAACTACACGTCTCCGAATTAAGTAGTGAATATTCTTTCAGCTTAACTTTCATAATAGAAACTCTAATTGAAGGAAAACTCAAGGTTCACCCCTTTTATGTATGTTAAATTTCCAGAATTAGTTCTAAGTACTGAACTCATTTTTCTCTGCTTCAAAGAGTGTATTTTGATAGATAGAGATAGACAAGACCTAAGCAATAGGGATAAAAGTGGAAAATTTACTAATGGTTTAGTTGCTGTCCCAAACATGTCCAACTCATTACCCAACTCCTAGGAAAGGAAGACAGTACAACTTCAGTAAATCACGCTAATTTTAGAGAAAAAATGCTTTCCAAGCAGGACATTTCTTTGTATAAAAAAAGAATATTTATTTGTGTTTGTTGAAATTTTATCTTGGGGATATCTTTGACTGATTTCTAGCTCTTTGTTATTACCATGATGGAGAAAAATGGAAGAGGAATAAAAACCCTTCATGATAAATATTAGATCCTGTATTCATATCTAGGAGGGGATTATCTCAACATTTCCAAATGATGGGACAAGCTATGGTGATCAATGGGGAATATGACTGCCCTCAAACTTCGTTAATAATGTACCTGGAAAATCACAAAAGGGACATTGAAATACTTGGGAGAAGGGGCGAAATGATGTCAAGTGGATCAAAGGAAGAAATTCACAAATGCAATAAAGCAAGACAAGATCAATAGAAGGGCATCCAACAAAAAGATACATTCCAATTCCCAATCATAGATGTGCCTATCCTAAGGCTGCATATCCTAATTTGTTTAATCCCTAACATAAAAAAATAATATGTCTAATCCACAAAAGAATGTCCAAAATTAGTCCTACTGCGGTTCTCTTATTTTATCATCTGCAAAATTTTCATCTAAAGAAGGCACTTCATCTATTGAAATAATATTCTCAAAATAGGTTTGCAAGTTTTCCCAAAGCAATGTTGGTTTCGGTTAGAAGCACCATACCGGAGAACAATTCCAGTTCATCAAATGAGGAAATGATGAGATAACTGTTCTTATGTTTATGTGGATGACCAAGGTAGTGTCTCATCTTAGCATCTTTATGCTAGTAACACTGACTGGTAATTAGCTTCTCACCTTCATGATAGGAATGATGCACCTTTATGCTTAGCATTGTGCATTTGGAAAATCAGATAAAGTACATTCTTCATCTGCTTGCTGAAACATACACATTAGATTGTAGACCAGCGCATCCATTTCTTGAGGGTAATTATAAACTCATCAATGGTGTAAGGAATTGTGTTGGCAAGGAGGGCTACCAGAGCCTCGAAAGAAGAATGGCATATGTAGCCTATCTCAGGTTTCCATTCAGTTTATGCATGACCCTCATGCTATACATCTAGAAACAATCTACCACATCTTGAAAATCTTAAGTCTGTATGCATGACCCTCATCAATGGTGTAAGGGATTATGTTGGTGGGGATGGGAACTGCTTTACTTTTTTTCTTTTTGTTTTTAAATATATATATTTAAATTATATATATGTGCATATATACATACACATAAAATAAGCATAACATAAAATATGTTTTTAGTGCAAAAAAAATGTAATACATTTTTTCATTAAAAATACTGTTTAATCATAATTTTTTTAAAAAAAATATTAAGCATTTTTATATGTAAATAGTATTAGCTATAAAAGCACCTGTAAAATTAAAAGCGATTCTTTGATTGTTAAAAGTAATTCTTTTATTTGCTGACCAAACACATATAACATTAAAAACATTTTTAAATGATCTGGCCAAACACTAAATATTTTTTATAACATGTGATTATTGTAAAAGCACTTCTCACGACAACAGAAATTTCAGAGCAAATACCAAACAGACCTAAGAGAGTGAATTAGTAGATTAGTGTGCATATGTTTTTGCTAAAGCACTTAATAGTAAAATTTTTAATTCCACTGTTTGCAAGTTAGGCTTAAGAATTATATGCAAACCAATTTAAGGGAGTAGGATGTGAAAATTAAATTGTATTAAAAGGGTTATGCTGCACCACATTAATATAAACAGATGGGATCAAGAGAGAGAACAGTATCCTAGGGTTTTCTCTCATTTGCCACCTACATCATTCACTTCTTTTCTCCTTCTATTCTTATGCTTTTATTTTATTTATTATAATTATCAAGAATTCAACTAGATTTATTAATCCCTGTTCAACAAATGCAAACCCAAACTAGCCGCTCATCCTAAAGGTCAGAGTCTCCAGACTCTGAATTGGATGCTGGTTCCTTTCTTCCAAATGCACAACACTAAGAATAAAGGGGCAATATTGCTACTATTTTTCCCTCTTTTGGACACTCTTTAAAACCTGTACAAAGACCAATAGTATCATGGATATGTCTAGATGTCAAAAGGGAACATCAAATATGGGCAGCAGATGACCAAAATTACCAATAATGATTTTTTTCTCTGAAACCCAAAAAAAATGAAGAATAGGTCTACCCATCAAATGATAGACATCAATAGGGAATGCATCACAATGAACAAAACCTCCCCCTCCCCAGTTGTTAGTGTTTAAGGAACATCTTTTATCCATGTCAGAAACCAAAATCACAGATACCTTGAATCACACAACAATTTTTGGAACCGTTACAACAAAATACTTCACATTTATGTCCAACTTTCTAAAACACCAAATTTATGTCTCTAATCTATGGTTTACTCTGTTGCAACAGAGTAGATCAAGATACACAAACCACCCAAGCAGGTTGCATTAAGCCAATATTGATGCCTAACATGCTGAACACGTTTCTACGTACAATCAAATTTATTTACTTGAATTTATCCCTACAAGTATGTTAGCAAAAAAAAGAAAACAGAATAAAACAAACATAAAGTTCCCTACTAGAAAAGCAAAATACCATCTTCACATTTATCTATAATGAATAAAATTCATAAAGATGATGCTTATTTTCCTAAATTACTCATTGCCATTGAGAAGAACATACCTATTTTTAATGAGAAAATCCTCAATTTGCTCATAGAGAATAGAGAGGTTCTCAAAATGAATGTGCCCACAAATACGATGAAAATCGAAGTGCAAATATCTACAAAGATAAGTAGGTATTAGTAGTAAATAGAGAAAATTTAATTAATGCAAAGGCGATATGGAGGAACATTTACCTCACATCATCACCAACAATATGCTGCATTGCATTGGCAAATTTTTCATTTAAGCGTCCCTCACCTCCATGCTGGTAAATCAAAGTTTGGAGAATGAGAAACTCAACAGTGTGAAAATGTAAAATCATGCACACAAAACATCACACAATCTGCATCCAGCAAGCCAAAACTACATCCAGTGGTGGATCCAGGAGCTAGACTTATGCTTCCACTCTAGTATGAAATTGTGATTTTACCAATTTCTGAACTATAATTATACACCAACACATGTCAACTATTTTTCATATGCAAGTGACACATATACTTATAATATGTGATTTGAAATATAATCATAAATAATATTAAAGTTTAAAGGATCCAATCTTGATAATTGTATTAGCTGAAACAAATTCTTTTGGGGGGCTGTACATTAAAAAAAATGGCGGGGCTAAACCACCCTTTGCATCTGCCAGTGACTACATCACCCACCTACCTGTCACATCAAGAGATGGAGAGAAAGACATGGTACAAGGAAATAATTATCCATAATACAATGCAAATAAACAAACTTGATGCATGAAGAATACATTGGAGAAACTTGAACCAGGGCCTTTATGGTCTAAGTCTAAATGCAACATTAGACAAGTAAATATACTAACAGCTCTAGCTATTCTGGGGTCACAGAATTTATATCAAGTTCTCATGTCACCTCCACTAGGGCCAAGGTCAAAAATGTACCTTCTGACTCCACCTTTATTGATGTCAGTCTATACGTTTTATTAGTCTCCTTATTTCATATCGAACAAAAAAAATAAATCTCAATCTACATCTCTACTGTCATACAATTTTTTATTTTTCACCATCTATAATAAAAGAAATAGCCATATGACACATCGAGATCCATCTGTAAGGAATCAACTCATTTGATAATTATTCATAACAGTGTAAACATATAGAATAATAATACACATGAATTTTCCTTAATAAGACCTTGAGTGTATAATCTGTGAAAATTTTCTTCATCAACACAAACTTCAGCATGCCTGAGAATATATCTCTGGACATCAAAGGAATTATTCTGCAAAAATTATAACATCAAAGATAATTCTACCTTGTTGACAAGATCTACGGCTACAACATTTCCATACTTTTTTCTTAAATCCAAAAAGTGTCGTTCAGCTACGCGAGGCTGCAATTTTTTTGGGCAAAAAAGCAGTCGAATAAGGCACACAAAAATAAACCAAAAGATACTTTCCGAAGTGAAGAAACTTTGGAACTCACTGCTTCCTCAAGTCTCACAATCTCAAACTTAGGTTTGTACGTCAAATCAACAATTTGATCCCATAGCAACGGGATTGACCCTCGAATCTGCAAACGAAAATCTGAAAAATAAACCACATGCAATTGATGCAGTAGAAATAACATGTAACAATAATAAAAAATGGCCAAAATAAATAAAGAAAGAAATTCAAAGATCCAACATTTTCATAGAAAACTATTGGTAGTCAAGCTTCATAAATTTTAAGAAGAAACAGGCAACCTATCATAACATATTTCTCTTGCTCCCTGTGAGTATATGAAATTGCTGGTTTAGGAAATTTGCAGTAATGCAGAGCACTAGAAAATACTGGGTGGGAAAGATAAGAATGAAAGATGCAAAAACAAAACTAAGAAGGGAGAGAGGCGGGCTATGGGTGTTTCAATACTATGAATGTCAGATGTTGCATGATAATGGCGCCCATAATGAGGTTAGAGCCTCCTCCAATATGAAGAAAGAGAGACACCTAACCATGACTGCTACCACCATAACCTCACCAATGGCCCACAAAATGCTAGTCAAAACCCCATCACCTGTCATTCTCACCATATAAAAGTTGGGGAGGGGTTGGATGTTAATCAACAATTGAAGGTATTAAGTTCAATCTCTCTCTCTGTGTTAGGTAGCCGACAGCCAGCGTAAAACCTAGTCGGATCCAAATATGAATTCTAGACAAACTATTTGTTGGGATGTAACCCACATAGAAATCTAGAATTCATGTAGCCAACCCCACATAGTGGGATAACGGCTGGATATGTTGTTGTTGTTCTCTCTCTGTGTGATAATCCCACATAGAAAAACAGGGACATAATACATGGACAGAGGTATGAATGGAATGGAATGGGGGCCAGCAAGATTGTAACGGCCCGCCTCCCGGAGCCTCCGTGCACCAAGAGGATCCGTAAGAGGGTCATTACTAAAATGATATCGAACAAATCCCTATTAAAACCATATTCTTTTTATCATTTCACATCTCATAATCCTTTTTACAAAATCATCCATCACTTGAGCCCACCTGGGCTTACATATCATATGTTAATCTGAAAAACATAAAACGTTACCCTGATCCAGACACATGACACCCAAGATCTAGGTTCGGGAGAGCTCTGCACTTGCTACCATGACACGTCGAATTGAACCCAACCCCGATGAACGTACCTGGAATGATGTAAAACAACATGAGTCGCGAGACTCAGCAAGCTCTAGAAAAGAAAGGCTGAGGGCTTAAAGGTAGGACTCTCCCCATAACACCCCATGCAATTCGTGCCAATGCAACGTCATGTCATGCCATGCTCAATACCTGTCTTACTTCTAGATGCATAAACATATAATAAACTTCACATAACGGTCCTTGGGGCCCACATAAAACACACATTGGCGCCCAAGTCCAGTATACATACCTGTTGGCAGTCTTTTACATCCTGCCTCCATACCATTTCTCTTACATGCACATTCTTGTCGCTCACAACATACTTTGTTGCCGTGGGTCTCACCCCAAGGTCTTTAGGTTGCCGTGGGTCTCACCCCAAGGTCTTATCGTGGACCACGCCGCCGTGGGTCTCACCCTAAGGTCTTACCGTGGCCACCTCGTGGATCACGCCGCCGTGGGACTCTAACCCCCGGTCTTACCGTGACCACATCCACCACCCATACTCAACATTTAGAACCGCACATTCTCACCATGCAGTGCAACAAATAGAAAATGCAATGGCTTTTGTTAGCATAAACGTGATGACAAAGCCCCCATAAACCAAGCATCAGGTCATGCTAACGCCCACATAGGAATACACACATGCGAAATGCCTCTAAATGCATATGCTTACCTAGGGTACCCAAATTGGCTCTTAGACCAACTGGGTCATGTAAATGCTCATACATCCCATCACACACAAAGCATGTCCCCAAGTGAATGCAACCCAGCCCCCTGTAGCACACACATCATGATATGCACAAGCCAAGGCGGGAATCTGGCAGTACCAGCTCTTCTGGCCCGTCTAGCGCTTATCATGTCAGTCGATGACTGGCGCCCATACATCCAGCCATCAACTGCCACGACCTACGGTCGACAGTCAGTGGCTTTGTACCCCATACCCTTAAGACACACATAAACAACATCAAACTCAGTCTCTTAAGCTCAACATTTCTCTCACTTTATCCATAACAACATAGACATCATTATGTCATTCACATTCTTTGCTCTTCTCAAAAACAGGAAACCATTTTCACATTCATAACCAACTACTAACATAATCACATGATCTTGACCACATCCATTTTCTAAGAACCTAGCCTCAACGGGTTCGGCATCATTCCCAATGAAAGCGGAGCGGTGCAAAGCCCCGTGACGGACGGAATGAAAGACACCGAAACATCTCTGTTTAACTCTTTCCATTAACAATAATCTCATTAAATAAATAAAAGTCGTAGGGTGGTACCACGCGGATTATCATTATTAGTGCGTGGAACCGAATCATGGTGAGGGAGAGAATAGAATATAAGAAACCTCGAAGACTTTCACGGGAAATAAATAACGCGAGGATAGGGTTAGGAGCTTGCCTGAAAACGGCTGATTTTAGCCTCTCTTGTGCTCCCGATGCGAAGTAAAACGTTTCCTATCAAATAATACAACCGTGACTTAAATTGGTTAATTTTAACGCGTAAACTGTATAATCTAACCGTATAAAATCCATGATTTAAACATATAACACTTATATAAATTTTACCCACTTACTTGAATATTTTAAACACCAATTAATCACCAAAATCTCTTAAATTTCACCACTTTTTCTTCCTTCCCAAGTGCTGCTCGCGAGCCCTTCATCTTCTCCCATAATTTCTCTCTTCCTCTCTCTCATTTACGCTCTGTTTATTGGCAGCAAAAGTGGCCGAAATGGCCACTGGAATGGCCTTAAATTGCCTCCAAAGCTTGCTGCCCAAGCTTTGCCTTATATATATCCACTTGAGTGGCTTTTAAGCCACAAATTGATGTGGCTATGGATGCGCCACGCACAGCACACACAAACACACACACATATATATATATATATATTAATTAGTTTAATTTAATTTGATTTAATTCTCTCTTTTATTATTATTATTATTTTACTATTATTATTATTATTTCTATTATTATTATTTTTGCCACTATATGTTATTTTATTTTTTTTTCATTAATACTTTCGATTAATTTAATTAATCACCTTAATTTCTTATTTCTTTAAAATATCATAAATGAATACTTCTCAAAAATTTTTACATATTCTAAAATATCCACAAACATCCAAATTAATTTATTTTTACTTGACTCCAAATTTTTTGGGATGCTACAAAGACAGTGAATGCACGGTTGTAAGTAGGTGAAATGCTGCCCTAGTTAACAAAGTGCAAGTTTCCCAATCCAGTTGTATCTAAAAGCAATGAATTTGGATGCAATAACCAAATATCTAATTTCTTCTGTTAGGAGACAAACTTTGACAAGGGGGCCAAGGTCATTGCAATTTCGAGAGTGTATGGAGGTGGTTGAATACTTGAATCACTTCACTGAGATTCTAAATTTCCAACATAACCTTAAACTATGAAACATCCAGACAACTAACCAGATTAACAGCTAACTTAGATAATGTAAATATAAAGAGACATAAATCTTCAAAACTTGATTACACATGGTTCTAGTTGATCTCAAGTCAGTCTTGGTTAAAACCACGAGTTTTTCCCATGTAATACCTAAAACTTTTTCACAAAGGTTTTTTTCCCCTTCTTATGCCTCTTCTACTACAAACTTCTTCCATTACATCCACTTTCCCCATTTTCCTCATAAATATATTTATTGGTTTTCTTTTCACATGTCCAAACCATCCTAACTGCACCTTGAGCATCTTATCTTTAATAGGTGCCACTTCAATCTTATTACAAATAACCACATTCCTAATTCTGTTTTTCTTGTACAGTTGCACAGCTATTGTAATAGTGTCATCACAATTATACTTATATTTTGCACATGTTAGTACTTCACTACTCTTAACATTCTGTGTTACACAACAAAGCTAGTATTACAGTTGTCCAAAAACTTTTTTTCCTTTTAGCTCTAAAAGAATTTTACCATAGCATAAAATATTGGAAGCTATTCTTCACTTTTATTATCTTGCCTTGATTCTGTTAGTAAAATCCTCAATAATTTTCATCTTTTTGAACAATTGATATGAGCTTTTGAACTAACAAAATCAAGGCATCTATTCTTGAATGTGTTTAGTGAACTCATCTATCACTAAAACAAAAAGGTAAGACTATATGCAAATTTTTTAAGTAATCTAATTGTAATAAAAAAAGTCTTCGTATCTCTTCTACAAGTCTTAACACATGCTACTCCTAAATCCTCTATAAGACTTTCTAAAAACTGTACCATGGGCTTTAATTTAAATCCATTTGTTTATCTCTACACTTTTCTTAGACAACATAGCAAGTACAACTTTCATTGTTGACCTATTATGCATGAAACTGAATTAATTTTCAAAGATCTTAGTTTCTCCTATAAAGCTTTGCTCAATCGTTTCATATTATGGCTCATTAGCTTATTTGTATGTAATTTTCACAACTTTGAACATCTTTATTCTTGTAAATGGACAGTAGAAAGTCTTATTTTTCAAGCATTCTCTTCAATTTAAGGATCACACTGAATAGTTTCATTATTAACAATAAAATGTCTTCCTCTTCCATGATAATTACCTGCACAAATGATGCTGTATGTCCATTTAACTGCATGATTTGTTCACTTTCCACAAAATTAGCAACATATCCATCAGAATCAGCTCCTCTTCTCCACATCCGTGTGCCTTCGAAAAAAATAAAAATAAAGAAACAATGTTACAATCAACTAAAATCTGAATATGATATAGTGCACCCTGATGGAATAGGCTAGCAACATTAACTAAAATCCATTAAATATATAAAAGAAAACA
Source organism: Diospyros kaki (assembly GCA_036245055.1). Taxonomy (NCBI): domain Eukaryota; kingdom Viridiplantae; phylum Streptophyta; class Magnoliopsida; order Ericales; family Ebenaceae; genus Diospyros; species Diospyros kaki. The sequence goes on from BSEG01000016.1 coordinate 43,522,392, forward strand.
CAAAGACAACAACAGTATTGTTCAAGAAATAATGTTGTATATATTTAAACCTAGCAAGAGAAGGTAAATAGCAGAATATACTACAAAATAATATGCCATATCTTCTAACGTGTGTTATGATATCTTATATAGAAGTAGTGGATATGCAGATATATAAAACTAAAAGTGGCATGCAGCACCAAACTTTGTCTCCCCAGCATGGTAATCTATATGTTCTAATATTTTTCAAATGGGCAATGCTAACCATTAAGTGGCAATAAATGCATCCTGTTTTCAGACAAGAGGCATTTATTGAATCTTGTTTTCAACATCCAAACAATTCTATTAGTTAATGATAAATGCATCGTATTTTGAACCATTTAATCAACCAATAGGATTGTTTATAAACTAAAAAAAGATGTAATAAACGCACCTTGTCTGAAAACAAGGTGCATTTACTGTCCTTTGGGGCATTTAGTGCTGCTTAGGGCAATGGTTAGCATTACCCTTTTTAAATTGCAATAGCACATGTAATTGTATCAGGCCGCCTTATGTATTAAACAATTAAATTCTGTATTAATTCGATAGCCATTAAAGAGTACACATATTTCCTATTCATCTTAAACGCATTACAGGACTTAAAAAAAAGTAATTAACTTAATTTTTAACTGCCAATCATTTATATAATTAATATTTTAATTTAAAAAATGTCACCCAATAATACCTTCCAATGCAAGGAAAACTAGTGATTCCCTCGGTGCCAACCATCATCCAACTATTCTACCTTTTCTGTAGCCATTTTTTAGTTATTTATTTATTTTGCAAATTTTCATGAATGCATCTGCTTTTTTTGTAATGACCCGTTAATTTGTGATTTAATTTATTTTATTAATTTATGGTGTTAATTTAAAGGGAATGTTAAATTATTTTATTCTAGGAAAATGGGTAATTAGTTGGAAAGAATTGGGGTATAAGTGTTATTATTTAAGTGGGGTGTAGGTGTTAAGTTTTGGAAATTATGGGGTCTAGGTGTAATTTCTGAAATTTGGCTGAGGATCACTTTAAAATTAATTGGGTGCATATATATATTGAAGGAGCAGCTAGGTGGGATGGCACGCGCACGGGTGGCTATGCGGGAGGTCTTGGGTTTGAGCTGGAGTAGGTGCACGCGGCTAGGAGAAAAATGGCTGGTTTTTTCCAGCCACAGCCAGCCCAAAACAATGTCGTTTCAGGCTGAGGTGGTGGCACCACTAGCTGCCACGTGGCCAGCACTCAGCCGCCCAATTTTTCGCATTTAAGCCTCCATTTTACAGCGTGTTTCGGGCAGTAAATTGAGCAGATAGAGGGGGGAAATTGGGGAGAAGAAGGCGGTGAACAGCAGCAGGGAAAATTGAAGGTAAAATTTGGGGAAAAATTCGGTTTAATTGGAGTTTGAGGATACCGGGGTAAGTGAAAAAAAATATACTAGTAGTTCTGTATGGTTGGAATTTAATTTAGAATGAAATTTTATTAATTTTCTGGTAAAATTATTTTTTCTTGTAGCATGTATTAATTTAACGACGTGTAAGCAGAAAAACATTGAACTCCGCTATTTAAAGGCAAGCTATCTATTCCCTTTGCAAGTTCCATTCGGTTTCGAGTATTATTTATATGGATTATAGCTATCTTGTTGGTTTCACCATGTCAACTAAGTGATGGAACACAACCATATCAATTATCTTCATTCACCACCATCTCATGAAACTTCTCCATATGAAGATGGTGTTGAAACTCCATTTCATCATTACTCTGCCAGGGGATATTATCCACAACCGGTCCCAAGCCCGGATAAAGGAGGAGGGTTGCGTTAGGTAGCCGACAGCCAGCGTAAAACCTAGTCGGATCCAAATATGAATTCTAGACAAACTATCTGTTGGGATGTAACCCAGATAGAACTCTAGAATTCATGTAGCCAACCCCACATAGTGGGATAACGGCTGGATATGTTATTGTTGTTGTTGTTGTTGTTGTAAATAAGAGACTTCTAGGATTTTATGTGTTAAATGCTTAAAGGGTATTGTACTGCCCCTATTCCTGAATGATGCCGATCCAATTTGGGGACTAGGTTCCTAGAGGTTGGTGTATAGTTATGCATCCCTCGGGTGTGAGTTGTCGTAACAGGGGACATGAGCTGTCAAGCGATGAGGCAAGTGTCGACCGTTTTGCGACGATGTAGCAGACCGTCGATTGGCCCGAAAAAGGCTGTCGACCAACTCTGCCATTATATGACATACTGCATGGTATTGTAGTGCATGGGATTGGGCTTGCATCATTAGGGGGTACATAAGCTCTGAATGCTTGGACACGTGCATCCTAGAATGGTTAGGCACACAAGCATTGCATTGGGTGTGTATTCCTATGTGGGTGAAACATGGCCTAATACTTGGCTTATGAGAACCAATGTATCACGTTGATGCTTACTACGCCATTGCATCTATTTTTTGTTGCATTGCATGTCATGGTATGGAGTTGACTCTCGATAGCTATGACTTGGGAACTCTGGCATGTGATTATGTTGAGGGCCTCAGGCTCATGCAGTTTATGCTAGCCAATTCATGGCTGCTGCAGGTTCGTAGGCCGAGACTTGGGTGCCAATTTATGCATTTCTTATGTGGGCCCCAAATATCGTTATGTGCATTGGTAGATTTATGTTGATGACTAAATACCTTGATGCATGGTATGGTATGACATTTAATTTATTGCATGACATGTTATGGGTAGTAATCAGTGTGAGAGTTATATTTCTAGACTTATTATTATCCTTTTGCTTGCTTGTTTGCTGAGTCTTGTAACTCACTCTTGCTTTACATCATTCCACGTACAGGGAAAGCGAGGGTCAGAGGTGAGGGCAGCAGTATCTGAGTGATTGGGTAGTTGGTTGTACAGGATTGTCTCAGTTGTTGGTTATGGAGATGTTTTTGTAATTTTGGAGTACAGGAGATTGTTAGCCATGTTTTGAGTGTCATGATTCTTGTGCCCAGGTTTTGTTAGAAGGTGTGCGTGTGTCGCCACCTCGTTACCTTTCCGTTTTGTATGTATGTATATACCATGCTTTTGTTGTGCTAGTGTATTAGTCCTTTTGCATGTTGTTTCGTCAATGATTTTTTATGTCTTATCTCTCTCTTCTGAGACTCCCGTCTGGGGCTCACGAGCTTCCAGGATCTCCGGGTGGGGGTCCTCACATTTTCTATTCCCTATATTAACACTATAAGGTAACTCATACATTTAACTACGAATTTCTATTAACATTGTGACCAAGGTCGACATGAATAACAAGCAAATAAATAATAGAGTGTAGTGGTTAGCTTTAATGAAAAGAATAATTATTTAGTAGTATTACGAGAACAAAAACAAGCAATCCCTTTCACATAATATAAATTGATTTTCGCAAGAGAAGCAAAAACTAAATTTAAACAATATGCTAAGCTAGGTTGATAAATACAATGATCACAAATATATAGCAGCTCTTTAGCAAAGTAAGAAGCTTAATACATAATAAAAGGCAACAAGCAAACAACCATAAGTTAATAAAAATAATATTGTAAATTAAATGCATTAATGTATGCATTTTAATCAAACAGACCATAACTTAAAATCATTATGGTATATTTGTTCTTTGAAATAGAAGGTATTAGATTATTTTATTGATGTTTCATGTTATTTATATGTAAATTAATAATACTATATTGTGAAACTACATTGCTAAATTTATTTTACACTGTGGATCGCAATGGCCTAAAGCTTGTTATTGTTATGTGAGAACCCAAATCCCTGCAGAATCAAAAATATATTATACGAAAACCACGTAGGAATAGAGTTATATACTCTACCAAAGCCATGTTAGGAAAGAATATATATTGTGTCAATTCAAAGAAATAGGTATAAATGCTATACCAAATCCATGTAAGAATAGGCATATATACAAAATATTAAATATGAACTATTTAAGAGACTAAATCTTATTCAACCAAAAATTAGGCACCTTTTATTTTTTAACACTATTTAATTATGGAAAAATAATGGGATTGACAGAATCGTTAAATTCACCAGATTCAAACAAAAGCATACATACTGATTCATAATATGCTAGATATTAGCATTTTCTAGTACAAGTTCTAAAGTTCTAATACAGGAAAGTGACTTCATTACAAAAGGAAGTCAGGATATGATTTTACAGGACCGAGGAAAGTAAGATCATCTGTAATACATTATAGAAAATTCAAGTTAGATCAATAGTGGATCTTAAAATGCTTTTGAGCTTCCAAGGCCACAAATTCAGACGGAAAGGAGAAATATGACTGGGAATATTTTAATTTAGATACTCAATGCAATATCTATTAAATGCTGGACAGCAAAATTATTATCTAGTTCTACTAAGTGGAGTGCTTTTTGCATGTTACACAAACATCTTCCTGTACATTTCGAATGTTTCATTCTTCATAAAGCAGTTCACATGAAAGATTCTAAAGTCATATTTTTAGGAAAAAAATAAATGGAAAAAAAGGAAAGGAACCAGTTAAGAATTTAGTACCAGTTCTCCTCGTGCATCTTCGTGCAATTAGAGTAACATCGATAATGTCTTTTCCAATGGCTGCTTGGAAGCTATGAAAACCTGATAGTCAGTTAAGATGTGACTTGAAAAGGAATGACAGATAACTACAACATATCCAGCCGTTATCCCACTATGTGGGGTTGGCTACATGAATTTTAGACTTCTATGTGGGTTATATCCCAACAGATAGTTTGTCTAGAATTCATATTTGGATCCGACTAGATTTCACGCTGACTGTCGGCTACCTAACGCAACCCTCCTCCTTTATCCGGACTTGGGACCGGCAGTGGATAATATCCCCTGGCGGAGTAATGATGAAATGAAACTTGAACACCATCTTCACATGGAGAAATTTCATGAGATGGTGGTGAATGAAGATAATTGATATAGTTGTGTTCCATAACTTAGTTGACATGGTGAAACCAACAAATACAATATGGAAACACAACAAGAATGACAGATAACTAAAAAAATAAAATAAAATAAACCATGAGCTGAGCTGGATCAGTTATATAATAAACTACACAAAGCCACTGACAGCCAGCCAACAATCAGGTAAGGATACTCCCTTGGATAACAGGAAGCAAGTATGGGTCAAGCTGCATAAAGGAGACCTTAAAGTTAGTTAAAACTTTAATTGTCAACAAAGTTCTGATAAAATTGAAAACAGAAAATAATACTACAACTGGAAGTCAACTCACCTTATTATCTATGAGCACCTCCAACATATAATTGTTCCAGAGAAACCTAGGGTCTGCCTGTGACGAAAACATTAAATAGGTTTAAAGTCAAAAAGAAAAAAGGTTGAAGCAGTTACTTTTATGAAAATGAAAGCGCAACCAACAAGAAGAAACTACCCATTGTTCAAATATTATGTACACATCATAAAGAAAAGTTCCATAGGGAAAAAGTGCATCCTACCTGTCTCCAAAGAGGAAGCAGCTTTGACTCGTCACCTAAATTATGCAATCTTTGAGCACTGCAAGGCAAACACCATTAGGAACTGACTACAAAGAATATCACCACTTGTCATAGATGACTAAGAAAAGCATGAACCAATAGCATAGGTATTGTGCTACACAGACACCAAATACAAGTTCTTTGTATTTATTTATCTTTAAAATAACACTATTGTGAAAAAAAAAATCAGTTATTGCAAATACAGGGAGGGAAAAGTAGTGAGTACAAGGTTTTCATATATGTTGTCACAGAAGGGTGACCACTACACTGGGAGTATGTGAGGTCAGGAAAACCTTTAAATTAAATTCTACCAATCTGCTTTCCTCTTAACTCATATTGGACTAGCAGTTTCAGTTTGAAAACATAGGTCTATATGGGTATACAGTTAGTATTATCCTTGGGAGTTGGAATCTTCAGGAAAATAACAATGTTGCAATAGAACTAATCTATTATAGAGTCTAAGCTAGACAATAAAGGACAAACTGGATCAGCCTCTGTGAGGTTTGATAGTCAGGTAAATAGAGCCATTCAGCAACAAACAGGCGTGCCCATGGGTTAAACATCTAAATAGAATTATTAAAGTTAATTCGAGTGTAAAATCTACAAATACAATAAGTTTTTTTTAGTATGGACTAAAACATACAAAATCAAGCCATAACTTCATTCACGAAACAGATAATTGCATCGCAGATATCTACTAACACGTGCCCTAATTTTTTGTTTAACTTACCTGTGCATGCCGTGTTGTGTCATGCTCATATATTGGGATGGTATCTGTGCTTCTTAGTTTTCATATATTATCATTATTTAGGACTGAATGACAACTTCATATTCAGTAGGTGGTATTTTTTCCCAAATACTTGTATGGTTATTATTTCCATAAACATTGAATATAGAGTTGTCACTATCCTAGACAGACAATGAACTTCCCTTGACTCGGTGGGATTCAAGGGAACTAACAAAGAGAATTGGGGTTGGAGGATAGAAAGAACAGAGGAAGAAGAGAGAATTGAGTGAAACGAGAGAGAGAGAGAGAGAATAGGATAATTTTGTATTCAATCTTTTCATGCCTTCTCCCAAGGAATGGGATGAATACATATAGGCGCTTGGTGTGGGAGTGGATGCAGCAGATCATCCCCCCTCCAGTGATTACAACAAACTATTTTGTCCTTTTCCTAAGGCCTTACACGTGGCTCTCTAATCTAACAGAATTTGATAGCTGGAATATACAACATAGCCTATTGAATAAACAAGAATAAGACCGAAATTAAATGCAAAAAATAGCCATAGCCGTGACAAGAGTATGTACACCATTTTAGCCATATCCTACTGCACTTTTATCCTTTTTTTCTATATTTTTTGCAGCCCATTTCAATATCTACATGATACTTAGCTGCTGCTAAATCACTCACTGCAACTCTTATCATTCATTACAAAAATGATTCCTCATATGCGACAATACAATACGTATTACTGCAATTAAACTGGACCAGCATAACTAGACCTTTACCCAATTTGTCCACAGCATGAGAAAAAGGATGCCTATCATTTCACAAAGTGATAAGGAGGGAACATAGTTCGTGATAAGTCTCGAATCTGAGACTTATGCAATTCGGGAATTGTTTTGTAGCCATAGGAGAAATTTGAATTGAGAGAGGGAATTTGAAAGGAGGGAGAATTTAGAGAGAGAAAATAGAAGGAAAGAAAATTTGGAGGGAGAGAATTATGTATTATCTCTTCATAATTCCCATCCTCATACATTTGGTTCCCTTTTATAGACAGCCCTTCGGTTGTAACCGAAAGAGTACAAGTGGTTACAGCTATAACTACTAAGTACAACAACTGCTTATTAACTAGCATTAAAGCTAATTACATTATACCCTCGTCAAACCCTTAGGGTTGTGACAATCTCCCCGCCCCTTGAGATCTTTCTTGTCCCCAAGTGTTATATGTTTGCATCGAGTTTAGCCCGTTAAATGAATCAGTAGAGACCATTCTATTTCAAGCGGCGGTTAGTTAGTTAGAGTCTTCTAACGGTAACTTTCTGTTTTGAGGGGTATAATAGGTATTGTTATATCTTTTATATGTTTCTGTTGGAGAACTTGACAATTCAAAATTAAAAAAGGAGGTTGTGAAGATTATCAAGAAGCTGATAGATAAATCCTTAAGTTTAAACGTTGTATTTTAGATTTGTAGATATTGTTGTAGTTTGATATATTTCCTAAGTTTTAGGAGATAATTCCTAGAAAATAGATAGCTTATCTTCTCCTAAATTATAGGAGAAAGATTAGGAACTAGATTGTATATATTCTCACACTCATACATGGAATATCATTCAAGTTTTTCAGTTATTCACAACTTGTTTCAGTTTCCTTGTATAGTCTGCCCCAATTGTCTATGAATAGAGGGCAGGGGCAGTCGCTTGAGTGTGTGACGAATGAGTGCATGTGTTGAGAGAAAGGCCTAGAGAAGATAGCCTATGTAATCTAAGATTTCTGTAGTACTCGTGAGGGTCTACTTTGTACTAATTGTTCAAGATTGATTAGTAAGATTGCTCTCGGGGAGATAAAGGATGGATGTAGGATCAATCTAACACTTAGATGATCTGAACCAAGATAATTGTTGGGTTCTTCTTGTGGTTTGCTTTCTGTTTTTTATTGTTTTCATTCTGGTTTTGTGTTCTGTTATTTTATCTTGTTCAATCCGTGTGTGTGTGTATCATATACGGCCAAGATTGAGTGCATTCCAATGCTCCCAATACAACACCAAGAAAGGACAAAAGATAAGCTACCTGTGGGAACTGCTTCAGTAAGTCCGGTAGGTACTCCTAGTTAGCGTTGTCTGGGTGTAAGTGGCTCCACCGGACCAAGACTTGAGTGAGTAGCATTAAATCTTTGTAAGTGACCCTCCTGCCCACAATGGCCTGGGGGGTTCCATAGTAACCTCAATGTCTTCATCTATCGTAGGAAGGCTAGGACTTACGATGGCCTTGGGTTCAACCGCTCTTTTTAGCAGTGACACATGGAACACAGGGTGAGTGCCCCTCTGGCCATTGTAACTTGTAAGCTACCTTGCCCACCTTAGGAAGTATAGGAAATGGCCAAAAGTACTTAGGGTTCAACTTAGAGGCTGGAGTTGCTAAGAAAGAGTGCTAGAGAAACCTCTTAATCTTGAGATAGACCTTGTCACCCACATTGAAAACCCTGTCACTCCTCTTTTTATCTGTCACTGGTTTCATTCTATTATGAGTTGTAGTGAGTTGCTTCTTTAACAATTGTAGCATCTTCTAGCGTTGTTATAGGTAATCCTCCACTACAGTTACCGTTGTGGGGGCATTAATCAAAGCAGGTAGAAGGGGTGCCTGGTACCCGAATAGTACCTTGAATGGGGACCTCTTGATGGCATTGTGGTAGCTTGAATTATACCACCATTGTGCCATTGACAACCATCTATTCCAACTCTTGGGTTTGGCAAAACACATACATCGTAGGTAAGCCTCTAGACATTGATTCACCTTTTCAGTTTGTCCATCCGTCTCCGGGTGATATGCAAACCTACTCCCAATCCTTTGAACAACTCTTGCCAAAAATGATTGGTAAAAATCTTGTCTCGATTGGACACTATGGATTTTGGAACCCTATGTATCTTGACCACTGAATCCAAGAATTGTCTAGCAATTTCTTGAGCCGTATAGTGGTGAGTGAGATTTACCAAGTGTGCAAATTTAGTCAATCTATCCACAATCACCAAAATTACATCCTTACCTTTTGATTTAGGAAGTCCTTCTATAAAATCCATTGATATCCCATCCCAAGCTTGCTCTGGAATGGCAAGCGGTTGGAGTAATCCAGGGAGTGCCACATGCTCATGTTTGCATCGTTGGCAAGTAGTGCAAGCCAACACAAAATCCACCAGTTCTTTTTTAAGACACGAATGTTGTGTTTCCATATTGTACTTGTTGGTTTCACCATGTCAACTAAGTTATGGAACACAACTATATCAATTATCCTCATTCACCACCATCTCATGAAATTTCTCCATGTGAAGATGGTGTTCAAACTTCATTTCATCATTACTCCGCCAGGGGATATTATCCACTGTCGGTCCCAAACCCGGATAAAGGAGGAGGGTTGCGTTAGGTAGCCGACAGCCAGCGTAAAACCTAGTCGGATCCAAATATGAATTCTAGACAAACTATCTGTTGGGATGTAACCCACATAGAAGTCTAGAATTTATGTAGCCAACCCCACATAGTGGGATAACGGCTGGATATGTTGTTGTTGCTGTTGTTGTTGTTCTTTTTTAAGACACGACCAAAAGAAAAGCTACCTTACTTTGTAATAGGTAGCCCTAATCCTTGAACGCCCTCCCAAGGGTGAGTCATAAAGGGATTGCAGGATTATACACCTTAGCCTCTGGTCATTACCCACAACTATTCTACCCCAAACTCTGATCAAACCATTAGAAAGTGTACAGCCTCGGTTCCTAGTTGGCTATATTGCCAATTGCTCCTGTGGCTCCTTAAGCCACTCAGTGTGCTCATAGCTTTCTATTATCTCCTTCACCCAATTCGGTATTGTGGTTGTAATTGCATGACAACTGACTTCTCCTTCTTTCCTGGATAACGCATCTGTCACCTTGTTCTCCTTCCCTTGTCTGTAGTGGATGGTATAATCTAAACCCAGTAGTTTGGATACTCCCTTCTTTTGTAACTGGGTGTGTAACTTTTGTTGTAGCAAATGCCTCAAGATTTCATGATCAGTTTTTATAATAAAGTGGTTGCTCTCCAAATAATGCCTCCACTTGTCCACATCCACTAACAATGCTAGTAGTTCCTTGTCATACACACTTAGTCCCAAGTGTTTTAGGGCTAAGGCCTAACTAATGTAGGCCATGGGTCTCCCCTCCTACATAAGTATTGCACCCACACCCACTTCACATGCGTCAGTTTCCACCATAAATGTCTTTGAAAAGTCAGGTAAGGCTAGGACTGAGGCTTGTGTCATGGCCTTAAAGTGTTATGAAGGCAGCTTCTGCCTTTGGGTTCCATTGGAACCAGTGAACAAAAACGCGGGCTAGGCGGCTGCCTAGGCGGAGCCGAGGCGCTAGGCGGCCCCTGGCCGCCGCGAATAAGGCCAAGTTGGCCACCTTAGGCGCCAGCCCGGCTAATTGGTGCCGGGCGGCGCCTAGGCGGCCAAGGCAGACGCCTAGCCGCCTGAACCGACTGGCCAAGGCGGACGCCAAGGGGGCCAAATCGGCCGCCTGGGCCGCGTGAAGCGCCTGGTATAAATTGATTAGGGTTGGTTCCTTACCCGTTACCCCTTTCCCTCCTCGGTTAACATTTCTCTCTCGCGCGCACAGCCTCAGCCACCGACAGTGAATCGCCGTCGCCGTCGCCTCTCTCGTTCTCGCGCACGCCGCCACCGTCTCCTCTTGTAGTTGCAGAGTCGCCGTCGACCCGTCACCACCGTCTCGACCTCGCACACCGCCACGCCACACTCTGGTTGTCTCTTGCTCTTGCAACTTCACCTTCTTCACTCGCCGCTGAAGCGCTGAAATTTGAGGGGGTGGGAGTTGCTGAAATTTGAGGGGGTGGGGGCTGGGGTGGGAAAAAAATGATATATTAAGAAAAAAATGTAAAAAAATAAAAAAAATATTAAATTTTTTAGGCGGCGCCTAGGCCCCGCCTAGGCGGCCTAGGCGCTAGGCGGCAGCTTGCCGTCCGACTAGCGCCTAGCGCCTTTTAGAACACTGATTGGAACTCATCCTTCTTCAGCAATTCTGTCAAAGGTTTGTTGATGATCCCATAGTGTGGGAAAAGCCTCCTATAATACCTGATCAATCCAAGGAATTCCCTTAATTCCTTAATTGTAGAAGGTCTTGGCCATCCTATCATAGTTGAGATCTTCTTTGGATCAATACTAACCCCTTCACCCAAGATCACAGGCCCCAAATATTCCATTTCCCTTTTTGCAAATAAGCACTAGACATTTTGACAACATACAATTGCTTGAATTTAAGACACTCAAAAGCTGTACTTAGGTGAGTTAGGTGTAGTTCAAAGTTTGGGCTATAAATGAGTATGTCATCAAAGAATACTAGTATGAATTTTCTTAGGTAAGGTGCAAATAGTTGGTTCATCAAGGCTTGAAAGGTAGCTGGGGCATTGGTAAGCCCAAAAGGCATGACAAGGAATTCATATAGGCCTTGATGAGTACGGAATGCTGTTTTAGGAGTGTCGATAGGATTCATTCTAATTTGATGGTATCCTGATCTCAGGTGTAGCTTGGAAAAAATGGTTGCCCCATGTAGTTCATCCATCAGGTCTTCTATGATAGGTATTAGGAATTTATTCTTGATGGTGAGGGTGTTAAGCTAGTGGTAATCTACACAAAATCTCCAAGTACTATCTTTCTTTTTGACTAGTAGAACCAGTGAGGCAAAAGGACTTTGGCTAGGTTGTATAATAAAGGAGCCTAGCATTTGTTTGACTTGTCTTTCAATCTCAAACTTTTGCATAGGGGAATAGCGGTAAGGCCTAATGTTAACTAACTTTGAATTTGGTTTCAGGGGAATGGAATGGTCTAGGGTTCAGGTAGGTGGTAGTGAGGTAGGCTCAACAAAGAGATCCCTAAATTCAATCAACAGTAAGTTTAGAGTGTTCGGATTTGTTACCTCCTCAAGGGATAGTGTAGGGTATGTCTTCTTCTCCTTAGTGTTCCTCCCTTCTATGCACTCTTCCTCTTCTATCTCCATAGCTTGGATGGAGAACAATTGAGAAATTTGAACCTTCCTCTTCTTCAACAGTTTCTATAACTTCTTCCCTGAGATCAACTTGCATTCTCTCATTTCAAGACTCCCCACCAATGTTAATTTCTTCCTTGCTATGTCGACTGTGACCTCTAAATTGTGAAAATCGAATGTCAAAGGACTAGCTGTCCTCATCCAGTCAACCCTTAAGACAATGTCGCATCCTCCTAGCTCCAAAACCCTCAAATCCATCGTAAATTCTTGTCCCTGCATGAGCCACTTTTAGTCAACACACTTATAGTAGTTGTACATTATATTCCCATTTGCCACAGTAACTAATAATAGCGTAGTAGCCATTAACTTGGATTTGAGATTAGTGGCAGTAACTTCATTTAAGAAACTATGGGTGCTGGAAGGAAATTTCCCCTCCCTCATCTTCCAATTCTGCTTCTTCTGCAAGATCTATGTCTTCTTCGATGACCTTTCTTTCCTCATCTTCCTTTTTCTCCTCCATACCTTTCATCTTCAACAACTGCCTTTTACATTGGTGGCCTCGGCTATAACGATCACCACACTTATAGCATAGCCCTAATTGCTTTCTTTGCTCTGTTGTAGTCCCTTTGGCCACAGTGGTACTTACCTTAGGAGGTCCCCATATCACCCCTACAATCGTCCCCTTTGAATTCACCCCCATTGGCTGATGCAGGTTATAATTTGTCTTAGGCCACACTTTGTTTTTCCTGAAAATGGCTTCCAATGTCAACTCCTGTAATCTGGCTTTCTTCACAGCCTGCCTTACCGTGGGTAAGCACAATCATTTTAACATTGATCTAAGTTCTCCCCTCAAGCCACTTACAAAATTAGACACAAAATACTACTATGTTAAAATGTTGTCTAGAGTATAGGTTAATAAGATCAGTTATAGCATTGTATTTGAGAGCCAATGAAGTATTAAATAGAAATTGTAACCCAAACTATAATTAGTGATAAGTTGGGAGTTTAAACTGTAAATATTTTAAAGTCTTCATTGGGGTATCCGCCCACTATTATAAATAGAGGTCAAGGGGTAGCAAGTGATGCAAAGTGTTCTCATTTTCTGTTTCTGTCGAGTGCTTTATGTATTCTCTGAGAGAAAGGCTGTGTAATTAGAATATAGCTTTGCAATCTTGGAGAGAATAATGTGGGTGTACTCGGCCAAGGAAGCACTGTTGTTCTGATCGGTTTCTGAATAAATCAAGACCGCTCTTGGGGTGTTTGAAGGTTGGATGTAGGGTTGCTTTAAAGCAATCCGAACCAAGATATATCTTGCGCCTATTGTTTGGTTTGTGGTTTGATTGTTTTCTGGTTTTCATTCATTCAAATTATGTTCTTGTTTTTCTATTTATTATTTTTGTTGGTTGGACTGATTTTAGGTGAGGAGTTGAGAGAATTGGTATTAGGAAACATTGATTGAGTCGTCAAAAGAGCTCCTAATCATAACATGCTCAGTCAAGGCTAGCTGAGCATTCCACATCAAAGCTCTCAACTCCTCAAACTTGTCCAGATACTCGGTCATTGTCCCTACTTGTTTCAACATTTTGAACTCCTAAATTACATCAGACATGTTTCTTTCCCCAAACCTTTCACACAACTCCTCTACAAATTCATTCCACCCTACCTCCATCTCCTTAGTTTTGATCCACCCTTAATACCAAGAGTCGGCCATATCATGAAGATAGGTTGCTAGCATGGTTACTTTCTGCACTTCCATCACATTATATAATTGAAAGAACCTCTCACACCTACAGATCCACCACCAAGGCTTGGATCCACCAAACAAGGGGATCTCCAAATAGGACAACAAGGCATGACTATTAATATGGGGAGTTAGCCCTCTTACTTGTACTCCAATATCGTCCTCTAATGGCTCATTTGTTTCCACCACTCCTACAGGCCACGGTAGGATTCCGTGGCCGGAATGACTTGGATCTATAGCCAATCGAGGTGGAAATTCCAGTAGCAACCTGAATTGTGGCAGACAGGATAGCATGTTCATGTTAAACATGCTATTAATCCTCTGTCCATACTGCTCAATTGTCTCCCGATGTTTCTCCAATTCACGTTGCATTCCTTCCCTTGATGCCATCAGATCTTCTCTTCCTTGAGCGACCGCTTCATGCATTTGAGTCATCCCGAATTCCAAGGCCTCCATCCTTGTTTCCAACTGTTTCAGACAAATCCCTTCCGCCATTACTCAGACACCGCTAAATCGCCTCAATTCCTTTGTCCAATTACCACCTTCATCGTCGAGGATGACCTACTCTAATACCAAAATGATAAGTCTTGAATTTGAGACATGCAATTTGGGAATGGTTTTGTAGTCGTAGAAGAAATTTGAATTGAGAGAGGGAATTTGAAAGGAGGGAGAATTTAGAGAGAGAAAATAGAGGAAAGAGAATTTGAAGGGAAAGAATTATGTATTATCTCTTCATAATTCCCACCCTCATACATTTGGTTCCCTTTTATAGGCAGCCCTTCAGTTGTAACTAAAAGAGTACAAGTGGTTACAGTTATAACTACTAAGTACAACAGCTGCTTATTAACTAGCATTAAAGCTAATTACAATTATACCCCCGTCAAACCCTTGGGGTCATGACAGTTGGGAAGGCCTCAATCACACACCTTTTGAGATTGATGCCAAAGGCACCATTATTAATATATACGTACATGCCAATGGCACAAAACAAGTGACCAGCCCCATTTTTTGTTAAATTAATGTCTCAGATCTGGTACAACACCAAACAGGCCAAATGACAGGAGTTTCAACATTGATTCATATTTATCAATGGTGCCTCAAGAAGCACCATGATTAAAGTAGTAGAGTTATGAATCTAAGTATGAAAACTCTAAGAATATAATAAAATAGCCCATATTACAAAATATGGCATCATTGGTTTCTTGTGCCAATTTTTTCTAGTGAAAAATAATTTTAGGCAGTACCACATAACAACTCCATTAAATTCATAATTCTGCAAAATTATTTTCAGGGGTCAGCCTTTGAGGTTCTAACATGTTAATATCAAATCATGGTATCCCCTTCATGGGCATTCTAAACCTGTGATTGATTATCCACCAGTACCACCAAATTTTGTTGCCAAGTGTAGATTGTTAACTCTCCTTAAAGAGCAAATTGAATTCTTAGTATCAAAGGATGGGTTGAACTTCTCAGGCATAGACACTGGCAAAAATGCATGCATTGGACAACAATCTAGTTCACCTAAATAAACTCCAGTGACAACAAAAAGTAGACCAAGACTACCAATCTAAGGAAAAGAAGACTTGAAAAATCACCTGAGTGTTAAATTGACATCATATGAGAAATACAGACCAGGAGTCCCCTCGGCAACACCAAGAAGCCTAAAAAATTCAGTCTCCATCTTTTTCTGTAAAATAAATAAATAAATTATTAACATATATAAAACAGCACAAACCATGGAGCAAAAAATAAGCTCTATGAGTATAGCAGATTTACCTGTTCTAAAGGGGAATTTTTAAGTGAATGATCGCAAGGAAAGACCTTCAAGGATGAAATTTTGAATATAGGATGCCCCAGGTAAGATCCAACACTTTCACGTTCTGTTACAACTAATAAATATGAACCTGAAAGCAGAACCCCAAGCAATAGCCTTAAAGATACAAATTGAAAGTCCAGAAATGAACAAAGCTAAAGAAGGACGCAAATATGGGGTTAATAAAACCATATATATGCTGCAGGAGCATATTCTGTGATATACTAATGCTTTTTATTTTTTAATTGTTTAGTTATGCTTAATATTTAAGTTATTAAGTTTCAGAAAGTATTTTATATCATTAACTTAAATAAGTAGTCACATGACTAGCATGAGACTTTTAATATAGATGGATGTCTAAGATTAGAAGGATTCCTTTGTGATCAATGGCTAGGATTTATTATCATTGTAACCGTAGTATAAATAGCCTTTTAACCTACTTTACATGCAGTTGTTTTATTCTAATTCAACGTTTGAGGTTTGTTAAAACCCAAGTTTCATATTATCATTCCAGATTTGATCTTGCGCTGTTTTAGCCCAACTTTTCCACTTGTTTTTGTTGATTCTTCCTCTCACACAGCATCACATATGATGCCTCTGTCTCCATGTACATGGAATTCAAAATCTATCAAGCCTGTTTGGAATCCTTTTCTCCAATTGCAACTCAATCAGTGTACGTTCAACTTTTTTTTTTTCTCTTTTTCGTTAAAAGATTTTCTCTTGTTGAGAGGAAGGGTGTTGTAAGATGTAATTATCATTTACTCATATTTAATACACAGAAATGCTTCTGTGAAAGCATTATCATCATTTAGCACCTTCAACTTGAGTAGTCATTGATTGTCATGCTAACCAAAAAGTTCAGGCCATACCATGGCATATAGAAATCCATTGACACTCAACTTTCACTTCTGAACAGAAGTTCAATTTGACCCTGGAGTCACATTCACTGGCAATTTACCAGTCCTGAAATAAGCTGGAGATCTTGCTAATCTAGTAGTGATGCCAACCAGAAACTGCATTAAAATAACTTAGTGATTGGTGCTGACACAAACTCAATAGGTGCATAAACTATCTCGTTGCAGAATCCAAATGGTTATCAGTAAAATGTATAATTTCTATGGATCTCTCCATATGTCCCTTTGTCGCAATAATTCTCAAACTGAGGGCCTATTTTTTTTATCTTGTCACTTCTGATCTCCAATTAATGGATACAACACTTAAAAGAAACAATGGCATCATCCTGGGCAAATAAAAGTAACTGTAGTGATCAACTTGCTTGACTGAGAATCTTAGTATGTGAATTGTGGAAAGTCAATTTAAGTACTTAAAGAAACATTATGGTCAACTTAAACACGAGAACAATCACAAGCCTTAATCCTGCTAGGTGGATTACAGTCCACTTAAATGTTTTAGCAAAAAATAGAAAGCTCCAAACCCATGATAATTATGCTCTCATCTTTCAATCTCATAAACTGTGATGATCCTAACTGCAACACTACAGAATCATGAACTGTAAACAGAAGCCACTACTTAAGTAACAACCCGCAGTTGTTTTCTCCATACTCTTGAATTTATTATAACGAGGACATATGATTCTTTATATTGATAACTAACTATATTTTATGAATCTTAATCATCAAAAGTCATACAGCAGATGTGCTTCAAAATGCAGCTCTTAGGATGGGAGTTTAGAGCTATTAAATTTGTTGGGGATTTAGCCATTAGTAAATGGTTTCAGGCTTCTCCTATAGGTTGTATTTGGTCTTTTTCTGTAGAAGAAATTTTCAGGACTAGGAATTGGATTCTTTGACAATTTTTTACAGTCTGCTTGATGATTATGTTCTGTTTGCATAGCTTAAGAACAATTGGATTTGATGGCCTTCGTTAAAAGATTCTTTTTGTTAAATACATTATAAGGTGCTCTTTTGTGACCATGACAACATTTTCCACTAAAAGCTATTTAGACATTGAGAACAACCCCTCAGGTTGCTTTCTTGGTTTGGTTGGCTCATCACAGAACTCTTAACACGGTTGACAACAAGAAAAAAATAGGTCAGTATTTAATTGGTTGGCATTTTTTGTATAAGATCAGGTGAAGAATTGACCCTTTTTTGCAGCTTCATTGCTTGATGCCTGAGTTCTTTCATATTGTTGGATTTTAGTGTGTCACTCCCAGCATCAATGTTTTTCAGTTTGCTTCAGGCTCCAATTTTTCATTTTCAATCATGTGGAATTTGTGGCAGGAGAGCAATAATAAAGAAGTTCATCATGGCTTCAGGAATTTATTTTCCTCCATTTCTTTTCCTGCTTGTCTAGTTCCTATGCCCATTTTATTCTTCCTTCTGCTCAATTCCTGGATGAGTTGCTTTTGTTTTAGCTTTAGAGATTGTTCAGTTGTACAGAGTCTGATGCTTTTTTTTTCTTCTACTTATCCTATTTATATTTGAATAAAAAAATAATGCTTCAAAATGTGTGCCACAGAATTACAATATAAACCATCTAAATCATCTCCCTTCATTCAAATCATAGAGACTCTATGCAAATGTAAATCATACGGACATAAACTTTGGAGCATGGAATTCACATGCCAACAAAAAGAAAATAACAGACATTGAAGCCAAACCATAATTCATAAGCAATCATCTTAAAGCATTGATACTTGGTGCTTAACAAGAGAATCCTACCAGCCAAGAGCTTCAGCATCCCAACTACACCAAAGATAGTCTGAATTTTTGGAACTCTAAGAGAGCTGCTCTGTGGAATGTCATCTAAAGAAAGGAAAACAAGCTGTGTAAAACAACTAATTTCTACTGAGAAAAAATAAAGATAAAACTGAAACCCATAACGTAAAAGTTATGTCAAAAGAGTAAAATGATAGAGCTGCTGACCAACAAGTTTCATTGACCCATCCACCCGACTGATTGTCAAACAGGAGCCAGCAGAGCCATCAGTGGGCTCAATAACATACTGATCTGGAAATTCCCATAGCCGCATCCGTGTGTACAACTTCTGCGAAGGATCTGCCTTCTCCATCATTATTGGGACGCAATAGCTAGGAACAAGAAATAACATGACCACCCAAGGTTACCATCAGTTTCTTCTTATTTTGAGGCAACCAAGGATGACACAACACAAATGGAAATAGCTTCATAAACAAATAAAGAGGATAGGTACTAGTCAGCTCTAAGTTCCTTGCCATTGTCTTTCTCTAAGGCTTGATGTGTTGTTGTTTGAGAGGGGGGAGGGGGGTGAGAAACTTATGGCCTTAGGCTAACGCTAAATCCTCTAACCAGAAGAAAAAAAAAATAATAATGTGTCTGGACTAACTGGACAGAATTCACAAAGCTTTTATTCCTCACAGTAGAATGTCAACCCCCTAACTAATAACGACATCATGTGCCGGAAATAAGAATTTCCTTGACCCTAAGGATTGAGCAAGTGAACAATTTCTTAGATCTCGTATCAGCAAATCTAAACCATGCCTTGGTGACAAAAATTCAACGAAAAGCACCGACAACTTCAGAATCCCAATTCAAGTACAATAATCTTACGGTGATTTCCCAAATTTTGTGATGAAATACTTTGAAAGTTGATCGGCATAGAGAGAAATCGGAGGGGCTTTGGTCCTCACTATTGTGATCTAAGAGGGAGAGGTGGGTACAATCCTGAACCATCAAAGAATGAAGCCGTTCGATAAATGTAGGATGTGGGGTTGTGATACAATTTATTCCGCCATATTCACCCTGACTGCTATCCAATAAAACCAAGTGATGAATGGTAATTAAGTGAGTTTAAGATTACTTTTAGGAACTCGAAGAAGTGAAAAATATGCAAGAAGAGAGGCAAACCATTGCGGGACGAACAGAGGGAAGAAGAAGAAAAACAAAAGGAGTTACCTTTGGCTTGCCGGAGTTCGCCCTTCTCTCCTTCTTCCTTTGTCTGGTCGCTCGCTCCCTCGATCTCAATGTCTCCCTGTCAAAATCGCATGCTTGGTCAGACAGCGGGAATCTAGAAAACAAAATTGTGGGTCATGAAATCAGAATTGCACGCCAAGTGTTGGGCGAAATGTTCAAGTGGGTACCGAATTCTCTTGAGATTTGAGCCGCTTGGGTAACAGAAAACCAGAGGAACGAGCTTGGATCTCGGAGCTCAAAGCAAGGCCACAACGCAATTGCCATCTTAAATTGATCTCAAGAGAATTCGTTCCTCTGGTTTTCTGTTCCCGATCAATTTTCGTTGATCGGGAAGGACTTCCTCTGGGAATTGCATTGGATTTATCATGGATCTATGCTGATAAAACTAAAAGACTTACCTCCTTGCAGTAGATCGTATCCAAGATCAAACGGACTGGATTTTCCAAAATCAGCAAATCCAGAGGTGTTCTCGAGAGAGAATGAAAGAGGGAGAGAGAGCAGAATTGGCGAGGGAGAGAGAGAGAGAGAGCAGAAGATAAACCCGCGTGTGGAGGGAGGGGAAGACGTTGCTTGCTGCCACGGAAGGAAAGGGTGCGAGATTGCCGGTCGAGTTTGGAGGATGGAAGGAGAGTTCTTCTAGGCGTGAGCGAGCGGCCGTTGCGGAATAATGATCTCCATTATTATTATTATTGAGTTGTTCCATTCCCCTGCTAATCTGGGAATTCTTACATTTCACGCGGGCATGGTGTTCTTTTTGTTTTTTGTTTTTTTTTGGTAATTCCTACGTTATATGAATGGAATATATATGATAATTATCAGATGCTTTTATTTGTTTTAGAGTTGGCCACAATGGCTTGTGGTGTCGTTTTATTGTGTGTTTACTATTTCTCCTGAAAGAACTCACTGCCTTAAATCTCCATCACTCTTCCTCTAATTTTTTATGGGGTTAATTTTTTATTTATTTATTTATTTATTTACTTTCAGGGTGTGGATGTGTGTGAGGAAGGGGTTGTTAAGGTTCGCAACGTAAATTGGAATTTTCTATCAAGGCATGGATTATTTGATAGTTTACAATTAATTTTATATTTTTTTTTAAAAAAACGCTACTAGTACAAATAACTAAGTTATTGAAAGGATGATCGTATGCACTAAATGACAAAAATACTCTCACCCAATTTATCACTGTCGTCTCTGGATGAAACTCGATCAGATTTCATGAAATAAGCCCAATCAAGCTTCATTTGCGGATGAAGGGGCTTCATCTGGACCCGATCAAGCTTCATGAAGCCCGAGTTTCTCTCAAAATGACAAAAGTGCCACCACACTTAGAAAGAGGAGGTAGTGGTTGTAGTGTTGTGCACCGGTTCTCAATCTCACATCGGTTGTCCAGGGGGCAACCATTGAGCTTATAAGTACGGTGGGGCTCTTGTCCTTTTGAGGGCAATAACTGATCCATGGCTGTAGGCTGAAACTGATGCTTTGCATCAACATTTGGTATCGTATGTGGGAAACCCTAGGCCTAAGACCTTGGCCAAACCACCCTTTGTCACCCCTGAGCTGTGAAGCACAGAAACGACTCGGAGATGCCGTTTTGGCGTTTTCGAATGGGAAACGGGAAAAACGGCCTGAAATGCTTTTCAGACCGTTTGTGTAATTTTTAAAAACTTTCGGCCTGGAAACGCGTTTCGGCCATTTCTTCTCCAACCCAGAAACGAGCGTTGCCCAGCTGGATCTTTTCTTCTTCTTCTTCCAGCCATTTCTTCTCTTTCGATCGCCCTCGTCGCACCGTCGTCTGCTTCCAATCCTTCGATTGCTCTCGCCGCTAGTCCTTCTCAGCCTTCCGTCATTTGCTTTGGTGCTCTGTCATCTGCTCCAATGTTTCACAAACTGTAAGTATCTCCCTTCAGAGACTGTAAGTATTTCCCTCCCCTCACTCTCTCTCTTGATATATATATATATAAAAGTTAGCAGTATATATAAGTTACAGTTATACATATATGCAAAAATATGTATGTTAACGGTTAATAATATATATGCATATTTATGTACATATATGCAAAAAAATATGTGTTAACAATTAACAATATATATGCATATTTATGTATATATATGCGATAATATATATGTTAAACACTTTAAGAGTATGCATATTTATCATTTTATATATATATATATATATTTATATTTATTTAAATACATTATAGAATTTATATTTATTATTTATGTTTGAGAATTTTTTATTTTTTTATATTAAAAATTATATTTACAAAAAAATCTCTATATTTTTAAAATTTAGAGTTTACCCCACATTTCCGTTTCTTACTTTTTCAGAAAAATATCGTTTTGTGTTTCCGTTTCCGTGCAACTTAGCCCCTGAGATGGTCTGCGCCTACAAGCACCACCACACTTAGGGGGAAGGGTATGGTGGTGGTAATGTAGCACCGGTTCTCAATCCCACATCAGTTGCCCAAAGGACAACCATTAAACTTATAAGTGCGATGAGGCTCTTGTCCTTTTGAAGGCGAGCATTGATCCTTGGTTATACGCTAATACTGATGCTTTGCATCAACATTTGGTGTCGTCTGTGGGAAACCCTAGGCCTTAGGCCTTGGCCGAACCACCCTCTGTCACCCTTGAGATGGTCCACACCTAAGAGCGTTGCCACACTTAGGAGGGAGGTAGTGGCGGTGGTGTTGTGCACCGATTCTCAATCCCACATCGGTTGCCCAGGGGGCAACCACTGAGATAATAAGTGCGATGAGGCTCTTATCCTTTGAGGGCGAGAGCTGATCCGTGGTTGTAGACTAATACTGATGCTTTGCATCAATATTTGGTGTCATCTGTGGGAAACCCTAGGCCTTAGGCATTGGCCGAACCACCATTTATCACCCTTGAGATGGTCGATGCCCAAGAACGCCACCACACTTAAAATGGGAGATAGTGGCGGTGGTGTTGTGCACCGGTTCTCAATCCCACATCGGTTGCCCAGGAGGCAACCACTGAGCTTATAAGTGTGGTGGGGCTCTTGTCCTTTGAGGGCGAGAGTTGTTCCGTGGTTGTAAGTTGATGTTGATGTTTTGCATCAACTTTTGGCATCATCTATGAGAAACCCTAGGCCTTAGGCCTTGGCCGAACCACCATCTGTCACCCCTAAGATGGTCTGTGCCCAAGAGCGCCACCACACTTAGGGGAAGGTAGTGGCGGTGGTGTTGTGCACCAATTCTCAATCTCATATCGGTTGCCCAGAGGGCAACCATTGAGCTTATAAGTGCAGTGGGGCTCTTGTCCTTTTGAGGGCGAGAGTTGATCCGTGGCTGTAGGCTGATGTTGATACTTTGCATCAACATTTGGCGCCGTCTGTGGGAAACCCTGGGCGTTAGGCCTTGGCCAAATCACAATCTATCACCCCTAAGATGGTCTGCACCCAATAGCGCCACCACACTTAGGGGGGAAGTAGTGGCAATGGTGTTGTGCACCGATTCTCAATCCCATAGCGATTGCCCAGAGGGCAACCACTAAGCTTATAAGTGCAGTAGGGCTCTTGTCCTTTAGAGGGCAAGAGCTGATCTGTAGCTGTAGGCTGATACTAATGCTTTGCATTAACATTTGGCGTCGTCTGTGGGAAACCCTAAGGACTTAGGCCTTGGTCGAACCACTCTCTGTCACCCTTGAGATGGTTCAAGCTCAAGAACGCCACCACACTTAGGGGGGGAGGTAATGGTGGTGGTGTTGTGCACCAGTTCTCAATCCCACATCGATTGCCCAAAAAGCAACAACATAACTTATAAGTGCGATGGGACTCTTATCCTTTTGAGGACGAGAGCTAATCCATGGTTGTAGGTTGATGCTAATGCTTTGCATCAACAAGTATGAAGTTATTCGATTAATATCAACTTCTTAGTCGACTAAATGCTCAAGTACAGAGACTTGACATTTTATTCATAAGTTATTACCTGAGTAAAGTTTATGGTTTCTCAATTAATATATAACTTTACTTGATTATAAGTTTAACTTAGTCAATTAATAATATAAGTATAAAAACTTATCATTTTACCCTATATTACTCGATTAAAAGGTATAGTTACTCAATTAGAAAATCAATTAGTCGATTAACATTTTGGTTACTCAAGTAAGATTATACCTTTATTTACTCAAGAAATATAAGTGTGTAAGTGATTAAAACTTTGAGTATTCATGTTTTACTCGATTAAAATGATAAGTTATTCGAGTACAATAATTTTTACTCAACTAAAATATTTCCTTACTCGATTACAAATATAATTACTCTATTAACCTCAAAGTATTAGTTGATTAATTCTTCAAGTCCTAGTATGTCTTACTCAATTATAAATATTCAATTAATCAAGTAATGTTTGAAAGTTAGTTACAATTGACTTTCCAAACATAATTACCTTATTAATATTTGAGTTTTACTCAAGTAAAAGACGTGTTAATCGATTAATGAGCAATTTATGCCATTGAAAACCTAATTTCAGTTTTAAACATATATTTACTATTTAGAAGCTCATCATCAAGGTTCATCAAAGTTTTGCTTAAATCTTATTATCAAAATATTTTCAAAATCAAATTCAACAGGTATTGTCCTCATTCGTGCCAGACATGAAAACTTTATACAATTAATCTTTATAATATTCCATATTTGAAGGTAAAATGTTTTGATCATTATAGAGGAAGATGGTTATGGGATAAGAAATTAGGTCATGATAGCATTGATTAGCATTCAACATTGATTAAGTTTTATCTAGTTAAAGTCTCATAAAATTTAAAAAAAAAACTAATAATAATAATGTAAGGTGAATGCCAAACCATATAGAGATTAGACACCATTTTGTAAAATAGTACGTGTAAAATGGAGACATTGAACTTGATTATTTCTTCATGAAACCACCATTAATCGAAGATCAATTTTGTCACATTAGAAGAGAGATTAATACTAAAAAAAATATATAAGTTTGAAAGAAATTAAAACTTATCTTAAAAAATTGGAAGAGCAACAATAAAATTCACACATTTCAAATATCTATATATATATTAATATATAGTTATCTGAATCAACCCATTTAAAAGACTAAACGTCACCATTCAATTATCTAAAATATGTCAAAATAGAGCATAATTTTTAATTTTGTTTAGACAAGATCAATCGTCTAAATTTTCTTAAAAACTCTCTAGAATCATTCAGACATCTAAATAGTTAGTCTTAGATGTCTAAACTTTTTCACATAATCAAATATTTACTTGACATATTTAAACAAAAATTAGAGAATTAAATTTGTTATTTTTTTGAAAAATTAAAAAGTATTTATAATACTCAATATTTCCTAGCAATATTGAACATGTTTTTTTCTAAAAATGCAGTGTGGCGTACAACAGTAGACAGCACACAACACTAGCACACCGTCATCTTCGCACGTGTCAAATCACTTAACGGCTCTTTTTCACGCTCACTCCCAAGAAATGCCTCTCTCTCTCAGTTCCTATTAGGAGACCGTTACACTCCAAGCCATAAAAGCCCGATCCCACTCATCTCCGTATGATCTCTCTCTCTCTCCTCTGTGTGGCAATTGAAGCTCGAGGGCATGACTGTGGTAAACGTAGCCGCCAGCCATTGCAAGAAAGCGATGAAGCTGGGGCTCTCCCTCTTCCGCAGAGGCTTCAACTCCTCCAAATGGTCTGTTTCTTCTCGCCAATTTTGATTCTTTTTTCTTCTTCTTCAGAATGCCCTCAATTTTGCTTTACCGTTTCTTGAATTTTAATGATTACTGTAATTTTTCTATGCACAGCAAGACAATGACGAAGATGGCGGTGGCGAGGATAAAGCTGTTGCGGAACAAGAGAGAGGCGCTGGTCAAGCAGATGAGGCGTGACATCGCTTTGCTTCTTCAGTCTGGTCAGGATGCCACCGCTCGCATTAGGGTATTTCTTTTTTGCAAATTTCTTGTCTTTATTTTTTTTTTTTTTGGTAAATTTCTTGTTTTTAATTTCATTTGCCTCATTTTTGCCCCTTCAATTTCCAGCACTCATTTGAATCTGATTTTCTCCAGATTTTGTGTTTCCCTTCGAATCAGAAACTAGTGGCCTTTCCTTCGTGTTGATTTTTGGCTTTGTTGCAAATGGATTGTTTCTTGATTTGATTATTTTCTATAAATATCACACCATCCATATCCAATCAAACAAGACTTTATTCAGATTCACCTTTGTGTAGAAGGAATTATCACAATTGTTCCGTTGGAAGTATTTAAAAATTTTGTGCTATTTATTCCATGCTTTTGTTGCTTGCTCGAGCCTATAGAAAGTCCTCTTTGATTTTGGAACTTCTTTTTTTGTGTCATTTTTGTATATATTATAGTCCATTGGCTGCTCAATTTAAACTTTCTTCTCAAGGTTGGCCTCTTGAGGAACCCGATTTCAGATTTACTCAATTAATAATTATTCTATTTATTTTGAACTGTACAACAGATATAAACCAATATTATAGTTTACAAACAAGCAATAGGATCAAATACCTCATGACTCTTGACAGTCAAGCCAAGTCATTCGGTAGCTTTTAGCCATTTTCCGTTGTAACTCTTCTTTCCATTTGAAGATTTGCTAGCTCCCGCACTATTCCTTTCAATGGCCTTAATCACCCTGTAGATGCTGTGCGATCACCTCACTGCCTAGTGAACTTGACATTAACTTTCTCTGGGTAGATGGTTTATGAGTAAGGAGATAGAAATGAAGTAGGGGGCTTTGGACGTATTTTCTTCTTTGACTGTTCCTTTTTAAAGAAGGATCAGAAATCATAGTCTTCTCAATTTGACTTGATCCAACACATAAGCAAAGGGACAAGAGAGATCCAGTTCTTTTGATTTTTTACCTCATAGATATTGGTCCAACTCCTCACTGCATGGTGCCCTTCACTTTAACTTTCATCCATGGAAGAATATGTGCCCCGGCCCCCGGGGGGGGGGGGATTGTTGTTAAAAGAGGGGGAGAAGTCATGGTCATAGTTTTCTTCTCGGTCCCCTGTCATGGAACTTCATCAGTAATGGGATAATTTTGTAAAAATCAATGTTGCATTTGTTATACTAACATGGAATATATTGAGGTTAGTTGTTAAAATAACAATTATCAATTTGTTTAGATAATTATCAGTTCATTAAGATAGTATTTAAAAGATTTATCAGTTATCAGTTTGTTAGGGTAGAAGTGTTATTGCTTAGCTAGAGTTGATTGATAATTATTTATCAGTTTGTTAGAATAGCTTCCAATTTGTTATTTGAGTCAATGAATAATTCAAGACAATCTTACAGACATTATCATTCACTTTAGGAGTTTGATTGCCTCTGAATCAGGCTTCCGCTGAGGAGGTCAGAGGTGACTGTTTGTATCAATTTTTCCATTTAGGAGGCTGGTCATCCCAATCCCCATGTTTCTCAGCCTCAAATTCAACTTCTGTTTTGGAGATGACCTTTCCATTTCTAGATTTGTGCAAGTGCATTATTTCTTGCATGAGCTATAGCCAATGAGATCAGATTGTAAGTCTTACCATCTTACTTGGACAGCCTTGATTTAGCACAAGCATCTGCAGTGACTAGATACTTTAAAGTGCAAGATGTTGGGCATTTTTTCCACTTCATCTTCCTATGGATTTTGTTCATGTACATTTAGTGTGACAATGGTTGGATAAATAAACTGGACAATCACCAGTTTCTTCCCAAGTTTTTAGGAGTTAATTTATAATTAGCTTTTTTTCTCTGTGACTTATTATGTATAGATATATTTTCTTTCTACAACCTCATGTTCTTATTGGCTGTATGGAGCTTTTAAGGGATAAAAAATTCCATTTTCTTTACAATATTTTCCAAAAGCCAAACTCTTATTGTGTTATATTTCATGGCTTTCATGTTATCCACTTTCTTTCTTTCTTTTTTTTTAGAAAATAAATATTTTGTTGAATTTACTGATAGAAAGAACGAAGTATCAATTTATTGATGCATGTAAGCATCAATGTGCATTATAGCTGCTCCTTAACTTATATTAGTTGCTTCCTGTGGAGAGATTCTACTAGAATGCATTAACTTATATTAGGCTCTCATAAGTTCACACTTCTTTAAGAATCATGCATTAATGAGCTGACACCTAGCATGAAACTCGTCAGTCAGGTCAAACATTAGGGGTTTCCTTTCCCATAAGCCTCTTAGTCTGGGTGGTGGGATTTCATCCCCTGCCTGACCTCAATTTATTAGGAGTCTTGCATGTAGAAAATTAGATAATTCCTTACTGCTCTATTTTATGCATCATGTTTTCCTTGCTTTCCTTTTTTGTCCATTCTTTCTTTGGTGGGAAAGAGGGGGGAAAAGGATTGTTCTTGATATAAGTTTTACCGTCATGACTTTACTTTCAAGACAAATTTAAGAAGAAGAAATGATTTAAGTAACAAATGAATTGAGCAGAGAGGAAGAAAAAATGTCCTAAAATAGAAGAACATAGAAATAATTCAAAACTCAACAAAATAAACCAACCTCCTTAAGAGCAAAGTATCAATCCAACTAATTTTGAACTCAACTACAACTATAAAATGCACTTTGACCTGACATAATGAACCAATTAAGCATACCCTCTCCATACCACAAAATTAGCATACTAGCAAACCCTGTACTTGTCCCCATACCACAACTCAAAATGTACCACTTTTTCCTGGTAACTATGGTTTCCATACAAAAATTTATATTATTAATCCTTTTTTTCCTGATAAATAATTTATATGCTAAATCCATAGAGTTGTGAGCACACATATAATTCATATATATGCACGTAGGTATTTGTGCTTGATCTAGCCCTGAATGCAGATTCAGCCACAAAAAAATATATAAAAGAACTTTTGTGTATCCACGTATGCTTGCCAAAGCTGCTGCCTTCTTGTTTTCCCCTTGTCTTGGTGGCATATCTCAACATATCCTGCTTTAGATGTTGTTTGCTAAGTTTCAATTTTGAGTTCATTCTTATTACATCACATTCTCCATGCATTTGTTGGTTGTGTAGAATAATTGAAAAAAAAAGAAAAAACTACGTCAACTTATTGTGTTGCACTTTTAGGTTGAACATGTTATAAGAGAACAAAATATCATGGCTGCAAATGAGATCCTTGAGCTCTTCTGTGAACTGGTCGCAGGAAGGCTTACAATTATTGCAAAACAAAGGTAACAATAAGCATGGGAATTTCATCCTATTATTAGGCACACGTCATGAAGGTTTCAAACAAGTGGAACCTGACCTGTCTCCTATATAATCCAGGGAATGCCCCGCAGATCTGAAAGAAGGGATAGCAAGTTTAATTTTTGCAGCCCCTCGATGCTCAGACATTCCAGAACTGTTGGCAATTCGGGACGTTTTTGAGAAGAAATATGGGAAAGATTTTGTTTCCACAGCTACTGATCTACGACCCAACTCTGGTGTAAACCGAATGGTAATTGTACTTCAGTTTCTGTTTCCAGTCTATCATATTTAAAGTTCCAAAGCACACTAATTTTTGCTATTGAAGAGCACATATTCTTGCCATTGAACTCTGCAACGTGGATAATTAATCCTCCAACTAGATTTCCTTGAATAATTGAGAAACTGTTTTCTTTTTCTTACAGCTTATTGAAAAGCTATCTGTTAGAACCCCTAGTGGTCAACTCAAATTGAAGGTGATGAAGGAAATAGCCAAGGAATATCAGATTGAATGGGATACAACAGAGTCTGAGAAGGAGCTTCTCCAGCCTCCAGAAGAGCTTATAGTCTCTCTCTCTCTCTCTCTCATTTGCTTACTAATATGTGCTTTCTTCTTCTATCAGGAAATAATTTGCTTACTAATATGTGCTTTTTCTTCTTCTATCAGGAAGGACCACGTACTTTTGTTAGCGCCTCCAGCCTGCCTGTGAAACCAACAGCAAAGCAATCTACCGAGACAGACAAGCAGCAGCGAACCACCACGTAATTTGTGGAACACTGTAAAAAGTTGTCATTTTTTGCTTTGTTGAAAGTGCTTTATTGTTTTATTCTGATATCAATTTTCTTCCATTGTTGATCATGTCTCCGATGCTGATACTCAAGTTGTTCAGAAGGGGATGCGGATCATTTTGAAGACACTGCAGCAGCTGCTCAAGCAGCTGCTGAGTCTGCAAAGAAGGCGGTGGCTGCAGCAGAAGCTGCAGCCTATCTGGCAAAGACAGCCCACAACCGCCAGGTTTCCAATAACATGAATGTTTACAGTGTTAATAAGCAAGACCATGGCTCTCTTCTCGACAATCCTACTGGGATTTTCATGCCATATCAGTCACAAAGTTTTGGAGGGTCTCATTATTCAGGCAATGAAGACATAGTTCCCACCAAGGATGCTGAAAAGGCTAATAGGAGACACAGTTGCAATGCTGCATCATCACATTCTGATATAAAGTTTGATGAATCAGACTGCGACGAAGAAATTGACCTGGAACATCCACCTTCTGCCGGGATGGATTTACTGCCCAGCCGGCCTGCTCCTCAGGTACCTTCAACTAATCTTAAACAGGTTCCAATCCCTAGAATTCATCCGAAATTGCCAGATTATGATGGACTTGCTGCACGTTTTGAAGCTCTCAAATATCATAAAAAATCCCAAACATAAATGCTTCAACTGGTGATTTTTGCAAATTTTATCTTCAATTTTATTTTTGCATTATGAATATATGATATTAGATGTTCCAAATAATCTGGATTACAAGTGTTTACTATATTTCTGTACCATGTTCTTGAACTTCATGTTTGCTGCTACTGCAAATTATCTGGGTTATATTGAAACACAATTGTTTAAGTTTGTTTCTCCCTATAATATTTCAAGTAGAAGTAAGTCCTTAATAAGCAATGGTACGGTTATTTATCTTAACTAGAATGTTATAGTTCAAGTTGTGAAAATGGTCTCGTAACGCTTATGAGTGAGTGACCAATACTTCTGTTTTTTTAACAGAACAGGTCAACTGTATAATGTGAATGATTTTTTTTTTTTTTTGGAAATGTAAAACTAATTAAATGTGGTATGGTTTTTTAAGTAGTAGAAAAAGTTCGTGAGATGAATTTTGGTGGACTTTTAAAAATTCTGCATCTACATTAACCTTCAATGAATTGGGAAAACTCAAAAAAGCCCCAGATGGGCTCTGTTTCAAGCACAACAATGGCCAGATTCCAACACTGTTGGTTAATGCTATACAAATTCATTTGAAGAAGAAAAAGGGAATCAAATTGACTTACAAAAACATTGTTTGTGATGTCATTCCACTTATTTTGTATAAAAATTTTATATAAATATCATCTATAATAAATATGACATAGTGTTATTATTCTTAGGGTTTCTAAGAACATTGAATGAAAAGATGAATCAAATTGACTCATTTATAAAGAACACTATCACATCATTTTACAAATTTTTGTACAAAAATTCCATATAAATGTCATCTTTATATTATAAAACCTTGACATAGTGTTACTATTCTTAGCATTTCTAAAAACTCTTTATTGACTCGTGAAAATATTATTGTCTCATCATTTTGTAAATTTTTATTTTTTGTATAAAACTTTCATCTAAATGTCATCCTTCTTTTTGTAAAACCCTTGAGATGATATTCTTTTAGGGTTTTTAAAAATTTTATTGATTATTTTGAAATCCATAAAAATATAAGTTGTTACAGTTGGGGATTTCAGATTTATGTAATAAACGCACCTATAATGAGCGTTTATATAGTTTAAACTATAAATGTTTGATAGTAGGGGCAATTTTTAAAAAGAAATAAAATCCCTTGCCAACAAACTTGCTTGTGTGGCATGACTATAGTTTGGGAGGCTACTGTTTTTGTCATATTAGTTAATCAAAAAACTCCATAATTGGTACAATATACCTTAATAAAAGAATTTCTTTACATCCTTATTTGTAACAAATAGATAAATATACAAGAATAGTGGGGTTACATCCTTATTTGTAACAAATAGATATATATATATATATGTACATGCACACCATATAAACATGCCTTCAAAGAGATTTTGAACTCTAATTTGTTTTTCAATTTCCCTACTTCTAAAGGTTTGTAGCCCTTTTGCCAAATATAGAAATAAACTTAACACAAAATAAATTTTAGGCAAGCATTTATAACCCATTAATTGAAAGGCATCCTACAAAAATGACCCTCCTCCTACACCAAGGACACCATTACTTTTATACAAATTTTTAGAGCAAAAGCACTTGAAAATGGAGCAGACAAAATGAACAGCTACAGCTTGAACTTGCTAAAAAAAAAACTTATAGTTGTAAGGTTCAATTTCGAAGGTGCAATCAAAACTACAAAAATGGTTTGATAGCACAGAAGAAAGTCCAGAATTTCCCGATTTTTAAGTTATCTCAACTAACAAACCCATGCCACCAAGAAACAGGAGCACCATATTTTTTATGCCTTACAAGATGACGACTACATAAACAGAACCCATGGATTCATTTTCAATCGAAGATCACAAGAAGCCCCCTGAGGGTAGAAGTTGTAAAGCGACGAACGAAACAATGTGAAAATTATCAGCAACAGCATTGACAGCATACAACATTCAAGCACCTGTGAGCTTCCGAATTCTCTTCAAGTTCCTGGGCTGTTGGCAGACGTTCCAATCTGTATATGCTACTTCTAATGCAGCAAAAGTTGTACAAATTTCTGAATGCTCCTTTACTGAATGGATACACTCTCTCAGGAATCATCCTGAAGATCAATGCTTATATTAACCAAAACAGTTTGAGTTGAGGAGAAACTTCAAGCACTATAGTCTAATGTATTTTTCTTTCTCTATGCATTTCCTTGCTCAAGCTCATCTTGGTAGTTCCAAGTTATGAAATGGCACTAAAACAGGCTATTATAAAATCTAGCGTGTACATTTGGTCAAATAAAGATTTTAGAAGAATCTTTTTACTTTCAAGTTTCCTAATATTGATCAATAATTTATTTTAACAAATACTAGGACAGCAACAATCGTCTATGGACTTGCTCCAGAATATGGTCATTTTCATTCTTGAGATTTCTTTTATAATTTAGTATGGATCTGAGCAGAGGTCCTCTTACCCCATGGAAGGTCCCTTTCCAAATTTATGGAAGCCAAGAAAAATGAAAGGATGGTGAAGACTGACCTGAGATAGGGAATGCGCTGCCGTCTTACAAGTTCGTATGTAGTCTGATTTGTTAGAACAAGATAACTGCAAAATGTTAAAATAAATTATCAAGAACAGAGAACTCTAGTGGCATCCCCTCAAAATAGATGTTGGATGCTGATTACTACAAAATGTTGTTTTGTAGAACTAGGGGGATTGATACGTCCCCTTGGATTAAAATGAGGAGATGAAGGATGTGTTTGGCCGTGTGATGAAGCATATTTTGTAGTGCTTGGCCAAAATTAAAATTGTTTTTATCAACAATGAAAGCTATTTTCTGCTGCATACCTAAATTCAGAAGCAAAAAAAAATATTATTTGATAAAATTAACTTTAATGAACATTAAAACTACAACCATTAACCTTCCCATCTAAGTTTTGTTTAAATTACAACCATTAACCTTCCGATTATTTGTCAAAAAAATTATTACTTGACAAAACCTATTTCTCACCACCAACAAAGAGGATTAAAGTTCCTACAGCCATCATCAGCACCAGCAATGATTTCTGACCCAAAGGGAAAATACACCCTTGTGGTTACTGGTGACCATGGAGATGATTTCTGCAATGCATTTCTGGTTAGCAAGCCTCTCTCCCGCATTGAGGCTCATCATCACATAGAATCTGCTTCTTGCCCAATTGTTCTAACTCTCTACATAAGCTTCCTATCTCTTTCCATTTCCCTTCATTATGTATATCTTTCTGCTAATTGTCACTTTTTAGAAATGTATATTTCTTTACTATAAATTTTTAATTTTAATGTCTAAGGTACAAAATTTTTAGTTGAAAATGAAACTATTAGTTTATCAAACTTCATGTATTTTTTTTTTTTTTTTTCTGAACATGTAAGATCTGGTTTTCCTATTATTAGGTTCATTAATATGTTAAATTAAAAATATTGTTTTTATTTTTAGATATTTTAATAATGTAAACCATAATTTTAGGGCATAAAAATGCAATAAATTTGTATATTAAATTATTTTTTATCATATAGGATATAAAAAAATGTTGACAATATTTTATATCCAAACAAAAATGTTAAAAGCACGTTCTGGTAATTTGATTGTCTAAAGCACTTTCTCCAATTACTGGCCACACACATAACAACATTAAAAGCATTTTTCGGATGATTTGGCCAAACACTAATAAACTACTTTTTTTTGAAGTGCTTTTTTGTAAAAGCACTTTTTATAAAAGGGAATCCCACAGCAACAGAAATTTCACAGCAATGGAAAACAGGCATAAAAACCCATGAAGAGAAATCAAAACATAAACAACTAGACATGTAGACAAAGAGAGCTTGTTTCAAAAATCCAGAAATATTTTGGGTGAAGTTTTGGCAAATAATTGAAAAACCCAGTGCCCCATGAAAACAAGGTTCAGAACCACACTTTGAATGTATTTACGCATTATAATTAACTAACTACTTCACTAATTAGTTAATTAATATCTTTGTTGATAAAAACAACACTTGCAAATGAAACATTATTTAGAGAACACTTTCAAAATCAAAGCATTGTTTCCCAAAATATTTGCAGACAGACGAATTAGCTTGCTTTGCTTCAAAATCCTACAAAAATTTCTCTCTAGT
The DNA here is from genome assembly GCA_036245055.1 of Diospyros kaki. Classification (NCBI taxonomy): domain Eukaryota; kingdom Viridiplantae; phylum Streptophyta; class Magnoliopsida; order Ericales; family Ebenaceae; genus Diospyros; species Diospyros kaki. The sequence goes on from BSEG01000016.1 coordinate 43,556,931, forward strand.
TGCTCATAAAGCTAACAATAAAATTTTGTGAGAGAGTGATTGAGCAAAGATTTAGAAAAGAAACCAAGGTGTCTGAAAACTAATTTGATTTCATGCTTAGTGGGTCAACAAGTTCCCAGATGTACAACAAGTTTCAATGTCCAAGATGGATATATCAACTTCTTAAAAGTTTCTGTTCTTCTCTGGTCAAATTTCATGTAACAAACTACTTGTACAAGATGAAAGCAATTTAAAGGGTAAATTCCACTCAGGCCTCCTGTGGTCTGAGTGGAATTTACCTCGATTTTAGATACTAGTCCTCACATTCTACTAAGAGTTTCTCAATTATATAACACAAAATGTACTACAAACAAGAATCTAATACAGGGTTGTTTTGCTCTCATTTTCTGCTGAATTATCCGTTTTCAATCATTTCTTAGAAGAGAAAAGGCCTAGGTGTGATGAGAGGAAGAATCCTCCCCCTAGCATCCAACAAATTTTGACGGCCAAGACAATATATAAACTTCCTAAAAGCTTCTGTTCTAAGGTCAAATTGCACGTACTGAACTACTTGTACAAGATAAAAACAATCTGGAAACTAGTCCTCACATTTTACTAAGATTTTATCAATCACATAATAAATAAAATGTACAAAAAGCAGGAATCCAGTACAGCCTGACATGGATGATTTGCTGCCATTTACTTCAGAATTATTCATTTTTCAATTAATTCTTGTAAGAGAACAGGTTGTTGAGAGGGAAAACATGATATAAAAGATACCAGTAGGTCCATTACCACTCCCTATAGCAGCTTAAAATTTGGGACAAGATGGTAAGGTACCATATCAGGTAAAAGATCTTATGTTCAAATCTATCTCGCCACCAACTCAATATTTAAATAGTTGCAAGTGTTTGGCATGTTTATGAAGGAAAATCTGGCCTCGCATATATGGATGTGTTAAGAGTAAAAATAATAATATAAATGATAAAGATCTCTTTCTAACCATTTAAATTTTTCTAAACGCTTAATCTTTTAGATAAGATGTGAACTATAATTTAACAAGGTCACTGAAAATGCCAATTTCTGAAATGTTTCCTTAGTACATACATTAGTCACTTGATTTGAAAGGGGATTCAAGATGAACAAAACCTTAAAACATTCTAATTCCCAAAGCTTCAACAATGTGAAGCAAAATTCTTTTGTAAGTTGAACCCATGCATGAGGCCGAGGAGCAAGATATCTAGATGCTCAAGGAACTGATAACACTTACCTGTGGAAAAGGAGCAGCAGCAGCAGAAAAACAAGGAAGATTGCCAAAGTAGCCAACAGGAAGATCATGATTACATCTATCCACCTGAAACAAAACCATTCTGTGATCCAACCTTAATTCAGCTGGAAATGCACTCAGGAAGGAGGCTGTAACAAGAAACAATATGGTAAAGATTTTAACATATTTGCAACTTGGTGAATCCTTATTCCTTTCCAAAATTGATTCCCTATACTTTCTTTTTGTTGGGCATTAACCAAGCCCGCTTTGACATTTTATTTATGACCTTCACCCACCCCCCCCTCCAAAAAAAAAACAAAAAAATGGGCATGGGCATTGCTGCGAAAAGCAAAAAAAAATTGAAAATTTTCATATTCATATAAAAGACAGCAAGATGCATACCACGCCTTTGTTATATTTGTCTTGAGATATGTAATGTACAAGATTCCAGTCCAAAGGCAAACTGCAGTTTCCTCAGAAATGTACCACCTGGCAGATCAATTGCCATAGAAATAAATAAAATGTAAAGAAGTTATTAGTTAGGAAGAAAAAATACATATTAATAAAAATGGAGAAGGCATGTGTTCTACTATTTATGCTTTATATTTTGTTGACTTGGAAATCCACAAAGAACTACAGCTGCAGTGTTTCTGGATCATTTAAAATATAGAAAACTAAATAACAACAGACATGAAAAGATAACTTTGACTGTAAGTTCCTTAATTTTTACCTATCATATGCATATGCATATGCTATCAGATAAGAGGCACCCTCACACTTGCAAGCAGTTACCAAAATCAGAAAATATTGCAGAACTAAACTTGTGCGCATGAGTTAGTATCAGGACATGCAACTTTATTTTTTAAATATTTTTTGAATCATAATTTTAAACACTCCATCTGATTATTCCAAATTGGGAAATAACTTAATCCAGGCAACACACACATTAAAATCAATAACCTACTTCCAATCAATATAATAATGTGACACAAAACACAATAAATACAAAATGAAACTTTAAATAATTCAATAATAATGAAGTGGAAAGCCAATAAAAAATGCAAGTGGCCAATCATATAAAATATGTTAAATGATATCTTGTATTCAAGATTCAGATCGTGCAATGAATAAACAATATTAAGGGAAAAGCAAATTGTATTTCATCTTACAATCAGGCAACTAGAAATTATTACCTCAATTGCTTTTCTTTTCTTACACACACACACACACAAAGTCGAAATTCTATATTTGGTCCCCCCCCCCCCAAACTCACACACAAAATAAAAAAATAAAAACCGATAAAGATAAACTTCTACCAACATGTATAAAAATGTCAAAAAGGTGATATTAATTTTCAAATTTCACCGTCACATCTTCAACATTAAAGTAGTACCAAGCTCCCTTTATTAGTCATGCTTATCATCTTTGTAGAAATTACCAAATCCATTATCAGTTGTCTTGTAAATGAAAACAAAGAGACTTTAAAGTGATATAAGAAACAGAAAGAATAATCCTCACATAGTTTCATTACTGACACAGGAAGGCCTAGTAGATGTGGAAGACAGTTGGATTACCAGCAGATATCTATAAATGCATTCTTGTAAGCTCTTGTAATATGATAAGTAGACAAAGAATCTGTCATGATTTTATTTTCTCAAAAGACCTATAAAAATATCAATAATGGGAAAACACAGATTAATCATTTCTTTTTTCTGAACCAAGGAGGGTAAGGGTTTGGTGGCACCACAAGACCTGTGCAAGCAGATCACATGGCACTAAGGCTTCCCCCTCATAACATGGGAAATCACAGCTGAGACTCAAGCACTGAGCGAGTATAGAGAAGTACTTTACCACCAAACCACTTCCTGGTGGTAGTAAACGAGACTGATTTTGGAAAGCAATAAATAAAAGTAAAACCAATACGTGAAATGTTAAAATAAGGCAAACTCACCAAAAATGACAATGGTTACCCTGGCCAATGCATGTCCCTAGCCAAACACAGTGATGATCAAATTGTAGAACACACTTATCACAATCATGACAATGCTTTGCACGCGGGGGCTGCAAATGCACCAAACAGAAGTAAACAATAAGTTAATCAAGGTTAGAAACTGTCACAATAGCTTCAAAGAAATTTGTAAGAGCATACACAGAATCACATTCAAAAAGCGAAGTAATCTGCAGCTTATGTTAAATAGCAGAATTTTGTAAGGCAATTTCTAGGCAACAATATTTATTCTGAAAACTATGTAATATCTTATTCAGTATCCTAGGTCCTCAAAATAGAAGCTAATTTTTTCTTTAATCTATCATGAGAAAGACCTCCAGAACAGAAGTGAACAGATAAAACAATAAGGTTCTCTCTATTAAAGAATGAGATAGTCAAGCTATTCTTTCATACTTGCATAGCATTTTTTTTTTTTAATGACGAGGAACCCACAGCCACTACACTTCAGGTGCGCACTAGGTAAACCTCGGTGCACACAATAGCCTGCAAACCATGCACACCAAGCAAGCCAACCAAAGGTTGACGGGCTCATGCAACCAATATCCAGCACATGCAATCATCTGACATGTCAAGACACTGTCTCTACTGGTTATAATACATAGGACACATCAAAAAACATCATACCTAACTCCTGTGTGGTGAGTCTAATGGTGATGAATTTGTTGAAGTTGTAAAAACTTAGAAATTGTTTTTCAGTTTTTTATTTTTAATATTGGATGTTGATGGATGTTTAGTTCTTAAATTGTAATTCTGTATTAGACAATGGCTTTGTTTATTTGTGCATTTGTATAAATTTTGTGGACTCTACTCAATTTTAAATACTTTTTACATACCATTGATGAAAAAATTGTTAATTTTGTATGTTTGATATTAAATGTATAAATTAAACAGTATATTTCATGTTGATTTAGAGTTATAGTCTTGGTGCTCTGTACAATTTTTATGGGCATCACAATAACTAAATATAAAAATAAAAGTGCCCTTATATCCTATGGCGATATCCGTGTCTGTATTTGTATCCTTTTACACCTACATATATGTAAAATCTGTTCCAGAATCAAATTGAAATGAAATCATCACCAGTATGTAAAAATGCAGATCTGAACCAATTTAATGCTATATAGAAGGCAGAATGCTGACCACAATATTCCCTTAACTGAAGCAGGAGATTTGACCTACCCTCGTGCTGAAAAATAAATTCCACACTTTAAAAGTACCCAATGTTTTGGAGGCTGCTTTCTTTTTCATACTTTTCAAGTTGGCAAAGAGAGGAAATTGCAGATTGCGTGCCTCAGATTATAATCTCTCTGTGTTTGCACACATGCACATTTGAGTGTGTGCAATAGTGATAAAAGAAGACAGTGTCAAGTGGTGATTAAAGAAGACAGTCCCCAGCTAGCATAACACACACATGTTGTGACAGCACCACAAAGAAATTTGATATTAGCTCTCAACTGACTTCTTTCTTTCTTTCATGTTTGCTTGTTTTCTCGTTCTCTTTCCCTCATGTTGACTTGATACTAAGACAATCTCCATTTGGTTATTATATCATGCATTGCAGTATTGGCAACCAATACAAGAGTAGCTTATAAAGGAAAGGTACAAACTTGAGAAAAAATACTACCAGCACAATGTTACAGTGAGTGCAAGTCCATGACCTGCAAAAATCAAGAGTAAGCATTCAGTCATTAAAACCATGATTAATTACAGAACTGATTATGGGTGCTTTATTCATGTTGATGTGATAAGCTATAGACCAGAGGTTGTAGAGGGGTTGCAGGTTGTAACCCAATCAGCATCAGGATTTTAGGGAAAAAGATTCTCAGTGACTAGCCAAGGCATGAGCCCCCATCCTACTACCTAGGCAAAGGGGGCCAAGAGCCTCAGCAAAACATTGGTTTCAGCCTCCAATCCACAACTCCCCAAAGAGATTAATGATACTTATGCAGATAGGGCGTCTTACTGCCCTGTGAGGATCGTGTGCCGTATTTTTAGAGGACTATAATGCCATGTGGTACCTCCTGGACTTACCAGGTGGCAGTTGTAGTTTCAGTAAAGTAAATTCAGCAATACTATTATGATCTTCTTTAACGTTTGGCATCAGAATTATCTTCTTCAAACAATAACAAGCATGGATACTCAATATTTTCCCAATAGCTCGAACTCCCAACTAAACTTATTAGGTTCCATCAAAATGATTTCTAATTGGTGATTTGCTATAATCAATAATGCCTACCAATCTTACAAGGATATGACCTGGCAAAGATTTTATAAGTTACAGTACACAGATAATATAATCTCAATATCAATGATTCAATATGTTTATTGAAATGATGAAAGATCAATTACAAAGTTATTGATGAAACAAATTCAGCATACATCCCCCTGCCGTTCCTAATGATTTGAGCATAAATATTATGCTCTCCTATTCTGGAAGTCTACAGAAAAAAGTACCAAAAGTCTTCCATCTTCCTTCTTATCCACCAGAAATTCTTTCCCATGCTCATCACTGATACATGTGTATGCATTCAAACTAAATTTTTTTTCCAACTATGGCCCTATATTCATATACAACAACAACATATCCAGCCGTTATCCCACTATGTGGGGTTGGCTACATGAATTCTAGACTTCTATGTGGGTTACATCCCAACAGATAGTTTGTTTAGAATTCATATTTGGATCCGACTAGGTTTTACGTTGGCTGTCGGCTACCTAACGCAACCCTCCTCCTTTATCCGGGCTTGGGACCGGCAGTGAATAATATCCCCTGGCAGAGTAATGATAAAATGAAGTTTGAACACCATCTTCACATGGAGAAATTTCATGAGATGGTGGTGAATGAAGATAATTGATATAGTTATGTTCTATAACTTAGTTGACATGGTGAAACCAACAAGTACAATATGGAAACACAACACAACTTAGTTCATATATATATATATATATATATTATTATCATATTATCATACAACAACAACAACAACAATATACCAAACTTTAATCCTACCAAGTGAGGATGTGTGATATCACCATACCAAAAAAGAGTCTTTATCCAGAATTTAAGTCCACAGTTTCACTTTCCTTGCTCTTACAAATTCCCTACCTTCTACCTTCATACTATTTGTGGAACCTAATTAGCAATTTAGATCAGAAAATGAGTTGTCTGAATAGACAATCGTTCTTAGTTTTTTTTTTTAATCTTCCTACACCTGATTTGCTTTCAGGAGTGAACAGAAAAATACCTCACATAGTTTTTCCCTTTATTCTGCCAACCCCACTAAGTGGGATAAAGCCTTGGTGTGTTGTTGTTGTAGTTTTCTTTATTCCAATGTTCATCTGGAGTGATTTTATGAAACAGTCTTCGTAAACTATACCAAGTGGACCAGTCTCCCACAAGAAATGGGTAACATTTTAAAGTACAGCAGGCATAGCCCTATGCTGCTTCTAGTACTGGGAATGGCATCAGATAAGAGTGCCACTATGCCCTGCTGTTCTACTGCAGCTGGTCCTGACCCATGCAAAAGAATCAGGGCGGATATGTTCTCATCCATGGAGGCACCCCCCCTCCCCCTCCAGCCTTCAATTAACCAAACAAATAGTTTCAGGCAAATATTATCCTTCCCCATCTGTTGCAATCGATCATTTACGTATCTAGATACAACTAGCAAAAAACTGAAATCCAAGACCAAAGTAACTAGGATATTTTGAAATCCAACAACTGGTTTGTAGCAATCATCCCATTAAAGGATATAGTTTGCAAAACAAAACAAATAAGTGAATTGATTGAAACTTGAAAGGATGCGCATGCTTGATGAACAGTATAATTCTTACCTAGCAGATGATCCAGAAGGGTACATCTCCATCACCAGTTTTGTCCAAGGAGTTACATTACCCTCTAAAAGATTTCTTCCCAACTCTTTTCCGTCCACTGTAATGACAAAGCTGCCATTTTTGCTTGGAGCATATTGTCTTTACTTGATCATTAGAAAATTCAGGTAAGTGGAACAACAATACACCTGAATTCAAGTAATGAAATCGCCTAGAATCTCCATATCAGTCACTAAGAAAATAAGAAAAGAATCCAATCCACAAATTATTTTACTCTCTTTTTTCTCATTCTCACCCTTTTTCAAGTCTTTCTTCTCAGTAATGACTACCTTAATGAGAATGGAAAATAATACTTACCTTGAGGTCATTGTTGCCTTTCTAAGTAAGGGATTAGTCTCATTAGCTGCCCTCATTGCATCAATAACATAGCTAAAAATAAAAAATTAAGAATGAAACAATTGCATAATCTCATAATAATAACATATTATGAGCACTAATAGACGAGTAATTCAAGACATTTACCCAGGAGAAGAACAAGAAGTCACAAAATATTGAACCAATGCAGCGACAAACAACAGGAGGTATAGTGCTGTGTACCTGATAGAGTAAAAGAAGGAAATAAGAATAAACAATAAAAAGAACCAGCCCTCAAGCCAGAATTTTCACCCAAATAAGATGTCAGAAAATAAGGCAAAAAATGTTCCCCCGATACTTTGGCACGATCCTAGAAGGTGCTTCAGCCAGGTTGACACATCAAACTATGGGAAGGCATTGGCATGCTCCTAGGACAGCTAGCAGCACCAGATGGCAACAATTAAAAACTAAAACTATATAAGAAAAAGGAAATAAAAGAGGAAATATGGCAGCTGCATTATAAAGATTTCCTGTACAACTTCATGAGCTAGCAGAGTGCTTTAAGTTCGTTTATTCATCTTAACAACATGAAGCTAAAGCTGCAACACCCTCAATAATTTTCTTTTATTTTTCATAGATCATACATCAATTTCAAGCATCCAGTCACCATGTTGTCAAAATAACAAATGATGGCACATTCAATTTGCAATAACAGAAACCAAGCCGTAGTGTCTAGTCCAAAGTGCCTGAGGTATGCAGAGAGATTTACAAACAATAGCATTATTCACCTCTTACAACAACATATCCAGCCTTTATCCCACTATGTGGGGTCGGCTACATGAATTTTAGACTTCCATGTATTTCTGTCTTTTGTCATATCTTCATTTAGCTCCATACTACTTCATATCAAAATTTAATATCTCTCTCAAAATCTTCTTAGATCTGCCTCTACCTCTTTTTTTGACTAGTTGTTCAATTTCATCAACTCTCCTCACATGAGTATCTCTTGGTCTCCTTCTTACATGACCAAACCATCTTAATCTAGTCTCTCTCATCTTCTTCTCGTTGGCACTACTCCTACCTTATTACGAATAATCTCATTTTTAATTTTATTTTTTCTTGTATGGCTACACATCCATTTTAACATCCTCATCTCTACTACGCTCGTCTTTTGCTCATGCTAGTATTTGACTGTCCAACATTGTGAGTCATACATCAAGACTGATCTTATAACTATCCTACAGAATTTTCTTTTCAGTTTTAATAAAATTTTACTATCACATAACACCCCCGATGTATTTTTTCATTTTAGCCAACCTACCTTAATTCTATGCGTGGCATCCTTGTGAATTTCTCCATCTTTTTGAATCACTGGTCCCAAATATCGAAAATTGTTTTTTCTTTGTAAGATTTGGCCTTCCAATTTTATTATAACATCCTCCACTCTTGCATTCTTACTAAATTTACATTCCATATATTCTATTTTCTTTTTAATTAATTTAAATCCCTTAGATTCTAAGTTGTTTCTCCACAACTCAAACTTAATGTTCACTCCTTCTTTTGTTTCATCCACCAACACTATGTTATCTGCAAATAGCATACATCATGGCATCTCTGTCTGAATGTGTTTAGAAAGTTCATCAATTACTAAAGCAAATAAGTATAGACTTAGTGCAGAACCTTGATGTAATCTCATTGTAATTTTAAACGGTTCAATATCCCCTCCGTATGTTTTGACCCTTATCTTTGCACCGTGATACATGTCCTTAAGAGCTTATATATAGGTTATTCAAACTCCTTTATTCTCTAAAACCATCCATAATACTTCTCTAGAGACCCTATCATAAGCCTTTTCTAGATCTATAAACACCATATGCAGGTCCTTCTAATGATCTCGATATCTTTCCATTAGGTGCCTCAGTAGGTATATAACTTCCATTGTTAACCTACCAGGCATGAAACTAAACTGATTTTCCGAGACATCTGTTTCCTTTATGAGCTTCTGCTCTATTACTCTCTCCCAAAGTTTCATGGTATGGCTCATTAACTTAATTCTTCTGTAATTTTCACAGTTTTGAACATCTCCTTTGTTCTTGTATATAGGAACCAAGTACTCTTCCTCCACTCATCTGACATCTTTTTTGATTTAAGGATCGCGTTAAATAATTTCGTTAACCAGGAGATGCCCTCTTCTCCCATGCATTTCCATGCTTCTATTGGTATATTATCTGATCCCACCGCCTTATGATTTTTCATCTTTTTTAATGCTCATCTCATTTAATTTGGACTTATGCATCGATAAAATGTATAGCTCAAGTTCCCTTCGAAGTTACTAAGATGTCCCAACCTAACTCTTGTGTCCCCACCATCATTGAATAATTTTGTGAAATACTCTTTCCATCTCTCTTTAATCACTCCCTCATTCACTAATACATTTTGGTTTTCATCTTTTATGCATTTCACTTGGTTTAGATCCCTTGTTTTTCTTTCTCTTGCTTTAGCTAATTTATATATATCCCTTTCTCCATCTTTTGTATCAAGTTGTTTGTATAGATTCTCATATGATTTTGACCTTGCTTCACTAACAGCTATTTTTGTTGTCTTTTTCGCTTATTTATAATTTTTTAAATTTTCTTCATTGTTGCGCTGATATACAACCTTATAGCAAGTTTTCTTATTTCTAATTTTCAATTGTACCTCTTCATTCCACCACCAAAACTCCTTAAGGTTTGAGGTTCTACCATTTGTCTCTCTAAGGACTACTTTTGCCGTGCTTCTCAAAGTAGTAGCCATTTCCCTCTACATTTGGTTTGCCTGTCCCTCTTCATTCCATTCCATTCCCTTCTAACCCTTAATTTTTCTTTGAAGATTAGTTGTTTATTCCCTTTTAAATCTCACCACCTAATTTTTAGATTTTGTTTATGTGATTTTTTCTCTTCCAATTTCTTACTTGAACGTCAAGTATCAAAAGTCTATGTTGAGTAGTCAAACACTCTCCTAATATCACCTTACAATCCTTACAACATAATTGATCCTTTTGTCTCATGAGGAAGTAATCTATTTAGGTGCTTGATGCGAAATTTTTTTATGTGATTGAGTATTCGTCCTGTTTTTTGAATCTAGTATTAGTTATATTGATCCCATATACCATAGAAAAATCTAGAATAGACTTACTCTCATTATTAATTTTCCCGAACCCATACCCTCCATGTACCTCTATATAGTCGTTTCTGTCTCTACCCACATGATCATTTAAATCACCTCCTATAATCAATTTCTCTCCTCTTAGTATCATTTGTATCAATCCCTCCAGGTCCTCCCATAATTCTGTTTTTATCTCCTCACCTAACCCTGCTTGTGATGCATATATACTAAAAATATTCATAGTCATTCTTTCTAGACCAATCTTCACCATAATAATCATATCCCCTATTCTCTTTACATCCACTACCTCATCTACTAAACTTTTATCCATAATAATCTCCACTCCATTTTTCGCTCGATCATTTCCTGTGTACCATATTTTATATCTAATTCCTGATAAAGTTTTTGCTTTTTTTCCTACCCCATCTCGTCTCTTGAAGGCACATAATATTAATCTTTCTCCTAATTATCACATCTACCACTTCCATAACTTTGTCTGTTAATGTTCCTATGTTCCATGACCCAATCCTTAATCTATGATTTTGGTTTTAGTTTTGACTTTGAATTTGATTTTGTTTTTTATTTTGGACTAACTTCTTTACCCACATCTGTCCAAGCAAATGCGGGGACCCTTGCTCATTTCTCACTACATCAGGGCGCCGATGCAACGGCCCTAGCTCACTTAACACTACACGCGAGCACTGTAGTGCGTCACTATGAAAGGTTATGCCCCAACAGTTTTTCATAGTTTGTCTAGATTTCGTATTTTGAATCCGACTAGGTTTTACGTTGGTTGTTGGCTACCTAACACAACCCTCTTCCTTTAGCCCATTTTTGAATATACAAGGCGGGGCCACCAGTAATGTTTCTTTAACTTAGAACCATGCCGACCGTCCTTATACTTCAATGAGTTCTTTATAGTTGCTAGTGTTTCTGCAATTAATACTACTTCAACACTTAATAAGATCGACAATGTTGCATGCCCACACTAGACTAAATGAATAGCTTCTTTTTATGGTAAATGTCTTCCTTTAAGTAGCACTGTGTTTAACAGCCAGATGAGGGTTCTGCATTCCCAGGTCCCAAAATGGGAAACGAATGAAACGATTCAATATTTCGCAAGAAAAGTAAGACTGGAGATAGCTGGGAGTACCATGGTTGTCGTCTCGTCTTCTCTATCAAATCATTATCGAAAATGAATAGAATGCCAGCATACACCAGATGCAACATCACCAATGCCACCTTTAAACCAAGGGAAGATCTCCGACCTAAAACCCACAAACCAGACCAAACCAAAACAAAAGGCGAACAGAAACATCAAATTACAAATACAATCCATGTCAGTCAGCATGCATGTAATATACATACATATAAACAATGAGCCCCGAAAAATTTGAGAAATGGGGGAGGAATTTACCGGGATCGGAGAGACAGGATAGAAAGCGGCAGCATCGGTTGAAGGCGCCATTGCAAGGGTTGCGTAGACCCACCATTGTCGGTGAGATTGAATCCATGTCCCAACTACGCCCACAACCAGGCAGCCAAAGCTTGTTCCATCTCAAAATTTCTCGAAAATGGTTCGAATCGGCGCCAGTATTTCTTCTTCTTCGCCTCGTCAGAGAAATTGAACACTTCCTGTGTCTTTGTATGGAGAGCCAATAGAGACCCAGAAGAGACGAGCAACGATGAGAGAGAGAAAGAGAGAGAGAGGGGGGGGGGGGAGAGAGAGAGAGAAAAGTCAATTGAAATCCAATTATTAACACTTTAACATTACAATTTTAAAATATTACATTTTTTTAACATTTTAACATAATATTACACTTTTTAAAATTATTATATTTCTTTTAACTCAACGTGTTATGTTGGAACGCGAGTCATCTAATGACTCATTTATTGAAAATAACAAGACGCAACAAAACACCTTATCCTTAATAATAAGTTCATTTTATCTCAACTTTTTCTCCTATTTATCATCTTTCTACACTTATTACCTCATACTTCAACAAAATTTTCAGTTTCCTCGTACTCATTATTGAAAGTAACGTGTTTCATTATATCTCACTTTTTCTAGTAGCAAGTTTGATAAAATTTAAAATTTCACCTAAATAATAAAGGTAAAATGTAAGAAAAATGTTGTGTGAGGGCAAAAATTATGACGAATTGAATTCGCTACTAAAAGTAACGTGTTTTATTTTATTTCACTATTCTTCAATATCGAGTGTGATTTCTCAAAAGACTTGTGTTATAATGTGACATATTGAGTAGAAAGATGTATAGTAATTTGTTAAATAGTTTAAAAAGTATAATATTTTTAAAAATTTCTCCATCTTATTAGCATAAATACCACGTAGACTTTTAACTATGACACTTTTATTGACACTCGTGTATTATTATATTATATATTTATACTAATTTGATATAAAATATAATATAATATATTAGTATATGAATATTATTAAAAATATCATAATTGAGTGTCCAATAAGTATTTTTGTATCTTTTTATTGTCCTTTATTTGAAAATAAAATATATTTTTGGTGTATTTATTATGTCACCCTTTTTGTATTCAATTTTTTAGATTTAAACAATGGAACTCTTTAAATCTAAAAATTAAGTGTAATAAATAAGATTTATCTAAAAATAATGTGTAGTAAATATTTGTTGACTAGTTTTCTAAGTGTGTTCGTTAATAAAATATTTCTATTACATAAGGGTCCCTTCGATATAGTCATTAATTTGTAGTTTTCTACGTTTAGATTTTATTTTTGCAAACAAATAAAAAGTGAGTGTATTTTTTAGGATTTAGACTTTGATAACATTGTAAGTTTTCAAAATTTTAAAAATAAAAGTTGATCATGTAATTTGGTGTACTAAAAACATTAGTTTAAAATGAGTAAGTTGAATAATTTACAATAGTTGAATTTTGTCTATGGGTAAGGAATAGAGATGTTAAATGGGTAGGGGAGAGTAAAATTTCAGTTTACCTAAATTAATTAAATCGATTGAATTTGTCGGTTCGATTCGATTTTTTTCTTACATCCGTTCAATTGGATTAATTTTTTTCAAAAATTTGGTTTTTGATTTTTGATTTGATTTTTTGGTTGAAATAACTAAATTAATTGAATTGATCGAATTTTAAAACGATGTTGCTTTAATATTTATAAAACGACGTCGTTTTTTTGTTGGTTTTGTGTGTTTTATATCGTTTACTTCGATTTTCTTTGATTTTTTTTAACATTTATTCAGTTTATACAATTTGAATTCAAATTTTTTCTGTCACCAGTTAGTTCGATTTGTTAGCTTAATCAATCATTTCGGTTCGATTTAATTGGTATCAAACCGACCATTTGCACATCTCTATAAACAGGTCAAGTTGCACACAATCGTCTTACCCTGATCATTGAAAATCACAATTTTGTAGGATTTACAATATTAATTTTTATACCAATCAGCTTAAAAGTTATGATATAACTAATTTACAACAATTTGTACCTATTCGTGTGGTTAACAAAATTAATGAATCAAACACACAAAATACATTAATTTTAGTTTTAAGGCAAAAATTATTTTAAAGTCATAAAATATCTTATAGAGTAAAAATAATAAGAAAAACAAGCTCACAACCAAAATATATCTCATTTGGATAATATTAACAATTGATATTAAAATTCTTTTGATGAAATATGCTAACCCCCCTTTTAAGGATAGGTCTAATTCAAGAGACATTCTTTATATTTTGAAAATTTTCATGAATCTTGCTCTGTATTTAAAAGTAATAAATATTTTACGTTAGTAAATTGATGTTAAATTATTGAAAAATCTTAAAATACATTTATTCTTTTTCTCATCTCATTCTTTCTTTCTTTCTTATTTTTCACTTTTTTCTCGTTTCTTCCCTTATATAATGATAATGATAATGATAATGATAATGACAATGATATATTTTTCTTTCTCTCATCTTCTATCACACTTTTATTGCTCGTAGTGCCCAACAATGGATATTGCTCGTAATGCCCAACAATGGATAGTATCACATTTTCTCCCAAACCAATATCCAATAAACTAGAGTTTACTAACAATGGATATATATTTATTTAAGATATGAGCAAGAAAAAGATGAATGGGATAGGAAAAGTATTTCGAGCATTTGTAAAAGTTTAACAATCATTTTCTTATAGGGGTCAAATTATGCATGGTCAATAAAAATTAAATGAGATGACTATCATTTTTAACACCTCAAATGTGTCGAGTGTAATTTGCCCTATGTTTTTTATTATCTCTATTAAAAAATATATTTAAGTAGAGACTTAAGTGGTCACTTAGGATATGAAATAAAGTTTAACGGTAAAAAAATTAATAATATTGTTACTAATTATTTGTCGAGGGTTATTTAAAGCAACATAGGTAGTATATATTTACGTGATATGAGTAACAAAATGTCAAATTAGCCTTGTGAAGTATAATTTTATGGGTAAGGTATGTGTTGAACAATGTTTAGTTTATTACGCTCATAATAATCCATTAAGGTTTAAACTAATTTTTTTTAATAAAAAAAAGGTAAATTATACTAAACGCTCGAGGGATAGCTAAATTTACGAGACTTCTCATTTATTTCGGAAAATTATAGAGACCTCCCATGTCATTAAAAATAATGAAGGTAAATTCACTATTCTATCCATGCATTTTCCCTCTTCAATCATCTTTCATCCCATTTCTCTTTATTTCTTATCTCTCATTTTTTTTTCACATTTATATTTTATTTAAAAAAAATACTTACGGTAGTTGTCATGGCTTCAACAATCTTATATTTCATTAATTTTAAAGATAAGAAGATAAAGATATAATTTCAAATGACATTCAATCGAGGTTTTATAATGTACTAAATAGAGTGTCAAGAAGATAAGTTGTATTCTTGGTCATTTACATTGTTGTTGTTCCAAAGGTGAAATCACTCACCCCGGGTGCCCCCCTACAACTGGCCCAATAGTGCGTGAGGAGGAGGTAAATTCATGGTAACCCAGTCGGACACAATGGCTAGACCCGTGCCCACCGCGCACAAGGAACTCCTCCTCACTTTGGAGAGAGATACCCCCACTCTGCCGCTTGCGGGACTTGATCCCTAGTCATTGTTCTAAGATTCACCACGGAGGCACTTTGTGCCCCCTTCTTGACCAACTGGGCTGCCCATGTGGGCGTCATTTACATTGTTTTATTACTTAGGGGAGGAAAAAAAAATAGCAGTGATGCGATCAAATACGAAATCTATATTTATACCTTATTTGGAATAAATGAATTTTACAAAATTTTGTAGATTCATTTATAATTTCAAATTTTCTCATCTTGAATGAAAACACACATGGGTTTCAATTATAAGAATTGAATTTCATAGAATAAAACATGATTAAATTAAATTTAATCAAATTAGATGGAATTTGAAAACAAATCGTATAAATTTAGATAAACAAATTTTGTAGATAGAAATACACATAATCATTATTTTTTATTTTCTTCCTCACGTATTGTGCGAAGCGAAAATGTATTAAAAAGTAAAAAATAAAAAGAAAAAAAATTCAATTATAAATTTATTCCGAACATAAATAAATTTGTAAATTTTAATTTAAAATTTATATGTTAGGTATTGTCCTACAAAACATAAAAATGAATATGGATCGAATTTGTAAGTGAAATTAATTGGTTCCAAACATGGCGTTAAGGTAAACACAACCATCAACCCGGAGATCGCGGCCCTCCATCCCTGCTTCCTCCTTGTTCCGGAATGTGAAGATCTGCAGGGAACAACGTATCACCGCCATTCTTCTTCTTCTTCTTCTTCTTCTTCTTCTTCTGTGCGCAGAGAGAGAGAGAGAGACAGTGACAGAGACAGAGAAAGAGGCATTGTCTAGAAATGGACGCGACGCGGCGGGTGGCTTGCAATCCAGAATTGTTGAACGTAAACCCGATTCTGACAATGGGTATGCAAATCTCCTTCATCCTCGTTGTCTCGCATTTCTTTCAGCTTGTATTGAAGCCCTTGGGCCAGCCTGGACCCATTGCCCAGATTCTCGTAAGTATGTCTTCTTCTTCTTCTTCTTGTACACGCAGATTTCGTTTTCTTCCTTTGTTTGTTTCTTTGTTGTTTTTTCTTCCCTTATGTTTGATTTGACAATGAGTTTAGCAAAGCTGGCTGGAAACCGGAAAACATTTCTATCTGCCCAAATAAGACGATGCCAAATCTGAATAAAAAGAAAGGAAAGAACTTGGTATCCCAAGTTTGAGTATCCCAAGTCGTGTATGAAGTCAGTTGAAACAATTTAAAACCAGGGAACTTATGAGAATAATTTATAAAGAAAATTAGAGAAAAGAAAGCTTGCCCAGCTCATTTTTTGTATATTTTATTGCATTTTGAGTTATATCCCTACTTTGACTTCATTTGCATGGGATTCTTCAACGACTAAGTTGCAGAAGAACATAGAAAAGAATTCAAAACAAAACAACACAAACCCGGTTTCGATCTATAAAGTATCAATCTAACTAATGTTGGTGCTTTATAAAATAAATTCTCCCTTACTTTTCTCTTAAAGTTTTGTCACTTTTTGTTGATTATCATGCTTCCTGATCTGCAATTTGATGCATAGATATCTGATCCAACTATATTCATGTATGAGCTATTGATGTCCAACCTTTTATCAGGACCTAACTCTTGTCGTAATTGTTTGTTTTGGGGTACTTCCTTGTGATCACAGTCTGGATTGGTGCTAGGTCCCTCAGGGTTATCACATATAACATACATAAAAGAGGTCTTCTTTCAGGATTTGGCTGGAGATTACTACCAAACTTTGGCATTGTTTGCCCGCATAATAATCATGTTCCTCATTGGTCTCGAGATGGATCTTCAATATTTACATCGCAATTTACGTACAGCAAGTGTAATTGCCTCTGGTGGTTGCTTGATATGTAGCATGCTTGCAGCAGCAATCACCCCCTTCATATGCCAGCAGACTGAAGTCCATAGCCATGTGGTTATGGTGGCCGTAATGCTTGCAGTGGTATTAGCTAATGCAGCCTCTCCCATTGTGATCCGTTTGGCATCTGAATTGAGGTTTGCAACTACAGATTTTGGGCGGCTGGTGATATCTTCATCATTGATGTGTGACCTGTATGCCGCTGTGCTGCTGACACTGAGCTCCAGAAGCAAACACGGGCGGAAATTTATGACTTGGGCCTTCCATGGATGCCTTGCATTGTTCATGATGATAACAGTCATCTTTCTTAACATTTACCTGGTTAATTGGCTAAACAGAAGAAACCGATACCAAAAAAGCCTTAAAAACACTGAAGCATTTGCCATATTGTCAGTTGTTGTAATTGCAGCTATGGCTATTGAGATGTTGGGATTTAACAGCATAATTGCTTGTTTTTTCATCGGCTCAATGTTCCCCAAGCGAGGGAAAACAGCTCGGACATTGTTGCCCAAACTCAGTTACTCTGTTCAAAATTTCATATTCCCGGTTTATTTGGGTTACTTGGGATTTCAAGCTGATATATCTGTCATAAACAGCCTCTCCAACTTCAGTGTTGTTTTCGTCATCATCTTGTTGAGCCTTGGAGGGAAGATCAGTGGCACACTTGCTGCTTGCTATTACCTCAAGATTCCCCTTAATGAGGGTGTTCTCTTTGCTTTCCTAATGAATCTCAAAGGCTATGCTGATCTAGTTACCATAGGCCTTGGCTACCAGGATAATGTAAGTTCATGCATGCAGATTACGTGTGAATATATAGTTACATATTCATTAAGATTTACTTGGTTGATTAACCGGTGAGATAACATTTACCAACTCTTGAAAGCAACAATATTAGGGAATGATTCTAGAACTATACAGACTTATTTTCAATACTGTCACAATGAAAGAATTGGCTCTGGTTTATGACATGCTAAATTCTGACTGTTGTTTGACAATGATTTTAAATGGATGTGAAAGATTACAAATCTTATGAGCCTGGGCAAATTATTATTGTAGAATCAGAACATTCTTTCATCAGTTACGGGTTATGGCTATGGATCATGGCAAAGGAACCAATACAATTTTAGTGCCATTTCTCATGACAACTTTCTAGTAGCAAGACTCTCTTATGCTTTTACTTTTCCCCCTAGAACTAGACTAATAAATAAAGCTAAATAAGTAAACTAACTGATAAAGTTCTTTTGACACTGTTGGACGGAATTAGAGGATCCTAAGCTAAAGAGACTTCAAAGACTAAGGAGTGTAGAAGATGCGGACAAAGGAAGTGATAACTCACGGTTGAAGATTAAATTAGTTAGATAATCCTAGAGTTTTTGTGTTGTAAATCTTGTTATAAAGTTTAAATTTATTTCCCAAGTTTTAGAAGATAGTTTATCCTATTTTCTAAGAGATAGATATCCTAAATCTTCTCCTACTTTATAGGAGAAAAAGTAGGACACAACCTGTATATATTTTTCATGTGTGTTTTATGGAATTCATTCAAGCCTCAAATTAGTTTTTAGGCTTGTTTCATGGTATCAGAGCAAGGTTTTGATTACTCATAGCATTGGAATTAAGGTTGTGCACAAGAATATGGTCGAAACTCACCAAAACCCTACACTAACCGAAGCATCAGCCACAAGCTCTCCAAACATTCCTAGTCCTTCGTTTGCTACAACAAATCTTTACATCAATCCAATTGATCACCATCCTCTACGGATTACTCACCACAAATTGAATAGGAGTAATTTCAGAGAATAGTTTCAATCCGTGATGTTGGTAATCAAAGGAAAGGGAAAATCCGGATATCTAACCAATTCTATTCCTCCTCCACCAACCATAGTAGCCACTTAAGGTGTTTGGGAGGCAGAAAACTCCACCATAATGGCCTAGTTGATAAATTCAATGGAGCCTAAAATAGGTAGGACTTACCTATTCTACAAGATTGCAAAGGAAATATGAGATTCAGTCTAAGAGATGTACTCTAACTTGGAAAATTCATCCCAATATTTTGAGATTAGGTCGACCATCAGAACAACCAGACAAGGTACTTTAAATGTCATTGATTACTTCAATCTTTTGGTTGAACTATGGCATGAAATGGATCTATTCTACACTGTTGATTGTGAATGCAAAGAAGACAGTGCTAAATACAATAAGATGATTGAAAATGATCGTGTGTTTGAATTTTTACATGGACTTAACCTTGATTTGGATGAAGTTAGAGGAAGGATCTATTATGGTCCACTGCAAGGTATGGGACTTGTCCCACATTGGAAGTTCAAGCTTTTGGTGTGGGGTTTATAATCTCTTAGGCACCCTCTCCTTAACAGCTAGCTTTTGAGGGTGAGTTCTACCCGAGAGTTGTAACAACGGTATCAGACCCAGCCCCATGGCTCCCAGTGCAAGTGAGCGGCGATGGAGGTGACGTCGGCATTGTAGTGTTCGCCTGAGACTAGCAAAGACTAGTGCACAATCTGCCATCGTGGGCGCTAGACTGCTGAGCATGGTGGTATGTTATGGTCCACTGCAAGGTATGAGACTTGTCCCACATTGGAAGTTCAGGCTTCTAGTGTGGGGTTTATAATCTTTTGGGCATCCTCCCCTTAACAACTAGCTTTTGAGGGTGAGTTCTACCTGAGAGTTGTAATAGGATCTTGGGTACAAAGCCTTTACCATCACTCAAGGAAGTTTTTTCGGAAGTAAGGAGGGAAGAAAGCCGACGTATGGTTATGCTCAATCAGCAAAGTGAGCCTTCCTTAACTCATTAGAATTCGACTCTTACTATTTTTAAACAAGGAGAGAACCTACCAAAAAGCCTAGGAAGGAACAAGAGGGAGATTACATGATCTACTCACATAGCAGATATACCAACAGAAATTGGGAAGAACACTAATCTCAACCTGACAGAGGACCAAATTCAGGCCTTATAAAGGGTGCTCAATCAAGGTACAACTTCCCCAAGTCTTCCTACGGCATCTACTATCGTGCAAGGTAATTCTCCCTACTCTCTAATTTCAAAAAGGTTTCCTAAGAATGTTTGGATAGTGGACTGGTGCATCAGATCATATGGCTTGTTCAGCCTCCTCTGAGTATACTCCTTGTAGCACTTCTATTCATATTTCTATGGCACAACCTCACCTACCCTAGGACTTGGAACAGTGTGTATTTTTGTATTGAAGTTAAAATCAATCCTACATGTACTAGGGTTAGGGTTACAATGCAATCTATTATCAGTCAATAGGATCACTCAAGATATGAACTGTTGTATCACTTTCTTTCCATCCTATTACTTATTTCAGGACAAAGCATCAGGAGGATGATTGGCAGTGCTAAGGCAAGGGATGGCCTATACTACTTGACAGAGGATGCTTTAGCCTCTTCCACAAATAAGGTTGGTCTAATAGTCACAACTGATGCCAAAGTTCTATTGTGGCATAAACAATTTAGACACCCTAGTTTTCCCTATTTAAAATTCTTGTACCCTCCAATTTTCATCAATAAAGATAAAATTTTCTCATGTGAGCAGTGTACTCTTGCAAAACACTCTCAATCTCCCCATCCCATTAAATCCTATAAACCATCTACACCTTTCCATTTGATCCACAATGATGTTTGGGAACCATCTAAACACTCAAATATTTCTGGTTCTAGATGGTTTATAACAATTATTGATGATCACTTTAGGGCTTGTTGGGTGTACCTTATGAGGGAAAAATCCGAAGCAAGCAACATACTCAAGTAATTTCACAAATTTATCTTGAACATGTTCCAAACTTCAATTCATATCCTTTGCACTGATAATGGTCGAGAACATTTCTGTCATGACCTTACCAACTACCTATATGAACATGGTATTTACCATCAAAGCTCATGCCCATGCACACCACAACAAAATGGAATGCCTGGAAGAAAAAATAGACATCTCTTAGAAGTGGCTCGAGCTATGATGTTTACTACCAATGTTCCTTATTCTTATTAGGGAGAAGTTGTTCTCACAGCTACATATTTGATTAATCGTCTTCCCTCTAAAACCTTGAGTTTTAGAACCTCTCTGATGTCCTTTTTGACCTCTACCCAAATATTGTTTTCCCAAATTCTCGTGCTCCTAAGATATTTGGTTGTGTTGTGTATGTACACAACAACATCTCTCGAACCAAATTGGATCCCAAGGCCATCAAATGTATCTTTATCGGGTATTCTCCCTCCCAAAAGGAATATAAGTGTTATTGTCCTGACACTAGAAAAATCCTTGTGTCCACTGATGTCACTTTTTATGAAGACCTGTCTTTCTACCAGCCTCTAGTCCTCTTTCCTGAGGCTCAAAGGTCATCAAGAACTCCTATTCCCCCATTTCCTCCCCTTGATCCTAATCTGCCAGTATGCTCTCAAGGGGGAGCATCAATTCCTAATAGCATAGTGGCAGATCCTATTCCTTCTAATCCCTCTAATCTTGGTTATTCATCTCCCTTTAAGCCAGAAACTATAGCCCCTTCTCCCGGTCCTGTTGGTTCCTCTCCTGATCCTAATTCTTGTTTAGCTAACAACCCTCTGTTTTATACTCAAGACAACCTAAAGTCCATTCTCAGTCTCAGCATGGTCAACCATCACTTCTAGAGGCTGGTCCACCAGAGGACAACACTGGAGAGGAAAGCACAGAAGTTCACAACACTGACAGTGGTGTTGCAAGCAAGGATGACCTGGATTGGGCTATGCCTAATACTCTACGAAAAAAGGGTAAGATCATGTGTCAAATATCCTATGACTAATCACATGACTTATGCTAAATTATTCCCTCAGTTCAAAGAGTTTGTTGCAAAAAATTGACAGCATCAGAATTCCAAAAAATGTCCAAGAAGCTATGAATGACCCTAAGTGGACAACTGTAGTTATGGAAGAGATGAATGCCTTGGTTAAAAACAATACTTGGGATACTGTAAAACTACCTTCAAACAAAAAGGTAGTAGAATGTATATGGGTTTTTTTTCGTGAAGCATAATGCAGATGGAAGTATTGAAAGATACAAGGCTAGACTGGTGGTCCAAGGGTTTACAAAAACCTATGGGATTGACTATGAGGAGACTTTTATTCCTGTAGCCAAACTTAATTCCATTCGGGTATTACTCTCCCTTGTTGTTAATTTAGACTAGCCATTGTTTCAATTTGATATCAATAATGCATTTCTAAATAGTGAGTTGGATGAGGAGATATACATAAAGATGCCTCCAGGTTTTGAACAAGGAGCTGGTTGTGACAGTGTGTGCAAGCTCAAAAGGTCCCTATATGGATTAAAGCAGTCTCCAAGGGTTTGATTCAAGAAATTTAGAATGATCTTAAACCGAGTGAGATATAAACAAGAGTAAGCCGACCATACCTTATTTATAAAACACACAGCAAGAGGAAAGAAAGTTATACTAATTGTTTATGTTATTGACATTATTGTGACAGGGGATGATTTACAGGAAATTGAAAGCTTGAAACAACAATTGAGGGTAGAATTTGAGGTAAAAGACCTAGGAATTATGAGTTACTTCCTAGAAATGGAGGTAGCTAGGAGCAAGAAAGACTTATTCATTTCACAGCAGAAATATATCCTGGATTTACTAAAAGATACATGAATGCTGGCATGCAGGCCTACTAGGACTCCCTTAGAAAAGGGCTGGAAAATTGATGAGGAAGGGGATGATACCCCCATAGATAAGGAGAGGTACCAGAGATTGGTTGGAAGACTAATATATTTGTCACTTATTAGGCCGGACATAGCTTATGCAATAAGTATAGTAAGTCAATATATGCATTCTCCTACTCAAAGACACTTGAAAGTTGTGTTTCATGTCTTGAGATATCTCAAAGGAACACTTGGGAAAGGCTTACTGTTTAAGAAGATTGAGGAAAGAGGAATTCAAGGTTTTGTGGATGCAAATTAGGTAGGGTCTCGTGAGGACAATGGATCAACCTTGGGCTATTGCACTAAGGGGAAAATGCGGTTACATGGAGGAGCAAGAAGCAATCAGTGGTGGCCCGCAACAATGCTGAAGCTGAATTCTGAGCCATAGCTCAAGGAATTTGTGAGGTAATTTGGTTAGAAAGACTAATGGAAGACTTGGGGATACCCTTAACTCTACCAACAAGGGTTTATAGTGATAGCAAATAAGCTATCAGCATTGTAAAAAATCCGGTTCAGCATGACCGGATGAAACATTTGAGGATAGACCGAAGTTTTATAAAAAGGTAGATTGAAGAACGTGGGATCAGTTTGTCTTATATTCTTACCACTAATCAAATAGCTGATGTATTCACAAAAAGCAGTTGCAAGACCAGGGTTTGAATAATTAATTAGCAAGTTGGGAATGACTTGCATCTATTCTTCAGTTTGAGGGGGAGTGTTGGATAGAATTAGAAGATCCTAAGCTAAAGAGATTTCAAAGACTAAGGAGTGTAAAAGATGCAGATAAAGAAAGAGATAACTCATGGTTGAAGATTAAATCAGTTAGATAATCCTAGAGTTTTCGTGTTGTAAATCTTGTTTTAAAGTTTAAATTTATTTCATAAATTTTAGGAGATAGTTTATCCTATTTTCTAGACGATAGATATCCTAAATCTTCTCCTACTTTATAGGAGAAAAAGTAGGACAAACCTGTATATATTTTTCATGTGTGTTTTATGAAATTCATTCAAGCCTCCGATTATTTTTTAGGCTTGTTTCAGATACAAACATCAATTAGTTTCATATGTATTCTAAATTCTAGTGATGCCCATTGTAACTAAATGAATTAATAAAGTTCTTTTGGTACATGCCTAAGCCAGTTGCATATTATACTCTACAATCTAGAAAAACTAATATAGGTTGTTCTTGGGTTTTTGCAGGTGATTACAAGTCAACTTTTGTATGGTTTGATGATTTCAACTTTAGTAATTAATACGCTGGTGGTGGGCCCTATTATAGCTTTCATGGTGAGAAGAGAAAGTGACATTCTTGGTTTCAAGCATATAGCCCTTGAATGGCAAACTGCAGATAGTGAACTACGGATCCTGGCCTGCGTGCACAACCCTCGCCATTTATCGACCATGTTTGGTCTTATTGCAGCACTAGGAGGACCCGAAAAAGGCCCCATCGCCCCCTATTTTATGCACCTGATTGAGCTCCCAGAGAAAACCAAGAGCCACCTGATGTATCACCAGCGAGAAGATGATGAGCTGAGTGATGAGGACAACTATGGCGGTAATGATGTAGTGGAGATCAATGAGGCTGCAGACAACTTCACTGCAGAGACAGGAGTGATGGTTCACCAGTTGAAAGCTGTATCACCCTTCTTAAACATGTATACAGATGTGTGTGATCGTGCCGAGGAGATGCATGCATCTATCATACTTCTCCACTTCCACAAGCATCAGCGCATTGATGGAAAAATGGAGACTGGCAAGGAAGGGATAAGAACCACAAATCAGAAGGTCCTCCGGCATGCCAAATGTTCGGTTTCCATTCTTGTTGACAGAGGGCTTGCCGGGGACTCACTAGCTTCAGGCACTGAATCATTGCAACAAGCTGCAGCATTATTTTTTGGTGGGCCTGATGACCGCGAGGCTTTGAGTTTTAGCAGGCGCCTTGGCACGCATCATCACATAAAACTCACAGTCATTAGATTTTTGCCAGCATCATCCAAGGGCCAAAATTTTGGGGTCAATGTTGCACACAAGGCAGAGGATGTTTTTATGGCCATATCAGATCAAGAGACAGATAATGAAGCAGACACAGCAGTTCTCTCAGACTTCTATAACAGGTAAATTTAGGCTTGGTAAATTGTCTTACATGTTTTGAACCTATCCAGGTAACAGCACAATTCCCCTTCAATAGTACTAGAGTCGACTTGTTTGATTTGTTTTAGTTAATTTATACTTATAGGAAGTTGCAATGAGCTAATTTGCCCATATAGAGTTTCAGGGCTTTTCAGAGCTTACATCAAAGATAATTATCGGCTCTCCATTTGCATATTTGATTGCTTACCCAGATGCTTGGATTTTTATATTAAAATCACTTGAAGTTGCTGTTTGTTAATTAGATGTTACTGTTCTTAGCTTTTATAGTCTTCTTTGTTGATTATCAGGTATGTGACATCAGGTCAGGTGGGATATATGGAGAAGTATGTGGAAAATGGGCAACAGACAGCTTCTACTTTAAGGGACATGGCTGACATGTACTCATTGTTTATAGTTGGCAAAGGCAAGCCAGCGCAGTCACCTTTAACCACTGGAATGAGCGACTGGGAAGAGTGTGCCGAGCTCGGAGCTGTTGGAGATCTATTGGCTTCGTCCGATTTTGATAACAGTGGCTCAGTTTTGGTCATTCAACAGCACAAAATTTCAAAGAAAGAAAGTGAGCAATAGGACTCGTACTTCAATACAAGTTGGGCTTATTTTGATCTGACTGCAAGTTATGTCTCCATCTGGAACCATCTCTTGTGAAGCAAAGAAATTCATATCCCAAGTGTAAATTTGCATGACCAAAAACAAATTGGAGGGAACCCTGATTGATCTTCACTTGAATGTGAACCAAAAATCCATACCAATTTGATGGTTTTTGCAGTTCTAAGTGAAGATAATTTCGTGAACAGCAGCGCTCGAACCCTCAGTTGGATTCACTCAGCATGTTAACAGATCGATGGGATGGCTAACATGGTATCGCAATGTAACCACTGAGTTGAGACTGGATGTATCCGAGGCACTCCAAATTATGCAGGGGTTTTGCATGTATAGAGTAAAAAAGTTGTAGAAGAGAATTGACTTCCTCACCTTCTCTTTCTATCTTTTCATGGGGAGAAGAGAGAGAGATTGGGAATGTCTGTAAAGTGAAAAACTCAAGTCCAAAGGAAACTGCAGCTTTCAACTCATCTTTTGTTGAGCAGGTACAGTTTTGATTAGTCAATTTGTAGGCCTGAGTTGTGTGTGTATAATTGATTGGTCTGTTATCCTTTCTCAATTTCATTTTACTTTATCCACTTTAAGTCAATTTTGAACATATATTGGGCTGCAGAATGTTTATACGGGACACCCTTTGTCTTCATGTTGATGTTGATCAATTATGCTTCCTTCTATTGTTGGTTATACCTTTACAGAGCTATATTGTCTTTGACTTTGTAATGAAAGAAGCTCCACCTTTCAGCAAGTAAAGAAAGAAGGTCCACCTTCTGTTACTGATTTATTTCCATCCTTATTTCTTCTTTCCTTTTCCCCTTTGTTTCCTGAACTAAATCTAGTTCATAGCTGTGGTTCAACCCCGCTTATAGTCCAAGGATTTATTTGATCTTTTTCTTGTAATTGTTACATAACCAGGCCATCTGCAGTAGTAATAGAAGGAGAATGCAAATTTGTAACTGATTTTCCAACCACCAGTCATCTGCAACTCTTTTTGTCAATAACTCAATAGGAGCACTCACATTTCCAAGACTGCTGACATATTCACATTATGAAAATCGTAGTTTCCATTTTACAACACTCAACCGATATAGATAAATACAAACTGAACTGCCAGAGAAACTGAAGAAAGAATTTCAAGAAAATGTGAAAAAAAAAAACAATGATTCCACAAAGAATCTATGGAATGGAAAAAGAGCGCAACACTTGTGTCAACTTACACTTTCTCTGATCCAGTTTTATCCGCACTGGATGGGATTACTGTTTCTGTGTGTCAGCTCCTGTTCCAAAGCCACGGTAGCGTGAGTGTAGTGGGGAACGATGATGATGAATAGGTCGGTGTCCATTGCTATGAGGTGCAGAAAGAGTGGTAAAACTGCCTTTGGATTCTTTCGGTTTTATCTTCATAGAATCTATCTGTTCCAAGACCTCCACAACTTCTTGCATAGAGGGCCGCTTTCTAGGTTCTGTTTCCAGGCACTTTAATATAAGTTGAGCAGCCTGAAACGCTGCCTTAGAAGAATATTGCCCTTCTAACCGTGAATCCATTATCGATTTCAGCTTCTTTTTGTTTAAGAGAAAGGGCCTTGCCCAATCAACCAGGTTATGCTCTCCTCTAGGCCGATTAGTATCAAGTGCCCGTAAGCCTGTCAAAATCTCCAGAAGCACAACTCCGAAACCATACACATCACTCTTCACGTATAAATGACCTGTTGAAAATGGTATATGCATATGTGAGTGAATTCATTTTACCACATACATTGTAGTTTATCATCTTTTACTATTCTCTTTCTATCATGTTCTTCACTTCTTTTAACTAGCAACCAAATAAAACATATAATCTTCAAGTTCTGCAACTTGTATGAAGAAGATCTCATTTGATGATCACTGCTATGGTTCAATTATGCAAACATTGTAACGGCAAGACTTTCTGCTTATTTGTTGAAGTTCCTTCCAATTTCAGCAAAAATGGAGAAAAAACACTCACCTGTTGCAATGTATTCTGGAGCAGCATAACCATAAGTACCCATAACTCGCGTTGTCACATGCGAGTTTCCACCTGATGGCCCCAATTTTGCTAAGCCAAAATCTGATATTTTTGCATTGTAATTCTGTGAAAATCAAAATGGAGGACAAAAGCTTTCAGAAAAAAATGCATCATTTTTGCTGCTTGAGAAAGGAAGAGGTTGGGAGGAAGGGGCAGGAACAAGATAAAGAAGCAAAATGAAATATAATCATAACTACACACATTCAGTTCCAAGTTCCTTTCTTGACGGTGCCTTATCAGATCAGGAAAATGGTCTGATTTAGCTTTAGATAGTGAGGCATGATATTGTTAAATCTCACCGAATCAAGTAGTATGTTAGCTGCTTTGAAGTCCCTGTAAATGACTTGCTTATCAGAGGCGTGTAAGAAAGCAAGGCCTCGTGCAGCACCAATGACTATTTTGAGTCTCACATTCCAAGATAGGGGTTCTGTGAAAGATCTCCCTGCACAAAAAAAAAAAAAAAAAAAAAATCCAGCATTCAATACAACATAACACCAGACAAACAAGTTCTTCTTTTCTTTTTGCTGCTATCTTGTTTCCTTTTAAGTTCTTACTTCTGAAAAGATGGTTTTCTAAGCTTCCTTTGGGCATGAATTCATATATGAGTAGCAAATCTTGATCCTCCCAGCAGTAACCCAGCAGCTTCACCAAATTAGGATGAGAAAGTCTTCCTAGAAAATTCACTTCTGACTGCATTTTCAAATGAAGAAACAAATACTCCATTAGATTCACTAGAAAAAAGAAGTTTAGAAGAGAGGTAACCACTACTTATATGAACCAACTATAACTGGAACTACCCCATGGTATACTCCCAAGCATCATTCTAAAGCACTAAATAATAATTAATTATTTTTTTACAGATATCTTCACCAATCATAGGGTGCACAAACATGAACAATTCGGACATTGAGCTACGTCAACATCCAAATTAAGGATATTATACAGCCATATACTGCCTTGAGTACATCTACTACTAAACATAAATCGTCAACAATAACATGGACTCTTCCATTCCCTTGCATGTTCCCCTTCACTAGATATGAAAAGGGTAACGGAATGAGATATATATCTGGCCAGCCTTTACCAATAGGACTAGGATCCTCCAATTTTTAGTGCTTTTGGAGAAGAAGAAACTCACATTGATATCCAACAAAATATCTATCTCTTCACATGGACGTGTGAAATCTTCCTTTTTCTACAAAATTTATATAATCCGCATCCAAGCCTTGGATACATATTGCAGTATCTGAAAAGTATGGAGTTAAAGTGGTCCAACACCTTAACACAATAACACCTACATCTAGTCCATGTAACATAGAGCATGAAATAAGTGGGCACCAATAGTAGATAAACCTAACACAATAAAAAGAATACTCAAGCATCATCGTTGAATAAATTTTATTAGAAAGCATGTACTCCAAAATCTCCAGTTAATCATCATTAGAGAAGAGCCTGGAGTTAGTTTTGGAACTCACCCAACATTTAGCTAACATAACTTGTGCCTTTCCCCTGTCAGCCCTTCAGCTACTTGTAAAGCCCACAAACTTTGGGCTAGGATGATCTTAATTGTCAAAAGCCTTGTGAACTTAAAATTGTAGAAATCAAGAGTAATTGGGCCATGTGAGGTGACCTCAAGTGTACCCCTTGGCAACATTGAAACATTAGCACACTACTTCAGAAACAAAAATATTCTGCAATTCTTAAGGTCCTATTTGTATGCTTAGAGCAATAATATCATCCAGTCACTTGACCAAAAATATGATTAAATCACATATACTGCAAACAAATAAGAGGCCCATAAATCACTACTGAAGACCTGCAGGCCAAATGTAAACACCAAGGGCAATGACAGTTTTGGATAACGTAGAGTGGATGTAGTGCATTGATGACTCAAAACTTAGGTTTAGGAACAAGTACTACCTACAAAAGAAATGGAAGGGCGGGGAAGGAGGAGAGGAATTGCTTTATGTTCTTGTCCTATGGCATTAGATCAGAAAATCATCCTTTCCTTTCATTTGTTTTGGTTATTATTTATTATTTTTTTATTTTTGCTAAATGAATGAACTACAGCAAGGGAAAAATTTGAAAAACTAAAAGCAAGCAGAACCAAAACGAAAAGCATCAAAACTGAACAAGCAAAATATCCAGCCTTGCTACTTCTCTTACTCCCATTAGTAATTCCATTGAATTCAGCTCTCTTGGGTGGCATATTCAAAAACCCTGACTAGCCAATTCACGAGCCACTTTATTCCCCTGATGGAGGCCTATAGTCTTAAGTTATCATGATTTGACAACATTCCTTGAATATCTGTAGCACAACCTTGATCTTCCAATTAACATCAATAGTGGAGATACAGGAGAATATCATTGAGGAAGAATCACTTTCAATACTACCCTAGCTCATGCTACAGCTATTCGAGCCATTTGCCAATCCAGCCTCTGCTGCCAGAGGTGGAAAGGCCTTATCAAACCAGCCACTGCCCTACCTCTCATGTTTCTATTCATCAAAATCTGCAGCAAAATTTATGTTAACAAAATCCTTGCTGGGAGGCATCCAAGGTTGGGTGGCAATGCAGAATCCTTTATTCCTGGATAACCTAGGGGTGCTGCTCAAATGTTTGAATTGTAGTTCCTTTATTTCATGAAGAAGACCACAGACATCTATATTGTGGATTCAAGCCTCATTCTACATATGCACCTCCAAATTCTGCTCATTAGAATGGCATCAAATATGATAAAGTGATTTAACTTTGGACTTCAGCTACCCTCAACAAATGAGTGTTTAAAGCAGTGACATCCAGTCTTGTATGGAACTAATCTAACAGGACTCTGTAAATTTCCCACTTGGCGTAATAGATGGTTCTGGCTACAAGGAAAAGCACAAATAAGTACAAAGTTGATTTCTCAGCTTCCCCATGGAGGTAGCAGTTAGTACTCTTTACATGAAATTTAGTAGTCAAAGCTTGGTTGGGATAACATTAGAGACAACTCTCCAAATCATGATTTTTAATCTATCATGAACTTTCAATCCTGAGAGCTTACTGCTAATGAGGTCAAAGTATAAGGTCTTTCAAATAAAAGAATAGGCATTTTTAATATTTGATCTATTGTTGGTTAAAATTCTCCTTCAACATTCCAAGGTTCCAATGGTGGGTGTTCCAGTCAAGTAAAGATGAAACTTTAGCAGGCGTAGAATTCCAGAAAGAGCTTACTGCTAATGTATGTTAGGTTTGAAATTCACTATCCTGAACAACCTTAAAAGCACTCTGATTAATCAGCTGTCTACATTTTCAATTTGATTTCCCATATAGAAGAATCCTTTCCTCCATCAAGAAACTAGATTCCCTGAATTGGCCCTTTGTATTTTTCCCATTG
Source organism: Diospyros kaki (assembly GCA_036245055.1). Taxonomy (NCBI): domain Eukaryota; kingdom Viridiplantae; phylum Streptophyta; class Magnoliopsida; order Ericales; family Ebenaceae; genus Diospyros; species Diospyros kaki. Next base: position 43,588,349 of record BSEG01000016.1, read on the forward strand.
GATGATTCTTACCAAAGCCAGAATCAGCCATATTTTAACAGCATAGTTCTGGCAAAAAGTGCCTTGTTAACAACCTGTTCAAATTTTCCTAAATACAAAACCATCAGCCTCCTTAGGTCAACACAAATAATCCCTAGTCCTCAAGTGGCAGGTTCTCTTCTGATCACCATGACACACCCAAAATCACAAACCTTCTTGCCTGTTGCTTCAAACATAGTAGAAGATCATTTCAAGACACACACACAATAAGTTGGCAGTGATGTTCCTATTCCAAGCATTTTAGCTTTTCAAGTCTCTCCACAATATTGCTGAAAGCCTGTATTTAGATATCCCAATGGTTATTAACAAATCCTAGATAGACAGCATTACCTTTACCCTTGTTTGGGTACAGTTCCACACACCAACTATAGTGAATATTGAGCCATTCTTAGTGAAGAATATTACTAATTTTTGTCATACTAATTTATGGTTGTGACCAAGTCCCCTATACAACCCTAAGCATCAACATAAAGCCTTATTGTCCTGGGGGCTTGCCTGCATAATACAAGGTGGTTCTTAGCAAGCATCAGAGGTAGACAGCCGGGCATCCGCTGACTACTCTTGTTCAGTGAATACTTTCTTTTTCTTCAGCATATAAAAGGATTCTTAGTAGTACTTCACTACAAATTATAGAAGGAAAAGGGCACAAAGGATCTCCATGTCCTAGTCCTCTCTACGGTTTGAATTTCCCACTTGGCCCTCCATTAAGTACTATGGAGATATGGAGTAGAAATAGGTAAATTGTTCTATTTACTTTACAAACTTTCCAGGAAATTGTAAAGAATCCAAGATTTTCAAAATAAATGACAACTTCTGATATGTTAAGTTGTTGTAGCTACATAAACTCTTCCACAAAGTCCCACTAATATAATCTGTTGAGCCAACCTGCATAAGTTGAGCATAAGATAATCCTGAGGCATATTTTAGTGATGAACAAACCCTTACAAGTGAAGGAATAATGGCTTTCTGTTGATAAAATTGAAGTTGCGCCCTATGGAGACTTTCAGTTGCAGCATTAGTCACTTGGGGAATCGCATGAAGAAAATGGGCAACCTATCAGTTGACTGTTCAAAGCATCAGTCAGTGAATTAGATTCTGGACACCATCATGCGCTGCATCAGTCACCTGAATGATTGACTGAAGGAGCATAATACAACACAAGCTAATGGACCAAGGATTAGTGATGAAAATTTCATTTTGGACTTCATCAGGCACCACTCAACCGCCTGTTGGATTGCTTCAATTTTAGATTTTGGACTTACTCAGCTGATTGCTCAGTCACCTGAGGTTTCATCTGTTGATAGCTTTTTGATTCTAGAAAACCTTAGCCTGTACTATGGGACAAGAACAATTGAAGCATCAACCACCTGTTAAGGTGCCTGATCCAGCAGGCAAAAGCATCAGCTGCTCGCTTGGAATGAAAATTCAAATTCATTTGATGTCATCTACCCACTAAAATGATTTAATGCAAGGTCAGGTGAATGTTGGAGGTTGAAAACATCTAAAATTTCAGAACTCATATATATAGGCAAGTATTGCAGAAGAGAAGTGCATTCAATTCAAAATCTCTCTAAGTTCATTCGTGAATTAAAGCATTTACTGAGCATATTGAATAATTTACAAAAAAGGAAGGTATAAGAACCTAAGGAACTCATTTCTTGACTCAACCTCCTCAAGAGAGCAACAATATGAAGCTATTGCAACTTCAAGTCAGAGATATCTCAATGGCATCTTCAGCTACAATTATCATTCAAAGAGATACATCTCTAGAATTGATTTGTAAAGTATAATCCTTACTTATATCATTGTACTAAAACATCACCCCCATGGAAGTGTGTAAAGGCAAGCAGCAACTTGCTCAAAAGTGTGGTTCTTGGTGAGCCAAGGAAAACCAAAGGTAAAGGTCTTTGGTGAGCCCATGAAAATCTAGTGAAAGGGTCTATGGAGCATAGTTATCAAAGGCGCGCCTAGGCGCCAGTTTGGCGCCTTGCCTGGGCCGAGGCGAGGCGGTTTTGGCGAGACCCTCGCCTTGCGCGCCTAGGCGCTGGGGCGTGAGGCGCGCCTCATGAAACTGTTTTTAATTTAAAACTTGGGCAGCTCAATTCCTCCCCTCTTCTTGGTTCTAGCATGTATACATTACAACCTACAACTTATTTACATTTCTTTAGTTTAAGTAAATGTCCACATTTTCTTTTATTTATATTTTACCTTCCATTTATTTTAATACATAAATGTAAATAAGAAAGTACTCCCCATTTGGATTCAATAAAAATATCTAAAAAATCAAAATCCATAACAATAAGAAAATAGAATTTTGGTTTTAGTACAAACTCAGGATTTAGCGATTTTACCACCCCCAAAATACATACCTACTATTTCTTGAAAAATTCATTAAAAATCATTTTAACAACAATGAATATTAGCTATCAAAATACCGGGAGATAGTTTTTCAAAATGAAAACATTTTTTTATATGTCTCCTTATAATGTGCTAATCTTCCAGACTTAGAAAAAATGCGCTAATCTTTCAGACTTAGAAAAATATCATTTTTCAAAATGAAAACATTTTCTTGATTGTGGACTTATAGTGTTTATTGATTGTGGAGACTACTAAAGCTTGTTCAAAATGTCCTCCATCAGTAAAATAAGAGATTGGAGAGTACATGCAAAAGAAGAAAAATAACAGGGATGAGCAAAATATGGCACCGAAAGATGATGATTTTCAATTTGGTGAAGGGTATGATGATGATGATGATGATTAAAACTTCTTTATTGATTGTGAACTTGTAGTGTTTATATGTTTGTTTAGAACTTTGCATGATGATTGATACTTGTTTGAGTTTGAGACTTTAAGTTTGAACTTTGATGATGTTTATAGTTTAGAAATTGCATGATGAATGAATCAACTTTGATGTTGTTAGTTTAGTATTTGAAGATAATGAATCATTAATGATATGCATGTGTTATTATTGATAATTTGATAGTTTTTTATGATTTTACAAAATTTTGAGTTTTTTTTCTAAAAGGTGAGCCTCGCTTCGCAAAGGCGCGCCTCGCCTCGTGCGTATCGCGTCTCAGGCTCCAGGACCTTTTGCGCCTCGCGCCTTTCAGAACTATGTTGTGGAGCAAACCTGACCCTATTGATGTGTTTATTTAATAGAAGTCAAAGTGTATTGCTTTCAGAAATGAACATAGTAGGTGCCCCTCAGGCTGAAGGGGCAAACCACTATCAATATTGTGCCTTTTTTGTTGTGTGTTGTTTATTACTTGCTGCCTTATGCTTGCTTGCATCATTTATCATTCTTGTGCACAAGTTTGTTTGTTTTTTTTTTCACTACTAAGTATATATATCATTTTATACAAATCACAACAACTAAAATTTAGGGAAAATGTAAAATCTCATAAAAAAGTTTCTAAGACTCAATCCACCCCCTCCTCTTTTGAGTCCTCACCATAATATAAGGACCATCATAACTCTTCCCATAAAACTGTCACGCACATCAATTCATAGAATAAAAAGGGCAAAAAACAAAAAGACTTGTTAGAAATTGCAAAGTTCCATTATTAACATCATCTCTTCTTGAAGCATATCATTAGGGTTTTTGTTATCATAATTGCTGCAATTGATGTTTTTCTTTGTGTTAATTAAGATGTAAAGGGCATCCTTAATTCACTTAGCTTCCCCTTTTTGCTTGTGGGGATCAGGGAAGGGTAGTTTTTGTTCGTGTTTCTTAAAAAATGCTCGAAGTATCTGTTGTATGCTCACTTGCTAATTAGTACTGAATCACAAAACAAAACAATACATTACCTGCCACTCTTCAAAGCCCTGCAAGCTTTCAGGGTTCAATTTCTTGATGGCCACAAGCATTCCAGCCCCAAGTTTGGAGGGCGCAAGCGTCTTTTCATCCACCCATCCCTTGTACACTGTCCCAAAACCCCCAATCCCCAAAACCATATCCGATTTGAAATTCCGCGTCGCAGTCTTCAAATCCGCAACGCTGTAAACCTTCAAATTGGGCGCCGGCAGTATTTCTCCAGTCAAACAGGCATCATCGCTCGCCGCCGCCGCCGAGAACTGGCTTTGGCCGGCGCTGCTGCTCGTCGTCGCCGACAACACGCCGCCATTGCTGTAGCCGTTAGACGTCCCTGCAGCACATAAATTTGCGGAATAGGATGACAATCGACCCTTATTGAGTAAATTTCCAAGACTTCCGGTGTCATTTGTGTCGAAATTAATTTCGAAGAACCCTAGTCTTGACTTGAACACAGCAACAAAGACCAAAACCAAATCAAGCTATAGAGCATGAGAAATCAGAAGAAATTGCTGGTACCTGGAGTGGAGGGCGGAATTGTGGTGCTGGGATCAGGATCAGAATTACCAGGCTGACGTCCCACGCAATTGCCCATCTTCAATCTTTATGTTCTTCTTGTTGATGGGTTAGTAGTTATCAACAATAACAACATTAACATGGCCTGAAGTTAGACCCAAATTAACTAATCTTCTCAGACAGAGAGAGAGAGAGTTGAAGAAGGAAAGAGTATGGTGGGGACAACTTTGATTCCTCTTCTTCTTCTTCTTCGTTCGTCCTCCTCCTCTTCCCGTCGGCACAAACTAGAGGACTACTAAGCAGTAGGACCCATTTCCATTTGGACTTTTCAACAGTCCCCGCAGAGGAAAATTATCTCTTGACATTCAGAGTTCACATTTGTTGTCGTCTTCCAGATCAACTAAACAACTTTATAAATATATTTCCATTACCAACACCTCATCACAACATGTAATTCATTAATTTAACCGAAACCCAGAAGACCTTTTCCTCCTTTATGCTCTTCTGCCTTTCCATGAAAAGGAATCTGTTTTGTTGTGGCATCGCCGTGGGCGTCCACTGTCCAGTTGGCGCTTTGTCTCTATTTCTTGCTTCGTTTTATATGCCCAACCATGGCTACTTATACGAGGAGACTACTTAATGTTAACGAACTTACTTTTTAAAAATTTAAAATGAATAGGATAATATTATATTAATATAATAATATTAAAATATTTTTTAAATTAAGAAATAAAATAATTAAGATAAGATTGAAAAATATTTTAAGATTTTTATCTTAAATTATTTAGAATGTATTGAGAAATATATGTGTTTTTTTAATCAATAAAATTTAAGATAAATTTATCTAGAGGAGTAAAAGATAAATTTATCTAGATAATCTAAGATAAGAAATTACGTGACTTTTTTTTTAATGGTTATCAGATAAATTTAACAAATACAATGAAAAACATATTTGTTAGGAATATTTTTTATATCTCACTTTTTTCAACTCATATCTTGATTAACAAACACTATTTAAATGTGTTATTTTTGTTTATAAAATGCAAATGCATAAATTTACCATTCAAGTTTTATCTTCTTTTTTTTTTTTATTATCATGGTACTCTCAACTTTGTTTGATTTCAATTACACTCTTGAAGTAGCCAATTTTACACGACATGAATATTTGGTCAACGTGGTTCACAATGCGTGATGTGCACTCACTTGGTAAAGAGTGATGAATTATTAGCATTAACGATGTAAATTTTATTTGTATTAAAAAATCTAAAATCAAAAGAAGAGGTAAATTTAATTTCTCTCCCTCTCTTTCCTTTTCTTAAACAAACCCTCTCTAAAAAATCAAAATACTCTCACAAAAACTAGAAGAATCAAGTAAATCCCCAACCCAATTCCCAGTCCACATTGTCATGGTCATAGTCATAGTCATATTTGTTGGAAGAGAAAGCAAAAGCAATATTATTAGATTGGAAGTTTCGAAACTAAAATGAAGATAGTGCCTAAATTTTGAATTCCATTCCTATTAACATTGAAAATAGATTGTATGATCAATACAAACTTCAAGCAAAAGATCTCAAGTTATCAAAAGTATGTGAATATTAGCCGTAATTTCAAAACTGGCCAAGTGTATATATAGCACGAAATTGGCTATTTCATGGATGCAATAGAAACCAAATAAAGTTTAAAATATCATAATAAAAAAAATGTGAAAATTGAAGGAAGAATTTATGCTATATTAACTAGTTCAGGTGTATCTTTAGAACCAAGTAAACTCAAATATGCGACGATCAAAAAAATAAAATTTGAGGGATAAATTTATGCATTTCCCCTGCATAAACACACTAGTGTTTATGTTCATCCCTAAGGTTAAGGTTTTGTTTGGATTGAGAGATTGGAGTAGGAACGAAAGGTATGACTAGATAGAGGATCACCTTTTAAATTGGGAGTCAGCTGGGGAATACTTGTATTTTTTGATTCAAACCTTTCTTTTTCTTTTACTTTTACTTTTAACTTCTAAATAAGAGAAAGAAGCTTTTCTTTTTCTTCATCCTCGTTGAACATTCAATTAACTTTCTTTTCTTTGTTTTTTTCTAAATAAACTTTCACTTTTTCTTTCTTTCAAAACTCCCAAACATAACCTGAACAATCCGCTACACACGTTTGAGAGCTTGAAATATCACAAAATTATGAATTCAATTCTATATCTGTATGAAACTGTATAATCGATCATATATGTTTGATAGATCAGAACCAGGGCTTCGACTTGCCTTGAATTCATCCGTTATCAAGATCAAGATATAAATAAATTATGAGTTTTAAATAGAATGAGATAATCTATGTTGAAGGTTATTTGTGTACTAAGAACTCCTCAAATTTCTTATATTATTAACAAAAAAAAAAAAAAAAACTCTCAAACATAACCTAAGGGATATGAAAAAGTTTAAATTCATAAGCTCATATTTTCTATGAAGTGTAAGTTACTACTTAAAGTACCTTAAAGGACAGTGCAATATACTTTGTTTTAAATAAAAATTACATTTTGGTGTCGCGAAACTCTATTAATAAAGTATTTTATTAAAATATTTTATATATCTTATTTAAAATTAAAAAATAATCACATTAATAAGATCTGGACTCGTGATCTTTATTTAAAAGTTTTTGCTTAAAAAAAGTTTAAAAAAAAATTGTGACCATGGAATGTCACCCAATGAATTTTTATTTAAATTTTTTATTTTTTTTTACACTTACATAACACAGATCGCCTTTCTATTTTTTTTTAAAAAAAAAATATGCGTAAAAAGTATTTTCAATGCACAAAACTCTTTATCTTAAGAGAGTCTGAAAATAATCGTAATTGCATGTATAAAAATAGTATTTCATAATCTGGTGTACCGATATATTTATTAATACTAAAAACACGTAACATGTGTTTAGTTAATATTTTCGTTATAGATATACAAAACGACAAATTATAATATGATCTTTAGAAGTTATTATTCTCGTAAAAAATTATTGTGCTCTTTGAGGGATTTGCTTTAGATTTTTAAAATAATAAAATAACATTTTGTCAAATACAATATTTTTAAAAAAGTAAATAAAAAACTAATTTTATTTTAGAAGCACGACAATATCAAACCAAGCTTATATATATCATCATATCTAATAAAATTAAGTCTTAGATTAACCATTTTGAATAGTACACACGGTCTATTGCATACACTCAGAGTTTGAAATATCACGAGATCATGAGTTTTAATTTGTCTTCATACAAGATTGTGTAATTGTCTGTATTTATTTAAAGAGTCAAACTCTTGAGATTCGACTCATGATAAACGTATTTATTCACTTAGGATTATAGAGTAGATGGATTGTGAATTTTAAAATGGTAAAATAGGTTTGAGTCAAAACCTATCTATGATCCAGGAATTTCTCGAATTTTTCATATTATCAAAAAAAAATTTAAAAGTTATATAAATATATATGTATATTCAAATTGTTGAAGACAACTTGTGGAATAGTAAAGAAAATAAGAAAAGAAACGTGGGAAATAGATTATTCATTATAATATGTAACATTGACCAGTTGACAATAGAAATGTTCTCTCTCCTCTGCCAACACTACCTTTTTGAGGACCACTATTTTTGCCCATCTTGACCGTTATGCATTCATTTTAGTCCATAGAATTAAGATTTTATACTTAAAGTCATAAGTTATACTTTAAATTTTTTTTACCAATTTTCAACAAAGAAGAAAAAACTTAGCAATGAATTCTTTCACTGTTGGGTTCCTGGCAATAGGTCTTGGCGATGGTCACTAGCAGTTGCAATCATTGCTGTTAAACTCTCAATTTTATAGGTATAATTTTATAATTTTTTACATTAAAATTTTTTATGATTTTATAATTTTAAAGTTAAATTACACTCGATTTTACAATTTTACATGTCAAATACTCTCTTACGATTTTACGATTTTAACAACCTTGATTTTACGATTTTAACAACCTTGATTGCAATGCATCTACCTATGATATATAAAAACTTCTTAGAAACATTATTTTAACGTTTTCAAAATATTTGTATTTTTAAAAAGTCAACAAATATTTATGAGTTATTTTTATAATTTTAATTTTTTTTATAATTATTTTATAATATTAAAAAATATCAAAAATTTAAAAACGCATTTCTACTTACGAATAAAGATGATTTTTTTACATTTCTAATTCAAAATTTTATTTTTTTTCTAGAATTTATTTTTAAAATTTATTTGAATGTATTATGAAATTTATATACTTTTTAAATTTTTTATAATTTTTACACATTTTCCTCGCGTTTTTATTTCTTACTTTTTTAAAAAAAAAAAAAGGATTTTCTGATTTTCTTTTTGCTTCCTATTTATTTTTCATTTTCATTTATGTACAACTCCAGTATCTATTATATCATAATTTTTTGATAAAATTTTTAACGTTAGAATAAAGTGTAATAAAATTAAAATGTAATAATTATTACGGGACAAATTAAAACACAAATATTAAAAATTATTTGTCCTTTTGATTGACTATTTCTATTTTGACCCTTCCTATGATTAGGACCATTTCTTGACCTTATCATGATTGCATAACGTGTCTTCTTTATATAATTATTATTTAATACATATGATTACTGTAATTGCTAACGGTATTATTATTCTTAAACCTTAACATTAGTGTTTTAATAGAAAATTTGGGGCTTTTCCCTGGCAATAGCAAGTCAACGACCTTGACCGTAGGAATTAGAAAGAACAGATAGGAATTTGGTGAAGACTTCCTGGGAACTACAATACAAATATCTCGACTATATTTTTTAATTAGTAAAAAATTAAAATAACAAATAAAAACTTATGCGTAAACTGATTTTTAAAGAGATTTTAAATTTGTCAAGCGTCATAGGATAGTGAACAAACAGAATATCAAAATCAATTTTATAACATCCACGTAGGATTCACGTAAGATCACAATCGAATGACATATTGATAGAACGTGATTTGATGAAAAAACATAAACTCATTATATGAATAATTTGTTAAAAAAAAATGAGAAAAACTTAATCCTAAAACCCAACTACTAGGGTTGTAGTCTAGTGGCATAGGTAGTTGCATTAGTGCGTTGGGAGTCGTTTTTCAAGTGGAAAAGTCTAGAGAGCTCGATGGACTTACCGACCTAATTATCGAAATTTGACAAAAAGACGAAATTGTCCTTGCCCACTTTGCAAATTTGCAAAGTGGGCCATTGTTGTTCTTTCATTGCTCGCTTGTCTCCCTTCCATGGTTGTCGCCTCCCTGCCATGCTGTCCTCGCCTCGCTGTCATCGCCTCGTTGACCGTTGTTGCATCTTGAACATGCAGTGACGGTCGGACGACAAGGCGACAGTGGCATGACAGCGAGACATGATGGCGAGACGACGGCCATGGAAGGGAGACAAGCAAGCAGGGAGAGAGCAATAGTGGCCCACTTTGTAAATTTGCAAAGTGGGCAGGGGTAATTTCGTCTTTTTGCCCCCTTTCTGTAAGACGCTCAATAAACCGTCGGGCCTATAGAATGACTATTTTCAAGTTTAGTGAACTTAAGACGGATCATTTAGGTCTCTTGCAGTCTCTCACTATTATCAACTGAAGCATAATAAGAGTTACTGTTAATATAGATAACCTCATTTAATAAGTAAAAACTCACTGAACCTAACCTTGTGAATGGAGCAAAAACTAAGTCTAATCTCAAATTATCCCTTAAAATTGTGAAACCTCACTACACTCCAACTTACAACCTCATTAAAATGTATCATTTAATATTCCACCACAATCTGAATGGCAAACATATAAACAGGTTGCTTCATTAGTGAATGAAGATAAACCATGTTCCTGTATGATGGCTGATCAGAAAGGAGTTTATGGGGCTGTTTTGATGGCGAGAAAATGCAATCCCAATCATGCATCCAACCCAAGCAGGTGTCCTCTCTTTAGCCAGTGAACAAGTCAAACTCATTGCCTTCAACCATTCTAGAGTCAACATGTTTAACCCTTTTCATGGTTGGAGCAAAATATAATAAAAATAAATAAATAAGTCAACGTTTGACGGGTTTGGGGGGGAATAATGTCAATCCAAAGTTCTAGCTATTGACTTCTTCCTTGAGGTTTCTGCCTGATTTAATGGATGCCAATTGCCAAACACATCTTCAAGAGTCATATTTAGCGTGTTTAAAATCATCGGTTGGGGCCCTCTACACTACCCTAAGTTTCTACATGACTACATCTGTATCTAAAATTACACCTCTGCTACAAATTTTTTATTTTTTGTTAAATTTAGTGGATTCATATAAACTCTAAATCACTTAGTATAAAAATTAACTTAAACCCTATAATTGAGTAATTTTGAAGTTCATGTTAATGTATGTCACGTCAACTTCCATTAATAGAATTTGACAAAAAATTAAAAGAGAGTGACTGAGTTTTAACAAAAATTAGAGGAGATTAACCCATTAGTAATAAAGCGCAAATTTCAGGGACTAATGACATAATTTACCTCCCATATTATACAAGGCCTACCCTATGACAGAAGGAAAAGAGAGAGAGAAAGGAAAGGAAAGGAAAAGAAAAGAAAAGTAACTAGTTCTTGAGATGTTAATACCTAAAGGAGCTGTATTTCAGGGAGATTCTGAACCTCACGAGCCCTAATTTTGTGCCTTTTCTTGAATATGTCCTGCCTGAATTTCTTGGTCTCCCATTGAATCTCCATGAAGGGCTTCTTCTCAATGCTTTCTTTCTCATCTTCCAGCATTCTTTGCCTCTTTGCTGCTGCCATGGCTGCATCTTCATCCTCCTGCTGTTGCTGCTCTACTTCTGCCTACACACATACCTTCTTATAAGTAAATGAGTAAATTACATTCAACTCGACACCCTGAGGCTTCGCTAAATTACAGTGTGTAACCCTACTTTCTAGAATATTTACACCAAAAAAACTCCCTACTTTTTAGAAATTATATTGACATCCCTTCATTAAATGGACGTTGGGAAATCCGTACATGTATGGAAAACTTTAGGGATACCCGTGTAACACAAATCTAGCAGGAAGGCATAACTTAATACAAGTTTTGAACAATGTGGGCAGTCCGTGTAATTTTCAAGGCAGGGGGAGAGAGGTACTCCCTATATTTATGTAAAAACTCAGGGGAGCATGAGGTACTTCACCTAAGTAAATTCCTAGGGTGAAGGATATATTTCCTCTCCGGGACCAACACAACCAAGCACTATATATATACCCGGAATAGCTAAAAATGTACCGCTGCAACCGGGCAAAAATCCATCAAATCCATGGCCACTCGGGTGGTCTTGCACTCTTGTACTTTCTGACATTCAAAACTAACTGTTCTCCTGCGCTTGATGACCGCAGACCCTGAATCTACAAAATGCTGTCATAGAAATTCACTAAGACTTCAAATATCAATTGTCAACTCCACAATACAAGACTCGTTTTGGTAGATCCACTAAGACTTCAATCTTTTTCAGAGGGAACGCAGCTTCAGTGCTAAGAATGTTTCTCAAGATTCCCTTGGAATATCTCCTCGATGTTTTTGACCTTGACTCTCTAGTCTCTTATCAAGCTAGGATACCGTGTCCAACTTAGAGGAAGAAAGAATCTAACCAACAGACTATCTTCCGTCAGAGATCAATAATTAGCTCAAAATGGCCTGCAACTGCGAGGGCCAGTAAAGGCCTCTGGACAGAACAATGCTGGATTGAGGCTTCAACAAGGTTATAGAGACTGCTCTCTGATCAACAGCCTACAGGCCATATCCATTGATAGGTTTACTGAAATTTATACTTCTAGATGAATATGAGTTCTTCCATGCAAGGATATAGGAGTGCAACTCAACTCTTTTAACTCCAGTAGGATGTTAATAAAGTGTCTCTTCTTTTTTCCTCAGGATAAAGGTCATAGCACAATGTTGCTGGTTCGTTAAGTCATTCTTACAAGTAAATACATTTTCCTTCTTTAGCTGACATGTGCCGATATTAAGTACTATATGAAAAACATGCACTTGAAGAAAAAAAAAAACAGAAATGCACACAATATACTCTTGTGCACCTGGCTTGTAGTGAAGCACGTGTATAAACAACAGGAGGAGATAGACTGGGATGTAACATGCTGAATACATCTTAAAGCATCTGAAAAGTGCATCAGAATTTGTTTTCTAGGTGAAAATACAGAAAGGCAGGCTGTAAAATAAATATGATATACAAGCAAATTAAAAGACTACACAAAACATGGTGTCTCTGGCAGCAAAAGTCAAAATAAGTGGGGAGGAGAGAAGGAAATGTACACACCTGCAGATCATGAATCAGACTGTCAAGGGATTTGATCTTCCTATGTGGCCAACGAGGAATTCCAAATTCTCTGCATTTTTTCTTGAGTACTGTAAGTCCAACTTTCAAATTTTTTGAAGCTTCTGCTATGGGAAGATCAAAATATTTGGAAAGATCAGCTAAAGCAAGTCTTCCAATCTCTTCAGTAGATGCCCTTTTTTCCTTCTTCTGCACAGTACCTGCAACCTTACTCCCAATATATGAGATACAAGTCAATCATGGTATAAAAGTAAATGGAAACAGGCATTAAAGAAAATTATTACTCTTGTTTCAAGAAGGATTGCATCATAGGATTTACAATGTAACAAAAATGTTAAAAGGCAGGAACCTAGCTAGGCTTGATTCTTCTGTCCCACACACCACCGCCACAACATACCAAGCCTTTATTATCCCACTATGTGGTGTTCTTCTGTCCTACACACCCAAAAAAAAAAAAATCATTTGTCCTTCAGTTTTACATAAGGTGACAATCAAGATAGCTTCCCTTCATAGCATGGTTACTGCAAATTTTGTTGTCAGGAGAAAATATCAAAAATTTGTTGTAACCCATCAAAATGGGGTAGGGTATCCCATGGATGAACATATAAGCTCTCTAGCATCATATATCCCTTTGCTTGAAATTTTTAACAGAAACCCACTTATTAATAAGTCTGCTGAAGTTTTTGTATTGAACTCATCTAAATAAAGCTCCAACACAACTGCTTGAACAGGCTAAACACCACGGTTTTAACCCCGTTTTGCCAAAATGCAGAACACCCCAGCTGTGAAAGAAAATCATCGGTTTCTAGGATTAGCAAGGTTGTTTTAAAATAGGGTAAATTTCCCCCACACCCCTTGTGGTTTGGGCCTTTTGCCTAGATGCCTCCTGTGGTTTGTTTTTGGCCATAGAGATCCCTAAACTCTTCCTTTATTACCAGAACACCCCCTCTGTTAGTTTTTAGCATAGATGGCATTAATTAAAATTAAATTAGGTTAAATTTAATCAAATTTTCACTAATCTCTCCTTAATTAAACAAAAATAAAATAAAATAAAAGAAGAAGGGAGAAGAAGCAGCGGTTACTGGCAGCATAGCCACTGCCAGCAATTGCTGTGAGGGAGATCTCCACAATTGCTGGGTTACTGCAAAGAAGAGAATCCACCAATGGGTTCTTCCAACCCTATGGATCCACTCAAATCCAACAAGAAAATCAAAATACATGCACCATTATTAAGTTTCTTATATTGTTATTGGTGTGATATACATGCACCATTATGCTTGTCATTACATCAAAAAACAAATTAGTGAGTTTCTTATTTTATCATTGCATCGATTTCAAAACTCTAGCTTCAGATTGTTTTTTGTTTCATCCTCATATATTCTTTTTTAATTTTGTAAGACATATTTGCTTTAAATTAGGGTTGGTCAGGGTTTGCAATCCTGATATCACTATTTTAGCCTTCTTACACAAATGAAATATGAATAAGACATTTATTCCTCATTACAAAAGGGAACTGTGTTTGAGGTACACATATTAAAGGATTTAAAAGCCAAAAAAAGTACTTAGTACTTGCAGTTATTAGAAAGGGGGAGGTATTTAGCTTAACCTGATGCTTCTTTACTTTCTTCATCATCTGATTCTGGATAAGGAAGAGAGTTGAGATCCAGAGAAATGAGATGCTGGCTCCTTAACTGAGACCCTCCAGCATTGTTGACACTAGCTTCCCTGGGTGGAATTTGCAGTTGGTCCCCGCCTTCCATTATGGGGTTGAACTGGAAAATGATTTGAAGGTCATTGGCCAGTGTTGGTACTGAAGCCAGCTTAGGATTTCTGGAAGGTAAAATGAATACCTCTCAGCAAAAGAAAGAAAGAATATCATATAGGAGCTGGCAATCACATGTCAACATTAATGGTAAGATTCAGTAATTAAATAAAGATCACTTCAATATATTTTAAATAGAAATTTGAAGCTATCAGAGGATATGTTGAGCATATCAACAAAATTTAAGATCATCACGGCATCTTTATTGGATAAACAAGCATGAAATGCAACTTAAAGAAAACCTTAAATGACTTCAACACCAAGCAGAAAATGTGAACCCAAGAAGAATCTGCAGCATTCTGTGATCTTTGGATTAGTTACTTTTGGGAATTCAAATATCAAACCACCTCCTGATCTGAATACACAAAAAGTCCTAATATAACAAATAATGTTGCCAATTATGAAAGGCAAAAATCAAAGCATGGTATCTAGGTCTTAGGTATCAGTGCTTTCCATCAGACAACTTCTCCCTAGAAAAAGCAACAGTCTTCCCTCTTGGCAAAGGACAGCTCCTATCCCCACATGCAATGCTTCAAACTCCCCAACCAAAAGCTTTCCAAAATTGACAGCACTAGAATAGGTGCTTGAATCATGGTTATCTTGATATATTTAAAAGCCTCTTTTTTTGCCTTCTTAGTCCATGTAAATGTCTTGCCTTTCAAGGATTCCATGATAGGACTCAAGATTGCACGTAAGTTGTGAATAAACATCTGGTAAAAAGGAGCCAAACCATGAAAACTATTAACCTCTTCAATGGACCTAAGTGTAGGCCACTTAGTTATGGCTTTAACTTTGTCAGGATTCGCTTCAAACCCTCAGCTAAAACAATAAAACCCAAGAACACAACATGGTAGCACAAAAGGGAGCATTTTTGTAAGTTAACATCAAGCTTCTCACCTCTAAGACCCTCCATGACTTTTCTAACATGATGTATGCTCATTCTTGCTGCAGTAGTAACAATTAATATATAAATAAATGATGAGAAAACAATCTAGGAAAGGTCTCAATGCCTCAATCATCATGTGCATAAAAGTGCTCAGGACATTGGAAGGGCCACAAGCTATTTGGAGTTTTAAAAAGTTGTCTTCCATTATCCCCACTCCTAAGCCAGATTTGATGAAATGCTTCTCAAATCAATCATATAGAATATCACTAATGAACTTATAAGTTGGTCAACATTTCATTTAGCCCTGGAATTGGGAATTTGTACTTTATTGATCACTGGAATGTCCACACACATTCCCTGAACCATCCTTCTTTTCAGCAAGTAATGCATGCATGACACAAAGACTTTTACTCCCTCGAACTCGAACCAACCCTCTAGTAATTAGGTATTCCAATGGTAACGCATTTCAGCCCTATGCTTTGGTGGCATTTGAAGCTTGGTTAAGTAAGGCAGCCCCTAGAATTAGATCAATTGCATAATGAATGTCTTTCACTGATGGTAACTGTGAAACATAGGAAGAAAACCTAGCTTTTAGTATGAATATACCACTCTCATTAATTCATAGGCTATACACATGTATATATAGACAAATACAATGGGCCATGGGCCATGGGCAATGGACTCTAACATAGGATTAACCCTAGACTATAATCATATAACTCAACACTCCCTCTCAAGCTGGAGCATATATATTATATGCACCAAGTTTGCTACAAATATACTCAATTCGAGGACCTCTGAGAGACTTAGTGAAGACATCTGCTAACTGGTCATTGGAATTGACGAAATCTGTGGTAATACAGCCAGATAAAATCTTCTCTCGGATGAAGTGACAATCTATCTCGATATGTTTGGTCCTCTCATGAAAGACTGGATTGGAAGCAATATGTAATGCAACTTGATTGTCGCAAATTAATCTCATCTGTAATATCTCCCCAAACTTGAGCTCCTAAAGCAATTGTTTTAACCAGATAAATTCACACGTTGCCAAGGCCATAGCACGATATTTTGCTTCTGCACTCGACCTAGCAACAACCTCCTGCTTCTTACTTTTCCAAGATACTAGATTTCCTCCAACCAGAACACAATATCCTGACATAAATCGTCTATCAGAAGGAGAACCTACCCAATCAGCATCAGAATATCTGACTACCTAAGTATGACCTCTGTTCTCATACAATAGTCTTCTACCTGGAGCTCCCTTAATATACCTGAGAATCCAGACTACCACATCCCAGTGGCTATCGCAAGGAGATTGTAAAAACTGACTGAGAAAGAAATATCTGGGCGAGTGATAGTGAGATAATTAAGTTTTCCGACTAGCCTGCGATATCTTCCAGGATCATTAAGAGACTCCCCCTGTCCTGGTAAGAGCTTGACATTAGGGTCCATAGGAGAATCTATAGGTTTACAATCAAGCATCTCAGTTTCTTCCAGAATGTCTAACACATACTTTCGTTAAGAGATAACAATACCAGAACTGGACTGAGCAACTTCTATGCCAAGGAAGTATTTAAGTAACCCCAAGTCCTTAGTCTGAAAATGATGGAAAAGATGTTTCTTCAACTGAATAATACCATCATGATCATCACCTGTAATAACAATATCATCCACATAGACAACCACGTATATACACCTCTCATGTGATGTGTGTTTATAAAAAACCAAATGATCAGACTCACTACAAGTCATACCAAAATCTTGAGTGACAGCACTGAAACGACTTAACCAAGCTCGAGAAGACTGCTTCAACCCATATAGGGAGCAACAGAGTTTACAGACCTGCCCAGACTCCCCCTGAGCAACAAACCCAGGAGGTTGCTCCATATAAATCTCCGCCTGAAGCTCACCATGTAAGAAGGCATTCTTAATATCCAGTTGATACAACGGCCAATAGCGCATAGCTGCTATAGAGAGAAACAAACGCACAGAGGACATCTTAGCAACAGGGGAAAAAGTGTCACCATAGTCAAGGACATAAACCTGAGTATACCCTTTGGCAACCAAACGAGCTTTGAGGCGATCAACCTACCCATCAAGACCCACCTTAACAGTATAGATCCATCAACAGCCGACAAGAGATTTCCCTGGGGGTAAAGGAACCAAATCCCAAGTACCATTGGAATGCAAAACAGTCATCTCATCCACCATTACTTGTCGCCACCCCGGATCAAAAAGTGCCTCACTAACAGTCTTAGGTACTGAAACAGAGGATAAGGAAGACACAAAAGCACGAAAAGGAGACGAGAGACGGTGATAGTTAAGAAAATTAAAAATGGGGTGAGGATTGCGAGAAGAACGGGTACCTTTCCGAAGGGCAATAGGAAGCAGATCCTCAGAAGGCAGGATCGCGGCAGGTGGGGAGACTAGAGCAGGATGTGAGGCAGCAGGAGTCCCTGACGTAGTAGGAGATACAGGAGAAGGTGCAGGAACAACATCTCCACCAGGAGGAGATCGAGGCTGATGACGCCGATGATAAACCTGCAATGGGGTAGAAGAAGGAACAGGGAGAATAGGAGTAGGAGGACTCGTGGGAAAAGGGAGTGCCTCAGAAATGGGTGGATGCGCGAAATGAGGCGAAGAGTAGAAAGGAGACGACTCAAAGAAGGTAACATCTGCCGAAAGAAAATAGCGGCAGGTGTCAGGAGAATAACACCGATAACCCTTCTGAAGGCGAGAGTAAACAAGAAAAATACATTTGATGGACCGAGCAGACAATTTATCTTAACTGGAAGACAGGTTATGGACAAAGCAGGTGCAACCAAAGACACAGGGAGGAAGAATATATAATGGTTGATCAGGAAACAAGAGAGAGTGAGAAATCTGGTGCTGAAGAACTGAGGAGGGCATCCTGTTAATGAGATAGCAAGCAGCAAGGACAGCTTCAACCCAAAAGCGAAAGGGGACATGATGATGAAGAAGAAGAGTTTGAGCAGTTTCAATCAAATGTCTATTTTTACGCTCAGCAACCCCATTCTGCTATGGTGTATATGCACAAGACGACTGATGCAAGATCCCTTAAGAAGACATAAAGGTAGTAAAGGGAATAGAAAAATACTCAGGGGCATTGTCACTGCGCAATACTTGAATAGAGGTATGAAATTGCATTTTGATTTCAGCAAAAAAGGATTCAAAAATTGAGAATAACTCAGAACGATTTTTCATTAAATATAACCATGTGCAACGAGAATAATCGTCGATAAACGTTACAAAATATTGAAAACCCAAAACAGACACGACACGACTAAGACCCCAGACATCATAATGAACTAAAGCAAATGAGGACACAGCCCGATTATTAACATGCTTTGGAAAAGAAGTGCGAGACTATTTTCCAAGTTGACAAGACTCACAATGAAAAGACGACAAACTAGATAAACTGGGGACCATCTTCTAAAACTTAGCCAAACTAGGATGTCCCAAACGATTGTGGAGAAGAGCAGGAGACTCAATCACCGAGCAAGCAACAAGCGATGCAGGAAGGTTGAGATGATAGAGACCCTGCGACTCACATCCGACGCCAATCATCTGTCTCGTATCGCGATCCTGAATAGTAACAGAATGATCATCAAATGTGATAGAATAATTTAAGGCATGCGTAAATTTACTAACAGAGACAAGATTAAAGGGACAATGAGGAAGATAAAGGACAAAATCTAAAGGCAGAGAAGGTAAGGGTTTGGCAGTGCCAATAGCTTTAGCAACTGCTTTGGACCCATTGGCTAATGTTACAGAAGGTAGAGAAATAGAATTAGTAAAATGAGAGAACAAATGGGGATTACCAGAGATATGGTTAGAAGCACCTAAGTCCAGGACCCATGGTCCCAAAGAGGATGACTGAGCGAGACAGGCAGTGGAATCACCAGTGTGGGCAACAGAAGCAACTGTGGATGAGGTTTGCTGGGACGTTTTATACTTGAGATACTCATCATAGTCAGCCCTAGTGAGAAGGACAGATTGCGGTGGATGACCATCAAAGGACTCAGATCGAGAACCATCAGCATGAGCAACATTAACACGAGGAGGGCGGCCATGCAACTTATAACACTGTTCCTTAGTATGCCCCCACTTGTGACAGTAGTTACACTTGGGGCATTTGCCTCGATTACCACGATCTCCTCCATGTTCGCCACTACTCTGAACCTGTGAAGCCATGACTAAATGATTACTTGCAGAAGAGGGAGGCACTGTAGGAACAGAAGAAACTCGAAGAAGATGAGAATACACTTCATCCATAGTAGGTACAGTAGGACTAGCAAGAATCTGATCACGAACAGGAGCAAGCTCAGGACTAATGGCAGCAAGAGTACACACCATGAAGAATTTATCCCGCTGAGCTAGATCCTCTGCAGCAGTCTTACCAGCAGGTAACAAGGAGTTAAAATCAGCTTTAATAGAGGCCATGTGACCAAGAAAATCAAGAAGAGATAAACCCTGTTGTCGTAAACTGAGTAGATTATTAGACACAACTGAATACAAGCGTTAAATGTCATTAGTGTATAACGCCTTGGCCTGAGCCCACAATTCACAGCACGTGGTATAGTTAGTATAAATCGGATGAAGAGATGGATCAATTGACTGCCACAGGAGATTGCACAACAAAGCATCAGCTCTCTGCCACTCAGGTTTATTTGTGATCACATTCTCGGCCTTAGTAGTTAGATGATCCTGTAAACCTTGACCCATACACCATAGTTCAACCGCCTTGGACCAAGAGATATAATTGGAACTGCCCATCAACTTCTCAGTAGCAATGGCTGGAGAAGGAGACAAAATACCAGAGAAGGAGCCAGATTTACTAGTATCAGCCATGTTGGATCAAAGGGAGCCCTACAAGATCAATAAATCTGAAACAAAAGGGTTAAATAATCAAAAAACAAAGGCTGGATGATCCAGCACAGAGAAGAGGCGCGCTAGAGCGACGGCAAATGGCGGATGCCGGTGACCGGCGGCGGCGGCGGAGGATGGAAGCGGATGGCGACGAAACCACCGGGGTTGGGATGGACTAAAGGAGGCAAGTCCAATGGTAAAGACGACGTTGCGATCGGAGCACTGGTGAGAGAGATCGGAGCAAAAATGTCTCTGTGAACAGTGCGAGAGAGGAGGCGCGTGGCGGCAACAACGGCGACGGCGGCGGCGGCGGCTAGGGTTTGTATGATGGTTGTTAGGGTTTGTATTAAAAACTAGGGTTTTATTTTGGCTCTGATACCATGTGAAACATAGGAAGAAAACCTAGCTTTTAGTATGAATATACCACTCTCATTAATTCATAGACTATACACATGTATATACAAATACAATGGGCCATGGGCTCTAACATAGGATTAACCCTAGACTATAACCATATAACTCAACAGTAACCCTTTAGACAAGTCTTCACTCACAGTATCTACAAACTCATCCTTTATCCTCTCATTTTGTACAATCCTACCAACCAACACATTAAGAACTACTAACTCCTTAGTCATCTTCTAAAAGTAGTTAGGCTTGAGAAAATAACTAGCCTCAACCCCTTTAGTAGCTTTCACAAGTTCATCCTTCATAGGCTACATGATGCAAGTTTCTTGTTACATGTGTGGAAAGTTTAAGTGTTTGGCTTGGTGTGATGTTCCATATCACAATCAAATAAACAAGGACAGGACGGCTCAATAAAATATGACAAGCATCTGTTGGTAAAATATCACACCATACCTCATCCTCGAAGGCATCAACCAGGTTAAAATTGAACCAAACATCCCAAACTGGCAGGTATCTCATTATCCTATCCATGAGATTTTGTAAGGTCGGGGGTTTAATCTGCTCTGCTGCAAGTTTTAACTTCTCCACTGCTTCCTTTGATAAAATATTCTCCATGCTACCCTTATCAATGATAGCATCACAAACCTTTCCCACAACGGCACAACACCCAGCCCCCCTCCCAGAAGGAAAAAAAAAAAAAAATCTGTGTATCTGATTTTGATCATGTGTGAGCATGACATAGTTTTGTTTGTGTGCTTTGGTGTTTGCCCGACAAGTAGCACCAAAGCTAATTACCCAACAAAAAGTAGAAGTTAGTACATAAATAGCAAAAAATAGCGAAGTGGGATGCGATAGTTGGCAACGGGTACCTAGAAATCGAGAGTACCGCAGGAATATCAATCAAATTAGGAGGGCAATGGCGGTCAGCATCAAACACGTAAATGCAGAGCCAGACCCCATTCACCCGCCCTCTAAACTGTGCATTAACCCGAAATTTCCGCAATGTAAGCACCTTGCACGATCCCAGACATAAGCCCCATCGTCGTGGAACACATACTCTCTCTCCACTAGTTTTTCCCCCCCATTCTCCAATCGGTAAGCGTGCACCGCCCTGATCAATTCTGCAAACAACAAAAACAAACCAAGCCGACAACAAACTCCCAATTCAGCACGAAATCAGCAGACTCTAGCAAACAAAAACGAAGTCAAAATAAAAATCAAGATCCCGAGTTTCATCATTCAAAGAGCTCCGACAGAATTAACCAACTCACCGGGGTACAAGTAGTTCTTGAAGACGACGAGCGCTTTCAGAGAAGGGCGCGGAGGCGAAGCCATGGAGAGGCTGAAAGCATCACTGACTCCGAGTTCTGCTGCAGAGCAGAGAGAGGAAGATGTAGAGATTTGAGGATGAAGAAGGATCGAAAGGAGGGCTTATGATTGGGGAGCTCTGCATGGGCCTTAAGTGTCACCTCCCCGTGAGTAGAGAGAGAGAGAGAGAGAGAGAGAGAGGGCACTGTGATTTCGCTGTCGCTTTCTCCGCTCGTGGAATTCATGGCTTATAGTCTCCACGCAAGATTTTGCTATAATTGAAATTTATTTAAAATATTTTTTTAATTAAAGATTTATATTTAAAAATATTTTTTTAACCCAAAACGTTTTCATTTTTAAAACATCAAAAAAGTATTTTTGATCCGTTTCTTTTCAACATTATTTTATAATATTGCGAGAATATTGAAAAAGCATCCACAAAAGACGTTATATTATGGTATTTATATTTAATTTTAGATTAAATAATTATTTTTATAATTTTTATATTAAAAATTATATTTTTTATTTATTTTTTTTCTTTATTTTTATTTATTTTTAAATATCATTTTTCATTTTTATTTCGTATCGTATCCATTCTTCGATAACTTTTGAACTTAATTTTTAATTTAACTATTCGTTTAGTATCATTATAGTCTACAATTTGATTATTTTAAATGAAAAGTGACACTCATGAATCGATAAAATTAAATGTTAAGTTCGAAATTTGAAACAATGAAAAAATTATATATTATTTTAATAAAATCCATCATAATGTAGATTATTTATAGAGGTGAAGAATATTTTAGTTAAATCAAAGTAGTCGAAGTTGTTGGTTCGGTACTTTTAAGTCGATTCACTTTGATTTAAAAGTTTGTCTAAATTATTTCAATTATTTAAAACTTTTAAAAGTTGGTCAATTTTTAAAAAATTATTATTTTAATTTTTTTATTTGTTATATTTAAAAATATATTCCATTTCAATTTTTTATATAAATTTAATCTATTTAATTTGAACAATTCGATAAATTCATTTATAATGCTCGCCCCAGTTGTTTCATCATCACTTAATTTATTTTATAAATTTAGTAAAGTTAATCTTTAAATATGATATAAATTTCAATGGCCCAGCAATAGGGTATAGAGATGCTCAAAATCTAGAATTTATTCATAACCTCACCTATTAACAAAGCTTGTGAGTTGTGCCTGTTATTATTGTTATTATGATCTTTGGTTCCATAATAAAAACATTATCTTGATTGCAAAAGGTTAATTTTCGCACCTTAAAAGTGAGGATACACTATCTCACGTACGTAAAATAGATAAATCATGGTATACAACGATCCTCTAGGCAAAAAATACAGTACATAATGCCCACAAGAAATCACTCCTACAAGAGAGTGAAACTTCCACACTACAACTGTCATGATTCGAATAATGAAAATATTATCTTGCTAATGCATTAAACTGTCTAAAAATTGAGGTTCAACTCAAATTGAAGGTTAAATTTGCTATCAATACCCTTTAACTTTCATAATTCATAATTTATAATTTAATAAATTCTCTCTCCAATTTTTCCTTTTATACACTAATCAACTTAACCTAATTTTTTTATTTATATATTTGGTAGATTTTACATAATATTCTTAAAATTTACCTAAATTACACCGACCTCCTTTGAGGTTAATTATTATGTAACACATCCCTTACTATTAATTAACTGCAATTAATTTTGTAAAAACTCCCCAAATGCTCTTTATTTAAAAATTTCTCTTAAAATCATACAAGAATTAAAAAAATTCAAAAAAATTATAGAACCATTAGCATCCCCACCAATAATCGACAATAGGCTTCTTTCACATCGTCAATTGTTGGCAATGAAACCAACCAAATCAAAATTTGGGTTCGAACCCATGAATTTTTTTGGGTTTGGACCCAAATTTGGTATAATTTGCTATTTCAAACCAAATTTTTTTAAATATTATAAGAATAAAATGATCATTTTATTTAGCGTGGTAACAACAAAAGATGTACATGCCATGCACCAAAATATTTATATATAAAGCTCGTTTTAACATCAATTCTAGGAGAAAAAGAATGAAAAACATAAGTAGAACAACATAACAAAAGCACACTAACAACCAACAAGATTTTGATTTTATTTATATGAGTCGAGTTGGATAGAGTTCAAAGACCCAATAGTTTAATCTAGACTCAACCCAATATCACTAGAGTCCAAAAAAAAAAAACTAAGTTAAAAAAAAAAAAAATCAAACAAACTCAATCACATTAGTTGGATCAGTTCCCAACTCTATACCCACCCATCAGTGCCCTTCTTCACACTCCATACAAGCATCCACGTGCGCTCGTACACCAAAATTCAACAAAGACACTGTGGATGGGCATCAAGAATGAACTCAAAGGGTTAGATTATGCTTTAGCCACTGCAACTACACCATGCACCAAACCCAGAATAATTTCATCTTTTCTTCCACAAATTTATGAAGCTTAATAAACAGGATGAAAGTTTTGCAGATGAGGAATACTGTGGAAACCCCATATTGATAAGCGGCAGCCAGACAAAGAGCTCAAAATTGTACCAGTAGTCTTCGGGGAGTAGGCAGATCCACCTACTGGAAGACTTTTCGACAAATAATTTTCCCAACCCGAGTAGATAATATCAACCAAGGTATAATACCAACCTGCATTTGTATTGAACACATAAAATCAGAAGTCTCATAAATATATTGAGTTCAAGTCGTCAAATTTGCGTACGATAGTTATTCATATTTTCCTGGCATGACCCAGACGAAAAGAATGCAAATATCTGAACTTAACTCTATTTTTGTGTTCTAAGGCTTTCCCAATGGCAATGAATGCTCAAGTATGCCCGGAAACATTGGAGAAATGTATAATCTAATATCTGACCCGTACCCTGACTCATCTGATATTTAAATATCTGGTATCTCTGCTAACGTTTCTAAATAATGAAATAAAATAACTCGCTGAGTAAGAAAAGGACTAGATGAGGAACAGCACCCAAAAATTTACATGTAAATGAGACATCAACAATGTAGCTCACAGCTGAGAATTTTCCTAAGCATGAAACATCCATGGTTAGGATGACAACAAGGAGGACATATCAATTACGAATTTACGAGACTCAAGGTTGCACACAACTTCTCTATTCAGTATGTCTAGTGTTTTCATTTTCCAGGCAGCTAGCCAAATAAGGGAAAAACGACAAAGGTTGCAATAGGTTGATAGGTAATGTAAAGCTTCTGAAACCTTGTCCAATGGATGAGGGTGTTCAAAAAAGGTGATATTGTAAGAAATTAATGCATCAAAGAAAAGTTACCAATTAAGTTATAACAAGGACAAAATCATGTGCGATGTTACCATTATGTGCAACATGGACAAACTAATACATCACAGGGGAATGATTTGATCCATGACAAAGATGCTAACATGAAAGGTCAGAGGCAATAGATAAGGGCATGGATTGAAATGGTAGAAAAGGAAATGATTGTTAGACACAATTATGACTTTAATGGAGACAACTGATAAAATGAACACAAATAGCAACCTAAATAAGTTCAAACAAAGCTGTACATAAATCAGGGGTTTAATTGTAGGAGACAGGAGGATGCTATATGGGAACTCACTACAGAACCTTCCCCTAACAGGATAGTGATAAGATACCAGTGGACAAAGACAGTGTCCTCAGTGCAGGAGGCGCCCCACTTTGTGAGGGTCAGGGGCAGGTAGTATTTATATGCAGCATTTCCTTTCTTTGGAAAGGTTACTCCTCCTGGTCACAATAAGGAATAACCTTACTTTTGCTACCGAGGCTGGTTTTGTTAATATCTTTTTTGTTTTTTCAATAAAAAGAATCAAGTTAAAAGTCTCTGTTTGTTTATGTCTTAGGGTCTGGCAGAAAATAAATAATAAGATGGATTGCTGCTTGCCTGGCAGTAAAGACAAAGGGGAACCCAGTTCCCTGTCCAGCTGGACAGCAGATAATTTACTTGATGCAACATTTCTTTAGTGAGATAATAGAAATTATACAGTTAGAAAAGGATAACAAAGTCACTTACCATGACATTATCATTCAAAGGACCCCCTGCTCTCCAAGATAGCACCTTCCCTGCAAAAAGGAGGATTTCACTGAATCAAGACACTGCAGTTACCTTTAAAATATTCCATTTCTTTAAATATTCAAAACAATCATGGCTGATTGCCTCAGCTAGAACTGTGTAATGTATGATTTCTTTCAAGTGAGAAGTGCAGTATCACAAGGTAGACAGCATACAGGAAAGAACACACTCTAAAATTGAATTTAAATATTGGCAGTATGCATTACCAAAGGGCTCCACAAGTTGCTTAGATATGGCAGCCACAGGAACCCGCCAAAACCAACAAATGAGCAAAAAATATGTGAAACCCTGTTCATAACATGCAAGTAGAAACTTCAAGATCAGCTGGGTGAGACATGCACATATATACGCACGCATACATTAAGCATCAAACTGTTCCAAAGATCACCTTTAATATGGTAAGGCCCTTCGAGTATGCACCATATGACAATTTCATCTCCTTGCTGTGCAATTCTTGAACTGAAAGTTATGCAAAAGATTTTAGCTTCTATCCAGTCCAGACAAATTATAATTCAATTTGCAAAAACAACAACGGACCAGCCTGGTTACAAACTACAACAAAAAGAAAAGTATCTGAAGATAAAGCATTATAGATGGAAAGGCCAACTAGTAAGTGTCTTCTTGAATGGCCTAGCCATTTGTAGTTTAAACATGTACAAGTCTCAAGAGTAGCCTAGCTTGTAAGCTTATACAGGATAGTTTAACTGGAAAGCTAGTCTAGAAACTCAAATAAATGGTCAGCTTCAAAAGCCAGCGTATCATCAAACCCTCAGGGGAAAGCAAGATCACAGGGTATGCCAGTATGGAACCCTAACCATACCAAATGAGGGCAGCCTATCCATACTGAGATGAACAGCGACCTTCCCATTCCAAGCACAATCCTGATGATCATGTGAGAATAGGAAGACCAAGCTAATAAGAAATGTCTACTTTTCAGTTAAGAGGGATAGATGAGCAAGGGACAAGTGACAAAACACCACGCACTATGTGGGTAGGGAATTTTAGATTGAATAAGACTACACACATAACAATATTTTAGATTGAATAGTCTTATTCAATCTAAAATATTTTAGATTGAATAAGACTACATACATAACAAAATAACAGTAAAATAAAACAAACAAAAGAAGAGAAGACGTAAAATAAAAAGAAAGGCCTGCTTCCATTAGAGATCTTCAACAAAAAATCACAAAGAGGTACATACTCTTTGCGAGGTCCTTCTCCTTATTTGCTGCCATCCTCCTAAGTTTAGCAGCTTGGGCAAATGTCGAAGGCCTGTGATAAACAAAGAAGTAGAGGAAACCTTTTTAGACAACATCTTTATACAATGTGAGTAGTATCATTAAAAGAACCTCGTTATAACCCCCTCCACACACCAAAAATAAAATAAAAATAAAAAAAGCATGTTCTGCCCGTCTTCTTAAGCAATAAAAAGTTTGAACAAGAGATCATGCACGTAAATTCAGAATCACAATAATCTAGCATTCTAGCAATTGAGGTTTCCTCATTAAGGCGACTGAGAAAAGTCTTGGGAGAATGTGATAGACTTTAAACTGACATAGGTCTCGACAAGCTCTGCTCTTACCGAAGTGGAGGATAATGTAAAAGATATCATTATGTGGGTAGGGAATTTCTCTAAGCATTGATAGAGAGCTATGCAATCAGCAGAGAGAAAGATAGAGCAACAGTGGGCAGAGAGTGATATACTCACATCCTAGTTGGACTAATTCTTTGGTGATTGATCAAGACCAAGCTCTCTCAAGGGAGAAGCAAAGCCTCGGCAAAACCCATATCTCTAGTCCCCAACCAGAAGCACATGCTGTAGCTTCAATTGAAACTTGTTTAATGTCAAAGGCACAAAAGTTACCGCCAAAAGAATGCAAACTCATTTTGAACTTCCCATGGATGTGACAATCATGTGTAATTAAACAAGATAAGGAATAAATCCCTCAAAATACATGAGCAAGATTTTCTGTGGCATTAATACGAAACAATGGGAACGCATTATGAACCCTTCGGTAGAATATAGATCACGACACCAGAAAGAATACGAAACAGTAAAAGTTCAACGAAAATAATAATAATACGATCACGTACTGTGATAAGGAAGCCGCTTCCTTGTAGAGTTGCTTAATCTCTACGCGCAATTGGCCCTCCACCGCAGAATTCGATCCCCTCTGGCAAAGAGCAAAGAACCAAAAATACAAGCCACCAAATCTCTTAGATCGCAGGGAATTTATCCAACAACGCGATTGTGTTGCCAAAATGTGCAAAAAATTTAGCCAATAGTGCAAAACCCTAAAATCTGCTAGCGATTGAATGCGAGGGGTAAGAAACTGTACCCTTTTCTTCTTTTCTATGAGTCTGGATAGGATTTGGAATGCGACGACGACCATGAAGACCACCGGAGCAGCCAGAGATCTTCCACGTTCAGCCATGGTTTCTTCCATTGCTCTCTCTCTCTCTCTCTCCCTCTCTCTCTTCCTCTTCAATCTGGATATCTCTGTACGCTCCCTGCGCTCCGCTTGATCGTAAATTAACGGAATTTCTGTACACAAAATTCCAAATCAAATTTATTCATAAATTAAAAAAAAACAAGAATAAGTCAATTTTTATAATATTTTTAAATTTAAATCGATTTTTTAATTTTATTAATAGTCACATTCGCCTTATTAAATTATTTCAATAATAAATAGTTATTTTCTCATGTCAAATTTATTTCTTTAAATGATGACCTTTAAATGAAATTATAATATGTTTTTTATATTACACAAAATTATTAAAATTTTGATTTCGCTTGAATTTGATTTTCTTAAATATTACTCTTGACTATAAAAATTGCCATGACTAAAAAATAATCTATTCTTGAAATTTATAATTTTTTAGAGTCAATCACTAAAAAAATAGATTTGTTTAATGACAATATTCTTTGATAGCTTTCATCGAGTGTGAGTTATTCTTAACTATTACTGATCTCGTGCTTGTTTGAGATTCGTTTGACTTAAAAAAATTAGACAAAATTTTATCACTTAATAAATCTTTCGAAAATCAAGTTGTTTGCAAAACTTGTGATAGAGTGACACAATAAACAATAATACTATCATTAGGTTATTGACTCATGAAATTTGCATCATGAAATAAGCGTGAGGTGTAGCTTGCGGATTGGCATAATCTTACCATGCAAACGATTAAATCCAAGCTTGACGAATAGCCATAATCATGGCACATGGAAGATTGGATTTGAACCCACCGTCTAACTTTGATTAGAAGTGGCTTGAGGTTGAGTTCAAATTTGGGACCAACTCCAATTATTTAGGTTGGATATTTCATTAGGATTTGATAAGTGTCTAAAGTTAAAGTTAGATATTCATTTTTGTAAAATTTCAATTTTAAATCGAATACCAAACAATATAAAAGTGATATTGGAATAGACCAAATCGGTTCAATCCAATCCGATCCGGTCTTATTAAATTTGTTCGCACATAAATATAACAATACAACCAAAATATATATATATATATATTACTATATTTGCAACAATGTTTATTTATGTAAATACACCAACATCTTGTTGTATTTATACTAAAAAAGCAACAAAATAAATTGTTATATTGCTGAGCAATATTACATATTTATTCCACATTTAATTCAAAATTAAAACATAGCCGAATGTTGATTTTTCAAAATTTTCATATTGAATCTAACTTATTTGATCTTAGATCAGATTGAGTTTTTTTTATGCAATGCAGTTTAAATCAAAACTTAAACACCCATAATAATGTTAATATGATAGGAAAAAGCATAGTCATTTTTTGTGTAATGTATTAAAAAACGTAATTAATAATACAATATGATGTTCGGAGATAAATAATTTTTAAAATGCTCACATAAATTGATCCAGATATATCACTTATTATTTAAAAATAAATAATATATATAAAATTAAATAATTTATTTGACGGTATTTGATGGGTATTTATTAGACAGTGTTAACTATTTTTTGTTTATAACAAATAATATGTCGTCACTTTATTTTGAACGCACAATGAGTAAACCTCGAGTATATGTAATAAGTCATAAACCTCACACACAAAACAAACTAAAGAAAGGTCAATAGAGTTTCACTCTCAAATAAGTTTAAATCTCTAATAATTATTGTAATGAACATATTTAGTTAACACAAGTATAGATAGAGACTAAGAAATTACTTAATGTATTAAAAGATTAAAAATGAAATATACAAGATCACAATCTTATTACGATGCCATATTTTCCTCCAATCATGTTGTTTCTTTCTCCTCGAGGCTCTTTTATAGGGCATATTGGGTTGAGGTTGCTGGATCCATGGCCCAAATTGGGAATGGTGTAATTTTTCTAAAATTACAATATGATTTGTTTTTTCATTTTAGCCCCAAATTGGTTCTTGAGGCTTGGACAATGTCACTTTGCCTTTTTCCATTATTTGGTTCTAAGTTTCATCCTATACTTTTGAGATTTACATTAACACCCTATAATATTTAGAAAATTATATATGCACCTCAAAACTTTTAATTATTTACATTAGTGCCCAATTTCAACAATTATCAAAATACCTTGAGACTCTAAAATATCAAATAAACCATTTTTTTACAATTAACCAATTTTCTCATAAGGTATAGTGCCACAATGTTGAACTTATAAAACAAATATTTTCGAAATCCCCATTGTTAGTAAACTATAACGTTAATAATTTTTTGAATAAATTTTACACATCACTAGTAATGTTTCAGTATTGTCATTAAAAAAATTATTATTTTGTTTTCGTATTTAAGACTATTTTATCAATTTATATATCATTTATGCCCCTCATTTATCTTTCATATCCCTCACTTCATATTATTATCACGTGTACTATTTTTTACATAGATGATAATTAACTATTCTTTTATTTCTTCTTTATTAATTTTTTCACTTTTCCCTATTATTTTTTGCATTGATTGTTGTTGGCATATCACGCGCGAATGGGAGAAAACCCTTTCACCTTATGGTTTAAACCATATAGCCATGTTTGTTTCCTTACAGAGTTGTAGATGTAGTCTTCATGCATCTACAAGCATTTAATTCATTATTCGTTAATTTTTTTATAATATCTTTTGGCAATATATTCCTTCATATTCCTTAGTGTTGAAATTAAGGTTGTAACAAGGCTTGTTTTATTTTTCTATCTGATCGGTTCAAAAAATTCGGATTAATTTGAATTTGACGATGATATTAAGCAATTGGTAGAGCCGGCCCTAACCAGGGCTACAGCCTAGGGCTCATAACTAAAGGGGCACAAAATGATCAGAAAAATTTAATAAAATATATATTATATTTATTTTTTCTCCATATTCTCTCTTCCTCCACTTACCCTTACTACGCCAATCTAAAAAGTTGTCCCATGTGCTTTGCATTTTGTCTCCAACTATTTCCTTTACTTTCATTAAATTAATCTCTTTATTCCCCCACTATTCTCTTCTCCCTCACCTTCTGCAAAAATTTGAAACCCAACCATATTTTTTCTGTTTCTCTTATTTTAATTTTCTCTCAAT
Organism: Diospyros kaki; assembly: GCA_036245055.1. Lineage (NCBI taxonomy): Eukaryota > Viridiplantae > Streptophyta > Magnoliopsida > Ericales > Ebenaceae > Diospyros > Diospyros kaki. Next base: position 43,620,118 of record BSEG01000016.1, read on the forward strand.
AATATATCAATAAACCATTGATTTTGTAAAATCTAACCGCTTGATCTTCAATTTGATCATATTTTCACTGTGAAAGTGGTCTCGATCTATAAGAAGATAAGTCTTTTGAAATTTTTAACAATTATTTTTAGTTTTCAATATAGATTCATGATATATATTTCAAGTTTTAGTTATGTACTGTTATATTGGACTGTTAGGGATGTCAATTACATAAAAAACAATACTTATTGCTAAATTAGTGAGGTATAATAGATTATAGTCAAATTACACTGTTATGCCAAATTAGGAAATTTGTCATTTTTTTTTCTTTTAGAAAATTTTGCCTTGAAAATTTATAAATTGTAATATATATCTTTATTAACTTTTTCTTCTTTATTATTTGATTCAACAGAAAACTTCTTGTTCTTTATAATTGAGAGTTTCAAGTGGAAGAAAATATGTTCAAAATCCATGTTTTATTGTTCTTTGTTAATTAGTTTTATTTTTTTTATTGTGTTGTGTTTATTATAAAAATTAAAAAATATTTTCTAAGAAACAACTTTCCAGAAATATCAAGAGACAAATAAAGAAAAAAAAAATTTGCTCAAAGTTTAAGAGGATATTTGAATAAATATTTTGTTAAACAAACTGATGCTTCAATTGAAAATTTAGATGAAGATTTATCAAATGAATGTGAACAACCAATTTAATTGAAAGAATTAATAGAAAATGAGAATGAAGTGAATGGAAAAATTGGTGATCTAGATGAAAATGAAAATATTGATGAATCTTTCCTCGAGGAAAATAAAAATATTGATGAATCATGTAGACTCAAATTAAGAAATATTTACGGAGATTCAGGATGAAGCATATAGACTCAAATATGTAGTTTTCGTTTAATAATGTAATGTTTACAATGCAGGGTGCTATTTTTCCTTTGTTTGGGGTTTTGTCCTATTAGTTTTTTTTTTAAACAAGATTTTAATAAGGCCCCAAAGTATTCTTTTTTATCTTTTGTAAATTTTTATAAATTTAATAAATTTAATTAATTGATAACTATTATTTTTTTTATTTAATTTATATAAAGAGGCACACTTAAAAAAATTTGTCCTAAGTTTTAGATAATCCAGGACCGACTTGTAAGAATTATCTTGTGGTTCACATGATAATTAAGTAAATATCTCAATAGATATTATAGTGTTTATCTGATGAGATAATCAAGTTTATTATCAGATATAATTGTATTAATCTGATAAGATAAATATAAGGATTTAATAAGATAATGATCAATCCTAATTCTATTTGGTTTAGAAGATGTTAATGATAACTCTTTAAGAGTCTTGATATGAGACTACTTCTACTATTATAAATAGGAGTCTGGTCCTCTCCCTACCCAACACAATCAAAAGCATTATAGTTATTTTATTTCATTATTACGATTGAGGTCAAGGGGAATAAATCAGATTCCAGCATTTCGCCTTCAGCTGGTATTTCTCATTACGGTATTTTCTATTATGGATTCAGGTACGCATTTAATTACAGTTTATGTGATTTGTATGAGTTTTACGATTATGGGCATTAATGATTAATTGTATATCATGTTTATTATACAATATTATAATTTTAATTTACATGTGGTATCAGAGCCTTATTTATAAAACTCGTGTATTTTCCGTATAAATTTATTGAATGCTCGTATTTGCATAATCCAAGCATATACAGATAATTGAATGTTTATATTTGCACCATCCAAATATGCGTACATATAACAACATTAATGTATGTGCATTTATGATCTGTGCTCATATATTAAAATAAAATAAAAGTTTGGACATCATGTATTTACCTTTCAATGTTGATGAGTATATATATATCATGCTATTATAGTGGGTTTCTTTTCTTTCTATTATTCTACGACCATTATAGTGGGTTTCTTTTCTCTCAATTATTCTGCTTATATATATGTATATATATGTTATCACGGCATATCAGTGGGTTTTTTATCAATGGCCGATGATAGTCTCACAAAGTTTTTCTTCACTGCGCATATCACTGGTAAGGTCATTTGGGTAAACAATAACAGTGGCTAACGAAACAGCCATGGCCGAAAGCTTAAAACCATGGCCGCCGTTGGCCCTGTGGGCTACTACCACCGTCGATTATTGGCCATCATTATCACTGTCAATTGTTCGATCGCCTCTTTCATGACAGCAGCATAGCGATTGATCGATTTACCGTTGCCATTCTTGTCGCTTGCAATGGCTACGGGGATTTTTGTGTTCTTCCATGGCTGTTATGATTAGCGAGTCGTCGGTCTTGATTTCTGATGACCGACAACATGATGGTGCCGATGCAAGTCGCTGATCGGCGACAGTATGACTAAGAGGAAGAAGAGGCGATGAAGGGGGCGACGCACACAGAAGAAGATGAGAGGCGACAGCGACTATTGCAAACCCTAACAGATGAAGAAGATGATGAAGTTTCAGCTGGGTCAAGCATCTGGGTCGGTCTGACCTAATCCATTAAATAACCCATTGAATAATTTGGGTCAGCAAATTTGACCCATTAATGCAAAAGACCCAAAAGACCCAGCAAGTTGGTTTGAGCTATTTTGACCCATATTATGATTTAAACAGATCCATAATCGGATTTGATTAAATATAATATATATATAATTATGGTATATATTATATTTAAAGAAAATAAAATATTTATAACTTGAAATTTATATTAAGAAAAAAAATTTGTTAGTCACCAAAGTGACAAAATTTTGTAAAGTAAATAAATTTTAAATTATAAAATAATAGATCCATAATTAGATTTATTTATATATATATAATAAATGAAATATATATTCATGACTTAAAATTTATATTAAGAAAAAAATTTGTTAGTCACCAAAGTGGCCAAATTTTGCAAGGTAAATAAATTTTGAGCTATAAATTATTTTCAATTTTCCCATAAACATTATAGTTGATGACATTAAAGTTTTATTTGATATTTTTTTATGGGTAAATTAAAGTTTACATTATAAGGTTATTCGGAATTAACTCAAAGGTTAATTATTTTCCTTATAATTGTCAAATATAAATGTGATAATTATTATGTTCTGTTAATTTTATTTTGCATATCCAAAGATAGCAAATAGATTTAATTGGTGCATATTTAATTATCAATTATTGTTTTATTTTGTACATCTTAGTATCGCCTAAAGGAGAACTATGATGTGTCTTATGATTAATATTTGAATCTGAAATTATGTGAAATTTTTATGTATTAATGTTGAGTATTTAAATTTCTTTTGTAGTTTCTATGCCTGTTTCAATGCATACGCAAGCATCATCTGTACCGTTTTTCAACGGATTAAATTTCTCCGACTGGAGTGAACAAGTTTAGTTTCACTTAGGTGTTTTGAATCTTGATTTAGCACTCAGAACCGAGAAACCCGCTAATCTCACCGATAAAAGCACAGATGATCAGAGGAAATTCTATAAAGTATGTGAGAGATCAAACAGATTGTGCCTTATGTTTATGCGGATGACAATTGCAAACAATACAAAGTTAGCGCTTCCCAAAACTGAAAATGGTAACTTATGAAATTCATGGAAGGGTGTTCCCAGACTGCTGATAAGTCTCTGACCGGTACATTAATGAGTTTTTTGACCACCATGAAATATGATGGTTCTCGTATCATGCATGAGCACATTCTGAAAATGACCACCTTAGCAGCAAAATTAAAGACCCTGGGAATGACTGTGGATGAGTATTTTTTGGTACAATTTATTCTCAATTCATTGCCTCTAGAGCAATACGGGCCATTTCAAATAAACTATAACACTATAAAGAATAAGTGGAACATCAATGAATTGACTAGTATGCTCATTCAAGAGGAGACGAGGCTGAAGAACCAAAGAGCTCATTCCATTCATTTTTTGAAGCATCAAGAAACTAGTAACAATTTTAAGAAGAGAAGTGATAAGAGCAAGAAGAAAGGTTCTCGTAACCTGAATGATTCTTCGAAAGGTACTCATAAAAAATCTATGGTTGTTCAGTGTCACTTTTGTAAGAAAAGTGGACACATGAAGAAAGACTGTCTGAAACGTAAAGTTTGGTTCGAAAATAAAGGTAAGCCTTGTGATTTAGTATGTTATGAATCAAACTTTATTGAAGTTCCACATAATACTTGGTGGATTGATTCTGGTTCCACTACTCATATTTCTAATACGATGTAGGGGTTCCTTATGATCCGAACCACAAGGCCAAATGAAAGTTTCGTATTCATGGGGAATAAAAGTAAAGCTCCCATTGAAGGCGTTGGCACTTCCTATTTAATTCTTGATACTGGACATTACTTAAATTTATTAAAAACTCTTTATGTTCCTACATTTACTTGAAATTTAATTTCATTATAGAAACTTGATGTAGCTGGTTTTTCTTTTAAATTTGGTTCTGAATCTTTTAGTTTATTCAAACATAATAGTTTTATTGGTTCCAGTATATTATGTGATGGTCTCTACAAGTTTAAACTTGATAATGTGTTTGTTGAGACTCTAATGATCTTGCATCATAATCTTGGTACTAAACGCAGTTTAGTTAATGAAAATTCAGCTTACTTGTGGCATAAACGTTTGGGTCATATATCTAAATAAATGATGGAAATATTAGTAAAGCATGAAATCCTTCCAAATTTAGATTTTACTAACCTTGAAGTATGTATTGATTGTATTAAAGGCAAACAAACAAAACACACTAAGAAATGAGCCAGAAGAAGCACACAGCTTTTTGAAATTATACACACCGATATTTGTGGACCTTTTGATGCTCTATCCTTTGGTGGAGAAAAATATTTTATCACCTTTATTGATGATTTTTCACGTTATGGTTATGTTTATCTATTGCATGATAAGTCTCAATCTATCAATGCACTTGAGGTGTATATTAAAGAGGTTGAGAGGCAATTAGATAAGAAGGTGAAAATTGTAAGGTCAGATAGAGGTGATGAATATTATAGAAAATTTGATGAATTAGGTCAATGTCCAGGACCGTTTGCCAAATTCCTTGAAAGACATGGTATTTGTGCTCAATACACAATGCCAGGTACACCACAACAAAATGGTGTTTCTGAAAGACGTAATCGTACTCTAATGGAAATGGTTAGGAGTATGATGAGTCACTCATCTTTACCCTTATCATTGTGGATGTATGCATTAAAGACTGCTATGTATTTGCTTAATAGGGTTCCTAGTAAGGTAGTTCCAAAAACTCCTTTTGAATTGTGGACAGGTAGGAAATCTAGTTTAAGACACTTACATGTTTGGGGTTGCCCAGCATAAGTAAATGTTTACAATCCACATGAAAAGAAATTGGACTTTAGAACTATCAGTGGTTATTTCATTGGATATCCGGAAAAGTCCAAGGGGTATAGATTTTATTGTTCTAATCACAGTACTAGGATTGTTGAAACTGGAAATGTCAGGTTCATTCAAAATGGTGAAATTAGTGGTAGTGATAAAATGCATAATGTCAGCATTCAAGAAGTCAGGGTGGAAGTTCTTATACCCAAGACTGATACAATTGTTGTTCCTCAAGTTACAATCCAACCAAATAACAGTCAAGAACAACAAACACTCTCTGATGAACCGGCAACAGTTGAATCACAAGCAATAGCATTAAGGAGATCTCAAAGAGACAAAAAATCTGCTATATCTGATGAATATGTGGTTTATTTACAAGAGTCTTAATTTGACTTAGGAATTGACAACGATCCAGTTTCATTTAAGCAAGCCATGGAATGTGATGATTCTACTAAATGGTTAGATGGCATGAAAGAAGAGTTAAAATCCATGGATCAAAATCAAGTCTGGGATCTCGTTGAATTGCCTGAAGGGTATAAAAGAGTTGGATGTAAATGGGTCTTTAAGACCAAACATGAATCTAAAGGCAATATTGAACGACATAAAGCCAGATTTGTTGCCAAAGATTTTACTCAGAAAAGCGACATCGATTATAAATAGACTTTCTCACCAGTCTTTGAGAAAGATTATCTTATAATCATATTGGCTTTAGTGGCTCATTATGATTTGGAATTACATCAAATGGACATAAAAACTGTCTTTCTTAATGGGGATTTGGAGGAAGAGGTCTATATGGATCAACCTGAGGGTTTTTCAATTAAAGGAAATGAACATATGGTGTGTAAATTAAAGAAATCAATATACGGACTTAAGCAAGCCTCCCGTCAATGGTATCTAAAGTTCAATAATACCATTACATCTTTTGGTTTTCAGGAAAACACCGTTGATCGGTGTATATATATATATATATGAAGGTCAGTGGGAGCAAATTTATTTTTCTAATCCTATATGTTGATGACATTCTGCTTGCTGCTAATGATCTTTGTTTATTACATGAAACCAAGAAATATCTCTCTGAGAATTTTGAAATGAAATATATGGGAGAGGCAACTAATGTGATAGGAATAGAAATATTCCGTGATAGATCACAAGAATTGTTAGGATTGTCTCAGAAAGCATATATTAATAAAATTCTAGAGAGATTCAATATGGATAAGTGCTCATCAGGAGTAGTTCTAATTCAGATGGGGGATAAATTTAACCTTATGTAATGCCCGAAAACTGAATTGAAATGAGAGCAAATGCGAAATATTCCTTATGCATTTGCAGTTGGGAGCTTAATGTATGCTCAAACTTGTACCAGACCAGACATAAGCTTCGCTGTCGGGGTTCTGGGCAGATATCAAAGTAATATAGGTCTTGATCACTGGAAAGCTGCAAAGAAGATTTTCAGATACTTGCAAGTAACTAAAAATCACATGCTTACTTATAGAAGATCTGATCATCTTGAGGTGATTGGCTATTCAGATTTAGATTTCGCCGGATGTGTTGATACTAGAAAATCAACATTCAGCTACTTGTTCCTATTAGCCGGAGGAGCAATCTCATGGAAAAGTGCGAAGCAGTCTGTCATCGCTGCATCCACTATGGAAGTTGAGTTCGTGGCTTGCTTTGAGGCCACTGTTCATGGTTTATGGTTACAGAATTTTATTTCAGGACTTCGGATTGTCGACAATATTACCAAGCTAGTGAAAATTCATTGTGATAACTCCGCAACAGTATTCTTCTCTAATAATGACAAGTATTCTAAGGGTGCTAAACATATGGAAATCAAATATTTGGCCGTTAAATAGGAAGTTCAGAAACATACATCAATAGAGTATATTAGCACCAAGCTTATGATTGCAGATCCTATGACAAAATGACTGCCACCCAAAATATTTAATGAACATGTTGAAATGATGGGTATTTTGGGTATTATGTAATTTAACTCTATTAAAGTTTATGCATTTGACACTTTGATTTCATATGTTTATGATATTCTTGTTTTCTATTTGTATACATAACTGTTTAGAATGAAGTTGACATGAATAATTAAAGTTGGACCGTTATGATCATCTTCATTAAATGTCATGTTAAGTTGGAAGTTAGTGTTGTGGTACATGGAAGGAACTGGGTAAGAAAGAATTGACTCACAACCGCCATGACCCGCATTAATATTTTAATTTAATAATGACATTATGGTAGCCAAAATAAAGAGAATTAAATGATGATCGTTTGTGCACATTATGTTATTTCTTATTAAATCATAAATGTAATATCATATGAACAAAGTGGGAGAATGTAAGAATTATCTTGTAGCTCACATGATAATTAAGTAAATATCTCAACAGATATTATAGTGTTTATCTGATGAGATAATCAAGTTCATTATCATATATAATTGTATTAATATGATAAGATAAATATAAGGATTTAATAAGATAATGATCAATCCTAATTCTATTTGGTTTAGAAGATGTTAATGACAATTCCTAAGAGTCTTGATGGGAGACTACTTCTACTATTATAAATAGGGGTTTGGTCCTCTCCCTACCCAACACAATCAAAAGCATTACAGTTATTTTATTCTATCATTACGGTTGAGGTCAATGGGGAGAAATCAGATTCCGGCATTTCATCTTCAGATGGTATTTCTCATTACGGTATTTTCTGTTATGGATTCATGTCCGCATTTAATTACAGTTTATGTGATTTGTATGAGTTTTACGATTATGGGCATTAATGATTAATTGTATATCATGTTTATTATACAATATCATGATTTTAACTTACATGACTCTGATAATTGGTGATGGTGATTGATGGTGCCATTGATAATTATTTATAATTTTTGTTTATTTTTTATTTTTTTATAATAAGAACGAGAGCTAACATTTTACAAGTCTATAAAAAATTAACAAACTATTGTTAATGATACAATTAATATGTATTTATGCAATTCAAAAGGTGTAAGTGTTATTTAAAAAAATATAAAAATAGTTTAGAATTTTTGTAAAATGAATGTCCTGTTCTCTCTTTGTTTTTAATGTAATTTTTAGTTTTTTAAAATAATGGAATTTTGTTTATTTTTATATTTAAAAAAAAATTATAAAAAAATGAGAAATAATAAAAAATCGTTTTAACTATGAAAAATATTATAAAGAAAAAAACGTCTTTAATAATTTCAAAATACAAAATAAAAAATAAATTTAAAACTAAAAACTAAAAATTGAAATACCAGAATAGTCCTGGATATTTTTTGTTCCGTGCGCCACAACAAATAGTCTAAAGGGCAATTCCGTCATTTAGCGTACTGACAATAACACGTGTGGGTCAAAGGGCAAACTAAACGGCACGTGTCACGATCTTACGACGGCCAGCGAGGACATCAGCGACACAACTAGGATTAGAAGACCGAAAGGCACGAGGATAGATGACGTGGCAGAAGATATTTTCGATATCCCGCTCAAACCCGGACTTCAAGTCTTTCGTCATTCCAATTTTAATTCTCCAAACCCTCGTTCTTATCGCTCTCTTCTCTCCGCCTTCCCTTCCCAATCCCAAGGCAAATCCCCTCGCCTGCCCGATCGCCGATCTCCGCGCCGAGTCGGTCCGATTCGAGTCCAATTCCGCCGATTCCGAACCTGCTAGCTGCTTGTTTCGACATGAAGGGAGGTAGATCCAAGGCGGAGACGAAGGCGACTGATAGCAAGTAAGTTTTACTGTTCTTGTTTTAATTTCCGGACTGTCTGTAGAGGCTATGGTTTCTTAGATCTGCGATCTATCGTCTATTCGGTTGTTGTGTGTGTCGCCGCCGAAGATCGGTTGTACTGAGTGGTGGTTTGTTGCTAGGTTGTCCGTGAAAAGAGGCGCTCCGAGCGAGAAAGCCGGGAGAAAACCTGCGAAGAAGGGGAAGGCTGCCAAGGATCCTAACAAGCCTAAGAGGCCTGCTAGCGCTTTCTTCGTTTTCATGTATTTATTCGAAGCTCGTGAAAATTATCGTTAGATTCGTATTTTGTGCGTAAATAGATTTGGTTCTTAATTCGGCGTTTGTGCTTGTCTTCTGTTATCGAAATGTAGGGAGGAATTCAGGAAGCAGTATAAGGAGAAGCATCCGAACAACAAATCAGTAGCTGCTGTGAGTGTTTAGGCTTTTTCTGATCGGCTGATTTCTGTATTTTCGGTTGAATTATGATTTCATTTCATTTATGGTTGTTGAAAGTGTTTTTCGTTCTACGTGTATCAGGTTGGCAAAGCCGGTGGAGATAAGTGGAAATCGCTGTCCGATGCTGTGAGTCATTTTAACAAAACCATAGATGATTTGAGTTATTCATCAAAATTGTTTGGTTTTAATCAACTGCTGCTTAGTTGAATCAGGCATATTCATTTTTATACTATCCTGATTCCTGTATTTATTTTGTAAATTTAGGAAAAAGCTCCTTATGCGGCCAGGGCTGAGAAAAGGAAGACCGAGTACAACAAGCAAATTGCAGCTTATAATAAGAGAATGGTACAATTAGTTTCACTATACGATGAAAACCAATTCGGTTCCTGTTTTTGTTTATGTTTGCCATAGATATTTATTGTGTGGAAGATCTTTTTCCATTTTGAATAATGGATTAATTTTAATGATAGGCCGAGGGACCGGCTGATGAAGATGAGTCTGACAAATCGAGGTCTGAGGTGAATGATGAGGACGAGGAGGAAGGCAGCGGAGAGGTTATGATAGTTTTGAATCTTTAGTTTTGAAAGCTTATTCCATGTTTGTTGGGGCTTTTTTTTATAAATTTTTTTTGTCAATAGAAATGATTTTTGTTTTTTGGTTGTGGACAAGCTTTATTTTTCATGAAATTTCCTCCGTAAAAGTTATTATTTTTATCCCTACCTGCAAATCTCTTATATTTTATTCACTCTCCGGAAATGAAGATTTTGTTAACTTAGTAGTCATCATATTTTTTTTGTTATTCTTAGAATTAGGTATTAGGAGATTAATATTTGATACTGATTTGTAAATTCATTTATCAAACCTGTTTTCAATGTACTTTTTTCCAAAAAATCGAATGGATTTCCTGTGTTTTATATGTGCTTTTTTCTTCCTTTTTCAGGAGGAAGAGGAGGACTAGTTGGTGGGCGTAATGCACTGGGCAAGTTGGGGCAAGTTGAAATTTTATAGACACATTTGGCTAGTCTTTTCTGGTTCACTCTTATCTTGCTACATAGATGGTATCATCTGTTTTTGTATTCTGTTTTTGGCCTTCTGTAATTGCTTAGGGAAGTAAAGAAGTTAGCTCCCGTAGCTGCACAAGTTCACTCATATATTCTGTATTGGATGTTATGTTCGGTGTTAATGCCATCTTCTAGCAGATCAGATTTGTTTAATTACTAGCTTAATGTTCGTTTTTCTTGGGTTGCTCATGGGTTTAGGGAGATCTAAGAATTGACCTAAACCATTTTGGGTTGATTTATATTAATTTATTTTATTTTTTTTGTGTAGTTTGGTTTGGGTTTGAGTCCAAACATTTGGGCCCAATTGGCATATTAGTGTAGGGTTGGGTATTGGGTCCAAATCCTTGAGTTTATACACTTAAATTGACCACTTTATCTTACTTGGCGTCGGTATAATGATAAACTTAATTTTTTAGTCTGTCTGGTAAGATTTCTAATTTTTCTGTTAGAACTCTCTTTCTAACAGTTTTTCATATAGCGTCATTTTATCATGTTATTTGTAATGCGAATTTTAAATATATTGTTTAAAGTATTTAAATTTGGATTCAAATCTCTAATAGTTTTAGGCCTAAAAAGTATAATTTAAAAGACATTTATATTATCATCTGAAGTATTTTTATTAAAATGCATCTTTAATGAGTTTATAAATTTTTTATTTTTTAGTTTTTTATATTCATTTTGATAATTATGTTTTGTTTTTATTTTTATTTTTTTCCCACACCTCAAGCCTATTACATATTTGCATTGGCGACACTCCTATAATTCTATTCTTGTGGGCCTAATTTTAGGGCCTATTACTTATTTGCCTCATTGTCTCTTCTACAAATCTAATTCTTTTTTTATTTTGGGTGTTTGAACTTTGCTCATTAATTCTTAAAGATAAGCGACATTTTTCTGAAACGCATTCTTAAGTAAATTCGAATGTGAACACAATTTATATATATCCAGCGTTAGAAATTCTTTATGGTTCATGTGGGATTTAAGTCTCTTAACAAATTGCTTGCATTGCTTCAAATTTCGATATTTTATATGAAATATTAGGTGCTTTATCATTGTATCATGATTGTGGGAGTTTCTACAAGTTTATTCTTGTCCCACTAATAGAGGGTGTTTGGCTTATCTGTTGTTTGGCTTATCTGTTTAACTGTTTATAAGCTATTGAATTAGCTTATATTATATGTTATGTAATTCATTTTTTTACTTGTTTAACAGCCTTTTAAGAGTTTAAATGTAATTTATTTTTACTTGTTTACTAGCCTTTAAGAGTTTAAATGTAATTTATTTTTACTTGTTTACTAGCCTTTAAGAGTTTAAATGTTATTCAATTTTAAGTTATTTCAATAGTATTTTTTAAAAGTTGGTCTCCTACTTTTTCCAAATAAACTCTTTGGAGTTTTTTGCGTTGATCACGCAAATTATTAATTTATCCTCATACAAATCAAATATTTATAGGGGTATCTTGAAGTTGCGATGTCCAAAGAAAATGATATAGTAATGTATATCGAGGAGTAATTTATGGCATTGAAAAAAATTGGATTGAGAACAATTTTTGGTATAATTTTAGATTAGTTCAAAAAATTGAATTATCGTGAGAGACTTTTGAAATGTTAACGTAACTCTTGAGAGGCATTGATTTTGTAAGTAAGACAACCTTTAAGCGATTTTGGGTTGAAGTGGGAGAGTTTGTAGTAGAAATTAAAATTTGGGTCTAAGTGTAATTTTTCAAAATTATTCGAGAGAGGTCAAAGGGACGATTTTTTAGAGTTTTTGGGGTTGAAATAAGGATTTTAGAACATGAGTCTTAATGAAAATAATAGAAGTTCAAGGGTTGATGTGATGGGACAAAGTCTAAAAAGTTGAAATTTGGAGGGGCGAAAGTGTAATTTTGTAAAAGTTAGAGCTACCATGGCTGACCATCACTGCTGATCGCTGACCAGGGGAATTTGACCATTGGGATCTCGAGAGCTCGGGTCAGGGAAGTTTAAGGACCCAAGCCATGCCGATGACGTACATTGATGTGGTTGGAAAATCAAGAAATCTGATCGAGTTTTTGGTTGGTTGGTCGTGGCCTGTAAATGGCCATTCGAGGGCTTTTGTTGACAATTTTGGGCCACTCAAGGGATTCTTAAGGCGTTAAGAGGCATCGGGTAAGGCAACCATGACTGATTAGAGGGTCGATTTTGCCTATAAGTAGAGCTAGGGCTTGGTCGAAAATTTGTATTTTTGAGCTTCAAATTGAGAGGGTGAGCGAACGAATTGAGCCACAAGATTAAGGGGCTTTTGTTGCCGACGAGTGGTAGATTAATTCTGGAGATTTTGAGGTATTTTGGTTAAGCTTTGAAGGGGTTTCGGGGCTGGCCTGAGTTGGGAAGTGGTAGCGATGATCGAGGCTTTAAGCCTCCGGTTGGGGCTTCTTCTGATCGTCCTTTCGAGGCACAAGATATGACATGCTGATCGATTGAAGGATAACAAGGTGGTGTGGTTGGGGAGGTTGGGGAAGGATTCTGGTGCTGGCTGGCGAAGTGCTCGCTAGAGAAGAAGACGTGCGTGGCATTCATGCACAGGGCGCGTGGGAGCGCGTGCCAAAGAGGTAAAATCTGATTTTTTTTTTTTTGTAAAACGCCTAGAAAATTATTTTAGATATTTTTGTGTAAAAATATTGGAGAAGTTAGTTGTGTAGATATTTATTTTGGAAGATTAGGGAGGAAAAATTGGAGAAAAATGAGAGAAAATTAAGGAAAAATAGATTTTTAATGGATGATATAATGATTAGGATACTTTGAGACTTGAGGTGAAACAACTTGTGCAAAGTTTGAGGTTGGCATGAATATTGAGGTTTGACACGCAAATCGTGGCTATGTGCGCTTTTCTAAGAATCTTGAAATTTGTCAAAAGTGAGTTTTCTACCTTCATAAAACTTGGTTTGGTTCTATCTAAACTTGATTTGATTCTTACAAAGGTTTTGTTGCATGTGAATAGTTTTAACCTGTGATGGTTGGTTTCATGTGGGTTTGTCCTGAAATATTTTAAGCACGTGCATTGAATTTTATGCGATAAATTATGTGCATGAGATGATGTTTTATTTGTTGCATAAAAATCATGGTTTATAGCATTGGCATGTTTTTGTGGGATGTCAACTTGGGATGTTACGTTGATAGTGTAGTCGTAATTCTTCAAGGGTGTTGAAGGAATAGTGTACATAGGTATTTTGGGCTATGTGTTAGGATGACTACCTGGGTTTATGTGCCGGGCTTGATGGTCAGGGAAGTTACACTAGGGTGACGGGTTGTACACGATGGGATGTCAACTTATGACGTGACACTTGAAGTGATAATACTAGGGAAGCGTGCTAAGGGAAAATATCCATTTATAACTTGGGTTGAGAGTGGACACCACCCTTGTGAATCGTGAAATAGTGGGGTTGAGAGTGGGCACCACCTCGGGTTGGCTCAAGTGGTGGGGTGCGAGTGGACACCACCCCAGGAGTCCTTTGAGCGATAGTATTGTTTTCGAGATGGACGTGGATTCCTAGGATGGTGTTGATCTTCATTTGGCCAAGATTTGTGTTGACGTGTTTAGAAAGTTTCTGAGTGGGAACGTAATGATGACGGCGTGGTTCTCGGGGTTCATGCATTGATGTTGCTCCCTTTTAAGCTAGGAATGTATTATGCCAATGTGTTGATGTGCTTGTGTTGCCTTTAGAGAGGTTGCATTTTCTCTGATTAGGGTTAAGTGTTGTGTGAGATTTTTTTGGGTTGGGATTGTCTGTGATGTTTCTGTTGTTTTATGTCTTATATACATTCATGAAAATGTTTTTGAATTTTTACTTAAATAATTTAGCATCTAATTTGGATTATGTCATTAGAATATTCAAACGTTCAGGTGAAAGTAGCGGTGCCAAAGGGAAAGGAATTGCCAAGGATTGGTGATAACTTGTAGGGGGTTTGTAGTATATATTTTGGGTTATGATGTATTTCTATTTCAATGATGTAATGACGATGGTACGATTTTGAGGTTATGTATGAAATGATTTCGGTTATGTATCATATCAGGTTTCGATTGTTGTTTCCGCATTTATGATAATATTATCTGTCTTAGCTTGATGATTTTAAGTTTGATGTGCTGAGAAGGTAATCGGGATTGTCGGGAAAGTTATGGATTTAAGTGTTGTATAGTGGAATTGTATGTTTAGGAAAGTTCTGGCTAAGGAAAGACTTGATACTTAAATGTGTTCGTTTGCGATTCACCTCTATTTTTTAGGAATTTACCTGATATACTATTCACGTACAAACACTATTCCAGTATATTGGTGGGAAAAAAATATAGCTTCGAAATCATTGAGTTATTCGCTGATTTATTTTAATGCCCCATGGGAAATGAGGTGGCGTGTTACCCCTCCCATCTTCATGCCAACGTTCATCATTGCCTTCAGCATCTCGTCGTCGCCCCTTGCCCAATTTCGTTGCCCATCTCTTCATTTGTCACCTACTTTCGTTGTCCATCTCCTATCGTCACCTATTTTTTTAGTTGTCACCTCAAATATTTATACTCTTTCATCTTTGGGACTAAAAGGTGAAATCCCTCACCTTGGGGGCCCTTCCCAGACTGCCCCACGCCACGGGAGAGGAGGTAAATCAGGTACACGGCGGCCATGGTTAATGGGAGGCCCAGCGCTGATTGCCCACAAGGACCCCATCCCTGAGGAGCAGAAATCTCACACTGCGGCTGGTCAGACTCGAACCTGACTCCTTGGAATCAACTCTACCATCCCACATCCAACCGTGCTACGCCCTGGGGCCTCTTTCATCTTTACCCATCTCTTTTGGTTGTCTCCTATCTTCATGGCCAACGTTCATCATTGCCTTCAGCACCTCGTCGTAGCCTCTCGCCCAATTCCATTGCCCATCTCTTCCTTTGTTACCTACTTTCGTTGTGCATTTCCTCATTTGTCACTTATTTTTTTAGTTGTCACCTATAGTTGCTTCCTCTCATAAGCCAATCTTTCATTGTGTATATATATCACACATAATATATATTGATTTTAATAAAATGTTGTATTCGAAATTAATTTATAATTTATTTTTTTAAAATTACTATATTTATATATTTTATTTATATTATTTATCAACATATTTATTTTTATTTTTTTGTCAAATTTTAATAATTTTTCAAAATCTTTCAATTTAAATATATAATTATTAACTAATAATTTAAAAATATATTTATTTAAATATATTATTAAGTGTTATTTAATTTTTAAATTTTACACCATTTAAAAACTGCCTTAAAAAGGGTAAGCCAACCACCCCTTAATAGTCTCGTTGGCGTTTGAGCGATTAGGGATGGCATGGAATTTTATTTTATGAATATTTATTAAAATTGATTTTAAGGAGACTTTTAAGTAATAAAAAATATTTATAAAAGATTATATATGAGATATATAAGATATTTGGAATGATTGTTTTTGTATGATTTTTAGTACTTTTGATTGCGTCATGGAAGGTAAATAGCAAATTAGGCATTTGACTCTTATGTTGAACGAGAATCGAATTCACAATCTATCAGATTGGCATCGATATATTACTCATCTAATCGCTTGATTTATACCTTGGAGATGAGATGTTTAAGATATTCGTTACATAGAGAAAGGGTGGTGAGGATAGGTTTCATATATATTTTATCATGATATAATCATATATTATAATTTATTAATTTAAAAATATTCAAATAAGATATATACTCACAAATTTCAAACTTAATTCGTTTATAAATTCTCTTACTTTCCACCTTCTTAATTAACAAGTCAAGGTGGTATTTTTTTTATTAATTAATGTATTAAAATAATTTAAAATATAATAGTTGTTGCCTTTTAGCTTTTTGTTTGCATTATCGGGTATTGGTTTGCATTGCCTTATGATAGTGGAGATGAAAGGTTAAACAAAATATTCTAACAAGTTATTTGGTATGGTACTTGAAACATGGGAATATCATTAGAATTGATTTTTCCATGTGTTGGTGTAAAAAGATAATTTACTTGTTATTACAGTATTTGTTAAAATAAGTAAAATAAAAGAATATTAATATAAAGTTAGGATGTCTTTTAGATCAAAATATAAAATAATTAAGATATGATTAAAAATAATTGTAAGATTTTTATCAAATTGTTTGTTAAATTTTTTGAAATACATTATAAGACATAAGCGCTATTTTTTTTTATATGTAAAGCATAAGGTATGTTTATCTTGAAAGAGTGGTTGGGAAGAGATAAGTATATCTAAAAAAATTTAGATAAAAAATCACGTAATTTTTTTTAAGAGTCATCAAATAAATTTAACAAATACATTAAAAATGACAAAAATCTAAAATATTTTTTATATCTTATTTTTTTTATCTATATCTTAATTAATAAAAACTACTCAATAAAAAATTATCCTGTAACTATGAGATAATTTAAATTGATCCCACTGCACTGGGTGAAAAAATTCACCATTTTTATTCTTTAGTACATAAGCCATTGTTCTTTCTTGTTTATAGAGTTATACGTGACATTGTGTTAGTGGCAACAATAGAACTATCATCGAACCCATTGACATCATCTTTGTTTAGCTTGGGAGGAACTTCGAGGAGCTCTTCTACCACCATTTTCAATCATCTTTTCCCTAATCATTTGTTGTTGCCATTAGTTGCATTCCATTATCCTTACATTTCATCTCATGTTTTCTCCTAATGTCCTTTTATAAACCCTAGTGATGGGGTTTTGGCGAGAAAACCTCATTGTTGGATTAGCTCTACCCTTGGCGAATGGAGTTTATTTTTTTTTTATTTTTCAAATTATAAATTAGTTGAAATATATATTATATTAGTAAAAATTTAATTTTATATATGAGTATCATAATGCATGAATATATATTTATGTATCTTTTTTAGCAAAAGGGTAATTTAGTCATTCACAATTTCACACACTAATTAGAGAATAACTATATCCTTAAGTTATATTATGATTGACATATAATTTTATTATGTTGTTCGCGTCGGACAACATAATAAATATATCAATCATAATTTTATATTATGATTGATATATATATTATATTTATGTATCTTTGTTAACAATAGAATTTCAGTAAAATTTATTTCAATTTAAAGATTAATGATAGAAATTAAATTGATTAAAACGACCACTCCAAACCTAAATAAAATTAATTTTTTTATGATTTAATTTTTTCAATTATAAAACTATAAATTTTAATTAATTATCAAGTAAAGTTACAAATTCACAATTTATACTTACATATAGCTCTTTACTAGTTTACTAAACCTCAATTTTAGAATTAACTTTTAGTTAGGGTTGCAAATAAGCCCAACCATTTGCGAGTAGCTTGATGTTTGTCTCGACAAAAACTCGTTCTAATTCGTTCATTAAGGTAAATGTGTTGAGTTTGAGTCTAATTTTGAAACTCAATTTGTAAATGATTTAATAAAACTTGCGAACATGTATAACTAGAAACTCGATTAAAAACTCGTAAACATGTTTGATTAAAAGTTCGCAAATAACTCATGAATAAGGTCATTTATAAATACATTAATATATATTTATAAATTATTTAGTATAAAGTCATCAAACTTTAAATTATTATAATAATGTAATTAAATTGAATATGTTTAAAATTATTATATATTAATATTAATTTAATCTTTGAACATAATATAATATATAAAAAAAAATAACAAATTAAGTTTAACCAAACACTATATAAATAGTTGTCTAAATTAAAAATCTTAAAAAGTGAAAAAAATTAAAAATTGAAGTGGAAAGAAGCCAAGACCAAAAGACAAGCACGGACATCACCCGTGGTTAGCATTTGTTATCGCCACTACAAGCCTCTATCTGAGGCTGAACCACTGTCAATTGTCGTTTTCTGCAGCCATCGCACACCACATTCCACTGCTCTGTTGTTGTATGTTGTACACTGTTTTCACCTATTACCACTGCACACATTCCTGCAACTTTGCTAGTTGTCATCTACCATCGCTGTCATTGTTTGCCGCTATACGCCCATTGTCTTCACATGTCGTTGCTTGCTGTCGCTTCTTTAAAACACTATCTATTGTTGCAATCTATTGCTGCACACATTTCTCCATTGAGTTCGTGTCGAGCCTCGACTTATCAACCTTTTGATGAGCTGGGCTTAAACCAATCTTTAAGGCTCAAATTCGAATCTAGAAACTTGCGAGTTAAGCTTAAGAAATCTCAACTCAGTTCGATTCAATTGTAACCTTAACTTTTAGTGTGTTTTTACCTTCAACTTAGTGTTGAAGACTTTAATTATTTAACCAACCATGTTGACTTAATTATAAGTAATCATCAATCGTAATGATGTGGAAATTAGTTTAGGAGACAATTAAGTATGATGTTATGGCACTTAAGGACATCGGTACTTTATACAACAAGAATGGTATTCGATACAATATAAAATATATACATCATCAATTCTTATTGTATATCATTCTTTGCATTGTACATTACTCTTTATATAATGTAATACATAATTTACATTATATATGAAACACCATTAGCATTGTATCGAATAGCACTGGCCGTGGGTGCCATACCATCAATGAATTAGGGGTTTAAATGTATGATTTTTTTAAATGACGGACTTAAGTGCGAAAATTATCTTATTTAACGGGGTACAAATTTAATTAACCCAAACATATGGACATTGTTCCCCTCCAGAGAGACACAGGGAGAGAGAGAGAATGGCAGCTCCAGGGAAATGCTTGCTGATAGCTGGTCCTCCCGTAAGTCTCCGAAAGCCTTTGATTTCGCTCTCTTCTCTCTTCCTGATTATACACACACACACACATGCACGCACGCACGCACACTTAAACACACCGTTGTTGTCATTGAAGGGCGTTGGTAAAACAACTCTGATCATTAGGGTTCTGGAAAGCCTTAAAATTTCTCATCCTAACCTCAAGCTTCAGGGTTTTTACACTCGTATGTACTCTCTCTCTCTCTCTCTCTATATATATATATATATCTATGTTCAATTGATTTTCGTAGATTAATTTTGTGTAACTAGTGAAGTAAACATTGATAATTATGGCGCACTTGGAATACAGGCGAGATTAGGCAAGGAAATGAGAGGGTTGGGTTTGAAGTGGTTACATTAGACGGTCGTACAGGAGCCCTTGCTTCCACCACCAACTCAAGGTAACCCTCATCCTGATTTTTCGTTTTTCCTTTTAGATTTTTGTTCACTTTTCCCTCTCTCGTCTCTTGTTTCCCTTATGTATTTGGCGTATTCTAACGAGTTCCAGTAGAATTCTTTTTTCTGATGGGCAAGTTAGGTTAATTAGAAGAAATAATTGTTGTTTAGTTGAAATGCAAAATTTCTGGCATTTTCTGGGTTTTTTTTTTCCACGTCTGTTGTTGAAATGCTGATGTTAGCTGGAGTTTTAATTAACTTGAAATGCAACAACAATATATCAAGCCTTAATCCCACCAGGTGGTGGGCTCTAGAATTCATGATGTTTAATGCTATGGATTTTGTACTGACTGTTGGCTCTACCTAACACAACCATTCTCCTCTGTCCAAGCTTGGGGTTGGGCTGTTATTCAGAATCCACAACCAGAGTTTTTAATTAACTTGAAATATGAAAAAAAAAAAGAAGTTATTGATTACAAATTTACATTTTTACACTCATAATGTAAGTCCTTTTTTTTTTGAATGATGGACATGTGTATTTTATTTGTGGACACTATTGTCTCCAACGTGTCCAAAAGATGTCCAATCTAATCCTAAGAAAATTACAGAGAAATTAAGTTAATGAGCCATACCATGAAATTCTAGGAGCGAGTAATAGAGCAGAGGTTCAGAAAAGAAACAAATGTCTTGGAAAATCAGTTTGGTTTCATGCTTGGTAGGTCAACAATGGAAGCTATATACCTATTGAGATGTCTAATGGAAAGGTATCGGGATCAGCATAAGGACCTGCAATGGTGTTTATAGATCTAGAAAAGGCTTATGATAGGGTCCATATAGAAGTATTATGGAGAGTTTTAGAGAAGAAATGAGTCCAAATAGCCTATATTACAATCCCTTAAGGACATGTATCACAGTGCAAAGACAAGGGTCAGAACATGCGGAGGGGATATTGTACCGTTTAAAATTACAATGGGACTGCATCAAGATTCTGCACTAAGTCCATACTTATTTGTTTTAGTAATGGATGAACTCACTAAACACATTTAGACAGAGATGCCATGGTGTATGCTATTTACAAATGACATAGTGTTGGTGGATGAAACAAAAGAGGGAGTGAACACTAATCTTGAGTTGTGGAGAAACAATTTAGAATCTAAGGGATTTAAATTAAGTAGAAGGAAAACGGAATATATGGAATGCAAATTTAGTAAGAATCCAAGAGTGGAGAATGTTATAATAAAATTGGAAGACCAAATCTTAAAAAGAAAAGACCATTTTCGATATTTGGAATCAGTGATTCAAAAAGATGGAGAAATTCACGAGCATGTCACGCATAGAATTAAGGCAAGTTGGCTAAAATGGAGAAATGCATCGGGGGTGCTATGTGATGGTAAAATCCCATTAAAACTGAAAGGAAAATTCTATAGGACAGTTATAAAACCAGTCTTGTTGTATGGCTTAGAATGTTAGGCAGTCAAATACCAATATGAGCAAAAGACGAGCATAGTGGAGATGGGGATGCTAAGATGGATGTGCAGCCACACAAGAAAAGATAAAAATAGAAATGAGATTATTCGATGAGATAAACTAGACTAAGATAGTTTGGTCATATGAGAAAGAGACTAAAAGATGCTCCTATGAGGAAAGTTGATGAAATGGAACAATTAGTCAAAAACAGAGGTAGAGGCATACCCAAAAAGACTTTGGAAGAGATATTAAAGTTTGATATGAAGTATATGAGCTTAAATAAAGATATGACAAAAGACAGAAATACATGGAAGTCTAGAATTCATGTAGTCGACCCCACATAATGGAATAAAGACTGGATATGTTGTTGTTGTTGTTGTATGACAGGTATGGACATGTTTTCAATATGCATTTGGAAGTATTTTCAATTTGCCAAGCTAATGTCTTCCAGGTTATTTTTCTTCTGGTTTCTTGTATTAGTTAAAAACAAATATTTTGTGCATGAAAGGATACCATATTTATTCTCGAAACTTGCCTCTTGTGGCCTTGGTAAGACAGCAAATTGTCAATTCCATTACATATTTGTTAATTGCCCCCTCCTCCTCCTATTCTCACAAAGGAATTCCTGATTCCATCTTTACTTATATCCATGAATTAACTTAGTGCTGCCTCATTTCACTTCATGCAACTGGTATTTGTGATAATCCATTCTGTTACTTTACTAGTATCTATTATTTTATGCTGTATATTCTTGCTTAGTGACTGCAAAAAGCTTCCTGTTTTTCAACATTGAGGCATCCTCTGCTAGTGTTTGAATTTAAAATTTCTACTCACAGCTAAAAGCTATTTTCCATGCAGCCCAGAGTCTATAAGATGGCCAACTGTGGGGAGATACAGAGTGGATATAGCATCATTTGAATCATTGGCTTTGCCTGAGTTACAGGTGGATTAACTTGTCAATCTTCTTTTTTGAGGTGTAGTGATCAAAGTCTGTGAGCAAACATGTGCTTAGATTCAAGATCTCTGTTTCTTCTCCAAGGATGAGAGAGTGGAGTGTGTTTTATGCTTTGACAAAGGTATATGTAGAGCTTATCTCTCTAGGTGCACACTTGATTCATGGGTTGCGATATGAAGGAATATAATTTCCTATCTCCTCGAGAGATTATATATTGGGAGGATGCCATTATATTTGACTATTTTCACCATTTTTATTAAGCATGGATAAGTTGTTGAGAATTTTATTAAATGTATTTATTCACATGCATTCTATATAAGGAGAAAACATGATTTTGCTCCTAACAGTTTTTTTTTTTAATCATATACTGTTTTTACAATAATAATATACCACGCTTTTTATCCATGAATTCTAGCTACCCAATCATTTCTATATGTGGCCTTATCTTCTATAAGGCCCTTGTAATTAGTTTCATAGCTAAGTGTCTCCCACCAAGTTTTCTTAGTCTTGCTTTAGCTCTTTTGCTAAATACTTATTCTATTCTATCCATTTTCCTCAGATGACTCTCTATTGGTCTTCTTCTCACATGTTCAAACCATCATAATTTCGTTTCACACATCATTCCTGCAAAATAATGGCCACTCCAAATCATCAAGAAGAAATATAAAACATACATAAATGAACATATTCTACACAAGCTAAGAAATTAGAAGCTCATGTAAGCTGACGAAACACTACAACATACATGTTACATGATAAATAAACACTTTTGTTTATTTGTGGGACGCACCCACTTCTCAGCCTTGGGGCCCTCTGGAGGCCTCAGGTGGGCTAGTTGTCATTACCCTCCTCCCTTGCCCCCCTGTTCGATGGTTCTTTAGAGACCTTCTCATATTCTCTCGTGCCTTTTATCGCTATGGGATGCTTCTTCTTGTTCTCCCACATTGTATTTTCACTTCTAGTTTATTTTCTATCCACATTGCATGTTGTGACCAGGCAGCGGATTCGGTTCCTCTTCTAGGCTGAAGGTTGGTCTGGTTTTGTGCGTCTTTGTGGGGTATGCCTCGTATGCTGTTTTGTAATCTCTCGTGTGTTTTTTCTTGGTAATATATTTTCATTTACAGAGGAAAAAAAAAAAAAAACACTTTTGTTTATTGTTTTTGGCTACCATTGTACTTGTTTTGGTCTATTTAGCCCATGACTTGGACATTGTCATTTGACATTGTTGGTCAATAAACAAAATGACAGCATAATACACAAGTTTTCTTCTATTGCTTCCACATGCTTTGCACTTTGCTCTCAAACAGTTGTGATGATCAACTGTATCATAAAATGGAATAGAATCCCCAGAACGTTTGCGTATTCAAAAGATATTTGTGTACAGTTAGATGTAACTGGTAAAGGAAAATTTCATCAGAAGTACTTTATTTTAGTAGAAATATGGCAATCAACTGTCATGTACCTAGGGTTTAACCTAGGGTTTGGATTGTAAATCGGAAGAATCCGAGGGAATTAGGACCAAGAACAGAAGGATTGGAGGGAGAATTAGAAGAAAAATGGAGATAGTAGACAGAAATGAGAGGGAGAGTTGCAGATAGAACAGAGAAAGAGAGAGATTAGAGAGAAATCAGAGGGATCAAGAGAGAGAGAGATCAACGGGAAATTGAGAGAGAATTAATGAGAGGGAAATGACTGAATTCAATTATCATTCATAACATGCCATTCTCTAATTACCTTAGCCTATTTATAGGCTTTACCAATGAAGGTACTAACAGCTACAAAATAAGAGTACAACTAAAAGACAAATGCATGTAATTCATATTACTAATCTATCCTTGGGGATTCTTGGGGTCGGTCGTGACATCAACATTATTATATGTGTATATATCTTATAATTTGCCTTGTTCATTGACAATGCCTATTATACATAAATATCTTTTAGTTTATAGTAAGCCATACTAGTTTACTCCTATTATTTGGCAGTACAGAATATGCGATATATCATGTTCTCGTTCCTCATTCTACATAACAAGTCACTTGCTTTACTTAAAGGTGCAGTAAGTATTGTTTCAGGCCTTGTTTTCTTTCTATATAGGGTTTGCCTGGCCTTTTTGGTTCTTTAGTGGTTATATAGTTTGCTGCTTATAAAAAAAAAAAAAAAAAAAGAAAAGAAAGAAAAAGAAAAACTGAAGTTCTAAGATGTTGGAGTGCTGTATGTGAATTATGTTGTTTTTGGAACTAGGACTTGTCAAAGGAAAAGGAAAGGACAATAAATTTGGTTATTTGCATGTAGCAATCCATATACACAAGCCATTTAATGTTAGTTCCACTTTCCTTTACGATGAAAAATTGTGGTTCCAACTTCCAAGTATAGCCTAAATGTGTTGGATCCTGTCAGTGATTTTAGTGGTGTATTTTTCGAATATCAGTTTTACAACAATGAAATGGCTCTTTGCGATGTGTGTTTTTTATTAGGTCAAGGAAGATACTGATCTCTTCATCATAGACGAAGTTGGTAAGATGGAGCTCTACAGTTCGTCATTCTTCCCTGCCGTACTAAAGGTTCTGGAATCCAATGTTCCAATGTTGGCTTCTGTCCCCATTCCAAGAGGTGGTCGGGATATACCTGGAGGTACAGATTTGTCGGACTCAACTCTTAAAATTGACAATTTGTGTTTTTGATGAAATAAAGTGAGAATTTCTTTGAATTTTTTGCATTAGAAAAGATTACCCTTAGTGACTGTTGAAGTCAATTGAACTGTCTAACCTAGAGAAGTTTATATTATTACTTTTGAAGTAACTTTTCTTCAGGACTTGCATATGTTCAGTCTGAAGCATCTTCCCAGAGCTTCTTGTCACTTCTATATGATACTTTGGTGCCATTGTTACGTAAGATTCTGATGTTTGAATTCTGTAGTTGCAAGGTTGAAAAATCATCCAGGGGCAAGCATTTTCACACTGAGCACTGCCAACAGGGATGCGATTAAAGATCTCATTTACTCACAACTAGCACACTCGCTGCAAAAGCATTAGATGATGCCAAGGTATTTAAAACTTCTAACCTATCTTTTCATCTCTCCCTCTTTTTTTCATTTGCTATTTTCGTATCTAGAATGCCAATCGCAAACATCCACACCTGGAGAACAGGAGAGGCATCCGAGGGGGGAAGGAGGCAACCATTTGGTGCTGCTCATGGATATTTGTAGCTACAGAAGAACTGGTCTACTCTCCAAAATGGTGATTTCACTACAGATAACATTGCGGTTTGTTCAAGTAGGGATTTCTAATTTTCGTGCTGTGCCACTGCTCGTTAATAGGAGGAGAAATTTAATAGGCTGATCGATCAAAATTTTGGCCCTTTTGGTCATGCTCTCTCTCAAAAAGAATTTACTCACTGGAAAGTTGTTCTCGCTCGTAGTTCTATTTAAGGTTTTGCGTACTTTGCCCTCAGGTAGTAGTGTGATGATACGAAAACTGATTTCACACCTCCCCCAGTTAAACAGAAAGAAGAAAGATCTTATTCACAGTTTGCACAAATCGCTATTTTGTGAGGGTAGGAGGCTATATTAGCAGGCGACTTTTATCTTGTGTTTTTGGCCAAGAGATTGTTGAATAAATTCAATAAAGTTTGCATTACATTTTGGACCAATCCACGTATATACTCATATAGACTGCTGCTGATGCTATGTTTTTGCCTGCAACATGTCACCAAAAGTCACCAAGAGAGAACAGATTTAAGAACCACCACCACTTATATACAACATTCCAAAGAGGTCCCTTCCTTTTTTTCCCTTATATATATATATGAGAGAGATGGACAGAAAATTGTCCCCAAAAGAAGAGATATAATGATAATTAAATGTCTGTTTTCATCTCATAAGAGATCATGAGCTTCGTTTATCATTTTCAGCTATTCGCAGAACCTCTTTTGCCATGGAAGAAAATGATCGAGCTGTATCCTCCATTTGTGTAGTTCTAAGGCTGATGCCCTGTCCAGTCGAATGAATTTTCGTCAGAAAGTTAAATAGAAAGCACCTATACCATGCTTCCTACTGTCTACATGAAATATTGGTACGAGTTAGAATTTGTGTCCAATGAGGACAAGGTTGGAGGGATAATGCAGCAAACAATCATCTACACTTTTACCATTTGTCATAATGAAACTATATGTTAAGCTTAATCTCATCAATTTTTATTTGTGACTTTTTCTTTGTTATAATCTTTCTCTACTTTTTACCCTATCAACTTACTATTCACAAACTGAATCCAGCGGTCGCCGGCTCAAATTTCCAGGGCTAAAGATTAATTAAATAAAACATTCCTTGTTATTTTGAAATGTAGGATAGAACCCTGACTGGGGCTTATATCACAAACTAGACTTGGGACCAAGAAAAATTTTGAGGGAGACTCTCTTAGGTATAATATGAATTATGAAGACCTTACAGAAAATAAGAATATAAAAGAAATAATTGGTGAGTTAAAATTTATGTAGTCAATTTCTCACCTAATAAGATTAAGGCTTAATATATTGTTGTTGTTGTTGTTGTTGTACCACAAACTTAACAGAGGTAATTATGATTTTAAATGTGAAACTGAACACATTTAACGGTACCTGCAACTTCCTGAGATTTTCACTCAATTTGCTTTCTGCCATTTTAGCAACACTTGAATCCTGCAAACAAACAAGGGAATGACGATGAACTTCTCCTTATTTTTCTTAGGATGCAGAAATCATGTTTTCTTATCCTGCAAAGGTTTCTAAAGAACTAAAACACATAATATGTCACCAAACGCAGAAATCATGTTTTCTTATCCTGCAAAGGTTTCTAAAGAACTACAACACATAATATGTCACCAAACTTCCAGCATATAACAAAGATTCTGTATCTTTTCTTTCGCACTTAGCAGGTCAATACAAAAAATAGCCAATAA
This sequence comes from Diospyros kaki, assembly GCA_036245055.1. NCBI lineage: Eukaryota > Viridiplantae > Streptophyta > Magnoliopsida > Ericales > Ebenaceae > Diospyros > Diospyros kaki. The sequence continues at coordinate 43,647,285 of BSEG01000016.1, forward strand.
ATATTCATTTCCTAACATTACTTTGGAATCATAGGTCTCTTTTATGATGATCAAAACATCCATCTGATAGAAAATGCAAGGGCTCACAAAAGATCCAAGCCAGAGTTGCCAGTAGTCTCAAATCCGTCAAGAAAAGATTCATTAAATTGCCGATATCAGCATCCTTATCCGTATGAAATGCCAGACTAGCTATAAATGGGGAATCAACATAACCTCTGCTTCTACATTCGCGATTGACGAATTCTTGACCACTTGATAATATATATATATATATCCGGGACTTACTCCCAACTAGGAACATTTAAATTTCTTAGCTGAAAGCTATGTAATTTTACATGCTTCCATTAATGTGATCTTTCTGCATGATGTGTTCCTAAATGCTTTGATATTATCAATATGATGTCTCCAATCTGCCAGGTTATGACGATACAAATTAAAGAGTGCAGAATGTAATGCCCTTCCTCAGATTTAGACGAATTCAAACAAAATGTTAAAAGATGGAGCAATATTTCTAGCCACATTACAGCAGAAAGTAAGACATGAATGTATTGGATCATACTTACACCAGATGTGGAGAATCCATATTTTTTCTTAATTTGATCAACTGAACTGGCCTTCTCGTGTTGTGGTTCTTCTTTTGCTGGTGATTTCTCATTTTTGACCTTTATTTCTTTCAGTTTGCCTGTTAAGAGAAATTCAATCAACACTTTTACCGATGTAAGTTGAAATTAAAATTCATGAGAAATAAGAAATTGCAGTTTAGAAATATTTGGCTAGAAGATCAAGTGACAAAAAAATGTAAAAATTAGCACAAATTTATACAAAATATATCTTCTTTAATGAAAGGCTCAGTGTAACACGATTTCCCCTTCCTAAGGTGAGTCTTGAGTCTTCAAGCAAGGTTTCATATTTGGATTACCTGTTTTCTACATCTCAAGTAGCAAAGTATGATTTGTCCTTATTTCATTCTTGGAAGCACTCAGTTAGTGCGTTAGGATCAGATTGGGCAAACCACACACAGAAAAATATAATATAGAAAATTAAAGTGCTTCGACCTCAATGCCTACATCCATGATCCCACAACAAGAAGATAATCCACTAATGTAGTTTTGCATGTAGAAACTAAAAAACCCTCCCAACACAAATCCTGACTCCAGATAACTAGTCACTCATATCCAGGGAACTTTGATTATCGTGTCAAGGCACACACTCAAAACATACAATTACATCATTTCACAGGTTAGCGGTGTGATCCCTCAACAACTAAACTAGAAGTGACCTATAAATAGGCTACAATTCACAACTCTAGTTGGATTAGGATTTTCCTATATCCATCCTTATCCCCTATTCACAATCAGATTGGGTTTCTATACGAGAGACTCAATCTCAGCCAGATATGAATTTGAGGAGTTATCTAATGTGGTAGTGTAGCTTTTGACTACCCCACTTTGGGCTCTGGAGATCTCTCATCCAATCATGGTCAACATTGCTTTGTCTTTGCCATAGCGCTCAGATCTACCATGGTTGTATACAAGAAATGAGGACCTCTTCCACTGGTGTTCAGCATGTTGAAAATGTGTCTCAAATCTCTTGATTATACATTTTCATCTTTTCCTTTCCTAAATGCTTGTTTCTTATGATGAATGGACTCGTCAGACATACTGAACTAAATCAGTTCCATCACAAGGATAACTTGGTACTACACACGGAATAATGTATGCACAAAGCTATTCTATTTCGAAAATACCATAAATATGATGCTGTCCATGTCAACCATAAAGGTTCATGTATGGTGTCCATGGAATGTCAATGAAATTTTTGCATTTGATAGTTCCATGACATGGATACATGAGCACATACTTTGACAAGTATCAAAATAAGACTCTTTTTGGAACTTGGGAAATTAAAGGAAAGATTAGATGTTCTTCTAAGATGCTTCAGAAAGGAACCATTTTGGCACTCTGAAACAAACTTTTGTAGCTTTTCCTCCTTGTTTGTAAGATAAAGATGGAGTTGGTATCATGTATTCATGCAATATAAAGAAAAAGTAACAGACAAGCAAGTCCTTTAACAGCTAAAGTGCATTTGAATGAAAATAAATTGAACTTCACTAAGTTCCTGATAGCTATGATATATATTCTTTAACTGACCTTTAAATGCCTGGAATTTGCTTGCTAATTTCTGTTTATTGAGTGCTGCAGTCATAGGATTTCCTTTTGGTTTTTCTCTTGGATCTTCGAGGTCAATGTCATCTAGAAGCCAAGAGATGAAAGTACGTGTGGTTATTATCTGATTTATCTAGCTTAAAACTCAAAGCAGAGAGAAGGTTGAAATTAATTGAATGAAAAGCTAAACGAGGATGGAAAATGCCATTATGACTTCATCTTTTCCATGTGTAGGACCTGACCACCTTAGAAGATCCCAACAAAGTAGAGAAGGAAACATAAGGAAGAGATTGTAACCTTTCAGGCACAGCACAAAAGGGCATGTATTCTTCATTTGTGTGTGTGTGTGGTGTGGGGGATTGTTTCAAGGTGTGGACAGGAAAAAGTGTTTCATAAGCTGACAGAAATATCAGAAATTAAGAAAAAATGACCTGAGCCTTTATTCTTCTGAAGCAGTGAGCAAATTTTTATATTAATGTATCTGTCTTCTAGGCTAAAAATCATAGAACATGTGCCAGGAGGTGATACCTATATCCAAAAGAACTTCACTTTCATCCGCGGTTGGATTTGGATTATTTTCAGTCTCAGGTGGAAAATTGTCAACGGAAAAGATTGTTGAGAGTCCTTCCATACTTTCTCTTGCACCTTCAACTTCTTCGCCAGGCATATGCTTCGATTTACTTCGAGTCATATCTTTGATAACAGAGCTAAATAGTCCCTGTAGCTCCAAACCAACCATCTCAATCCTTTAATGTCACATTTACCACATCAAGAGTGGAGTTCAAACAGAATAAGCACAACATTATTACCTTTTTTTTCTCTTTATGCGTGGCAGGTTCTGAGCAAACTCCTTGTGCAACTATAAGATCTTTGTTATAAACTTGGGAAACAGAGTCCAAATGCCTAGAATAGAGGATGAGTAGCAATGGAACATCATGATGAACTTTAGAATAAAGTAGTTCAGAGAGAGAGAGAGAGAATGCTGGATATATTGAGCAGTTCTGATATTGTGACAAATCAGGTATACTGGAGGTGGGAGGAAAACATCTCCACCGTTACAAATGGCAAGTTGAACATCTAATTTTATGTTTATGTTTTTAGAAGAATTAAGACAAAATTGCAGTGACAAGAACTGAATTTTCTATTTGGAATATTCCTAATGATCTAGTTACTAGAAAGGTTCTTCCCCCATTCCCCCCACCCATCAACATTATCAACTACACCTTAACCTAAGTTAGGGTTAGTAGCACGACATTCCAAATGTCAATTGATTTCCAAAAGTCACATTAACAATATAAATCCTTGCAAAAGAAAAAGAATTAATTATCCTAATAAAGTAAAAGAGACAAAACTAGAAACTGAACAATACTGGTATTAACTAATAATCCTGAAAGTGGCTGCATCTAATGCTAAGGAGTGTTAATAAAAATAATAGAAGAATAAGGAAGAGGAAGAAGATGAAGCACTTTTTTATCTCATACCCATATAAATCTTTTCTGAGCAAAACTGAGACAACAAACATTTCCTGGTCTCTGTTCACCTGTAAATGAATAGCATTTATCAATTCATTTGAATGTTCAGAAAATATACCATATGAATAAATATACTGAAAACAAACAAATTACAATGTCATACTATGATAAGTTCTCCATCCGATGAAGAGCACACTGAACTGTCAACGACTGAATTCAGCTTTTGACTTGACAATGTGAGACCTGTAATTGAAGTTTCCTTCAATAGGGACAATTCTGGTAGGGACCTACAATTTCATAAAGCAGCAGAATGCAGATATGTATCAAATAAATTCTGTTGCATTTTAGCAAAAGAAAAACTCTACAAGACTAGTTCCACTATTTTCTTTAATCATTGATTTCGTTCTTTCTCTCACAGAATACAAGGAAATGTCAAGCACAATGGAATCGCTGCAAAATCAATCAGTTGTTATATTTGATGACTACTAAATACCATTTCAAATAACTTAAGTCCTTCAACACCAAAATGCATGAAATGTGACGTCTTGGTCCCTGCAGAAATATATCTCAGAAATTGCTGATACATTTAAAGCCTCATCTTAGTTCCTTGAACTGACAATTTGCACTTTTCATGGTAAGAATGTATGGGCTTCAAGAGGAGATGACAGTATTTGAAGGAAACAAAAAAATTATAAAGCATTCAAGAGAGACTCATAAGGGTAGTTATTCAAGATACACATGTATCTCCAGAATGTATAACTTCACCACCCATTTTTCTTGAACCTAAATAATTTCAGCAAAAAGTCATGTAAAGTTGAGATAATTAATTCTCAGCAGGAAAATAGTTCCAGACTACAGCTCTCTCACTTGTATTGTAGGTTCAATTGAATAAATTTAGGAAGCACATAGAAAAGGTTGTTACCTTATTTCAATTTTTCCATCAGCAAAGAGAAGCACAAGACCTGCAGCATCAGTTGTGTAAAATGTCGATGCCCAGCAACAAGAATTATTAAATTTCTTTTTGTAAAGAACCTTCTTTATACCCTGAAAGAGAAAAGAAAAGAAAATACAATAGGTAACAAGTAATGCTGGTCCCACATATTGTGGGTGCCTCGATAAGTAATAGAATATTACCTGGACTACATGGACCAAGGAATGGACATAAGCAGCTTTCTCAGCACATAGTAGTAATGATAATCGCTTTGGTGTTGCATCATCAGTAGAGTTCCTCTTACTCGGGTCTATACCCTCCAATTTATTAGATTCTCTAACTGCAGTATCCTGTCCATCTGTAAATCACGAACAAGTGAACTTTTCAGCTGGTGTTTCTATATTCTGTAAAAATCATTCTTCAATAAAGTACTTTGATGTTATCGACATTCACAAAGACTTGAAGATTAGATATTTCCATTCGAGTAAAGAATAGCCCAAAAATCTAAAGTAAATGAGGAGTCTGTTACCCAAAATTTGCATGAGAAAAGCTCTTGAAGGTTTCTTAGGACGGATCAAGCCAGAGCCAAGAGTATTTCCAGTATCTCTCTCAAGAGCAAAAACTGACGAATCCTTTGTGGCCACAACTAGCACATTCTTCTCAAAACCATGGAAATTGCAGGTTTCAAACTGCAGAGAGATGATTCCTGTGCACAGCTCACTTGTAATGTGTCTCTGATATAGTAGAGTCGGGCCCTCCATATCAATCAATGAGACCTGCATGTAGAAGGTGTCCAAATATATTAGTGTACTAGGGGTAATGTGCATAGCTATGCAAGGATTTTGTATATTACACGTGATGGGTAATTTTACACCATACAGTCAAGGAAACACTGCGAAAGTTTACAATACAACCATAGAAGAAACCCAAATAAAAATAACGATGATAATAATAACAACAATGATGATAGTAATAATAAATGCAAATTAACAACAATAACGATAGTGATAATACAACCTAAATCAAATTTGTATAACTGAGGAACATATATGTATGGAAATAATGAACATATATATGTCATGAGCCAAGGGATATAAATGATATTGTCCGTACATTTGACCAACCATTAGAGTGCAAAGAGAGGAAGAGAATGAAATGGAAGAACAAGTAGTAGAATGAAAGAGCTTTAAATTAACCAGGAGAGATGATCAGGCCCGAAAGAAACACATGTTTCTTCTGGTTATTCTCTATTCTCAATTAGGCTATATAGAGATAAGTTGAGATAAACTAAATTAAGCATAATATAATATTTGTAGGGCTATAAAATATTTTATGGTAATTGAATAAGGCTTTATTTTTAGATATGTACACTTCTTAGTTAATAAAAAAGAACAAAGATAAATTTAGTAAAAATATGCAAAAAGGAGTTATTTGGAAACCAGAAGATCGGACCAGGCTTAAAAAATGAGGCACAACCAAATTAGGTCCATGAAATATATTCTATTGTATAGAATTATTTATGGCCTCCAAGTGATCTAAACCTCATAAATGTTTAAACATTGATGTCAGAGTAACATATTGAAGTTGAGAAATTAAAATTTAATGTGATAAGCAGGTAGCTTTCCACTGTGCAATAGTTTAGTGTCAACCTTAGGGGGCTGGCCTGGCTGGGGAATCAGAAAAAGGAATGAAAGCAGAAACAGACTACTATTCCTATGTTTATGCAAGAAACAATGACCACTTGATTGAATGAAACCCAGACTGCTTCCTACAACTAAGATTCTCCTAATTGTTTCATTCTTTGTTCATTAAGTGAAAGAAGATATCCAGCCCACTATCTTTCAAAAGCATTCTTTTACCAGTTCTAGGGGCAAGTGCATAATTCTGTACCTAACAGCTAAAATGCTTACCATCTATCAAACAATTTTTTTAACTGGAACATTGCAACATTCCCGTCTCAAGTCATTCAAGGTCAACAGTATGATGGATCCTCTCAAAGTTTATAAACTAGTAATTAATGGAAATATGATAGCTAAAACCCATCCTTTGAAATCAATACCAACTGGTTCAACTTTCAAGCGGTTAAAATATACAGGATTCTTGTGACTTTGTAGAAAAACAATTTTCGTTGCCCAAAGAAAACAAAAAAGGGACTCCAGAATATAGGCCAAAGAACTGGAAGAAGGTTCTTACATATCCTTGATCAGACCCAACAGCGAGATGTCTTGAGCTGCAGTTTATGTCTACAGAAAGTACAGATCCATTAACCTTCACAAGTTTAAGACTCTGGACAATGTGATTGCTTCTTTTCTTTGAACTTCCTGTCAATAAAATAAACCTTTTAGGAACATCAGAGTCTCCTACACGGTGTTTATATTTCTACTCTTAGAATTGCACCACAACAGATTCCATGTCAGCTCCATAATGGGTATGCATAATCATATAGCCTTGATTGGTTTTCAAGGTTATAAATATTAAACAATATATAAATACTATGCACTTGCTCATGCTTCATAAGATCCTCTGATCAATATTTACAAAAAACAAGAAACTTTACACTCTGGTCTCCTTTGTACAATCTATATAGATTCAGCCAAAAAATAAATAGTAGTTAGTTTACGGGGTCAATACCTTGTAGAGGCAAAAAACTGCTTCCTGAGATGAATGGCTCTGGTTTAAGGTTAAAAAGGCGAATCTGCACAGCATGTAAAATTAATCAGTGTTTCATTTCTTAAAGTGTACATGGAACGTCACCATTTTTCCCCTAGATCAATCAAACTTCACCATCCCGCTTTGGTCCCCAGTAATAAGGAGCCTTGAACTTCCATCAAAATGCAATGCTGTGAGTGCTACTCCGCTTAAAGAGAAATCATCCTCGCTCTGCAGATATAATGTTATTGTAAGCACAAATGCGGAGTGGATGTGTTTGAACTTAAAAACTGACAAACTAGCAAAGAGATCCAGTCATTTGATTGCAAAACGATATTTCAGGATAAGTATATTGAAAATCATCCAACTTTGCCCCATTCTCTAATTAAGTCCTCTTAGTTCTATTTTATTGCTTAAGTCCTGAAACCTTTTAGAACATATCAGTAATTCCCCGAATAGTTTCCGTTAACTGATAGGTTCCATGTAGGTAGGTTTAATGTTCCAATAGTGCCGACCAAATTTCTACATTGGAAGCTGATTACTTTATTTTATAGTTGTTTGGCATCCCCTATACTCTTTTGCTTTTAACAGCCATAGATAATAATTCATGTAAGAATAAATGACATAAATAAAAAGGTGGGATATGACTCTTACTCAAGTACTTTGAACAAATTAAAATGAGGCTTAAGTTGCTGAGAGGAGTGAGCAAATGGTAATTTAGAAGTTAATTTCTATGCTTCTAAGCCTTAACTCACATGATAAAGCCCAAAGTTTGGTGGCAGGTTATATCTTCGATACAGAAGTACCAAAAATTAATTCAAATAATCAAAAGGAATATCATGTTAAAAGTTTCTTCAAAAATAATATCCCAGTTGTAACAGAAAAAGGAAATAAATAATGCAGTTCTACAACGTTACCTGTTGAACTATAGATGCAACAGGGACCATAACAGGACATGATGCATCCCAGAAGTTTATGGCTCCATTCATATGTCCTGTTATATACAAGTTCTTGCTCTTCGAAAATCTACTAAAGTTCATTGACTGAGTTAAATCTTTCTGCCTTGTGTCAAATGGAAATAGTGGTGGAATAAGGTTTTCCGTCATAATATTGCCCTACATAAGCAGAAATATCATACAGGGAACAACTCTCAAGGATAACCATATAATGAGACAGCAATGAAAAAAATAAAAAGACTTGACTTACCTGTTCTCCCGAAAAGTAAGGATTATCTGTTATGAATTTTGCCACAGTGATGCTTGAATCTGAAAATGGAAGCTTTACCATTATCTCCATTGGGAGTGATGGTGGGCACCTAGATTGGCATTGTAATAAGTATTTTTCAATTGCATGATCATCATACACATAAGTATGGCTTGACTTCCCAATCAGAAGGAAAGCATCTTGTTTATGCTTGCTGTCTTCATTGGAACTGGAAATGATCTCCATATGAACACAGGGCTCTGACAAATGAAGGCCTAATTTGATTGTGCGAGTTTCTGCAAGCTCATTTAATAGAACTACCTGTAGATAAACACCATTTTATGGAAAGTGACCAAATAAATAAAAATGTGACCAAAAAAAATAAAGCCCTAGTCCAAGAAGGTTGCATTTGCATGATGCTAATTGGATGTTTGCATCCCCTGATTTATTAGGGTATACTCTGAAGTGAAGAGTAGTTGGGTGACAGTTTGCAATGTGGAGGCCAAGAGATTGAGCAGATAAATACCAAGGTAGTCATGAAGCAGACAGTTCCAGTAGGAATGATATTTCAGGTGCAGAATCAGTTGCTGAATTGAAAGTATAAAACTGGAAACCAAGCAGCTGTGCGATAGCAAAATTTTGTATTACCTGCACCAAGTTAGCTGATAAGTTATCTGATGCACCCATAACATATAATCGGCTAGCTTTTCCATCTGCATAAGCCCACTTGAGAGATGCTATAGGGATTTTGTCTAATTTATATCCAATATTCAGTTTACAAATGGGAGCACTTTGAGTAAGAACGGAGTCCTTGTCTGGTGCCGGTTCAGTTTTTGAAGCTGAGGGAGAAGGCACATTCCAGATGCAAATCTCTCCGTTGCTGTATCCAACAGCCACCTTGCTCCCATATGGGCATGCCCAACATGCAGCTGTCACTTTCTTTGTCTCATGAGACACTGCTGGTAACATGATCCCACCAGTTGTAAAAATGGCTTTGCTTTCCTGAATTGCCCATAAGGTAATGAAGCCATCTCTGTAAATTATTAGAACCCTGTATGGAAATAAATTACAAGAAGTTGTGTTCAGTGTATGAGATAATAGAACCTGACTTATTTGTTGGAGCAAAATAAGAATATGAGGAAGGTAACTGCTGTATGCCAAGATCATTCCATGGGCAATAAGATAAAACCAGATAGATCAGTTTCATAAAATTCCTCTTTGAACCACCATTTCCTATCTGAGCCATGAGTAACGTGAAAACAAGTTTTGACCAGTTAGCAGTTAATTAGAACGGATTTGAGGTGGTCTAGATCAAGGGCATGCTTCATGACCTTTATGACCCATATATGACATTAATGTTGGAACGTTATTTAGATTATTCAAGTGACAATGAATGAATTAAGAAGGTAACTTGGTCCAAGGCCCTGTGCACTACCTTGTTATGCAATTGCCACAGGAATTAACTTATAGCAACTAATGTGTTTGATTTGTGTAAGGACCAAACTAGGATAACTGATTCACCTGCCACAAAGGCCACGATTTAATAACATGCTGGTAGAAGACCAAATAGAGATTATTTTAGAAGCACACGGTAAATTAAGCTTATAATGGATTTGCACACTTAAAGATGTGAATCTTATTGAGAAACTCATATATAACAAAGAATGCCAGAAATGATATATTTTTCTATGAGCAACCTAAAAATGTTCAAAGTTTCCAGTTTCAAGGTCAACCACCCCAAACGGGGCCAATGCAGGAAACTCCCTGCTCTGTAAGGGTCAGTGGGGAGTCGTTTCCGTACACAATCTTCCCCTTCCTTTTTTTTTGGAGAAGCTGTTTCCACAATTTGAACCTAAGACCTTCCTGTCATTAAAAAAAAAAAAAAAAACTATATAATTTTAGAAGTTCTTGGAAAATACTGTTTGGGAAAGTTTAGACACTTTTTGGGAACCCATCATCATCAGCACTAACTAATACAACATCAGCTACTGATAACAAAAAAAATCTTTACCTCTCTCCTTTAACCATGGATGACTTCCAGGACTAGATTACTTGGCAGTGATGGTATTGTTTCAAAGCATGGAACTAATAGAGTACAAAATAAAATCAGAAGTTTGAACAGAGACTCCATAAGCAAAGGGATTTACATCACCATCGACAAGGGAGACTTGTATGGATATATAGATAGAACATAATACTAAAAATAAAAGAAGAAACAGGGTGTTGAACATTGAAAGCCAAAACACAAGAAAGAATCATATATTTGTTTACACCAAATTTTTTTGTTCTATTGGCGAGATTGCAGAGGTATGTGACTTGACTCTGCATGAAATAAAATAAGTTAGAAATAAATGGGATGTTGAGAGGAATGTGTGCTGAGGCATAAAACGATAAAAGTCCAAAATAAAATTATTCACTGAGAAAGTAAAATAACACAAGTTTGTGATAAATTAAAGAAAATCAGGAAAGCACATTTGGCTATGTGCAACATAAACATAACTTGGATCTTTAAGGAAGTGGCATATTCCATTTAAAGAGTTAATGTTACTGTCCAACAAACCTCACAGCATGTGATTTAGCTCAAGTTATAACCAGTACATGTTGGAACATTAAGTCAAGACTCATGTCATTAACCCCAAACATTCTGTACAAGGCTTCTATGAGGCAATCACCAACATGATACTTCAGAGGTTGGTTGTTCTCATTCATAGCCAATTTTTGGAGCATATAATAGGCTGACTATTGTTGACTAATAAATTGTGATAATTATAACTCAAAATCCTAATTCATCTGTGATTGGGTTTCCTAATTTAACCGTAATTAGAACTTCGAATTTAACAACATCCTAATCCTAATCAAATTTATGATTAGGATGTTGTCAAATTCGATTTTGAGTGAAATTTATCTTATCTGGAGGAATATCCTCATGAATCATCTCTTGATCAGCATATGATTTCATGTGTACATCTATAGATGATTTTAGATCTATAAATAGGTGCCCAATGTTATGGAATTTGTGTGGCAATATCACTTTTGTTGTAGTAATATTTGTTTGGTGATATTTTGTTCTTTTTGTCCGTGGTTTTTCTTGATTTGGATTTTCCACATAAAATTCGGGTTCGTGTGTGTGATTGATGATTTGATCGTGGTTTGTTTTCGATCCAATTTCGTAAAATAAATGACCAGGAAAAGTCAAATGAAAAATTACCTCTTACTTTCAGCTGTCGGCTGCAGCAGAATATGCACCACATAGGTATCACCAGCAACTTCAGATGTATTTCCTAAGTGAGGATGATAAAGTCAGGTTGTGAGCAATTTGATCAATAAAGTAATACACAAGATTTTCTCTTGCTTGCAGATAAGCGAGCAAGTTGTTCTCCATCAGTAACTGAAACTTTCAACTCTCATGGCTTTGGAAGATAGTCTAAGCTACAGAAAGGTAAAGTAATAGCAAAAACTACTCTCCAATAGTTTCCCCCAGAGGCAACGTCAATCTGGTGATACATCAAGAGAGGATGGGTGGTGATTTGAAACTAAAAATGATGAACAAGATGACCTTATGAAGGAAACCAGTGCTAAAAAAGTTCCAACAAGGGTAGCATCTTGTTCATAGCACTTGATATCATCCCCGAGGCCCTAGTAACATGATAAGTTTACACCTGTAACTGTTCTTGTGGCTAACTTACGAGATTGATGCAGGAAGTGTAGGTGATGAGTCTTGGGAATTGAATCGAGGCAAGGTCAACTAGGCTAGAAATTAAGCCCTATAGTGAAGTGATATTGCCAGAATTTCTCAGAATTGGATAAAATTTTGTATATAAGAATATGAAATATGATAGGCCGCCGGTGCACTGAACCTACCAAAGACGCCACAAGTAGCAGTAGGCATGAAGACTAGAGTAAGGGGTCAGCACATGCAGGTGTAACAACCAACATGTGCACATTGAAGGGGTAGAATTGTAATCCACATGCTGAGGGAATAATCAGCATGTGCAGGGGAATTCAGTTAGAAAGGAGGTGAGGAGATGTATAAATAGGAGGAAAGAAGAGAGAGAGAGCTAGCTGGTTTTTGATAGAAGATTTGGGAGAGTAAGGGCCTCTCGAATGCCCTGATTGTTCTTGTTTCCTTGCTGAAAATTACTGAAAGCTATTGATATTTGATTGCTGTTGGATTTCTATCTGGTATCCTATCAAAATACTCCCCCCAAGTATAAGCAACAATTACATGAAGATTAAGAAATAATTGTTGAATATTTTTCTTTCATTTGAATATAAAACAATGTCATGCAACATGTCAAAGGAAGTAAGATTTGAAGAATGAGATCAATGAAAATTAATACCAATGCAAAATGTCAATCTCAACTCCTTTTTACTTCTAGCTTCAGAAGAGAAAATTTAACTCATTACAACCACAAGAACTAGCACGAAAAGTATAGCATGAAACTAGGATTTTTATTAAAAAAATATAAGAAACTAACGTTAAGCAATCTATCAAGCATGATAACTTCAAAGAACAACTCAAGCAAACAATAATTATGTTTGAGCTTAAAATCGAAAAAAGAAAATACTTAAAGTCAATATCACAATCATCAAATCAAGGATATGAGTAGTAATGCACATTCTCAATTGGTTTGGTTATTCCAAGTTCACATGCTAGTTGAAGTTATGCAAAAAGTTATCACATTTGCATATTACTAGCATGAAAAATTGAAGATTACAAATAACCATCAATTTTCAATGAAGAATTACTCAAATCATGTGTCAAATTATACCAATCAAAATTCATTGAGAATCCTTCAATCATCACATACTAAATCAAAGATACTCAACAATTTATAATAGAAGCATGTGATGGAGACCTAATAAACAATATCCACTCCCAGTAACAAGGCCTGATTTTGTACAAATTCTATTGCTTAGGCATCAAATTAAGAAATTTTCCATTTTTGATAATTCTTGATTTTCAATTTCTTGCCTAACAAACCTAATTTTAGCTAGAACTTTTAGATTGATGTTGACTTTAAAAAGTAGATAGGATCTTACATCCGATCTTTCTTTTGTTATTGACAATATTTTATTTTCTATTTAGAAAAATTTGTGATTTTCTATCAAGAAATTGTATTATCTCCATCTTTCTCTATCTTATCTTTTCAAGATGAAAATCTACAAGGTGGAGCCATCGTATACTCATTGGGTTTCAAATTATGGGGTATATGTAAAATTCTCTAAAATTTAAGGTTAATTACAGTTGGACCCCACTAAAAAATGAAAATTTTCAATTGACCCTATTCATTAGTAAATTACAAAAATTAATTAAGGAAAATTGTCATTTGCATTTGGTCAAATCCTTTGATTTTGTGTTTAATTTACAATTAATGAAAATGTGTTTGTCAAAGGCTTTGTAGAAGACAGATCATGATATTATTAGTTAAGGTTTCTTCCTTAGTGAGAAATATGAAATTAAGATTTTTGTTATTTGAGTTTTCTTCATGTTGCATAGTTGATGTGTGCATAATTCCTAAAAGATCAATGTGTAGTTGATGTGTACGAAATTAAGATTTTTGTTATTAAAGAGATCAATACTGAGTTGCTCCTTTGCATGATATTGCTAAGAAGTTAGTTTTTTTATATCAATGAGAACTCACAATCACTAGCCTTTGGGTGTGTACTAAGTAAATTAACTCATAAGGCATGCGCAATGGCCCAAAAACCACGTGCACTAGATAAACACACAAACTTGTAGGTGGGCTCACCCCTCTAATAAGGTTTAAACCCTAGTTATACAAGAGACAACCATGGCCTCTTTACCACCAGGCCATCCTTTAAAGGTGACTAAAACGTTAGTTGCAATAAAGAACAATATTGTCTATACTATGCATGTGCAAGTAAAAACATAGAAGATTTCAAATGAAGGTTGGCACTTGGCAGTTGTAGTTTATTTATTTATTTATTTTATTCAAGCAATTCTGTTGTGTTTCGATATTGTACTTGTTGGTTTTACCATGTCAACTAAGTTATGGAACACAACTATATCAATTATCTTCATTCACCACCATCTCATGAAATTTCTCCATGTGAAGATGGTGTTCAAACTTCATTTCATCATTACTCCGCCAGGGGATATTATCCACTGCCGGTCCCAAGCCCGGATAAAGGAGGAGGGTTGCGTTAGGTAGCCGACAACCAGCGTAAAACCTAGTCGGATCCAAATATGAATTCTAGATAAACTATCTCTTGGGATGTAACTCACATAGAAGTCTAGAATTCATGTAGCCAACCCCACATAGTGGGATAACGGTTGGATATGTTGTTGTTGTTTTTTTATTCAAGCAAATTTAAATTGACAATGAGCCTTGGTGTAACGGTAATGTCACTCTTATTCTATTGTGACTTGGAAGACATAGGTTCAAGTTAGAAAATAATTTTGTTGGTTTTGTTTTTTTGTTCTTATTTAAGCAAAATATGTAGAAGGCATCTTGGAAAATCAAGAGAGACTTCAGCGGTTGGTAGCACCAAATTTGGCGTTTGCTTATTTAACAGAATAGATAAATAATTTGCATTTTTACCTTGTGAATTCAAGAGTTTTCTCTTTCCGACAATGGCATCTAGGTTCTATCCATGAGGACAATATCTAGTTTCCCCTCTTGGACTTTCATGTTATCATACCTAGTTCTAATGCCATTGTTACAATTTGATGTGCAACAAACTCTAGTACCAATAATTAGGGAGAAATTGAAGAAAATACACTCTTTGACTTGTCAGCTTGTTCACCAGAGTGCCACACCATGTCTCTCCAACTCAGGACTTCAACTCCACATTTAGCCACACTTCACTTGATTGCGCCTTTTAGTCATACACCGTATTGGACCAAAACCACTTGACTATACAAGACATTTGTAGACTCCTACTAATGAGTACATCACCCATCTGTTGGACCACAAACCACCTCTGCACTTACACATGAACTTTGATTTTTCATCAATTAATGAATCTCTACATGCATGTAAACACATCTATGTATCTGGGAAATCTCTAAAATACCTAAAATCCAACTCAGTTTCCAACAACACGAGAGCCCGTTTAGCATGATAGTTGCCTAACTCACATAATTGTATTAGTGAGTTCAAAAGTATATGATTATATAAAATCTGAGCATATAATTCACAATAGAGCTACATTCTATGAGACTCATGAGTGAGAATTTTTTTACCCTCCTAGATATTTAGTCAAGTTATTTGCAGTATGTAGCAGGTAGTTATAACATAAAATAAATTTCAGCAATAAGAACACTATTGCATCTTAATTAAGCTTCAAAATTACCACCACCACATATTTAGGATAAGCTATAGGAAAATTTCAAGCTGTCAGTATTTCTCACCATGAGAAGCAAAAAGAGGGATTCTGTATTTCAATTGTATTATATTGCATGGTTCTTGATCAAGTTTCAGAACTGACACATTGCCAACAGAATCTCCAACAAACCTGTCAAATGTAAAAAAAAAAATTCTTATTAATTGTAGCCACACCTACATGTTTTTAGTTTGAATGCATTTTGACATCAAGAAACCCTTACATGTAGAGGCTCTGTTGCATGACAGTGAAAGAGGTGATATCATCTTTAAAATCATGCACGTGAGATAAAAAGTTCCTCTCCAGGTCCCAGACCTACATATAATTTCCTTCAGGAACTCATTTTGTGGTATGATAGAAATAGAATTCAATTATGACATTTAGAGTTAATCAATGCAATGCCAATAAAATTATCAGACACTAAACTGTTAATTGGGGATATTACAACAATGACAATTATGGAGAATAAGTATAAAACTTAAAATGAAACAAAAAACAATAACAAATAAGAAAATTCTACAGGAAATCTTCAAGTTGTAAAAGGCTTGAAATACAATAGAATTGCTTTCCTAAAAGCGAAATTTGTCCTCCCTCCACTTTGAGTTTGATGTGAGGATTTATCAAATAAGACAAGCCCTTTTAGATTTCTGCACCCTACAAAAGTGAAGAAACCAATTTTTGAAATAATAGAGAGAGTTTTGATCTTCAACACAGGCAAAAACTTGTGTTTCAAATGTATTCTACTTATCTCTAATTTCCAGAATTGTCTGGATATATATAGACAAGGTAGTTAAAAATTTTGAAAGGAGACAACCTTTAAAAAATTTAGTTAGAATGTTGAAAGGAAACAACCTCTGAAATTTTAGTTAGAATTTTGAAAGGATACAACCTTTCAATATTTGACCATTTAAGAGTTGCTTAATTTATTTTGGAAAACTTATATTTCTAACATAAACATCAAAAAAAACTAAGCCATCTTTTATAAAGAAAGAGTTTTCAGTAAATAAGCATATGGAACAACTTGCCTCAATTTGGTTATTTGCGTTCACATTTAGAAGGATGCCTTGGTTCTCAAAAAACTGCAGGGACAAAATATGAATTGCATCAGCTTTTGTTGTTAGTTTTAAATGTAAAAAATGGCAGAATGGAGATGACCAATTACATGGTATGGTATCACTCACAATCATGCCATGCACCAATAGACTAGACACAAAACAAAAGGCATAGACAACTCCTGGAGACACTAACCTCCAAAAACTTGCTTGCTATAGTCTCGGGCGATTCCAATATAGCTTGCGTATTACCTTTTCCATAAAGTTTGATTCGGCCATCCCTGAGATGTAATGCATTGGAACCAATTTCACATATATTGGTCACTATTCTCACCAAATATGATGTGAAGATTAATATGCCAGCTTCAAAACTTATTTGGCACTAATCACCAAATTAAAGATGAAATTTAAACCAATAAAAAAAGATTAAATTTAATATGTGATACTTTCATTTGGACCAATTTTATTGACCTGTTATAATCTATTAGCATATCCTTCATCAAAAGACCAAGTCATAATAACTAAATTGAGGGCAATAAGTGGCGCAATTTGTGAGAAGCAGTAATCTAGGCATCAACTAAAGTTGATACCACCAAATGTTAGAGCATTCGCATAACAACTGACACTAGCAATGGTGAGATTCATGGAGAATAATACTGCCTGATATTACCTGTAGTAAAAGATGTTAATTTACAAATTTATATAACTGCGCCATGCATTGCTCGCTGGAAATAAAGCTTCCTTTGAGGAAGCTTAAATATTACAAGAATGAATAGCTAGGTACCTGGAATGACTCGGAAAAGGGCAAGTACTAATAATTCCAATTGCAAAAGAAACTTACTTCGTGGAAATAGCAAGAATCTGCTGAATGGAGTCGTAAGCCAAAATGACGGATCCTGACGGGACGCCATAATGGAAAACCAGACGTGGGTCTATGTCTTCGGATTTTAAACCATCTACAATACCCCCGTGCTGCAACAACAAAAATCCAACAGTAAGGAAACAAGACCCAGACAAAGTACATTTCTTTGCTAGCAACTAGAAACCCAGGTGGTATTTTTCGGTATGAGCAATTGGCCATTACCAAATGATTCCATAAAATGGATAATATTCATAATTCATGTACATTTTTCCTGATACCGAAAAGTGGGAAAAATAGTGCGATTCCAACTACTTACATTGTTCTTGATACTGATAAGAGCGTAAACAATGCGGCTTCTTAAATATTAACAAATCCATCTTAAAAGCTCCAGTAACGTATTCACCCCACTTACCAGGAAAAAACGTACTCACTTTCCGAAATATGTTGTATAGCAAATAGATATAATTATATTGGGCCATTGCACAGATAAAAATGATTATAAATATATATTTTAACTTTTAACATGAAATTAAGCTTCAAAATCTACACGTCAATTCTAAATCATTGTTGTTAAAACAAACAAAAAAAAATCTCCATTATATTTAAAATGCCAAACTTAATTAGCATTACTGAGAAAATGATAAAGGAGGAATATTTAAAACATATATACTTCTGTTTTGCGTATATCAAATCATGAACATGGGATTTAAATTATTTTACACATAAGTCTATATAATTGCCACTACTGTTGTATAAATTCCATATATAACCCACATTATATAAGTTCAGTTTTATGTTACACATAAGTCTATTTATCTGATTGTAACAATGCATTCATTATTGTCCATTGGGGGCACAGTAAAGTAATAAAGGAGAGGGTTGGAAAGATACAATCATGCTAAAGGTTATTAGTGTGGGATTAATTCTTAGGGGAAACAATTTTTCATTGAGAGTGGTCCTTGATAAGTATTAGTGGACGCAACTTCAAATCCTGGCCACTTGGGCATATCCTACGGTTTATCTTCCTCGTGATGACTTAAAGGCAGGTTCGACAAGGGGCACAAGTGATGGTGCGTAATTCAAAAAAAAAATAATGCACTCATTATTTTTTGAATTGGTACTAAATAGGATTAATTTACATGATTAGACCTGAATCAAAAAGAAGTCTACCAATCAAATTTTATGTGATTGGTTTAGTTAAACATGTGTATCATCGCGTACTAAATGAACGACGTTTAGTATTAACAAATTATAACTGTCACATCTACGAAGTTCACAATTTAAAAAAAATATAAAAAAATTCAATAGAACTTTCTATTAATGATTAATGATTGGAAGGCAAGAACATAAATATAACTTTTTAGTAATACAATTGTGGTGGCAGAAACATAACTCCTCCTGGAGATCTTGCACTCTTTTTTTTTTTTCATGACTCATTTTTTTTTTTTAGCTAATGTCGCATTATGAGCACCTTCACTCACTGACTCTATCCAAAATACAGTGAAGAAGTTAAACCAGAGAAACTGAGCCTCTGTTTATTATTGTAGTTAGTGTGTAAGATGAATAAAGCCGACTAGTCCAAGTCTTTGACCGTTGGCTTCGGGGCGGCAGGGAAAAAATCGGTTTATTGCATAGCGGTCGTCCCAAAGAAGACCGGCCGCTGACTTGGCACTAGCTCCAAGGCGTTGTCCCTCATTGGGTTGGATTGTCGCTGCTCACTCACCGTCCATCACGTGGACGTGTTAGCTAAATTAAAACGGCTAGGACCGTATTTTATATTTTAATAAGGAAGAGGAAGACAGTGTCGCCCAGGATAACGGATAATCCACAAATTAGTCAAACTGGGAGAAACCGTCCGTCCATCCATGTACTTTTCAATTAACAGTTATATTTTTGGATAAATTAGTAATTACAATTTAATACGATAATATCATAATTACATTAATTTTAATACTCACAAAATTATAAGTACTTTTTTTAAAAAATAATAACTCTTTTTCATAAATTATTAATTATATTTGAAAATTTATATTAAAATTATTTCTAATTTTTAAAAAATTATAAATACTTTTTACATATAGCAAAAAAATTTATAATTTTTAAAGCGTTTATAATTTTTCAAAAATAATTAATAATTTATTACTTCCGTTAAAATTGAATATCAACAGTTAGTGTACAAATAACATTACTACATTTAATATGATCTTAAAACCAAAAAAAAAAAAATTGTTTTCAAACTTTGTAATCAAAGGTTACATGTGTTTGATTTAATTATGAAGACAAATTTAGTCCCGGGGATGTTATAATTATATAATATAAAAAATGAAAATCATCCTCTTTGTAACAATTTAAAGTACAAAATAAATAAATATTAATTACCCCAAAAAATAAATAATTATTTAATAATATATGAATTTAAAGCTACAAATCATCATAATATATAATCTATTATTGGAAAGCTGAACTCACAACCATAAAAAATGAGTTACTCAATATAGGGATCAAATGTCACTGAATCACATGATATCCACCAAATAAACCCCAGTACAAATCATCTGGAATACAATATGGACGACTCTATTTTATGTTGTGGTATTTAACATATAGCTAAAAGATCAAAGCAAACATACGGTCCAAGCCATCCAACCGGCAGACAATCTCTGGAGCTGTGGGATATGGGTCCCTTGAATTAGATTTAAGTTTTGTCTTTTTTCGTCCTTCATGAAACCTTAAGGATGCAGATATTGGCTTTAAAACTAATCAAGCATTTGCTTTTACTGTTTATTATGACGTGGCATGCAATTAGACTCAGAAGATAATGTCCACAAACCTTTGTTAAAAGTTGAAGTGTTTAAAGAAACATTATCTCAAATCTCCAAAATGGTATATAATACTAAGTTAGCAGAGTCAAAAGAAGAGTAAAAGCCAAACCATGCAAGATAAGGACTGCTTTTTCCCTAAATAACGAAAAAGAAGACAAAAAGGAAGAATAATTAATATTTTTATCCCAAGTAAATTGCATATACTTACCTCTTAAATAAGTTCACCCATCACCAATCTATTACTTCTTGTCACTGTTATCCAATGACATTAACTTAAATTAAACTCTAATCGGAGCATCCGGTATATGTGTGCATAAAAGGCTCTTGCCTTCTTTCTCTCTTCAAAAGATTAATCATTAGAATACCATATGAAATAATAACCGAAGATTGACAAAATATGCAATTATCTGAATAAGCTTGGTTGTATATTAATTTCCAACTAATTCAATGTAAAAGTAACTTACGGAAGATAAGTAAAGTTAGTAAAAGATAAATTAAGCATTTAAATCAATGTATACAATGTATTTTAAGCCTTCATTTACCAGGGCAATGTCC
This sequence comes from Diospyros kaki, assembly GCA_036245055.1. Classification (NCBI taxonomy): domain Eukaryota; kingdom Viridiplantae; phylum Streptophyta; class Magnoliopsida; order Ericales; family Ebenaceae; genus Diospyros; species Diospyros kaki. Next base: position 43,668,346 of record BSEG01000016.1, read on the forward strand.
TATCATGCTTGGTCCAATAAACTATTTTTCAACCAAAAAGCCAGAGGACACCCCCACCAAATTGATTTGCTGGGGGCCTCCTCGGATGCTTTTCGCAGTGTCCACTTATCCTCAGAAGCTCAAACATAAAACTATTCTTTTACTTCACGTAAACTCAGTAGACCACGCCCGAAGAGACACGTCATTGTACTTTTTGGAAATCAATTTGAAAATGAATATTTTTCTAATGGATCGAACAACCAATCAACCATTCAAAGACAAAATGCTTCCCCGTCCAAATTCCTACTTCAACTACTCTTTTTTTTACGGATTCTGTCTCTGCTGTCAAATAAGTTTCTTTCGGTTAAGAGATCGTCATCATCGTCATAATTGCATAATAAAGAGAGAATGCAGAAAAACCGATTCCTAAGTGTGACATAAATATAACAAAACAAAACTATATAACAGAATCTCAACGAAACATCAGATCACTGAACGGCATAATCAAATCTCTCAAGACGGAAGAACGGCAAAACAGAAAGAAAGTTCTGAAAATTAATTAAAAACAACGCAAGGAAAAGGAGACGATCGCAGGGGAAATTAACTGGAAAGATTTTCAGAACTACTCGAATCAGTCATTGACGTGAAAGCAGAAATTAGAAACAGAGACTGAATCAGTGTAATTGATAGAATACGATGAGATTCGCAAGTCTAGTTACCTTCTTCGAAGCCTTCTCGACTAGCTTCTTGACGAACATGGAGAGGCGACCGTCAGATCTGCGGCGCGACAAACGTTCCGAACAGATTGGTGATCAAAATGGCAGTTGAAGGAGGAGGAGGAGGAAGATGTAGATGGAGATTGAGATGGAAAGCGAGAGCTGAGACTCTGCTTGGAGAAAACCGCCTGAGGAGAGAGTGAGAAAGGGGAACGGTTGATTACAGTTTTTAGTATTTGGCTTGCATTTGTTTTGATAGAGACGGGCAAACGGGCGGTTTTGGTCCCATCTCCTTTTATTTTAATTTTTAGGATTTATTTCATCGTAGGCCCTGAGGTTTCTTGTTACAACTTAATCCCCAGAAGTTTGAGAAATAATTGAAGCCTCCCCATCCGATAAATTTTATTTATAAACATTAAAAGAATGAGGGCAATAATATCTTTTATATGCATCAAATATCTTTTTTATTTTGGAAAAGTTATGTAACAAATAGGAGGTAATATTTTGGTGATGACAATTAATTTCACCCATATTTTCGTAATTTTACATATTGATAATTATTCTTCAATTTATGACTATTAAGATATTTTTATTTAAAATTGACTGTGAAAAATAGGGGATTAGGTAATATTTAGCTTGTAAAATGCTACCATGTGAACCAATGAGAAAGCTCTAGGTGGCTGCAACAATCCCACATAATGGGCAATTATCGTCAAAACAATTATGTTTTTATCAATGTTTCATGTGGTGGCAATGAAAGCAAAATTCGTTCAAATCTTCTCACATGTTCAATATTTTTTTAGCAGTTTCCTTAGAGATCTTTATTATTAATGCTACATTTATTTTGCTCAATGTACGAGCTAATATTTTATTAGAAGAAAAACTAGGTAAAAGCATAGAACATACGGATTTAGTTCTTGTCTTCCATCTATTTGGGGTAGACTATGGCTGAAAAGCATAAGATTTAGAAATCATTGGTCACCAAACACTTGCTAATAAATATCATATTTTCCTAGTGAATAAAAGTCATTTTCATGAGGTCTCAATAATCACGATAACGATATTCAAAACGATATTTATTTTGAATATCATTTCATACCTTTATGAATATCTTCGTCCATAAATCTTTTCTTTTATTCCAATCATTTTTATTTTTTACTTTATACTTTTTACCCATAAAAACACTAAACTTGGGTAACAATACTCTTTTTCTCTTGATATTTGATAATAACAAATGATCAATTTTACAATATTTTTAATATATTTCTTTTGATACTATTAGCCATATTTTATGGCTGATGGATTCTTTTTTTTTTTATGTTTTTAATCTCAAAAGATTATATATATTAAAATCATTAAAAATATTTCTTGTTTATTTTCTCATTTTCATTATTCAAATGAATTTTTTGTGTTAAAATAAATGCAAAAGAATTTGTAAAGTTTTATAAATGTAAATAAATTCATTTAAAGGAAAATAATTACTATTATTCTTTTATGATAAAAATCTTTTTTTGAATGGATTGCAATAAATATAAAATATTGCACTTAATACCTATTACTATTTCAAAAATTCGATCATAATTTCCAAAAACTAACTTTTGGAAATAATATATTTACATGATATTATAAAATTAAAAATTTAATAAACTTTCTTATATACAAATAATTTATATATCTGTATATTTTGCGGACTCATTTATTAATATATTATATAACTTGCAATATAATTGAGCTTCAAAGGGCAAAATAAGGATTTAACTCAAATGGGCACCAAATCATTTGAAGTGCTTAGAAATTTTAAAAATAATATTTTAATTGATAGGAAAATAGATCAAATCTTAAAATCTTTTGGGTGTAAACGTCAATACAAAAACCTTAGGAGTACTGATGAAATTAAGCCAAAGTGTCGGTGAAAACAGGGCAATGGTTGGGATGGAGACATGGGAGACACGTGGCAGCGTTAAGTTGATCCGAAGATTGCGGGGTTGAGAATTTGTGATGGTCGGTTTTCGAGGGCCCCACAAAGGAGTGCGATGCCGCATTTACTATTTAGTCCCTTTTTATAATTATAAAAACATATAATAGATTTGTTATAATATATAATTTTTACTAAATTTTATGTTAACTTTATTGAATAATATTTGTTACATAAAAAATAGAGAAATAATATTTTTTTTAAAAAAATAAGATACAAAAATGTAAAAAAAAAAGTCAATAAAAAAATATATATTTTTTATAAATATAATTTTAGTATAAAAAAATAATTATTCAGTCAAATATAAACATAAATTTCATTATCTACTAAAACAAATGTAACCACAAGTTATTTCTACTTCTAATATGATCCTAAATTATGAATACGTTTAAAATATTTTTTAATATTATGAAATCCACAATGATCTTAAAATATTTTCAAAATTATAGAAACGGTTTACGAGCGTTTATTTTAGTGTTTTTTCAGCATTATGAGGCATGAAACATTTTGAAAACGCCAATATAGTACTATTTTAGTATTTTCATGCATAAAAAGAAATTAAAGGAATGACTCGTATTACACGTGTAAACATAATAAAAGTTTAATAAAATAATTTAATTTTTTTAGGCAAATTAAGTTTTGATATAGAATTCAAGTTATTTAAGAAATTAATTGTTATGTAGAGGCCTCATGAGTTTAAATTTTGTTAATGTACTTAATTTTTGTTTTTTAAGAAATATACATAAAAGGGTTTTTTCTAAAAAAAAATTATTAGCAGGATTTCATAATACGAAAACATGATGTTTGCTAATGTAATTGTATCGATATAGATATTGGAAATCTACTAAAAGTTTAAATTTTTATAAAAAAAAAAAAGATTTTGCAAAAATAATCAATATATCCCCAAAAATGATAAAAATATTGATAAAGTTTCAAATTCAAAAAAATTATTTAACGAGTTTTAGGTAGTAAAAGGTTAACTACGGGAGACATTTTAGATGCCTAAAACTCTTCAAATGAATTATTTTCTAGATTTATAACTTCTCGAACATAATTATCTAAATTTGTTACACAACAACCCCTTAGATGAAGGGCCAAATAAGGGAGAGAACGGGTAGAAGGAACAGAGATTTGGATTCTAAAGAGATTTGGTATAACATTCTGCATCGAGCGATAGGAAGGACCGGAACAACTTACCCTGATGGGCCTACGCGAATTTCCTAGGGGATCACCCATCCTTAAACTGCTTCCAACTCAAGCACGCTTAACCCTGGAGTTCTTTGCCTACATTCAGCCCAAAATGTATTCAGTTGGTGTTGTTTCATTTCTTACACTATTCTCGATATATACTAATTTTTCTAAACTCTCGAGGTATTACATTTGGTGTTACTCATATTTTACAAAAGATATTTACTTATAAATCTAATCATACTAGAAATCGTTGAGAAATACTTGATATTATAATTATTAAGAAAATAATACATAATTCCAGTAATACTCTAAAATCTTTTAATTGTTCATTTGAGAATTACGATTTCTAGCTCCGAAATCAAATCATTTCCTTGTTTTTTCTCAATAAAAATTTAAACCTTAGGTGTATTTCCATTAAGTTAAAAATAATTTAGGTAAGAAACTGTAAATTTAATAAAAACGTGCATATTATAACAAATTTCAAATATGATTTTGAAAATCAATTCCCCTAAAACGACACGTGGACTATGCGACGAGGGTGGAGGTGGTTGATGTTTGACCAGATTTGGAATTTAATCTGGTAACACGTGGGCAGACAGAGAGGCCCACGTCATCGTTCCGTAGCCGACTTTTGACGTTAGTGCTCATTAACTTTCAGATTCGAATGTCTATGTGTATGATATCTATGAATATGATGATCCACAGTTCCACGTGCAAGCTACCTTAGGCTCCAGGCTTGGAGCTAATGTTTGGTAGTAGTGTTTAATCCGCTTAGTTTGGATCAAATTATATGAACTTAAATTGGTCAAATACATATTTTAAATTTTATATTTTAAATCATAAATTTCAAATTTAAATACATATTTTAATTTCTATATTTATATATTTTTCATTTAAATATTTATTTTTTTTATTATTTTAAAGATACCCCTTAACTTATGTATTTTTGAGTTAATTACATTCTTAAATTTTTTTGTTATTTTAATTACATTCATAAACTACACAATTTCGAGTTAATTACTTATTTCAACAAATTTATTAAGAATAATAAATTTAATGGTATAATTGAAACAACAAAAAAATTTAAAAGGTGCAATTGATTAGAAATTACAAGTTAAGTAGTGATTTTGAAATAATAAAATGTTCGAATGTCTAAATAAAAAAAACGTGTAAGTGTAAAGGTTAAAATATATATTTCGTCAACTTAAATTAAATTAGATGGTGTTGTGGGATAGGCCAAAATTTATTAAAAGATTAAAAAAAATATCTAAAATATTTTTTATAGATAAAAAGGTATAATTTTTCCTAATTGGGGTGTCTCCACAAAGCGCAAACATGATAACTTTGATATCTAAATTTGTTTTCAATAATTATATGAAAAAAATAGATATTATTCATAAAGAATTATAATTCTAATTGAACTTGAAATATTAAGATAAATATTATCTGTAAAAATCTAAATCCTAATAGATCTCGAAAAGTTTCATATTTTTCTATAAATAAACAAGCTCTCATTTCAGAAAAAAGTACGTCTTTGATACTGATTTTAATATGGCCTTCAAGTTCTCAATGTCTGATTTAAATATCAGAGTGTTTGTGATGGAACTTCCATGGACCCTGTGATAATTATCTTTCTTGTAGAATCAAAATGTTTTGATGACGATATTTCCAATTAATAAATTTATTGTTGAGTTTGAGTGGGCATAGATGAAAACTAAATTTTTTAAAGTTAGGGTTGCAATTAGCCCGTCCGATTTGATTTTGAATATTTTTTCCTATTTTTATATAAAAATTTTAAAAATATTTATATATAATTAATAAATAAAAATATTATATTAATTGTAACTATTTTAAGTCTTGGATTCGACCAGACTAAAAATCAATTGAAGCCCATATTGAACTAGAATTTGAATACCCCTAATGATTATCGCATGAGAGTTAGTCCAATTATGCATCGTTGGTGCAACTTGTCTCTTATGAGCCTTTAATGTTTGATTTTGGAGGATATATGGGTATATTTTTTGTATTAGTTACTAAGATCAAATATTTTTAGAGGTATGAATCCGTAACTTTTAATTTTTTACTTGATATGGTAATTTAGGATTATTATGTGTAGTCGAAATTTATTTAATACATACTTAAAAAATAATAATTGAAAAATTTTTGCCATAAAATCATTTGTTATGACATTTTGAGGAGGATTGGAAAATATTTTTCTTAAATTTAAAATTACGAGTTTGAAAACGCTCATCGTCTCATTTTATGGTATTGTCTACTCTCGAGAGGCTGTAATTGTTATTATAGTGACAAATTTATAAGGTGATTTAATTTAATCAATACTAATCATTAAGTTAGAAGAAAATACTAAATGCAATCATAGTATCACATCACCACATTTACATAGTATTATGGTTTAATTATATCTTGAGGCGTGTAAATGGTTAGTTTGATCAAAATTTATTAACTGATTAAATCAAATAAAAGAGCAAAATCGAATCAAACAAAGTGATTAAACTGAAAAATTAAATTAATCAATAATTAAAAAAATCGAACCAAATCGATTAAATCGAAGAAAACTGATAAAAAAACATACATAATCAAAGAAAATAACATCATTTTATAAACATCACGACAACATCGTTTTAAATTTCAACATATTCGGTTAGTTCGGTTTTTCCAACTAAAAAACCGAACCAAAAATTAAAAATCAAACTTTTAAAACAAATTAATCGAACTGAACCAATGTAAGAAAAAAATCAAACTAAATCGACATTAATTCAGTTAAATTAGTTCGAGTAAATCAAACTTTTACTCTCCCTAATTATATCACAATATTTATACACTTTTTAAATGCACAAGGGCCCATACAATTGGGCTCCCACAGATGATCATTGGGCTGGAAGCCCATGAACAGCTCATTTCTTTCTTCAAACGGGATGGCAATGGAGAACACATATATACTCTTTTTCTAATTGTATCTTTATTTTTGTCCTTATATTTGTATTGTACTCTTAAGTTATTTCACTTAACCCTTTATTTTTTGGATAATTATCCTTGCATGACTCCTTGTACTTGTGCCTTCGATTACGCGAAAGGAGATAATCACAAATATGAGATTTTATATCACTACGTAGAAGAATATTTGAATTCATGTACTACTAAATTGACACTAACGTAGCGTTCATTCATGCCCTAAAGGCTATTTAACCCTTCATTTTTATATTATAAGATAATGGGTCCAATACCCATATACTCAATGTATCGTTATAATAAATTCATATTTTTAGTTTAAATAATTTAATGATAATTTAATAATTATGAATTTGACATTTTTGTAAGAAAAACCCTTAAAAAGCAACTGATTATAATATTTAAAAAAATTTGCAATTAGGTTTTAAATTTGTGAAAATATATCTGAATATTGGGTTTTTTAAATATATAAATTTTAATATATAGTTATATCATGATAAAGTACGAACAAGGAGCCTTATCTATGCCGTCTCACTTGTCCTCAACTTGTATTTTAAAATTTTATTTATGTTGGGTTGGCACCAATCATGGCACCATACACTCAAAAGGAATGTGAATTGAATGTTTTAAAAATTAATTAAAATTTAAATTTTTTTATTTGAAATAAGGTTTTAGTGAGTTAAAACAAAAAATATAAAATGTTAATATAATGCTTGAAAAATATAAAGTAAGAATGATAAATAACACAAGAAATTTATAGTGATTCGACTAAACCTAGCTTATTTCACTATCTTATCTATTCACTAAGAATTTTCAAATCTACTAAAATCTTATACTTAACCAAGTAGATCCTTTAAAATAAACCATTATGAATACAATCTTTCTGTCAAATTTGGTAGACCCTTTAGCATAAAGTTAGGATTACAAGAATGAATACAATTAAGAAGATCGAAGAGTTGACACTCTCAGTTACAATATCTCTCGAACAAAATACACAAAGGCTAATATACAAGATAATACAATTGATATATGTAGCATTTTGAGAGAGAAAATGAAAGTTTAAGCACTAATTAGAAAAATGAATATAATGGTAAGCTCTCGACACTTTATTTTAATTCATTAGTCTTCTCCAATGCTTCATTGACTATATTTATGGGTTTCTCTAAAGTTTGAAGAAAAGCTAATAGTTATTAGTCATCAGAGCCTAAAAAATTAGTCGTTAAAATGATCTGTAATGAAAATGGTCAACATAATCCTAGAAATAGTCGATTAATTAATGCAAAACCTCAAGAAACAGTCGACATGAGAGAGAAAAATGGTCGATCGATTTTTATGCCTTAATGGTTGATCGGAGTTGATTGAGACCCTACATAAAACCAGTCCACAGGTTTGAAAAGTCAATTGACATTTCAAGCATAAATAGTTGTCGGTTTGAATAAACGATCAACAGTTTGACCTTCAATTTTGAAAACATAGTTTTGACATTCAAGTGTTATATGACCAAACTTGATATATAAAAATTTATTTTTCAAATGCCATAAAAATTATTAAAAACGTATTTTGACATTGAATAATTGTCAATATAATACTTAAAAAAATAATTTAGTTGCACCTACAATAAAATAATTTAGTGCTTAAAGAATCATTAAAAGATGGACACGTACAATATCAAAAGAGATTTTTCATCATCAAAATAATATTAAAGAGCAAAACAACAATTTATACCCTCATTCTAAATATTTTTTAATACCCAAATTCTCTATCAATATAAAATTTTAATGAGAATCCAATGATAGAGGACATTCTCATCACTAATCCTTGGTACCAAAAGGTGATATCCCTCACCCTGTGGGCCCCCCCCAGACTACCCCACGCCACGGGGGAGGAGGTTAATCAGGAACTCGGAGGCCTCGGTTAACGGGAGGCCAGTGCTAGGTGCCCACAAGGACCCCACCCCACATGGAGCAGGTTTATCCCACACTGCGGTTGCCTAGTCTCGACCCTGGATCCTTGGTACCAGTTCTGCCGTCCCTCAACCATCCGAGCTGTGCCCTGGGGGCAAAAGGAATTTGGCCCATGCAGGTCTCGAATTCTCATCACTAATCCTTGATGGTTAACATCTTGCTTTAATTCAACAAAACATCGTGGGACCCACAAGAGGGACAGAAAAGACGCCTTTTCTACCCACTTCCTAAATAGGAATTAAACAAATGGATTAGTCAATCACCTTGACTTTTTTTTATAGTATTAATCTCCAGATTTAAAGTTTAAAATTTAAATTTATTATATTAATTTTATTAAAATTTTACAAAAATAGATTAAATCTGTGTAAAAAATCAAATCAAATCAATCAAATAGATTTTCAAACTAAAAAAAATTAAAAAAAATCAAACTAACTAAAAGACTAAAATAACAAAGTATAAAAAATTAAATTAAAATTATTAAATTTAAAAATCGAATCGAATTGACGTAACACTTAAATTAAATTGAACTAATAATTTTAATTATTTTAATTTAATGCAGATTTTACACGCCCCTAGTTTTATACAATGAAAACCGCATAAAAAATGAGAGCCACCTGATTGGACATGGTGGGCCCACCCCATGTGAATGGTATTATGAAAATTTGTTCCCGTTGTTTGCTTCCTTCCATAGTTCCATTCGGTTGGGCACTTGCGCCCTCCATGCACCAACCAACCGGTGGATAAATTTTGAGTTTATTAAAAATTTATTTAATTATTATTACTATTTTATAAGTTAAACTTAATATTTAATGTTATTTATTATTATTAAGATATAATAATAAATTTATAATTACGGAAGAGTATTTGTTTTTAGCCTCAAATTTTTTGAGAGACTAATAAAATAAAAAAGATTAAGGGTGTGAGGTGTCTCTCGCAGTGGCCCTCAAATGCTTTAGTCAATCCCTACATAATAACATATAAAACTAAGAAATATAATTTAAGTAGTGTTATAGTTATATCTCAATAAGAAGAATTACTCATTATTTATAAAAATTAAAAATGACAGGTGAAAGAGTATTCACATATTTCGAGATCATCTACTTTAAATCTTTAAGTAGAGATATTGGAGATGAGTTAACATATTCTTAAATTTGAAAGAGATTTCGGGATATCAAAGAGAAACTTTTAGGAGAGTCTATTAGGGGTACCCTATAGAAGCCTTTAAAAGGGTTTCTCAGAGATATACTCGAGAATAGCCTCTGAAAGAGTGTTTAAGAGACTATTCTGTCAGCAAGGTTTCTCGGGCTTTTTTCCTTAGGCTTCTTAGTATTAGGCTTATCTTCGACTTAGACTTGAACTTATTTTCTTAAATTAATTAGAATTTGACACTTTAATTGAAGTTAATAATTCACGAGTTCTTTCATTAACCTTTTATAATAATATTTTATTCATAATTTTGACATGCAAAACATAAAAATTTTAAATTTTTTTATTAAATATAAAACAAAATTATTTAATTTCATAATTATTATATATTATTAATAATATTATCAAATACCGAACGGCCTTTTGAAAAGGTAACGCTGGTGGTCTATTCTCGCCCGTGAAACGCGGCACTAACGGTGCTCGGTGCGCAATGCGCATGCCTTGCCATGCTTCCAAATGGCACCGACTTCTCTATGTATTTATAGTAATATTATTATTCGACAGTTTTATTCTGTCAAATTCATATTTTTATTTTTATATTTTTATAATAATTTAAATATTTTATTATTTTAATTACACATATAAATTTAATTTTTGAATTAATTTAATTCTATACTTTAATTTTTTGTGTGGGATAATTTAAATTTTTTTGTTATTTTAATTATATCATTAGAATTATATTTTCGAATCAATTTAACCCATATACTTTTATGTATAATGAAAAAAAATAATGGAAGGAGTCATAATTGATGACGCCTCCTTATTGGAGAAGGTTAAAGAGACTATGTGTCATTGTTTCCTTTATCTATCACCTCTTTCAATAAAGATACGACACATAGCTGATAATAACTCATAACATTACTCAATAAAAAAATAAAATAAAATAAGATGATAAAGTATACGTCACGTTTTATTTATGTCAAAATATATGAGTTAAATTAACTTAAAAATTTAGTTTTAAGAATGTGATCGAAATAACGAAAAATTTAAATTATCACAAAAAAAATAAGAGTACAAGAGTTAAATTGACTCGAAAATATAGATATAAAGGTATAATTAAAATATAAGTTTGGTCATTTTATTATTATTTAGATTATGATTTCAAATCTAATAATCTGTCACGTTGCATATGATACGTGAATAAAATTAATTTAATGATTAGCTAAGTAACGTGCCATCAAGAAAATCCCTATTATTGCCCCTAGGGCGTAGCACGATTGGTTGTGGGATGGTAGAGTTGGTCTCTAGTGCTAAGGTTCGAGTCTGGCCAGTCGCAGTGTGGGATTTCTGCTCCTCAGGGGTGGAATTCTTGTGGACAGTCAATACTGGGTCTCTCATTGACCATGGCTACTGTATGCCTGATTTATCTCCTTTCTCGTGGCATGAGACAGTCTGGGAGGAGCTCACGGGGTGAGGGACATCACCTTTTGATCCGAAGAAAATCCCTATTATTTATTAAGGGTACTGCAGTCATTTTCCAATCACTAATCTCCACACTAACCGTTGCCATCTAATCTAATCATTGCTGCACGTCAGAGCTTTCACCTCATTGAGTACGAAATTATGAATTAAAAAGTATATTGAGCTCATTATTATTTTAGTAATCTAAACATCAAGTATTGGGTACGAATTTAATAATAATCAAAATACATTTAATATCAAAATCACTATTTATTTGTTAAAATGTCTCCTTTTTTAGATTAATTAAAACTAGTTATTAAAATTTGACTCGATTTAGATAATTTAATAAAATATTTAAATTTAATTTTTTGAAAATTTGTGACAATAGCTTAGGTTACACAAAAAGTAGAACGAGAAATATATACGATATGAAATAGAAATAAAAAGGTAATATATTTCAAAAAAGTAAAAAATAAAAATGCAAGAAAAATGTGTAAATATAAGAATATATAAGGAGTTTTTTGTAAATATAAATTTTAATATATAAATTTATAAAAATAATTAATTAATTTAAAAATAAACATAAATTCTATAATGCATTCAAACAAATATAAATATAAATTATATTATCTATAAATCATAACTTATTAATTAAAAAATAATAAATTTAAAAAAATTATCTTTAATTTCATCTCTAATCTCTTCGTAGACAGAAATGCGTTTGCTAAATCGAAAATACATTTTTGATATTTTTATAATATTACAAAATGGTCTCGAAAAATTTTTGAAATTGTAGAAATGGCTATAAAATTATTATTATTATTATTATTTCTGGACATTTTGGTATAAAAAATATTTTAAAAATACTAAAATATCATCTCCAAAATATTTTCGTGCATCATATGCGATAATATAGAGGTTGGACCGTTGGAGAGTCAAGAAGGCTTAAATTGGTAGTTTTTTTCTAGATATATTATTTATTTATTAATAATTTTTTATGATATAAAGGGGTAATTGTATGTGTTGGAGACATTTTGAATTTTTGAAACACGAGACACTTTATTTGATTATATTATTATTTCAATATTTAAGCTTTAGAATTTAGGGTTTATTGATTATAAAATAATATAAAATTTTAATTAAATTAAGTAAACTTATATGTATTAAAATATAAACTAATTACAATTCTAGAAAATCAATTTAATTGAAATGATAAAATTAATAAAAAGAACTGAAATGACGGAAATTAATAAAAAAAGAACTTTATTCAAAATAAACAATGTTAACAGAGTTTGATGCAAATTTAAAATATTTTAGAAATACAATTATTGTGATGATAATTTTGTAGATAACTTAAAACTTAAGGGTATTTTTATAAAATAATTAATTCAAAGTTTCAATAAAAAATGGGATAAATTATATGAAACCCCCCTTTAGGGTCATGTACAACTTACCCCTTGTACTTTTGATTATATAAAAAAATCTTCTGTATTTTCAAAATGTTGCAATCAACTATAATTTGTTATTTTTTTACATAATTTTATACAATAATCTACATATAAAATATATAATTCTACATATATAATTTCAATATATAAAAAAAATATAAAATTTTGCATTAATCAACCAATAAATTGCATAAAATTATGTAAAAAATAACAAATTATGGCTGATTGCAACATTTTAAAAGTACATGGGGGTTTTTGATACAATTAAAAGCACAGGGAATAAGTTGCATATGACCTTAAGTGTAGGGAGATTTCATATAATTTACCCTAAAAAATGATAACCGACGAGATAGTATTTTGTTTTTTTGTATAATTTTTAATTATTTATCATTTTTTTGAGAATTAAGTCTTAATTATTGAATAATAATAATAATAATTTAAAATAGTTTCTATATAAGCGAAAAGCTCTAAAAAATTTATAGTGTTACTTTTAAAGGAAAAAAGAGGAGAAATGGAAAAGACATAAAAAACAAGAGAGGGCGCACGAGCTCTAGGCGGTGCTAACGTGCGCGGACCGGGCGAAGGGTAGGCCAACGAGCAGAGGAAATGATTGCATTTCTTTTTGTCTGCGTGTTATATTCGGTGTCGTCGTCGTCGTTCTTCTCATTTCTTTGCTTTCTCGCGACTTTTACTGGCTGTCTGTTGACATCTCTCTCGCGCAGAGTGAGAGTTCTGGGAGGAAGCAGCGAGGAGGAGACGATGATGATGGATTGGGACAAGCAGCAGCAACAAAAGCAGCAGCAGCAGCAGGAAGAAGCGGCGACGATCAGCACCGCCGGTGCCAATGGCATATTCGTGAAGGTGATGACGGACGAGCAAATGGAGATCCTCCGCAAGCAAATCGCCGCTTACGCCACCATTTGCGAGCAGCTCGTCGAATTGCACAAATCCCTCACCTCTCACTCCGATCTCGCTGGTCGCCTCTCTCTCCCTCTTCCTCCTTACCTCCCTTCCTCTCTCTCTCTCTCTCTATATATATATATATATGTATATATATATACATATCTGTTTGTACGCGCTTGCTTGCTTGCTTCTGAGTTTGTATTTATGCTGTGCGCTTCGGTAATGGCTTCCATAGTGATCGAATCGTCTCAAGTAGAAGCATAATTCGGAGCGGTCCGTTATATATCTCACGCGTTCCCTTTGGTTTCTTCTTCAACACTGCAAGTTGAATTTCCGCAAATACCTTTAAACACGTACAGCTAAGAGTCGTCTTATTTTCTTAATATATCTATTGATCGGTCAAGTTTGATCTTTCTTTTTTTCCCTCTTTAAGTGGTCAAGAATTGAAATCTTACCTAAGTTCGTTTCGTCGAGAAATCTTTCTCGATTTTTTTCCGTTTTGATTTCGTAATAATTCTGTATCTCTACTGATTTGTCGCTGAAGCCATGATTTGTCTTTTTGTTTAATTATCGTCGTCATTGTAATGATTATTGTTGTTGTTGTTATTGGGGAAATGACGTCATTCGACATATGCACCCTTCCAATATTTCAAACAAAAAGTTGTTAATTCACCTCTGTTAATCATATTAAACAATGGAGCTTTGCTGATCAGTTTCATCTTGATTAACGTTGTAGCAGTAAAGGAAGTTCCTCGCATTACTTCAATCATTCCTTTTCATTTTAGTACCATTCTGTGGTTGTTAACCAGCATTTTTTGTCAACACTTATTCTAGCTATTGTTTCTTATTGGCTCATAATCTTTGCGCATGAAAAAGTGCTGCAAATTTATTTGATAGAGCCGGCCGTATTCCTATTGAATTTCAAGCTCTCATGCTCAGCTGTGCGAATGGGTTAGGTTAATTTTGTTAACCAGCATTTTTTGTCAACACTTATTCTAGCTATTGTTTCTTATTGGCTCATAATCTTTGCGCATGAAAAAGTGCTGCAAATATATTTGATAGAGCCGGCCGTATTCCTATTGAATTTCAAGCTCTCATGCTCAGCTGTGCGAATGGGTTAGGTTAATTTTGGTTTGAAGCGTTTTGTATTTGTAATTTGTTCATGTTGTTTTTTACATAATTGATTAATCTTGTATTTGTTCTATGGTTCGACTTTTTGTTTCTAATTTGTACTTTGTTGTTTTTCCCAGTGATTTGATCTTTTATTTTTTGAATCATGAGAAGCTATGTTTTAGTCAGTTTTTTGCACTTACCTTCTCATGGCATTACTTGGACTTTTTTTTCTCTCTAAAATCCATTTATTTTTGTCGTATAATCCTTAGTGTGTACTTTTTTATTCTTTTAGTTTTCTTTATCTCTCTTGGGTTGATGCATGAGAGATGTTAATGGCCAAATTTTGTGTTATCATGCTCTGGCTTTGCAATAGATTGAAAAATATGAGAAGGGAGGAAACCCTGAAGGTCTACTTTAACCCTCCATTTGAATCTAGAATTTTCAATGGAAAGGAAAAAAAAAAAAAGATATGAAATTGTTTACGTGCATGCACATAAGATTTTTTTTTTCCTTTTTCCTTTCTTTCTACAGATCCTAGTTCTAGACATGGTGTAAAACAAGTTGCACCTCTACTTTCGTTTGATTGAGTAGAAAAGAATGGAAAGATGTTATTTATGGCCTTGCATGTCAATAGGAATGATGATGTTTGAAGTCTCCAAATGCTGAAAACATAAAAGAAGAAGAGAGCATTTCTCTTCATTTAAGCTGGAGGAAAATTGCCCATTCTCTTCCTTTCTCTTTGTCTTTCCTCTTTACTGTGGTTCATATAGATCTGCCACCTTCTCTTCGCTGCCTTTGCTTCTTCCGCTCTTCTCCCTTCCAGAGATGGAGGGAACTCTTGACATGATTGTCCTTTTTCTCCTATTTGTTGTCCTAGAATGATTGTTTTTCTTGTGAAAAATATAAGATACCATCCAAAAATGATTCATTTAACCAAAACCGTGGAGTTCTGTTTTTGAGATGGACTCTATTTTGGTTCCAATAAAGGCTAGTCATGCATGTGTTTTTAGATTTGTTTTGTATGGATGGATGGAGAGTTCCATCCAACCTCATGGGTCATTGAGCTGGCCTTTCCTAGTAAATTCTTTGTGAGTGATTGTGTGCATCACAATGGTGGAATCTTTTTCTTAGTTCTGTCATACCTGTAATGCTACATTACAGGCTTGACAAGTTAAGTTTTTTCAAAACAGAGAAATGGAGAATGAGCAGTCGTTATAGTCATACCACAAGATTTCATACTGAAACAGCTCTTGGTACAATTTGTTAAGCAGAAAGTTCACCAAGTTTTGGCCTGTTAGCTTTGAGACAGGACTTTCAATCTTTTTCCACAGTTTCTCTTGCTTTTCTGGGCAAAGAGGGTATTTTCCTTCTAGTTTTACAATATCAATTATTTTCATTCACCACCATCTCATGAAACTTTTCTATATGAAGATGGTGTTGGAACTTTCACTCATCATTCACTTGCTAGAGAGGTGTTAGAAAGAAGAGCATTTGATGTAAAATTTTGCCACATTATTCTTTTGCATAAATTTTTATTGTTAATGTGACTTTAGAAGTCATTTGATATTATGAATGTTGTGCCACTAACCCTAACTTGGTTAGGATAAGGTGTAGTTGATGATGATGATGGAGAACTAGTTAGACTGTCACACCGACTCCTTGTCTGTGCCTATAACATCTTTGCCAATTTGTAAGTTTGTGAGTACGAATGTGTCTTTTTTCTTTACTTTTTTTTTTTTTGGGGGGGGGGGGGTGTGCGTGAGGGGAAGAATTAGAAAACCAGTCCGTCCTTATAGCAGTGTGAATTGATTAGAAAGCGCCATGCTCCCATCCATATTCAAACTGAAAATCTTTTATTAATAAATCTACGGGTATGTGTGTGAATTTTTGTAGGGCTTGCTTTTTCCAGGGTGAAGAGATTGGCAGAATTGATATTAAAAAAAAAAAAAAGTCGTTATATCAACAAGAATCAATCAAAGAGACAAATTCTCCAAATATATGCTTCCAAAATATTTTGGGTCTATTCTTTTGCTTTGGTACCTTGGTAACTGTTGATCTTCTGCATCTTCTGCCATCATAACAGAAAAAAATGAGGATGTGCTGTTAAGTGTTAAGAAAATTTATCTTTTGACAAAATGTTGCTTTTGCTGTTGCAGGAGCCAGGTTAGGAAATCTCTATTGTGACCCCTTAGTTACATCTGTTGGCCACAAAATCACTGGCAGACAACGATGGACTCCAACACCCATACAGCTTCAAATTCTTGAGCGTATATTTGACCAAGGGAATGGGACACCTAGCAAACAGAAGATCAAAGAGATAACATCTGAATTATCTCAACACGGCCAAATTTCTGAGACAAATGTCTATAATTGGTTCCAAAACAGGCGGGCGAGATCAAAAAGAAAACAGCAGGTTGCACCATCGAACAATGCTGAATCAGAAGTGGAGACAGAGGTTGAATCACCCAATGAAAAGAAGACAAAGTCAGAGGATTTTCAGTCTCAACATCACGTAGCTTCTAGGGCTGGGGATTTATGCTTCCAAAACCATGAAATAAACTCTAGGATGCATTCTTTAGATTCTGAAACCCATAAAGTAGAGCCTGTTTTCCCATCAGACGGCAGTTCAAAACCTGCAAGGAGTTCAGAACAAATTTCTTTCTATGACAGTATGTTATCAAACCCAAGTACGTATACCAACATTTTCCTTAACGTTACTGGCCAATCTAGAACCTAATTGTGTGTATAAAGGATTTTGATGGACCTCATCTACTAATGTGTCTTTAGTTATGTGCATGCCCATGGAATTTGCACAATTACAGAAATGTTATGTTTACATTGAAGTTTTTCCCTTTTGTAGTTGGGTTTCATACTTGGAAGTGCATCAGCAGCTTGTTCAATTATGATTTATGAAGTTCATGCATATCCACAGTCTCACACTTCCTGATTGCATTGATTCCTTTGCAAGTCTACATAACTAGCCTCATCCTCGTCGTTACTTGGCTTGCCCATGCAACTTCTTCTTGTTTTCCTTCTTTTCACCTTGTTGTCTTCTGCACATATGCCCTCCATTTTGGTGTTATACATCTTTCTTTTCACATGCATATGTTGTCATGTAGTTGTCATGTAGATGAACGTGTTTATGGTCATTGTTTTGATACTGACTTTCCAAAAGTTTGTATTTAATGTGTTTTATGCACTTTAAAGGTCAACCAGTTGAACATAGGTGTCATATCCATATCTGAGATGTGTCTGATCTGATATACTTGTAACATGCTCCAGATGATGTGATCAATAGTAATGAGTCATTGAGCACATCAAAATACGTGTTAAATGCACCGCTGTATGTGTTCATCTTTGATCGCTTGGTTGAAGTTGAAAATCTTTTTCGCTTTCATGTGATGTGTTGGATGTAAATTAATATTTGGAATTTAGTAATGTTTTGACTTGTGACTTTGTAAGTTTTTTCATGGATTACTAATGACTATTGCATTAAAATATTTTTACATTTATGTTAAAATGATACACCATTGCTGAATGAATGTTATTTTTTCTTTGTTAAATTATGTCTAAATTTAGAGAGTAAATGCTAGGTTGAATTAGCATTGTATTTTTGGTGCTTGTAGTCTATGCATCTTAGATTATGTATTACTCAGATGCAGTGTTATACTGGCTGTTATGTGCTCTTAAATTTAGTCGGCTACCATAGTTGACATGATTTTTAATGGGAGATTACCGCACCATAAACGGGGATGATGCAAAAATGTTTTGTAATACTTCCATGTGGAGATATTTAGTTAGCTCTTTAGATAGGTTGAGAGAAGAATTTAAGGAAAATTTATCATTATGCTTATGTTATTATGAGCCTTTCTGCTTTAAACGATGGGATATGTGGATGTGGTTTAACTTTGGGCTTATGTAAAAGGATGTTTTGTGTATTAATAAGGTAGATTTTTTTTGTGCTGTCCAGTTGTCAATGGACATACTCTAATTGCCTCCTCCTCGGTGAATCAGGAATTGAGCACTTGATCGGAAAGATGGAAATGTCAGGGAGCTACAATCCATACATGCAGGCCGATGACTACAATATGGCAAATTGATACTGTTGTGCACTGGTGTGATTTTTGCTTGGTGAAGTACAACTAGAAGCCAGAGCGTTCTAGCATGGAATTTTACTGCCCTAGGTATCTGCTAAAGCAAAATAACTGTTTGTCCATCAAATATATTAGCCCTTTCAATGTATTAAAGCTGCTTAGAGTTTTTAATTTGTTTGTTTGCTTCTCTTTATGAGGTCTTTGGTTGAGTATTGGACTCTAGTAATGGTTTCAGGAGCCCTGAGTGAATGATATTGCTACTTGCCTTATTTGGAGAGGTTTCCTAGTAATTAGAGTCTTTCGAAGCTATGTTTGGAACACCAACTTTTGACGGAAAAGAAAGGGCCAAATTTATTTTTTTGTATTTTTACGTTTTTTTTGTAGTCATTCAAACTTTTCATTATTTCGATTACACTCTTGAACTTATTCTCAAATCAATTTAACTCTTATACTTTGACATTTTTCTCATGTGGTAACTTGAACTTTGTATTGTTTTGATTACATCTCTGAATTTGTATTTTCAAGTCAATTTAATCTTTGTAATTTTATATGTAAAAAAAATAAAATGAGATAATAAAGTATATATCACATTCTATTTACATTAAAGTACAAGAGTTAAAATTAACTCAAAAATGCAGATTTAATGGTATAATGAAAAGTTTGGGTTGTCACGTGAAAAAAAAAATAATTAAAGTATAGGGGTTAAATTGACTTGAAAATACAAATCTATAGGTGTAATCAAAATAACAAAAAATTTGACTAATTATAAAAAAAAAAAAACGTAAAATATATAGGAAAAAATATAAATTTGGCCAAAAGAAAATGATACAGCGTCTGTAACATGTACTTCTACACATACATAAGAAAGCCAATTCTCCTTCCCCTTACTTTTCCTTCCACAAAACCTAGTTCTTAAGATGTGGAACAGGTGAGCGTGGCCACACGCAACTAATTGATTGGTAATACCTTTTCTGACCCCTATTCTTGGCAAAGTTGGAAAGACAAGTAAGAAAGTGAGTCTTAGTAGTAACAGCGAGGTCCTTCCTTTGGGACTAGAAGGTTATAACTTTTGAGTAGTAAAGATTGTCTTTTTGCAAAAAAGTAAGAGAAATGTTACGTATAAATATGATACTTCTCAATCTTTATAAAACTAGAAGTTTCGTGTATTGAGCAACCAGTCCTATAACAATGAGCAACTTCCTAAATAGACAGAGACTATTGGTTTTGAGGTTGACCTTGGATTATGCTTAAAAATAGACGGACACTAGCTTCAACCAGCTTCAACAAGAGTTGATTATGAATATGGAAGGTTTTTTCAATTCATCAAGACCTCAACATCCAGGAGCACTAAAAGTAGCAGCAGCAGCGTTGCACTGGTAACTTCTAACCTGATAATACTTGTTGGAATTATTTCTGAACCCTTAAAAGACAAAGTAATATACGAAGAACTCTCCCAGACAATCTAAATCTGATTCTTATTAGTGGTGATGCTTCTATGGTGATTTCTGAAAGGCCTGTTGAGTGTCAAATCAGGCTGCTTTTGACATGCTGTTAGATTGGACTGCAGGCCAATTCCTCCTTGAAGAATCATTTCTAAATGGGTAACATTTTTTGCACCGAAAAGCTGCGCCAACTTCATGTGCCGTGGTGGGGGAAATTTTTCGCCTTGGCACACGAAGTCGGCCCACCTTTTCGGTTCATTTACTATTGTCTTTACTAAATTCTGCCTAGGATAAAGAGGCAAGGTCCTGGCATCAGCCACCGCCTGGAATATGCACTCTAAAAGCTAGTGGAAGATCGCTCAATATCTTCTTTGTAATCCTTTCCGGGATGAGGGGTCTCTCCTACCAAATTCAACCTTTCCCTCTTTTAAAGTAAAAACTTTACATGGTGCTAGCAAAAGGACTCAAATGCTCCCACTAAGTCAGAGCTTCCTTTCATTAAAAGGGGTATTTCCCTTTACTGTTATTTCATGAATGCCTACACAACTTTCCCTTTCTCCATTATCCTTTAAACCCAAAAAAAAAAAAAAAAATGACTAGACCCTCTTGTATTGGCTAGAAGTGGGGATTTATTTATTCATATCAGGGAGTTCGTATGCTTCTTTTTAGTTAACAATTATCTGAAAGTGACAATTTGATAGACCTATTTTCATGCAAGTACTCTCTTTTCCTCTTATCTTTACTCGGTTGGGAAAAAAAAAGGAAAAAAATCTACATCAGTTGCAAGTCGCAACAAACTCAATGATGGTCCAAATGTGACACATAACCTGAGCAGTGTGTACTAGGTGGAGTTTCCGTGTCAAAATTCGCCCATTGATGTTATTTTGTCAGAATAATCATCCGCTATGTTACATCTTTTGTGAAGCAAAAAATGAGATCTTATCAAATAACCATCAAATCAAAAGAGCCAAAAAAGTTAAAAGAGAGTAAAATAAAAACAAATCATAAGCAATGATACTTGTACAGGAGGAGGGCGGGCGGGCCATAGAAGAGGTCTTCCAGCAAAGTGACCTCCCATGCCTTCACTTTCCCACCTTAATCTGAAGGTTGCCCATCCCAACATTCACTTTTTCAATACTAGGTTCATTCTTCACTTCATTCTGCGTCAGATTCCGGGTATTGAGCCATGGGTGCTGTAGACACTGCTGAGCAGTTGGTCTATTCTCAGGCGCAAAATCGAGAAGGGGAGAGAGAAACTCTGCAAACTCTCGAGCATCAGAGTCAGAAAATTTGTATTTGTCAACCAATAATCGATCAAGTGGCCGGTATTTCAGCCTCCGAATCCTCTTCAGATCCCCATGTCTGTCAAAGTAATCTTTTGATCGGCCCCCCCCTATCGCTATCTGTTACATGAAAGATAGAAACAAACTGTCATCACATAATAGTTAACGGGAAGCAAGAGGGGGGACGGGGTCGGGGACGGGACCAGTGGGACTCCACCTTCCGTGGCATCTTCCCTAGGAGTTCCATCATCAAAGCCAGATGATCCTGCAATAAGAACAAAACAGATATAATTCAAGCTAGTCCATTCCCATAACAATCTCATACCAGACACTCACACAAGAATAATCAAGGAGTGCTGACAACTCAAAAGGCAATCGACAATAGTTGCATGACAATTCGACTCATAATAATCATTACTCAGACTGTCAGACACAATAGACAACAAACTCAAGTTCAAGCAAAATGTCCATTTGAAACATAACACTCATGTAAGACATTAAAAAAAAAAAAACAGAAAGAAAACATGCAGCTAGAAATAAATTAGTCCATGTTAACTATAGCATTGATGTGGCTTGGTATTCATAAGGGTCCTATCTCTATCTGGAAATTATGGTAGTAGAGCAAAATTGCAACTTGAAGGACTTGTGTCAGTTGTCAACCCTTAGCTTTTCTTGTTTCCAAAAATATGCTGATACATGTTTGTCAAAATTCATGAAATCCATATGCTGATTATGACAACAGAATGTGCTGGAACAAAATTAAATTTTAAGGTTCCTAACATGTGTATCGTTCCTCCTTCCTTTTTTCTTTGCTCTTTATGCTATCTTTTGGTAGGGAAGGGGCTCTACGGGTAAGCATACAGTAGTTTACAATATTAAAAAATTGGTCCTTACCTCATCGTCACTAAATCCTTGTCCACCCTTCGGAGTAAACATCATTTCTCCTGTAGCAAGCTCAAAGGCCATGCAACCAAATGACCACATATCAACAGAGAAAGAGTATCCAGAGCGAAGTATAACTTCAGGGGCTCTATACTGCCTGGTCTGAATCTCTTCAGTAAATGGCTTATCAGCCCAACAAGCATTTCCAAAATCCACAACCTTGCACTTCATATCAATCCCATCCAGGCATCTTTGTGATTTTGGACTCCCTCCCGTCGAAGATCGTCTTCCCGATATCCTAGCTACCGCTCTCCTCGCTCTTCGCTTTAACTTCTTTTCGATAAGATTTATGGTGACTCCACCATTTGGATTCCCCTCAGGCCTTTCAAGAATCGGGGGGATATTAGACCTCATAGGGTCTTTGGCAGGATCAATAGTAGAAATGAGAAGAGCATTTTCAGGTTTTAGGTCTGTATGTATAATACCAAGTTCCCTGTGCAGATAATCCAACCCAATCAAAATGCATTTGCATATCTCCCGCACTCTATTCAGATGTAGGCCTTTATAGCGGTTACGTTTGATCAGCTGGAGCAGGCTATCACCAAGGAACTCGAGGACCATACACCAATGCTGTCCGTTTGGGCCCGTGTGTTTAAAGCGATCAACCAATCGTCCTACACACTTACTATTTGAAGGGTCCCCATTGGTAATGGCAGAAAGAACTTCAATTTCGTGGAGAGCAGCCTGAACAAATTGTGCAGCACTTTTCTGAATTTTAAGGGCAACGTATCTCTGCAATGAGAAAACAATAGAAACGTAAGCAATGATGTTCTGAAAAGATCAAGTTGCGGCAAACACTCAGTAACATTACTGAACATTCAGCAATATTACAGAATCCAAAAGGCAAGATAAAGAAAAGAAGGAATGAAGTTATGGTTAATATTTGGTAATATTATAAAATCCAAATAAAAGAAAAGAAGAAAAATGTGGAAAATATCTGATGGGGGATGAGATAAAGAATATTTCAGAAGATATTTCAGATTATATTACTAATATATTTTGTTATCCGTTTTGCTTATTTCTTTCCTAAGTAGTTTTAGGAAGATTGTATTTCCATTCTAATTGGGATAAGATTTGGTCTTCGATATATTTCCTAATTAGGAAGGATTTATAATCTATATAAATATAAATCCCCTAATCTATATTGTTTGGGAGGCTTTGATAATTGATATTGGTTTTGAGTAATTGGGATTACTTGTGTGTTTTGGTTTGGAGTTCTGCATCAATATCATAACAACAACAACAACAACATATCCAGCCTTTATCCCACTATGTGGGGTCGTTCTGCATCAATATCATAGTAAAATAAAAAATGCTCAAGATGTCATATAGCATGACACCTCCCTAAGGTGCATGGCTGAAATAATAAAAGGCCTATTATGATCAAATGGCACCATCGGGGCTCCTAATTTTGAGAACAACTTAATGTTGTTCTTTATTCTGATACATTTGAAATAGGAACGGTATAAATTACTGAAAAAGATAAGTGAGTTCTCTTTACTATTGATGTTTTCGTAGTTACTAATCTGCCATGGCTACAACTATAAAACACCAAGTTGTTGGTCTCTCGGGCTTGTGGCCTCAAAAATATGAGTCAAACCAATAACCTTATGTGATTAACAGGCAGAATAATTGAACCAAAAAATGTGCCCTAAGAACAATCTATAAACAACACACTAAAATGTATCAGACTCCTATGGTTCACATAGCATGTTGCATTATAAAAATCCACAATCATTGTGCAAACTGAAAATAACATCACCTCATTGTGGTGATCAAAAGTTAAAAAAATCATCTCCAAAGAATACTTATGATGAGAACACACCAAAATATCCCCCAAGCGGTAACTGAAACACAGTACTAGCACCATTCAAACGACATTGACCACCTGAAAGCACCAGTCTAGAACAAATGGCACATGGGTGTGTGTGGATCAACTACCCACTAGTCTCCCTCTAGCAAAACTTTATAAATATCATCCATTCCATGTCCTACAGCCACCATGTAACAAAATTAGACTCAGTCACCTGTAACAGCATCAATTGTTTACACATCTCCAACAATTCCCCTTGTATGATTGCTGAAGACAACAATTCATCCTGGCGGTTGCCATGAATGCCTCTGCTCAATTGATTCCTGCTCAAGTGATGACAAATGGTCCAACACCCGGAGGCTGAGCATTTCTATGCGTGTGTGGTAAGCTTCCTTTTTTTCCTTTCCACCACTCAGATGGATTGTTCATTCGTTTCTTTTCTCATTCTTTATTTTTCTGAATTGAGGTCAAGGAGGGGGGGAGGCAATTGCTTCAGGTCGAAAATGCCATCACATGCATTCAGGTCACATGAAAGGATGAAAGTGGCATGGAGTTTATTATTCCTGAAGACAAACTTATCTGATTCAATACACATTTATACAAATATATATATATATATATATATATTGCACTGACTCAAAAACACAAATTTAGCCACTGCAACTAACTGGGTTTATTATTCTAAATATATGTATATATACAGAACAAAGAAAACCATTACTGTAATGAGCCATAAGCCCTAGTATAACTCCTGCACCTAGGGTTCATGCTGAGTGATCTACCCTTTATCAATGCTCCTTTATTGATCTTAGGGCATCTGATATCCTATATAGGAGTTCAAAAAACCACAAAAAGATATCGGATCAACAGCAGGGGAGGAGTCAAAACCAATGGAATCTTAATAACTTATCTCATCTTGGTTTTATCGAACATATAGCCCATCTCAATAAGGAAACACATTAACCATACAAGACAAAAATATATAAATATGGAAATATATAATCAGCACAAAGTCTCTTCCATAAATAAATAATGTTCAAACTTGGAAAAGATTTGAAGGTTTCATTAAATATTGAGGAATCTAAACAGGTATTGCAAATCCAATTCATGGATAAATATCAAATGATTAAGTAAGATCTTCAAAAGAGAACGAACCGGCCATAGATCCCACTACAATATGCCATTTCAAACAACAAAGATAGAAGATAGAATTAATCAAACAAAAAAATGTAACTTCCTGAAGAGATATATATTTGTTTCTTCACATGTTGTGGCCAAACCAGAAAGCAAACCAAATCTAGCTACAATTCCAATCATTTTTCTTTTCTTTTCTTTTTTTTTTCTCTAAATTGAGTCGTTTTTTTCCCGGAAAAATCCAAAGTTCCAAGGGCGCACATAGGGTTGAACATGGAAATAGAAACATACGGAGGAAACAGTGTCGTAAGCGAGCCAGACGGTGGAGAACTGACCCCAACCAAGCTTGCGCTGCGCGATGTACCGGCCGCCGGCGAAGGAATCGCCGACCCTCACGGCGTGATAGCCTCCTTTCCGGTACGAATCAATTCCCTCATCTTCATCCTCCGACCCGCTCGACGACGAGCGCGACATCCTGACAATCCTCCCCCTCTCTCTCTCTCTCCCTCTCCAACACAATACACAATCCGCTCCCCTTCGTCTGATCTTACCACCACCGATTCGGATATAGATCACAACTCGTCGTGGAATGAGAGGAGATCAATGCTGAAGATACAAATATATATATATATAGAGAGAGAGAGAGAGAGAGTGTGTGTATGCAAGATGATAGATTGATTAATTTTAGAGAGAGAGAGATAGAGACTGTTATATATCGTTGCGTGGTGGCCTTCCGTAGCCCGCACCTCCTCCTCTCCCTCTCGCCATTCTTTGGGTAAATCATAGCAAAGATCACAAAATTTTAGTGTCTTTTTCAGTTTGATCATTAAATTTTAATTTTTTACAAAGTGATCATAAAATTTTAAAATATTTTATAATGTGATCACTAAAATGATTTTTTGATGGTTCTTAGTCAAAATTATTGATGTGGCGATGATGTGACCATTACTACGTCAATAATTTTGATCAAAAATTATTTAAAAATTATTTTAGTGATCATATTACAAAATATTTTAAAATTTTATGATTGCTTTACAAAGAATTAAAATTTAATAATTAAATTAAAAAAGAAATCAAAATTTTATGATCTTTAGTGTAATTTAGCCCCTTCTCTTCCCTTCTTTTCTTTTCTTTTCTTTTTTTTGCAAAGGCCTGTGCTTGCTTTCTCTTCCGTGCGTTGCCGGTTTTGCCCTCTGTGCTAACTTGCGCGGGGGGATAAGGGATTAGGTGCGGTGGACTCATCCGAGTGGGACGAGGGCTGATGCGCGTCAGCCAACCGCCACTTCTCCCATTTCCCACCACCCCTCACTCAGTAGTCAAACACAGGAGTGAATAATAGTCAAATTCACATTTACCTTCATTTGACTCTTTTATTTTTTTTTCTTTTCCCGCAAGTAAAAGAGAAATAGTAAAGATTACGTGACAAGAAATAATAAACATGGAGATTATATGTAGGAACTTTTAATAAAATACTATTGGCTTGTGAATATTAATATTATTGTTAAGATATAATAATAAATTTATAATTTTAGAAGAGTTTAGTTTTTGAATAATTTGTAAAATAAAAAATAATTAGAGGAAGAGTGTTTTGTCTTGTGTAAACTTCTAGTACTTTCGTTAATTTAGCTAAAAATAGTAGAAAATATAGAATGCAGTAATAGTACTTGCAATAGAGGTATATTTTTTTATAGAATTCTTTAGGTATACAAAAACTGGGGTCATCCCTTAAACTTCTCTACATCTTTTAAGATTGTTTATTCTATTTTTTAGGGTTTCGATTTTAAAAATAAGTTGACATTTTTATTCAAGTAAGTATGAGTATTAGGAGGACATTGGGAGACTTATAAGTCTTCGAGAGATGTTAGTCTTCTTTTTGTATCAGTTGTCAGTGATAATCTCACTCGCAATATTTAAAGACTCTCAAAGACTATGAAGTTTCTTGGCCTTTTCTTGTTATCTATGGGTTGGGCACGTCAATGAAAATTTTAAAAAATATATTTAAGGCAAGTGTTAATAATAATAGTACAATTATTTTTTTATATAATTGATAAGTCATAGGTTTCATTACTCCGCCAGGGGATATTATCCACTGTCGGTCCCAAGCCCGGATAAAGGAGGAGGGTTGCGTTAGGTAGCCGACAGCCAACATAAAACTCAGTCGGATCCAAATATGAATTCTAGACAAACTATCTGTTGGGATGTAACCCACATAGAAGTCTAGAATTCATGTAGCCAACCCCACATAGTGGGATAACGGCTGGATATGTTGTTGTTGTTGTTGATAAGTCATAGGTTGAAGTTGAAATATAAGACTTGATGATGAAAGATTCAAAAATAATATTTTGATACTTACTTGTGATACTCTTGTCATATTTATATATTAATATATTATATTTTATATCATGTCAATAGAAATAAATAACATAATAATGCACCAACTCCATTAAAAATATCACAAATGAGTGTTTAAATAATATTCTTATAAAAGATTATAATTTGTTTTCTCATTCAAACTTTGATATAAACTAGTTTACACAAGGTTTTGTTTACTCACTTGATGTGATTTTATATGCCATTATATATGTCAATGAGTTTATCCAATATACACTCGAAAAGTAATAACCGTAAAAAATTTCATAATCGGTACCAAAAAAAAAAAACTTTACAAGAATGCACTTATTGTTCATCTCCTATCATATAAATTTATATACAAAAAATATGTAAATAAAACATTGACCAAAAACTATATAGTTTATATTTAGGGGTGTACAAACAGTCAATTTGGTTACTGAACTGATCAAGATTCACTAATCGATTAAATCAAATCAAAGAGCAAAATCAAATCGAACCAACGAATTAACTCAAAAAATTGAACTGATTGATACTCAATAATTAAAAAAATCAAACTCAAACCGTATAACTGAAGTGAACCGATTAAATTGAAGAAAAGCAAAAAAAAATTGAAGTAATCGATAAAAAATACACAAAATTGAAGAAAATAACATTGTTTTATGAACATTAAAACAATATCGTTTTAAAGTTTGGTTATTTTGATTAGTTTAGTTATTATAATCAAAAAATTTGAAAATCGAACTTTTAAAAATATTTAATCAAATTGATCTAAAAAAAAAAAAATCAAACCGAATCAATAATTAATAAAATTGAACTCAAACCGTATAAATTAAACTGAACCGATTAAACCGAAAAAATACAAAAAAAAAAAAAAAAAAAGGAAACCCAAATAACATATAGAAAACACACCAAATCAAAGAAAACAATGTCGTTTTATGAATATCAAAACAATATCGTTTTAAAGTTTGATCGATTCAGTTAGTTCGATTCTTCTAACCAAAAAATCGAACTAAAAATCAAATTTTAAAAAAAATTAACCAAACCAAACCAATAACAAAAAAGTCGAACAAAACTGACAAATTCAATCAATTCAGTTAATTTAGATAAATTGAACATTTACTTTTTCGTATAAGTATTGTGCTAAAACTTTGTAATTCGTATATAATTTTTTTTATACAAAAGAAATTCATACAAGCAAAGTTTGACTTAATCAATAATTATACCTCTGGTGGTTGGCCAAAATTTGGAGACTAATTCTCTCTGTTAGTTTGGGCAAGAAAGCCTAATTATTTTTTTATTTTTTTAATATTCAATTTTTTATATGCCAAGTTTACGATAAAAAAGGTAAGGGTAAAAGAGTTTTTTTGAAACTTATTAAATTTATCAACTCACAAAATTTAATACAATGGCTTGTTGTAATTCATGAAAATTAAGATGGAATAGTGACTATAGTCTCTATTTTAGCACTGCTTCCTTAAGTTGCATGAGAATAAAAATAAAAAATAAATACAATATGAAATACAAATGAGAAATGCCCTTTCTTTTTCAATAGAAATGAATAAATAAAAATAATATAAGAGTTTGTTTTGTAAATATAATTTTTAATATATAAAATTATAAAAATATTTATTCAATCTAAAAATAACTATAAATTCCATAATGTATTTAAACTAATTCTGAAAAAATTTTAAATTTTGAGTTAGCAAATTTTATCATTCTCTAATTTTTTTGTAAACGGAATATAATTTTTTAATATTAAAAAATAACCTAAAAAAATCCTTAAAATGTTTTTGAAATTACAGAAATGGTCCGAAAATATTTTTTGATATTTTTTGGTGTTTAAAAAATGAAAACATTTCGAAAATACCATAATAACATCTCCAAGATAATTTTTGTGCATCATATGGAGTAAGAAATGAAATAGAAAGAAAATAAGTTGAGTGGGTAAAAAGAATAAAATAATTTTTTTTATTTGTTTGAAAGGATAAAGGACTGCACGATCGATTAAGTCTATCAGAGAGGCCAGGTCCCCAAGTCATAACTTGTGAATTTCTTCGTTCACCTAGAGGGCAGTAGAGCAAAAAAACTTTAAATTTTAGAAAATGTGAGATAAGTTCAGACTAAAGATTGACATTTTTATTAGGGACAATTTTATTAACAAAACACTTGAACTGTAATTTTTAGATTTATATTTTAGATATGCCTGCCTTTTAGGTGATTAAAGAAATAATATGAGACTTTAAACATATAAAGTACACCTCCATTATGGGAACGAAAGACCTACAAGATCTCCAAAAATATAAGTTCTATCCCCCTAACATAACTCCAAAAAAACATATTCATTATAACAGTGATAAAATTACGTGACATTACAATAAAATTAAACTTGACATGTCTGCTGACTTTTGCTACCCAATAAGTTATAATAACACCATATTGTATCTAAATAATACTAATAATAACACGTGTTATGATGTAATTAGTTGGTGATTTCATATAATCTTAAAGACAAGCATTCTTTTGAGGATGATGAACAAGGGGGAGCCCAAAAGATAAATAAAAAAGCCTTTTCATTAGAAGTTAGAACAGCCACAAAGTTGGTCTGAGGATTTTTCATAATATGGTAATGAAAGCAACATATCCACATGGTTGACAAAAGGGAAAAGAAAAAGGGAAAGAAAAGAATCATATTTGTTAATGGGTGTAGGCTACCCTGGTTGGAGTTGGGCATTTGATTGAAGAGGCAAAGCATTTGGCTAATTAGCATGGTGATGCTCCAAACTGTATAATCAAATGCACAGAAGAGGTTCGGTAAAATGCTTGTGTGATTATGCCTCTCAAGACTTGAGAGACCGGGCGACACATAATGTCACAATAATTCCAGTAAAAAGCAAATCTCCAAGATAACAATCAAACAGTAGAAAGTATGATTATGAGTCTATAACAATCATTTTACATTTGTAAAATATTTACATCAAAACATGAATTTGGCAAGCGTATGACAGACATGAAAAGGTATTAAAATAATAATGCAATCGTGCTTGTTCATCTTGATCTTCATCATCACTTTACCTCCTTTTTCCACACAAGCACAGCAAATGGCACTGATTTCCCACTCAACGTAGCATCCTCTTCCAAGGTTGGAAGTTCAATCATGGTCATCATACTTTTGAAGCACTCCCCCAACTTTACCTGCTGGCCAAGGGCACTAAGTTTGTCCAGCAGCCTATTCCAACTTCAAAAGTTACCTCTTCTCATCATTTCATGCGCTCCCAATCCCCATTTTTCCCGTCTGCTAAGGCCTCCATGGCATTGGAGCATATTAGGGACTACTTGTAACAAGAAATATGGAACCCAGATGAACAACCTCTCCCTCCACAAAATTCAACCCTTTCCAAGCAGACTAAGGGAGGCCCAAAACTTTCCGCTATCAATTCCACAGCTGATTGGTATTTTATTTGTGACAAAGTTCCATTTGATGATACCAACAGTTTCTATTTTGTGAACCATATTAAAATTGTAAACATCAGATTCACGACACCAAAGATCATACATGGTCTACGTGTCTGGATTTGGAAGGTAACCCTTACTCTCCATCCACTTCAAAAGTGAAGGCTAAGAGCACTTCCCCATACCTAAACAACCCCCAACCAAACACAAAAAACCCAACAACAACATACAACAACATATCCAGCCGTTATCCCACTATGTGGGGTTGGCTACATGAATTCTAGACTTCTATGTGGGTTACATCCCAACAGATAGTTTGTCTAAAATTCATATTTGGATCCGACTAGGTTTTACGCTGGCTGTCGGCTACCTAACACAACCCTCCTCCTTTATCCGGGCTTGGGACCGACAGTGGATAATATCCCCTGACGGAGTAATGATGAAATGAAGTTTCATCACGACACCAAACACAAAAAACCCAAAAAAATAAAAATAAAATAACAATAACAAATAAAGTTCTTAATCAACAGTTACTACTCTACATTTCTAAGATACAACAGCAATTATAAAACATCTTTTATTACAAAGAATTTAAAAAGGGCGTCCCAGTGCACATGGCTCTCCACTTTAGGAAGGTCATTTGTATACACAACCTTTACCCATCTTTCACAAAAAGGATGTTTCCACTATCAGCACAAAATATTTTAATTGCAATTTTCATTTCCCCTTACAGCAGAAGCCCTTACTCAAGGTGTTATGAGCCCCAATGTGCCCTTTCTTGAAGGGAATTTCAACCATGTTGGTCACTGCTACAATAACAGGAAACATCCTTTACAAAGTATTTCTCTCAGAGAATCAAAAGTTTGAATTAAACTTTGTTTCTGACCATAAAGTAAATATTTTTTTTTTCTGTAACTAAAGTAAATATTTTTAGAAGTCACCTACTTAGATTTCATCACCTCATTTGTAAATTCCTAGCTGTTTCAACAGCAGTCTCATCGAAACAGCCAAGCATTCACTTATGTTGTAGGGTAAAAATTTTTACCAACCCTACCAACCCTACCGACCCTACCACCCTAGTTTAACAGTTTGATTAACATGTATTCGGAGTTGTAAAAAGAATAAAACTGTTCACATCTCTACTTTCCCATACTGTTTTGTTACATCCATTACACCCCAAAGTTGCACCATGGTTGCCGCAATATTTTAAGTTTCCCATTCTTGTAAACAGCATGAGTAGCGCTATTTTGTTTTTAGACCATGAGATTCATATTGCCAAGGCCATAGAAACATTATTAAATTATATCTGCCCAGCAAAGGGCTTCATCAAGATAACAGAATTGTGACTATGACCATGACACCAGCGCTTTCACCTTTTTCCCATAAAATTCCAAAGTTAAATCAACATCGTCCTTAAGAAGAACATAAGTGTTGAAATCAACAGTGTAAAATATCAGCCTTTTGAAAATTAGAAACTAAATGAACTAGCCCAGTGACTTCTCAACTTGTTATTCCATTAAAGGTTGCATACAATTATAACGGAAGGACCACAATCCTAGGTGAGGGCATTTCAACCTATACTTCTTGGTGTTGTCAAATGTGCAGCCACTTAATATGTGGCTTGTGGGTGAGCTAGCAATCAACACATTCCTTACCAAGAAATTGTAATGTTTAGATCAAGAACTTCATAGATGGGGTTTTTAAAACTTAAAAACTAAATAAGTACTCTAATGATTTCTCAAATTCTTTTCCTCAATACAACATAACTTTTAATTGTACCGAAGGACCACCATCCTATATGAATCTTCTAGGCAGGGTATTTTGACCAGTAGTTCTTTGTGTTTTCCAATCATGTAGTCCAAGTTCAACATGTGCTAGCGGGTGGGCAAGATTGGATAGATTCAGGTACATTTTTGGTGAATAAATCTCTGAGAGCTTATTGTGGTTAATAGGAAAAAAATTTCCACACAGGAGATGCTGAGTATGGTTTTTTTTTTTTCCCTTGGTTTTGAAGGCTAAGCGATTCGTTCTAAAGCTTGGTATATTACCTCTATTTGCATTGACATCAGAAAAACAATGTTAACAGCCTTTGAACAGCACAGCCCATTCACAGGCATGGTTTTGAAAATGAACCACAAGTAGAGTTGTCATTAACAGTTTAACCCTTTGCAAATCCTGATTGATGGTCCAAAATAAAATCACATGCTTAACAGCTGCCATGATCCATTAGAGTGCCACTACGATTCGTTGATGTAACTTGTAACAACATATACCAGTAGAGGACCTATAGGTGCTATACTGCTTGCAAGTAATAGGTCTGAATTCTACAGAGCCAAGTGTTACTGTTAATCTAGAGTTAGCATCCAATGTTATCATTATAAAGATGCATTGAATGTAAATATCTACACAGAAAAGAAACAAAAAAAAAATCTCAACTTTGACATAAATTAAGAATAATTCCATGGGCACAACCCTGTCCAGAACATCCAAGACAGTAGAACAAACTAACGGCTCCCGTTCTCCTTTGGAGCTACAAAACCATTTCAACGGCATATAAAAAGTTAGCATTTGACTGAAACCTAATAACTCTATGGATAAATTAACCAATGAATCAATTATTTGATTCACTCCAATTCCTTGACAACTTTAATCCCCATGGTATTGGCAGTACCAATAACGGATTTGCAGATTGCTTCGAGAGACATGTACTGGCAATAAGGATCAGACTGCTTTACCTTAGCGATCTCGTAGATATGCTTTAGGGTTACAGAGGAGGCGACAACGTGGCTGGGGCGGCTGCTGCCGGACTCGATTCCGGCGGCCTTCTTGAGATACCAACTGACCGACGGAGACTTCACGGTGAACTCGAAGGTATTGTCCTTGAAGGCTGTTATGGTCACCGACATAGGCGTCTCTGGCTTGTACTTCTGCGTTCGAGCGTTGAAGTCCTTGCAGAAGGCCATCAGATTCAGCCTGTACTGACCCAACGCCGGCCCGACGGGCGGAGCTGGCCGTGCCCCTCCCGCCGGTACCGTCAGCCGGATGGTCGCCGCCACCGGCCGCCGGGTCAGGATCTCTTTCAGCGACGACATAGCTAATCTCCTAAGGAAAAGAGAGTGTAGACTGTTTGGTTTGGATGTGGCCTTAGGGCGGGGTGGCCCCTTTGGGGGAGCCTTACTGGGCTCCTGGCCCATCTTATTTGGGCCGGGCCTTTTTCTAAAATATATCTTTTTCCATATTTTCAGTATTATGAAATTTTTGCTGTCACAAGAACATAGTATTTGAGGAATATATTTGAGTGAAATTGTTAGTAGAGACGTTCATTAATTTTTTAAATCAAAACTATATAATATAAATAATTTTAGTGCACAAAAGGTAATAGACTTCTATAATTAAAAATAATATTTGATTTTATATCCAAGCAATGCTAACTGCTACAAATGCCTTCTCTAATAATTTAATCATTAAAATTTATTTGACAATCATTGATCAAATATACATAATTATACTAAAAATGCTAAAAGAATTGGTCCTATAAAGGGTTCTTCACTAAAAGAGAAATTTTAGAGCAATACTTGGCAGTACCATGGGGACTGAGGTTGTCTGGGAATGGGAATTGAACCAAATAATTGATTCAGTGATTGATCCCATCCACACAGATTTTGGGTTTCAATCAAATGTTAAATGTGTTGGTGTAGAACTTTTGATAAAATTGTAAACGGTAGCTAGAATACCTAAATTGCAGTGGAATAATCGAATATGATTTGTGTAATGATCTCCGTAGAAGAAAACTACAAAAGCTTTTTTATACGTCCATCTCTTATCTATTCAAAACTCAAATGGTGATGTCAAAGACAATATATGAGAGACCAGAAACTGATTCTGATTGTTATATATTTTTTATTAAGGTCTATACCTATTTATAGACATCACACGGATATAGATACACATATCTCTTTTTTCAATTAGTTATCCCATCATATTATTAAAATTTGAATACGATTGAATTTGAAACAAATTCAAATTCTAAATACTTATCTTATCATTAGAGAACTTATCCCAATGTAACCGCAATTCTAACAATTGGACATAAAATTTGAAATGGCTTTGATGCTGAAAAGGGTAAAAGAATACATTAAAGAACAAATAAATAAAGCATTTGATATCCTTGACTAAGTAATTGTCTCACTCTCATTGTCATTGTTGATAATTCTCGCTAGTCACTAAGTTTTTGTTTGATCATAGATAGTGTGTCATAGGCACCATCATCATCCTAATGCTTGCTACCACTGCAGGCTTCAAACAGCCAGAACTATGCAATCTACATGTCCATGGAGATGAGAAGAGAAATGCCGAATGGTTAACAGTAGAATGACAGAGCAGAGGCCTTGAACGACGACGATGGAGCAAGGCAGAAGAGAAGAGAAGCAAGAGTAGTGTATTAGTAGTATATGGTTGCTTTATACAGAGTCCGAAGCAGAGTGCCCTAAATTTAGAGATTGTTCAAGGCACCCTTGAGAAGATCAAGGCCTTCGGCAGAGATGCTTCGCCTCCTCTGGGACTTGGGTACTTCAATCCGGGGGGGAGGGTCCGGGGAGAAGCAGATGACGAGCACAGTGAGGTTGTCGCAGGTGTTGCGCTTGAGGGCCTCGCGGACAAGCAACCGCGAGCACTTCTCAGGATCATTGTGCTGCATCAGTTCCTTCCTCACTATTGTCACTGCACACTGGCTGCTCATCACATCCCAAAGCCCATCACACCCCATTATCAAGAACTCGTCTTCCTCTGACAACACGATCTCCTCCAACTCTGGCTCTGAGCTCAGGGGGTACATCGAGCCCTTGGGGCCCTTCAAGTGCCAGTCCCCAAGCGCACGCGCCACAGATAGTTGCCCGTTGAGATAGCCATCGTATATGACTCCACCCAGCTTCTCGATCCTCAGCCTTTCAGATGTGCAGTTGGGTTTGTGGTCTTTGGACAGCTCCACTGCTCTTCCCCGCTTGCCTAGCACAGCTCGAGAATCCCCAGCATTGGCAATTAGCATTGTCCTGTCAAGTGTGTCCAACAACATCATCATCAATCACACAAAAAGACTCTACTCTCATCACTTTTGAGTCTATTAATCCATATGAAACACACTCGCAAGTCGAGTTGAGTTCAGTTCCTTACCGCCCCAGCATAAAGGCAGTCAGAGCAGTGGTGCCGGAAGACTTGTCAAGAGACTTGGCATCGGCTAAGGTGTAGTCGGCCTTGACGAAAGCATTCCTTATCGCTCTTTTTACTCTAGCAGGGAAGTGGGAGTCCTCGACAATGAACTTAAGTATGTTTTTTCGAGTGAATGATGCAGCATCTACACCCCCATGTCCATCAAATACCTGTCCAATGATAACAGATAATGAATAAGGAATCAAGCATGCTCCAGTGATAATCCAAAGATCAACAAGAAGTTAATTACACACCCCATAGAATGCTCCAGGGGAAGGGAAACCTCCTGATGCTGCACCGAGATGTTCCTCAAGATTATCCACACGGATATACTCATCCTCCATGTATGTTTTGGGTCCTATCTCAGAACAGCTTCCTGAGCGAAAGACTGGTACATATCCACAACTGTCACCTGATGTCGACAAGCCAGTAGCACCATTACTTGATTCCTGTACATAATAATAGGTCATCATATCATATGTGCAATAATCAGAGAACCACAAAAAAACTCAGCTCATCAAGGTTGATCAATTCTCCTAACGATAAATGTAACAATGATATCAATATGAAGCTTGAAAACAAGCCCAGTTCCGTTTGGTTTAGTTCCAATAGAACAGTACGTAGTAGAGACATTATCCTTGATGCCAAATCATTAGAATGATTATCCACTCACCAATTCAACCGCGCCGGCCAGCATCGCCTGGCTGATGCTGTGCCGCATGACCGAGTGGTTTCGGGGAGGCTTCCTGGCCTTACTTTGGCTGAAATCTGGTGTTTCTGGGTTCTCACCTTCTTTGCAAGACACAGCATTCGGCTTGCTGCAGCACCCACCCTCTGTCTCGCCGCCGTGATGCGACGATGTATCAGTGCCTGGAACCATTCTACCCCCAACAATCAATCCAATTTTCAATCCATCAAGCAAAACAAAACTCTCTCAACCTGCCCTTAATCACACACAGACAGGTATCATATGGCCGTGCGTCTCGCCTGGCAAGAACCGATGTCCAATTTTATGCGGAGCGGCGCATTACAGCCTTCCATGCTTGCAATTTTCCCGGGAAACAAACAACAGAACCACATTCCCAAACTAAGCCCCAGGATTGGACTAAATTTATATCAAAAATGGAGGAGGAAGAGGAAGAAGAAGGGTTCAACTTCGAAGGGGATGAGATGAAAGGGGAGACCTAACCAAGAAGGGTTGTGGGATTGGAAGAGGCAGCCATGATGATCGATGAAGAAGAGGGGGAGACAGAGGATTAGGCTAAAAGCAAGGCATTTGCAGAGGAGAATGGAGGACCGTTGAGGATTGGGAGTTTTGTAGGGTTGTTGTTCGAGGGGGATTGCGGTTGTGGGCTGTTGACACGTGGCTGCCCCCCACGGTGGCAGGTATTCTAGTTGACCGGATGGCCTTGAGTTTATGCCATGGCCCACCTGTGGTCCAACGTGGAGATTTTTTTTTAGTAATGTTATTTATATATATATATATATTGATCAAAACCTACGAGTCCTCTTTTGTGAAAAAAAAAAAAATACAAATTGATTAATTAAAGAGTATATTTACAGACTATTCTTGATATTTTATTTTTAAAAATGACATACAATTGCATGAATATTATCAAACTTTAAAAATTTACCATTTTATCTCTTATTTAAATTATTTCATTTCTTTTTTCGCCTTTCTCTCCTTCCCCTAATATTTTTTAAATTGTGGCCAAATTGTTCATTTCACCCCTCTCCCCCTCTTTCTTTCTTTCTTTTCTCATTACTTTTTGGGCTTCCCCTTCTCTTTTTTTTTTTTTTCTCTTTTTTCTCCCATTCCCTTAATCTCTTTCACCATTGTAAATATCGATATTGTCGCCAACTTAATCATTTCACTCCCGATCACCTCCCTTTCTATTTCTTTATTTTTTTCAACTCTTTCTTACTTTGTCCAATCGACAACCTAGATGAAAGTTTCAAATTGATGAAAAAAAACATAACAGATAAAAGTGTGCAAACAAATCGAAATCAACTAATTAAACCGATAGACAAAACCAAATCAAACCGACCAATAAACGAACTAATCGATAATCAAACTAGTTGAACATAAACCTTATAAACCTAACTAAAAATCGAATGAAGAAACCGAATTAATCAATTGACAAAAAAAAATTGATTGTAAATTTCAAACACCCCCTCAAGAAAAGATTAAAAAAATAATATTTTATATTTTGATCGATTTAATCAATTCAGTTATTCCGACAAAGAAAATCAAAACGAAAATCAAAAATAAAAAACCAAATTTTCTAGAAAATATAATCGAATCGATCGATTCAGTTCGATAAGTTTGATGAAATCAAATTTCTACTATTGTGTAGTAACAAAAAGAACGACGATTAGACAAAAATTGAGTTACGAAGACAATGACGATAAAATGAAGAGTTAAGTCACAAAAGACTATGATGTTTCACAAAATAGCAGCCAATGGCAATTTTTTTCTCTTCGTTCTCTCACTCATCTGGAACCCATTGAGAGATGAAGATATTTTAAAAAGTTTTAATTAACCTATGTTAAATCTCAAGAGAGATTAATAACATTTTTAAAAATATAGAAGTGAAAAATAAATTAATCTTTCAATTTAAATTATTTAAAAGTACCTTCAAATCAATCAATTATAAACATAAATAGAAAACAAGACTACTTTCAAATTAATTTAAATTATTTTTACAAAAATACTTTTCTATAAAAACTATTACTTGATAATAGAAATTTCACCATTATATCAAAGAAACACTAAACCAAATCCAATCAACAAGACAAATTTTCACTTTTTAAATGAAAACAAAGACCGAACACAAAAAAAAAAAAAATGAAACTAAAACTAAAAATTGACATCTATATATATGCCAAACTCCACTCTTATAAAAGGGGAGTATTTGCATTGTTGTTCATGCAAAGAACAACCTCAATGCACGAACTTTGTAAAGGTTAGAAGAGGGTGACTTTCTATGCAACCACACTCTTGTACCAGCATCACTGCCCATCTGCTACTTTATTTTTTTCGTTCTTCTTTTCCATATCAACATCAGATTGCACATAATCTCAACCATGCAAAGGGCGTTCATAGATTTAGCTGATAAAAGAGAGGAGGTCAACATAAGAGACTCAAATTACAGACATTGAATCTCACTGTTCATACAACAATATGAAGGTAACTGGATATGAAAAGACTGGGGACGTCAAACACTCTCGCTTGTAACAGACAATAAATTTAACCACTAAAGGGTCCTTGAGATCAGGAAGAACATTTACCAAAGCTTCCAGTTCAACAGGGTCACAGCATTTTATCTTACCAAAGCTTGGAGTTCATCAGGGTTACAGCATTTTATCATACAGAAGCTTCGAGTTCATCAGGGTTCACAGCAGTTCCATTTGGGTCATCATCGGCATGAAGCTGCGCAGAGACATCGTCTATGGCAGAATTGAGCTGTGCAATCTTCTCAGTCAATATTTTACGTGTCTTCTGTCCTCACCAAGGCAAACAAACCAAGTAAAATGAGTGCGCTATTAAACACAAATCAGCGATAGTAGTCTGCTTGATCAAGATCAAACAATTCCCAAAAATATGATGAAAAATAATTGCACGATCAAGGACACTTCAATCCCAAGAAAACAGAGAAAACAATGCTGAACCACAAATAGACACTCGTTTGATGAACCAAAATCTAATGAACTATCTTTTTATGTTTTAAATGTCATCATTGTCCTTAACTATGGTTGGGTAGGGTGGCAGCCCCATAAAAAGAAAGCCGGTAATTCTTTGTAACTGAAGCATGCCTCTCAAAATGAAAGAAAGCTGGCAACCTAATAAGATGTACAAATCTTGGCATGATGAGTTGGAAGCTAACAAGAACATATATAAAGGATGGAAATAGATATAATGTGGATAAGTTACAAAAGATCAATCAAAATATGGAGACACGACAAATAAAAAAAATAAATAAAGGAGGCAGGGTAGTCCTGGATTCCTAGTATTTACTTTATAGAGCCCAATGATTTACAAAGAACAGGAAGACGGTAGTTTTAAGGTTTCCAAAAGTAGAAATCCTAGAGGAATCGTACAAAAACAAAATTGTCTTTATTTTTCTTTTTTCTTCTGAGTTAAGTTTAGGTTTCTGTATTATTTTCTTCAAACATGTCTCTTATGCCTGTCCCCACTCCAGATTGTCTGCAGTTTAAAAGCAACTAGAAATTTATCAAGACACAATGCAAATCCAGAACATAGCTCAACACATTTCAGGCCCGCCATCTCCAAGTTTGCCCATTTTTACTAGGTGAGAGAGTAGTGCGCAGGTGGGGGTGGAAGAAGAAGATGGTGAAGTGAAAAACATAAGTTACTGACAAGAAGAGGGAATTTTAGTTCAATGCCATAGGCACCTGCAACAAACCAACAATTGCAATGCTGGTAATTGGCATTATTATAGCTAAAGGTTGAGACAAAGGATGGGTTCAGACTTCAGAAGAACATTGTTGTCAGTTAATTTCAGGAGATGATCAGTGCAGCACAACATAAAGAAAAATGGTTAGTAGATGGGTGGCTGAATCCTATTCCAACCAAGAGTCAGACTTATTTATTGCAACCATATGACATATGTATTATCCTGTAAGGACGAAGAAAGCTCAAGACAGGTAAAAAAAAACCACTGAAATAACATTTCTAAATCAATGCAAAAGAGGAAGATCTCACCTCCAAAGCTTTCTCTTCATCATATATGAATTTTGGAAGCTTTCTCATCAGATCTTTCCTGTCAGCTCCTGCAAGTGCCTTGCTGATCTGCAACATATACAACACATTATGACATAAATAGAGTAAATTCTTTATCACATTCTTGCTGTGCAGTGATATTCTTTTGCTGTCAATGAATGGCTACATAAGTGCAGAAGACATATACAACCATCTAAAATAACATCTTTTTAAGATGATTATGTAAACAATATAAGGACACAAAGTACAAACCCTCCAGTACTATGCTCAGTACCCTAACTGCTACTTCAGACCACGCTAACATAAACATCCCCAAAGTTAACAATCAAAATACAATATTCACTCCAATTCCTCGAAGTTCAACCAGACAATGATATATGCCAGATGCAGAGCAAATTAGCAGTTCATGTGGGGAGACAGAAAAGGGCATATATGCGTATGGCAACAACTTTCAAAAGAAATTCACAGTAATTAGGTTATCCAATCATTTGAAAGTATCCCATTGACCAAGAATCAAACTGCCACAGGCTTTGCTAAATGAATCCACATTTACAGAATAGACAATGGTTCAGGGGTTTGTACATACCTGGGGTGCATATATACAACCTAGCGCTCCAACAACAACCCCTCCCAATACAAAGCCACCCACAAAAATACTTGCAGTATTTGGTCTTCCACCATCCCTGCAGCATGTCAACACAAGAGTAATGATTCTCTTTTTTTTTTCTTTTTTTTTTTCAGTAAGTACAAGATTAATAATTGTCTCAGGGAAGTTAAATATTCACATAACATGATAAGCAGCTAATGCTGACAAGGACAACAGAATGTTCAAGGACTGAAACCAAAATAGAATTGGTTGAAAATTATCATAAATTTAAGGTCAAGATTAAAGACTATATTTTATCTTCTCCATCAAAAAGGTCATGCCTGTCTGAAATGGTGAGCATACTAAACCATATGCTTCTCAACTTTCTTGTTGCAAGGATTTCAAAAGAAACCTA
Source organism: Diospyros kaki (assembly GCA_036245055.1). Classification (NCBI taxonomy): domain Eukaryota; kingdom Viridiplantae; phylum Streptophyta; class Magnoliopsida; order Ericales; family Ebenaceae; genus Diospyros; species Diospyros kaki. The sequence continues at coordinate 43,710,672 of BSEG01000016.1, forward strand.
AAGAGACAATTGATGGTTGCATTTAGTTGTAAGCATGATTTGTCCTTCTAAACAGGCAATTTCAGCTTTTTGACCTTTTTCTTTTTCTTTTTCCTTTTTCTTTTTTTTTTTTTTTTGGGTGGGGGGGGTGGGAGGGAATGGGACTAAGAATCAAGATATCCATGTTCAGTTATAATTTTTTTTACCTTGCTTGCACTGTCAATGTCCTGTGCTTCGGTGCTTTCACTTTGCCTTGTTGAGTGGTGTTGATAAACAATTTCCTGGAGCTAAAACATTGGTCCACTTGCATCAAAGACGAACCTAATCTCACACATTCCATTACAATGAAGAAGTATCAGAAATCCTGAACCATATACTATAATCAATTGAATGACAATGCTTGTTCAAACAATTAGAACCTGTTAAAAGAGGAGTGAGGGTAAGAGAGAAACTCAAAGAATCTAGCATCAAATCAAATTTATCCATCAGCCTTGTTAACTCCAGTTATCAAAGTAACACACAAAAAGACAAAAACTTGAAGTGAAGGCGCAGAACAAGGAATTAGAAAGTATACAGTAGAATAAATTGTTAACAAATGCAAAGCATATAAGCAAAACCTTCCCCTGCTTTCTCTCAGCCCAGACCACATAGGTTTTACTTCAACTCCATCTGCCGCACAACTGAACTCCAAAATCAATGGTTACAATTTCCTCTATGATATTGAGCCCTTAGGATAAAGCTGAAGTGCAAAGAAACCTGAATGTCCACATTATGAATTATGTTTTCCCAACCAGGTGGATGTCACTCTTAAAAATGCTAAAAGGACTCCACAGACCCTCTGTATGTTGATTTCTAATCTCAAAGGAATACTTTCGTAGGCACAACAATCAGGTGTCTGCATGGAATAAGATAAGCCTAGTCACATAGAAACTCCTAATTTCACATCATTTTATGTCAAGCAAAAATCCTACCAGGAATATATGTGCGCATGAATTTGGAGGTCAAAACACCAACAATCCAGGGCTTTCATGGTGTTCTTTGATTGCCAAGACCATGTCAACCTAGACATGGTCTATGGACACTCAAACTCAAATTTTCACTTTTCCATGCAGAGAAGATTTTCCACCTCATATCTGTACCTACTAGTTAAAACATTAATGTACCAGTATGTCCTTGTTGATTTTCTTTAATTGGACTATGGGATTGCCCATGTCTATGACAAGCAACATGAAATTTTCAATTAAATTCAGTGATTGGCTATCAAAGGAAACTGTATCACTGTGTGTTAAGGATTTGTGCAGAAGAGTTTAGCAGTGGAATGGACGGTAGGTATGCATCCTTGCTCCCAAGATACAAAAAATAGGAGATTGTACCATGGAACTAGAATGGAAGTTGAGGAATTACCAACTTTTGGTTCACAAACTTGCTTTCCAGTGGATTCTTTTTCTTTCTTTTAGCATTCCACTGCTGTCCCAAATTTATTAAAAGTTGGACATGTTCTCATTGTTTGAATTTTCTCAATTTTGTTAGGACGGTTTCTTTTGTTATATATAGCACTTTCTCATGGTATCTATGGCATAGAATATTGGATAATAAGTAAAGCACCAACATGTGCAAAATATGAGCAGACTGGGAACAAGGATGTTAAGATGGATGAATGGCCATACAAGAAAAAATAAAATTAGAAATGAGGTTATTCATAAAAAGATCAAAGTGGCTCCTATTGAAGAAAAGATGTGAGAAACATGGTTGAGATTATTTAGTCACATGAAAAGAAGACTAATAGAGGCTCCCATGAAGAAAGTGGACGGAATGAAATAAGTATCTAACAAAGGAGATAGAGGAAGACCAAGAACAAAAAATTTGGGTGGAAGACACTTGTTATTTTGCTCTTGGTTTGGTTTTGGTTTTGGTTTTGATGATGAAAAACATTATTTCTATATCTATGCCCTAAATCAATTTATAAGATGATTTTGGTTTCAAAAGAAAATCAATTTCATTCTCAAAACATCTTGATGGAGATTGGAAAAATAAAGTTTTATGATTCAAAAGATTCTCCTAAATGTGTTTCAAAATCAGTTTTAAAGTATTGGAGAAAATGGAGCAAACTGTTTTAAAAAACAAAGGAGAAGCTATCGACCGGTTCTAAGGAACTATTGACCACTTCTAGCCTTGATGTCGACCAGTCAAAATCTTGCACTCGGCTATGGGCGGTCAACAGCCTCTACATCAAAACCAGTCAACCGTTTTTACTCCTCATGTCGACCGATTTTCAAATTTTTGAACTAAACTATCGACTGATTCTATGAATTTGTCGATCGTTTTTCTCGTAAACTTCTCTAACAGCTAGTTCTAATGGCTCATTTAATGCCCCCGATTACCACCAACAACCATATTTTTTTGAAGCACTCGTCAACCACTATAAATAAAGGACTAGTGGATCATTTAAAGCTTTTCAAGAGAATTTATTACAAGTGTTTATTATTCATCTACTCTCAAGAGCTCAAAGTGTTCATTTTTCTCTCTTTTAAAGGCTTTGATCCTTCATTGTATTAATTGCATTCAAGCCTTACATTTTGTGAGAGATTCCTCTCTCATATTCTCTCTTATCAAATTACTGTTGTATTTTCCTAGCAAGTGTGTTAGAAGGCTTACATGAATTATAGGAGGTTGTATTGTCTAGTCTTGGGGACTAGAAGGCTTACTTGTGATCAAGTAGGAGGATATAGTGAAGTGTTTGAAATCCTTAGTGAGGAGCTAAGATAGTGGATTAGGCCATTTGGTTGAACCACTATAAATCTTGAGTGTCCCTCTATTGCTTTCATCTTTCATTTCATTCATTGTGTTAAGCATTTCCACCAATTGCTATTTTTTTTCACAAAATCCTCATTTCTCAGCAAAAGGATTTCAAGTTCAATCAAATTTTTTAATTAACCCAATTCGCCCCCCTTCTTGGGTTGTGGTTTCATTGCTATACAATTATATCAATAAAGGCTTTATAGAAGATAAAACTAAAATTAAAAATGACTAATGAGCTAGAATTCATGTAGCTAGCCCCATATAGTGGGCTAAAGGCTTGAAAAATTATTGTTGTTGTTCCAAAAGGTTTTTTTTTTGTAGTAATAAGCATCATAGTGTCCAAGCTCAAAAGGTTACTTAATGCTTGCCCCTAAAAGTCGTAATCCCTCGGGTTTTGAGCATATAAACCTGGTAAGTTTTGTGTTCCCATTCTTCTGAGATTAGTGGGTCATTTAGATTTTCCCTCTTCTAAGGGGTTCTCCACATAATTTTTCCTATGGTTGGTGTTTTTCTTAGACACTTGACTGTAACTATGTTAAATGTTCTTCACTTAATTATTTAGTATTACTTGTGTCTCAATAGGAATTTGTGGTAGATCCATGTAGTTTACTAAAGATGGGAGGCGGGATGAATTTATCCAATGGGGCCCTATGACAAATGGAAGTGTCAAAATAAGGCCCTTTTTTTCACTAAAGTAAAAACCTAGTAAGCCTCAAATCTCTAAAACTAAATGAAAAGAGAATTTTTACAAATTGATAAAGATTAGAGACATCCTTTGTGACATCTGATTATATGATTATGGCTAAAAAAGGAACTCTTTACTTTATAAAGTATCCTTCTCCAAATTTTAATATCATCCTATTCTTCACATCTCAAATGATCAACATCAAATATAAAGGAGGCAAAAGAAAAGCTCTTCTAATTGTTCTTCTTCAATCCTCCACCCTGCCAACCAGGCATTACACCATCCATATCTTGGGAATAGAAAAAATTTCTTTGGAACCAAAGCAACTTCAAAGGTCCCCAGATACCACACAATAAATGAGAATTAGATTCATAATTGCATTGGCCTAGGCAGAAATAGTTAATAAAAGTATGCCACCTCAGAACAAGCTTAATGAACTAGTATTGTGTGCTATGTCCCCAAAAAAGATAAAAATCAGCCCTAGACAGAGTCCCAGCTATCCAAACACCTTTCTATGTTTAGTCCCCACTCCTTCACTCTCAAAAGCCCATAGAAGGACTTCACCTCAAAGCTACCTTTCGTAGATAACAAGCACTTCAACCTCAAACCACCCTTTCTTAAGACACAACTGAGCATAAGAAATCATGATAATGTTGGCATGATTAGAAGAGGGGCATCCCTTCATAACCCACTCCCCTGCCCCATTTGTCCTTTAGAAGACCATCAACTAGACAAATACTCATTCATCACTTGACTAAAACCAAATCCACCACGGATCAATCAGGAACAAGAAGTCAAGAAGCTAATGAAAATGCACAAAGGCTGTAGAACTACAGCTTCATCAGGAGGTCACTAGCAGCCACTTAGACAAGTTCAGAATCCTCAAATATCACAAGGGAAGGTCCCAGATCTATATCATCCCATATTCATTTTCCTCCTTTTCATTCATCCTTGCATGGTGGATGTGGAAATCCACAAGGCTGATGCAAACAGCACTCAGGACTTAGGTGTTAAGGATAAAAAGGTATTCATTTGAGATTCGTTACAGACGGAAGTTCTATGCAGTTACCCACAATAAGAAATGGTGAGATGACCTAATTCGACGTTCGTATAATTATATTCAACAGAAACAAGGCCCATGAACACAGACAGAACACCACACCAGCAAGTTAACCTAGAAAAGAAAAAATAATGGTAGAACATGCCAGCTGCACATCTACAAGTATAAACTTTATACAAATTTGTTCATTCGTTAACGTTGCAAATACATTCATAATTTTATATTCAAATAATTTCCACATTTACATATTAAAAAAGGAAGTCTAGACAAAAGTCTTTATTTCAGAAATCTCTAATTTACGAACAAGTATGATAAAAGTCCACATTGTTTTATTTCATAAATAATTATTTTTCTGAACATGTAATATGATTCAAATTTTTGTTTAAAAAATGGAGTTGCATGTTATCCATAGTGGACACACAGGCCCGATAACTGCCAATGCCCAACCCAATGAATCACTTCTGCAGGCAACGTACATCTTAGTGTGACTTTGACCTGTACTCAATTAGATTTACACACTTCCACCCTAAACCATCCTCACTCACATAACTTTACTCCATATCCATCCCATTTGGTCTGTGCAAATTCAAATCAAGCTGGCTATTTTTTGCCATTGCCATCAAATTGGCAGGCAAAAGAACCAATTCATTCCTGGCACCATGTGAATCCTACCCTGCTATCAGAACCCCTCAACCCATAAAAGCAGGTTATATACACTAACCAATTCAAAATCCCGTTCACAAGATCCTCCTCAATTTCACATCCCCAAAAATATTATTATACATACCAAAATGTAATCCAGGTGTTGTGTTTCCATATTGTACTTGTTGGTTTCACCATGTCAACTAAGTTATGGAACACAACTATATCAATTATCTTCATTCACCACCATCTCATGAAATTTCTCCATGTGAAGATGGTGTTCAAACTTCATTTCATCATTACTCCGCCAGGGGATATTATCCACTGCCGGTCCCAAGCCCGGATAAAGGAGGAGGGTTGCGTTAGGTAGCCGACAGCCAGCGTAAAACCTAGTCGGATCCAAATATGAATTCTAGACAAACTATCTGTTGGGATGTAACCCACATAGAAGTCTAGAATTCATATAGCCAACCCCACATAGTGGGATAACGGCTGGATATGTTGTTGTTGTTGTTTACCAAAATGTAATCCAGGACCAAGCATTTTTACCGATAGCAGTTTGAAGAACAAAGGATATTTCCACACCACTTATGCTCTAAACCTTCAGTTTGTTTCCCCTCACAATCTTAAAACTAGAAAGCCTCCTAACTAAACTTGAGGAAAACCTGTCCCAAGACCTTCCCTATGTGACATTCTCAGCTCTAAAGAATTCCCAAGACCTGAGTTGACCCACATCTCCAAAGCCAATAACCCATAAGAGAGTATCAGAATTAAATAAATTAAAATACTTAGGAGCCTAAAAATATTTAAGAATCAACTTACATTTGGTCTATTTAGAAAGTACTTGCTCTCTAACACTTACATTATATAAGGATCCAATGCATTCAATATCTGAACAGTGAATAAACCGAAACATATTTTGAGAAAGCTTGAAAGATCATTGAAAGAAGCGACTTGTACATTGGAGGTTCTACATACTAAGGGTGTCTATAAGGCAGCTGTCGACTATCATGAAAAAATGACATATAGCTAATGTTAGTAAGCATGAGGCTTCCACCAAGAGTGTCAACTCAAGCTATAAACTTGGATTCTTGTAATCAACATCAAGCCATAAACATGATATACTGTATTACTCTTTATTTTGTCAACATGCAATTTCAGGTTGTCATTTGCATTACAAATTTACAAATCAGTTAGCATATCTTGGCGAATCCACCACATCAAACATTGAAACTTCATAACCCAAAACCCAAAAGTCGACCATATATCAACCAGTTCCCATAGCGGGATCTAATTTCTTTCACTAATCCCGTTCCCTGCCAAACACTGCGCTTTCAATCGCAAAATCAAACCACGAGAAAGGGCCAGGGCTCTTATTTTACTACAATAAGCACGACAACTGACACGAAATGCTCCAACATCTCCCTCCAATTTCAATACCGAGGCCCTGTAGTTCAAACAACTCGCTCAAACAAAGCCACTATTCAATAATCCAAGATAACCACAACAGCTCTGCACATTCAATAATCCAATAACCTCTGCACATTCAAGAATTCAAGAAGGCGACACAGAGAAACGGCAATACACATGTGCATTTCAGAATACTGAAGGAGTAATTATTTACACACAAAAAAAAAAAAAAGAGGAGTAATCGACTGAGTAAAAATAGGCGGCAATTACCTGAGAAAAACTGGGTCCGTGGGTTTCTCACAGAAACGAGTGAATTCGAAAGAACCGTCATCCTGATAATTCTACACCCAGAGAGAGAGGGAGGGGGGAAGATGAATCTGAGCGAGCTCGATGATTTCGAAGCGTAATATCAGTACTTGGAAGCAACTACCTTGAGAATATCGGCGGATGGCACTTGGAAACACCGGAGGCGAAGACGGGTGGGCTCCGGCCCAGTAAATAAACCAAGCCCATTATCAATAAAGGCCCGTTCATTGTTGGGCCTAGATCTCTGCTTGTCCAGACATACTCGTGGGTTAAAATTTGACCATCCACGTGACATTATAATGGTTTCTCTCTATCTCATAATATGTTTATATAAAAGCATAAATTCTAATAAATGTCATTTATTATATATAATTATTTTACTCTCATTCGATATCAAGATAACTTGATTGTTTGATAATATACCAAAAGATCGAGCCTTATCCCTTACAAGTCAAGTGAGTTTTGGACAACCCAAAGAAGGGTATTTACTTTAAAAATTATGACACTTCAAATTTTTCTTGTAATTCATAGACAAGCATAACAAAAACCATCTAATACAATATCTAATCTCCATCCTTGTCAATAGGGTAATCATTAAGAATATGGTAAATTATATAAAACCTCCCTGCACTTAGGGTCATGTACAACTTATCCCCTTGTGCTTTCAATTGTATCAAAAAAACCCCCTGCACTTTTAAAATATTGCAATCAGCCATAATTTGTTGTTTTTTTACATAATTTTATGTAATTTATTAGTTGATTAATACAAAATTTTATATTTTTTTGATATATTGAAATTATATATGTAGAATTATGTATTTTGTATGTATATTATTATACAAAATTATATAAAAAAATAACAAATTATAGCTGATTGCAACATTTTAAAAGTACAGGGAGAGTTTTTGATACAATTGAAAGCACAGGGTGTAACAGCCCACTTTTTCAGGGCGTGTTATGCCTTAGAAAAATTGGGTCTTATATTTTTTTTTAATCATTACATTATCCCGAAATTCCTTAAGGCCTATTTAGTGTTTAATTTACACACTAGAGATAAATACAATTTACAAAGCGGAAGCTGAACCGAACCTGCTCATGGCAATATATACATGAATAACTGGACAAATATTTATTACAAACGTTGTTACATAACTTTCGAAAAGTAAAACAAATGTACATAATCCTTAACTATTCATATCACAATATCACATGGCACATTTCCTCGTTTCCTGACGTCTCGCGTCACTATACATTTTCAATCTCGGAATTATCTCTGCAAGTCCCGACTGGAACGTTGAATGTTCCAGGGGCGAACCCAAGTCAGATGATGAACCATCTAAGTAAGTGTACGTAATGCTATGTCATGAGTGTATGCAATGTCTTTCCTCGTAGGTGTCAACTGCACCCCTCATGCTACCTACCATTTTAGCGGCCACCTCTTTCGAAGCCGGGGTGTATGGGTGCACCCTTGGTAAGGCAGTGGTGCCAGTTCGTACTCCCTACGGCCTCATATGCGTGTGATCAATGATATCAACGTGTAATCATGCATTTCATAATCATGTATGCATTTTACGTGATAGATACATATCAGGGCATGTTAATATGATGAAAACATTTTCGAGGAAGTACCACTTACCTTTTAGAGCTTATCGGGCTACCTCGTAATTCCTGCCTTGCCTCGATTTGCGTGCCAACCTCAAAATTCACGCCAAACACCTCAATTTTGACCTCAAAGCATCCTAATCATCATAGGTATTTAAATAAACATTAAAACCTATTTTTTCCATAATTTCTGGCATTTTCTATAATTTTTCCTCTATTTCTTCCTATTTTTCCTCAATAATTCCAAATTAAATATTTCTAGAAATATTTTCTCAAATATTTCACTACGACAATTCATAAAATAATATTTTGGAATTTCTGAAATTTTCTAGGAGATTTTACTTACCTTGACTTAGCATCTCCGATTTCCTCGATTTGCGTGCAGTATTCTCGGAAAGCGTGCCCGGGCCGTTTTTCTCACCAAAATCTCCGGAATATCACCGAAACATCATTTCCTATTTTTTCGGGATTTTTCTAGAATTTTTCCCATATTTTTTTCTATTTTCTTTTCCTTTCTTTCTTTTCTTTCTTTCTTTTATTTCTTTTCTTTTTTCTTTTTATTTTTCTCTCTCCTCTCTTCTTCTTCTTCCTCCTTCTTCTTCCTCCTTGCGCCTCCCCTGTTCCCGTGCCTGCAACCCTTCTTCTTCCTTCTTTCTTCTTTTGCTTCTTTTCTTCCTTCTCTTCTTCTTCTTCTTCCCTTCCTCTTCTCCTTCTTCCTCCGCCTGCGCACGAACTGGGCATCAGCCCGCCTGCAACTACCGCCCACCGCTCCCTGCTTCAGCCGCTGGCCAACCACTGCCGTCGTCCTCCGTCGGTCGCCTCCGCCCTCCCCAGCCACTGCCACGCTGCCGCGCCGCTGCTGGCAGCCATACGCGGCCCCTGCTAGCCGCAGCTGCTGCTGGCTCGCTGCAGCAGCTTGCGGCCATGGCCGCTGCTGCTGTGCGGCCGGATTTGGCCGCCTTTCGGTCGCCCTTGCTCCCTCCGGTCGAGCCTCTGGTCGCCACCATGCTGTCCGCCATCACCGAGCTACCGCTGGATGCCGCCGTGCCCCCCCTGCTTGCCTTCAACCGAGCTGCCATGGCCGCGACTTGCTGTTCGCGGCCATGGCCGCTTGCTATTACTTCCTTCAGCTCTCGCTCCCTCCCTCTCTCTCGATTTCCCTTGCTTGATGCTTCTTAATTGGCCAACTTCTTTGCCTATTTATAGGCAGCCTCAGCTTGCTTCCCACGCGCATATATATATATATATATACACATTGTTACATGCTTGCCCGCTACGCATGACATTTAATGCGAAAATCTCTACATTAAATGCACATTAATTTCATACGCCACCTATCCACAGATCACGTGGCCATAATCTCTCATTTTGCAGCCCCAAATCGCAGGCATTAAAAGCTTCTCAGAAGCTTCCTCAAGAACATGCACACACGCACACAGCCAGGAATACATATACATATATATACTTTATATTATATATATTACATTTAACATATATAAAAATTATGTATTAACCCCAATTTTTACCTTAAATTCATTAGAACAAATATCTGATTACAATAATATTCTTGAACACTGAATTAATCAACATTTCGATACTGAAAACACAAAATTAATACTGTAAAGCTTAGTCGAAAATGACGATTCGCCCCAGTGTCCTTATCGGGCCATCGTTTAATCCCGAAACTACTGAAGGGTTTCTCATTACGCAAAACCGGAGCCGCCCTAGGGTCCCGTTAATTTTTCGGGAGTCTCCTACGATGATTCGGTTTTACAGCCTAATTAGTAGCTGTATTTTAGGTGTACCGAAAACTGTTCCGAATTCGATTTCTTTCGATACCATAAATCCTATCTCGATACGCTCGTCGAGACCATATAATTTTCTTTAGATAATTTCACTCCGAGGCATTCCCTACAGTTGATTTGGTACCTGAAATTGCTATAAAATCAATTTTTCGGTATTCTAAACTCATCAAAATTACGTGGCAACGTTATACGAACATGGGGTATTACATTCTCCCCTCCTTACAAAAATTTCGTCCTCGAAATTTGCCACATGTCCTAAATCTCAAAATTAGAACTCTTAGACTGACTACACTTATTAATCCCTAGATAAGTACACTTGTCAACTATACATACCTTTCAAATCATAACCGCATAACTTGGCCACGAATCTTAACCTGAACTTCTACACGTATCATTGTAGTGAGCCTGCAACTCTCATATCCACATCATAAATTTTTAATTTGCTTTTCTTTAGGTCATCCAGTCGATATCCTTAATCATGACACTTTTCTAATTTTGATCTCTTACGATGTCATTTATTTTGGATCAATCAATCATGCTTTGACAATTTTCCAACCTTAACACAAAGTCTCTGATCTCGATACATCTTAACTTTTATCAAATCGATCCTCAAGGAAATACTTTTATGTTGTCAAACTATTTCACGTATCCTTGAATCCTCAAACATCACATATCTTGTTATTACTAGGTTGTTTCATGGGCTTTCGGACTGTCATAACAAGTCACTGGTCCTACCCTATCATCTCGTGCTCAAATGATTTTTGTCCTCGAAATCACCTATGTCTTATCTTGAGTCATCATAAACTTAATCATTGCTTAGTCTTTACTTGTGATAATCCACTCGAGATTTCTATTGTTTACTCATTCTTGTAGGTATTCATCTCTTGATATAATCTCAAGTTTCTGCCAACTGACCACAATCGTCTTCTAATCATGTACTATTTTCTCAAGAAATCTTTATTAATAGATTCTATCTATCTCCGAAACTTTTGATCAAAATTTAACGTTGTCTTCCAAGTCTAGCAACACTAATTTCTTTGCATCACTTATTCCCTTGTTATCTTTTTGTCGAGCTAATATCTATTTATCCATATACCTATAACTTAAACAGCTCCTCGAACTTTTCGAAGTGATCATCAAATAACATTTTATATCATCAAATTAATCATTTAATCCTCAAATTACTCCTCTAGTAATAACGTTTTATGTCAACTAACTTTAATCATGCTTAATCCTTTTTGAGCTACTTACTCAAGTTATCGATCTTTGCTTGAATTAACTTTTGATTTGTCTCCAGAAATCTATCAGGATATCCTATTTTTCGAAACTTAATAAGTTTATGGTGCTTACGACAACCAACTTTGATCTCACGTTTCTGACACGGAGCCTCATGCTCTTATCATTTCTTTCTCGATTGGCTCACGACCTAGCAAGTCTCAGTCTCAACATCTATCGTGATGTTCCCTAACATTATCCTCAATATTTCTCATGCGTCTCCCTATCTGAAGAGTATACCAATATATCCTCGATAAACACAATTACGAAAGTGTCTTTAATGCAGACGATACTTTGGTCAAATCATCAAATCATGACTCTATTATCGATCTCCGGAATGCCTCATTCCCTCGATCGATCACAATTACCCCAGCCTCTTGTAATTGTTCATCAAATTTGAGGTAAAGATATCGACTCTTAATTATCATATCTTTCAAAACTCAATAATTTACGTCCTCAATTGAGCTACTTATAACTAAGCATCTAATAACCTCAAGCTATTTATTGACAATTTCATCACTAAGAAATAATTTCGATAAATCTTCCGAGAGCACATTCTGATATTTCTCTCACTTCCTCAATTTTCTCACGGTTTTTCATTGACCACAAGTGGTCGTACAATATTTTGACAAGCTCCTCATTTTCATAACATGCTTACATCACTTTAGTGATCGTCTAGTTACACATCTCCCGATTTGCCCATCAGGGCTATCTAGATTAATCGTTTAGACCAATAGGATTTTTTTTATTCTCCCAAAATCGAAAATTCTAGATCTCTAATAGATTTTAATTTATTACTAGCATCCTGACACATCTGTCATTAACTGTTTCTCTCAAACACGCCAAAGATTTTTTTTTTTTTTTAAACATCAATCCGTAACCATCCCGTTAACTAGAATGGGTAGGTACTTACGCCTTCCATGGTACCCTGATTCTTACTAATTCATCAATCTCTATTTCCTTAACGAGATTACATAAGGACCTTCCAATTTTTTTTTTTTTTTGAAAAACTTTAAAGTCTCATCACAAATCCTTAGATTCTCATTTCTTAGGGGAAATTCCTCGAAAATCCCAATTAGTTTCATCTTTGAAGATCCCAGATCAGATCGCATTAATTGACTCCAATAATTTCTTATAAAGAATCTGGGCCTCAAAAACTTCTCGGGACTTTTTACCTAAGGATACCTTAAACCTCAAATAATGATTCAGGTCCCCATACCGATGCGCAAGGCATATCCTATTTTCAGGACTTTCAATTCCTCAAGCCTACTCGGCACATTGAACCGTAGTCGCAACCTTTGTTGGCTAGGTCTCCTTATCATTCCTTTAGGGTCGATACGACCTATTAAGCAACTCTTTAATTTTTCGATACTTGAACTCTACTCGAATCGATGTTGCTATCTCACTATTCATCACCAAGGCCTTGAACTAGCCATGTTGTACTACCCAAAATCTCGTTTACCAAGAATTCACTGACTCTCGTATTTGGATCTTTAGATCTTGCTGACTATTGACGTACGACCATTCGTGACCCCATTGTCATACTAGGTACCGAGGTATTCTACTCCTCAAGTCTCGAACTGTTTGTCGTGTCACCCTATTCCCAGGATGACTATGAATCCTAATATACTTCTTTAAATAAGACACTTAGTCCAATTTCATTTCGGGTTGATTCCCTAGGCTTCCGACCTCTTTTAACCTTAGCTAGTGGCACACCTCGCACCCTATACCATTGGGACTTAAACCCATATAAGGTACAGATCCTACTAGGCTGTCCCAAATCTTTAGTATTTGATCGTTTCCCAGGCAGTCTGATATGATGCTTTGATCGACGGGCTTCCCGTACCTTATCACAAGCCATCCATTAACTATTTGCACGTGGGTCCCTAAATCCAGCTTTGTCACTGCGAACATCTAACCGGTAATGCCATCACACTGTTAGGGTTCCTTATCCCCTACCTGCGAGTTACATTGGTTGCACCACTATCACCTTATTAATTGACGCGACTCATATGCCATCACTTGGCCATCTTTAGCCTCTTGCTTGACCCAATCCATTGAATCCCTGATCTTTACATCTTATTACAGAGACACTAAATGATCCTCGAAAAATATTTATCCTAATTTTTTAATTAGGTCTTGCCATATTAGACTAATCATCCATGATTCGATCATCCTTAATAACCTATCATTTCACGCCATGATTCGACTAATAACCTCAAATCAATAGTCTCTAACTCTCTCGGATTCATACTCGAGTCAACCTTACACCCGAATCATATCATCAGATCCTACATCAATAGCTAGATTATTTCGAACGGGAGTTCTATTGCTTAGCAAGATTAGATTCTCCAATCAATAACCTCTAAAACTTCAATCGACCATTCCCAAATCTCCAAATAGGGATTTCATTTTACGAACCCTTAGTCTCTTTCCCCTAAACCTCCACTTTAGGTTCTTACTGACTGGTTCTACCAGATTCTCTAAAGTCTCCAAATTACTATGCCCTAATCTCCAAATAGGGTCTAATCAACTATATCTGAGTCACTTAGGGCTTCCAATAGTCTTAAGCTCTGATACCAACTGTAACAGCCCACTTTTTCAGGGCGTGTTATGCCTTAGGAAAATTGGGTCTTATATATTTTTTTTAATCATTACATTATCCCGAAATTCCCTAAGGCTTATCTAGTGTTTAATTTATACACTAGAGATAAATACAATTTACAAAGCGGAAGCTGAACCGAACCTGCTCATAGCAATATATACATGAATAACTGGATAAGTATTTATTACAAACGTTGTTACATAACTTTCAAAAAGTAAAACAAATGTACATAATCCTTAACTATTCATATCACAATATCACATGGCACATTTCCTCGTTTCCTGACGTCTCGCGTCACTATACATTTCCAATCTCGGAATCATCTCTGCAAGTCCCGGCTGGAACGTTGAATGTTCCAGGGGCGAACCCAAGTCAGATGATGAACCATCTAAGTAAGGGTACGTAATGTTATGTCATGAGTGTATGCAATGTCTTTCCTCGTAGGTGTCAACTGCACCCCTCATGCTACCTACCATTTTAGCGGCCACCTCTTTCGAAGTCGGGGTGTATGGATGCACCCTTGGTAAGGCAGCGGTGTCAGTTCGTACTCCCTACGGCCTCATATGCGTGTGATCAATGATATCAACGTGTAATCATGCATTTCTAATCATGTATGCATTCTACGTGATAGATACATATCAGGGCATGTCAATATGATGAAAACATTTTCGAGGAAGTACCACTTACCTTTTAGAGCTTATCGGGCTACCTCGTAATCCGTGCCTTGCCTCGATTTGCGTGCTAACCTCAAAATTCACACCAAACACCTCAAATTTGACCTCAAAGCATCCTAATCATCATAGGTATTTAAATAAACATTAAAACCTATTTTTTCCATAATTTCTGGCATTTTCTATAATTTTTCCTCTATTTATTCCTATTTTTCCTCAATAATTTCAAATTAAATATTTCTAGAAATATTTTCTCAAATATTTCACTACGAAAATTCATAAGATAATATTTTGGAATTTCTGAAATTTTCTAGGAGATTTTACTTACCTTGACTTAGCATCTCCGATTTCCTCGATTTGCGTGCAGTATTCTCGGAAAGCGTGCCCAGGCCGTTTTTCTCACCAAAATCTCCGGAATATCACCGAAACATCATTTCCTATTTTTTCGGGATTTTTCTAGAATTTTTCCCTTTTTTTTTCTATTTTTTTTCCTTTCTTTCTTTTCTTTTTTCTTTTTCTTTTTCTTTTTCTCTCTCCTCTCTTCTTCTTCTTCCTCCTTCTTCTTCCTCCTTGCGCCTCCCCTGTTCCCGCGCCTGCAACCCTTCTTCTTCCTTCTTTCTTCTTTTTCTTCTTTTCTTCCTTCTCTTCTTCTTCTTCTTCTTCTTCTTCTTCTCTTTCTTCTTCTTCTTCTTCTTCCCTTCCTCTTCTCCTTCTTCCTCCGCCTGCGCACGAACTGGGCATCAGCCCGCCTGCAACTGCCGTCCACCGCTCCCTGCTCCAGCCGCTGGCCAGCCACCGCCGCCGTCCTCCGTCGGTCGCCTCCGCCCTCCCCGGCCACTGCCACGCTGCCGCGCCGCTGCTGGCAGCCATACGCGACCCCTGCTAGCCGCGGCTGCTGCTGGCTCGCTGCAACAGCTTGCGGCTATGGCCGCTGCTGCTGTGCGGCCGGATTTGGCCGCCTTTCGGCCGCCCTTGCTCCCTCCGGTCGAGCCTCTGGTCGCCACCATGCTGTCCGCCATCACCGAGCTGCCGCTGGATGCCGCCGTGCCCCCCTGCTTGCCTTCAACCGAGCTGCCATGGCCGCGACTTGCTGTTCGCGGCCATGGCCGCTTACTATTACTTCCTTCAGCTCTCGCTCCCTCCCTCTCTCTCGATTTCCCTTGCTTGATGCTTCTTAATTGGCCAACTTCTTTGCCTATTTATAGGTAGCCTCAGCTTGCTTCCCACGCGCATATATATATATATACACTGTTACATGCTTGCCCGCTACACATGACATTTAATGCGAAAATCTCTACATTAAATGCACATTAATTTCATACGCCACCTATCCACAGATCACGTGGCCATAATCTCTCATTTTGCAGCCCCAAATCGCGGGCATTAAAAGCTTCTCAGAAGCTTCCTCAAGAACATGCACACACGCACACAGCCAGGAATACATATACATATATATACTTTATATTATATATTACATTTAACATATATAAAAATTATGTATTAACCCCAATTTTTACCTTAAATTCATTAGAACAAATATCTGATTACAATAATATTCTTGAACACTGAATTAATCAACATTTCGATACTGAAAACACAAAATTAATACTGTAAAGCTTAGTCGAAAATGACGATTCGCCCCAGTGTCCTTATCGGGCCATCGTTTAATCCCGAAACCACTGAAGGGTTTCTCATTACGCAAAACCGGAGCCCCCTAGGGTCCCGTTAATTTTTCGGGAGTCTCATACGATGATTCGGTTTTACAGCCTAATTAGTAGCTGTATTTTAGCTGTACCAAAAATTGTTCCGAATTCGATTTCTTTCGATACCATAAATCCTATCTCGATACGCTCGTCGAGACCATATAATTTCCTTTAGATAATTTCACTCCGAGGCATTCCCTACAGTTGATTTGGTACCTGAAATTACTATAAAATCAATTTTTTGGTATTCTAAACTCATCGAAATTACGTGACAACGTTATACGAACATGGGATATTACACAGGGGGTAAGTTACACATGACCCTAAGTGCAAAGGGGTTTTATATAATTTACCCTTAAGAATATTAGCTCGATTCAAGCACATGTGAAACAAAGTATCATTTTTAGGAATGCTAACTCATCCACATCATGACATGCATTAATGTCTTCATGATAGTCTTCACTAATCTCAATTCTCATGCTACTCCGCATGCACAAAATGCCCTTGTCACAAGTCTCGTATAGTTTAGACCCCCCAATACTAAATATAAGTGATGTATTATTGTACAGTTTTATAAAGCTAATATTTGAGGTACAAAGTGATATATTAGTTGTAATGTGTGTTGCTAGACTACTCTACACTTGGGTAACCCTTGGTGTTCTTATAGGTTGTCTTATTTTTTTCGTCAAGTAGATATTTAGAGATTTAGAAAATATCTTGTTACAGATCTCAATAGTCATCTTTAATGAATTTTCATTCTCTATTATCTTATTCTAAAAATTTACACTAGCTCGAGTCAATATTAATATCATCGAAACTTCTTCCAATTCTAAGTCAATCCCCACCTTGTCAAGTGTTCATTGAAATAGTTTATACGTCGTTTCCCCTTTTATTTTAAACATTTTCTAATTTCTCTTTGACATATATCATGTCAAGTTGGGCAAAATGTTCCTAATTTCATTCCAATAACACACAACCCTTAGTGTTTGAACATCCATTATTAATAAAATGATTGAAAGTGTTCAAAATATATGACATATATATAAATGAACACGCATATATCTGTGATTATATGTATGTTCATTCGAGCAAAGACGGAACCAAATGAGGCCAGTGGGAGCAGTTGCCCTGGTTAGGCCAAATCTTATTTTTTTTTATTTATATTGTTTTTAATTCAAGTCCAACTCCCAAAATTAATATAAAATTTTGTATTAAAGTTTAGCCCAAAAGGCTAAATGGCTCAAATCCACTAACTCCTAAATCCTAATTCATTTTATTTCTAAATTTATCCTATTTATTACTTTCTTTTCCAATTCTCACGCAATTTTATTTCTTTCGGTTGTTACTGTTACAGTTGAAATAGTATTTTTTGTAATAAATATTGTGAAGAATCGATTGCGTAATAAAATTTAAGACCAATTGATGAATGATACCTTAATTGTATATATTAAAAATTATATATTTAATAAAATTAATAAGAAAGTTATTATACGGCATTATCACCATATGAAAAGTGTAATGAATAATAATAATTTTGTTTATATTTTAATATTATCATTATTATCATATTTTAAAATTATATTTTTTATATTTAGATTCACTCTTAATGTCTCAAAATCTTGATTCTGCCCCTGCATCCAAGTATGCACATATATATATGGCAATTTATACATGATACATGTACATATACCTAAATTTATACATACACACATATATATACCAAATTTTCAATAATTAAAGTATGTGTATTATGTAGTTACTACAACATATCTAGTCTTTATCCCACTATGTAGGGTCGACTATATGAATTATAGACTTCTATGTGTGTTACGCCCTAATAGATAGTTTGTGTAGAATTCATATTTGAATCCGACTAGGTTTTACGCTGGCTATCGGTTACTTAACGCAACCCTCTTTCTTTATCCGGGTTTGGGACCGACAGTGTATCATGTAGTTACTGTCCAATAAATTAAAATTATTTAATAAATAAATAAAAGGCATCACCAATTATTAATCTCGGAAAAATAGTTAAATTTTAACAAATGTATCTTATTTTTAGACAAAACACATAATTTTTAGTTTTATTAATAAATAATAAATATTATAGTAAATCAAAATAACTAAACAGAATCGGTTGAAATTATCAATTCAATTCGGTTCAAATTTTAGGTTAACTTGGTTTAATTTTCAAATTTAAATATTTTAATTTGATTTAATTTTTATATTTAAAAAATTAAAAGAACTAAATCAATCAATATATCCGACGTTTGGTTGGGGGAAAGAAGTCATGTGACTTTGCTCCCCAGCCATCAAGTCATTCTCATGCGGCGCAAATCAAGGCTTGGTGGATGGCAGGAAGGCCATCATCAATTAACCTTCCATCCAAACAGGACC
Source organism: Diospyros kaki (assembly GCA_036245055.1). NCBI lineage: Eukaryota > Viridiplantae > Streptophyta > Magnoliopsida > Ericales > Ebenaceae > Diospyros > Diospyros kaki. The sequence continues at coordinate 43,729,608 of BSEG01000016.1, forward strand.
TACAAGTCAAATATAATATCATCATTATTTTATTAAATTAATATTTTACATTATTAATTGTCCTCACATTATTTCATTGACATAAGTTATGTTAATATATATATATATATATATATAGAGAGAGAGAGAGAGAGATGCTGCTTTTAGCTATCACTTAGATTGCAAATAAATTTTATTTAAAATTAAATGTATAAAGTTTATTTAAAAATTATTAATATATATATAGAAAACTCGTTTATAATAAGATTTGTATTATTAAGAGCATTTAATATGATCTAAGTTATTTATCATGAACATGATAATTCATCAAACACTATCGAGTGAAGATCAGTATTCGATTGGTTCAATAATTGCTTAAATTGAATACGTGTCAAAAAACAAATTGAACAAACTAAATATATTCTCAAATTGGAGAAATCGAAAAATCGAATTGTCCAATAAAATTAAAAAAATAAAAAAAATTAAAAATCAAATCAACTAAAAGAACAAAGTGAAAAATAACGTCGTTTTTAACATTTCAATCAATTAGCTTATTTCGATTTTTTTAATATGAAATCCGAACTAAACAAAAATAATTAAAATTGTTGAACTCAAAAACCAAACTTAATCAAACTATAATTTGAACTAAGCTAACAATTTGGGTAAATCACACCAAATGTCTCAAAACTTTGGTGTCCTTTTCAATTTGATCACTAAACTTCAATTCTTTGCAAAATGGTCACAAAATTTTAAAATATTTTGCAATGTGGTCACTAAAGTGATTTTTTGATGATTTATAGTCGAAATTGTTGACGTGGCGATGATGTAGCCATTGCCACGTCAGTAATTTTGGTAAAAAATTGTCAAAAATCACTTTAGTCACCATATTATAAAATATTTTAAAATTTTATTATCATTTTGCAAAGAATTGAAGTTTAGTGACCAAATTAAAAATGATGCCAAAGTTTTGTGACCTTTAGTGTGATTTATCCCTAACAATTTTGATCAATTCAGTTCGATTATTTCATTTTTACCAAAATATTCTATCATGTTTGAAAAACTTCCCAATAATGTAACAATCTTTCATTGGCTTAAATACAAATATTAAAATTTACTAAAATACAAAACAAAAAATATATGTTAAGGGGTAGTTGAGTTTGGAACATTTTTTCCTGATCACTAATCATGTTGGCGTGTTGCATCCATCTCTCTCTTTTATCTTTTAATCATCTAAACACATCACTATCTTTCTAATATTCAATTATTAATTTTATTAAATATATATATGATAATCTAAAATTTATATAAATATATATTTTAATATATACATCACTATATATTTGTCGTCACACGTCAACTCTTACAATTCATTTATATATATTTTAAACATTAAAACAACGTTTCATGTTAAACATTAAAGTAGCGTTTCGTGTTATGCACATATAAAAAAATTTTTATATGATTATTAAAAAAGAATTAAAAATACTTTTACGTTACTTTTATCTTGTTCAATGAAACAATTAAAATAAGACGATTTATAAATTTTTTTTCTTTGATTCGGTGGTGATTCAAAGAGAGAGGGTCAATTCGTGGTATAATTAATTTTTATAAAATTAAAATTTTAATATTTATAAAATAATAATAAAAATATAACTAAAATCATAAAATTAATTTTATTATTATTTCTTAAATATTAGAGTATCTCCAATCTCATTTTATTAAATTTTTGGCCTAATTTGCAAAAAGAAAAAAGGAAAGAAGAAGGCAGCACGCAGATCACGCGGGGAGCAAATCCTATTTTGACACTGCCATTGAATATACATCCATATATATATATATAAATAATTCAAACAATTTAAAAAATCAGTGATTGATCCGTGACAAAAGGTGGAATAAATTATTATATGTATTAATGTGCATGTAGATTAAATTTATATTTTTTATAATTATTTAAATTTTTTGTTATTTCAATTATATTTTTAAATTAACATTTTCCAATCAATTAATCTTATGTAATTTGATATTTTTTTCATATTAATTTAAAATTTTATTATTTTAATTATATACTTAATTTTATATTTTTAAAATAATTTAATTTATATAATTTGACGTGAACGTAATATAATATATATTTTATTATTTTAAAGGACAAAAGTCAAATTGAGTATAAAATATATAATCAATTTATTAAGCTGAAATCGGGGGTGATGTTTTTGACGACTTTTATATGATTTATTAAGCTGTCAGGAAATAAAAGATTGATCTTTTCTTCTGTTAAGAATACTTTCCCTCTCTTTCTCTCTCTTTCCTGTTTGGACCTTTGGATCTGGAAATTGTTAAAGAAGCACTGACAATGAATTGCATTCTGACGAACATGCAGTGGCATTTATAGTCACAGCTAGCAATTTTCTTTGCCTTTTGTCATCTACGCGTTTCTTTCTCTCCTCTTCTCTACTCTGAAGCTCAAATCAGACACACACACACATTCTCTCTGTGAGTATGGCTGGGGACAGCAGTGGAAGGGAGCTTGATCGGACGCCGACGTGGGCTGTGACCGGAGTCTGCTTCGTCATCATTATCATCTCCATTGCCCTGGAGAAGATTCTGCACAGAGTTGGAAGGGTATATTCATCACCCGCAAAAAGTTGCATAGTTGTTGGGCTGCTCCAAATGCTGTTGCCCTGATGTTTGGTTTCTCTTGGCTTTGACTATGGTTCCTGAAAAAATGATTGATTCTTTTGCCTTATGCGCTTTAATTTTGTTGAAGTTGCTCTTTATGGAAATAGCTGGTTGAGATTTGAGTCTCTTTTGGTGTTTCTATTTGCTTTGATTGGTTGAGTTATCACGAGTCTTGCCTTCTTCACCGGGGAAACAAGTCTAGACTCGAATTTTTTAAGCGTCAAGGAGAACCCGCAACCATTGCTCTTTGGGGGTGCATTGGGTAAACTCACTAGGCACGTGCAAATACCCAAAAACCAAGTCTAGATTCGTTTTACTTTCTACATTCAAGCAAGGTTATGGTCCCATAGATATTGAACTCAAAACAGTGACTGAGTTTGTTATTTTGCCTGTGTTCCATGGTCTGTATTGCTTGTTTCTTCTTGTTTTAGATTGATCTGTTGTTTTCTTCTATGCTTGTTTCTGGATTACTACCCTTGCTATTTCTCGTTGGTTTAAGATTGCTACTTACTGGGGTTCTTCTGATTAAAGTTGAGGTTTGACCCAAACAAAATCTCATTTCAGTGGTTCACAGAAAGGCACAAGAAAGCTCTGTTTGAAGCTTTGGAGAAGGTTAAAGCAGGTAACTAACAGAAATTGTGATCACCTATAGCTGTGCATTTTCCTTTTTAGCATGATGAGAATTGTTCTAGAACCTTTTCTGAACTTCTGCTGCACTCTATGTTCTTTATATTCTTTTTTTTTTTTTTCTCCTCAGAGTTATATTTAGCCTAAAAGATAGCAATTTACCGGGATTTTCGTTTGATTATTGCAGAGTTAATGATTCTTGGTTTTATCTCGCTACTGCTGACTTTTGGGCAGTATTACATTGTTAAAATCTGTATTCCCTCTAATGTTGCCGACACTATGTTGCCGTGTTCTTCAAATGACAAAACCAGTAAGGCAGAGGAGCATAGAAGGAGGCTCCTGTGGTATGAGCACAGAGTTTTAGCTGCTAGTAGCTACAATTTCAAATGCAAAGAGGTAAATGCTCCCAATGCTGGCATGTGTGATCAACTAACACTGTAGTTGTGGTAAGATCAAGGGGTGATGATAATTATTGGGCATATCAAGCGGTTTATTTATTTGTTCATTTTTTTTCTTATTCCCTATTTTCTTTCACCAACTCTATTAATAGAAGGGAAACCTATGCGGTAATATTTGGATGTCGGATAATTATTGGGCATATCTAGTGGTTTATCTATTTGTTCATTTTGTTGTCATTCCCTCTTTTCTTTCACCGAGTACATCTATTAATGAAAGCAATACCTCCATGGTATATTTGGACCTTGGACCTATTATGGGAAAGTAAAATGAAAGAAACTAAACAGATTTTTCCACACAAGATTTTTTTTTTCTTTTTCTTTTTAATATACTTATGGAATAATGAATATGGACAAATCTTATTTCCAAAGCAAGGGTACGATTGCATACAAAGACAATACTCCCTGACTTGCAATGCAGGAAGCTTCCTACACTGGGATGCCATGTTTTTTCATAGAAAAATGAATATGATCTGTCTCCATTATCCTTCTGTTTTTATTTTCCCCTGAAAAGTTCATGATCGGAATATAGCATTGTGGTTTAGTTGTTTGAATTCTTTCCACCGCTTCCAAGTAAAGTGGGCATATCCTCCTAGTCATGGCATGATATATATATATATATATGCTAAAGCACTGTCTTTTAATAAACTCAATATGTTTGATTTTATTTCAGTGCTTCAGTTCGTAAACATGATTTTTTGGTAAGTTTCAGCCCAACCAAATTGTTAGAAATCTGGAACATGTTTTTAATTAGCATGCATGAGCTATGCCAGATTGAATTATTTCACAAATTTTCCCTCAATTCACCAGAAATCAAATAAGAAAAGGGGACAATTTTCTAGCTTATGGGCGACTGGTTCCATCTCATGACAAGATGATCCAAGTTGGTGACACATAATTTCCATGTCTTCTATTACCAATCATTGGTCCAACATGTTAGCCTGGTGAAGAGGGTGGATCCTCCATGTAGGAAAGAGATGAGTGTTAATTATTGATACTCTCATCTGCATTTCAACCCCTAACACTATTTTTCTAGTGTCTAGACTCCTCTCTCTCTCTCTCTTTAAGGTAACATTTCCCGCCTTATGCTTCTAGGCAATCCAACATCATCTCACTGATTGCTATACTTCTTAAACACTTCCTCGATGGTTACTTGGGCACACTTACAAGTAGTGCATTGCAATTAATAGGATTTTGAAATTTTTATGTCAAAGCTATAATCTTGTCTTTCTAGTCATGTTTGATACAAACTTATTAGGAGTGTGAATGTATACCTATTATTCCGTTTTGACTTAAGAATTCTAGAGCTAAAAAAATTTCAATTTATCTAATAAAACCTTCTAAGGTTGCTCCTTTGTAATTGGAAGGTCATAGGTTTGAGTTGTAGAACAAGAGTAAGACTATGTACAAAATGATCCTCCCTTGACTCTCTCAAAGCAAAGGAGCCTCATGCACTAGAATGCCCCTTATCTAATAGAATCTTCTTAATAAATGTGTGGACTTCCATTCACATTTTCTTTTGATATATATATATATATATAGACGGAATCTCCTGTACGAGATGTTCTGCTTTGCAAGGATTGAGGGAAAAATCATATTTGTAGGCAGTCTTATCCTTGCTACCAAAGTTCCCCTTATTTTGGAATTTTAAGTATATGGAATATGAAAGTTATTTCCTAATTTTTTTATGATAAGATGGTAAGAATGTATTTATAATTTGCAAATTTAAGAAATAGTTTGTATTTGCATATAAAAAAATGAAATGTTTATGTTTATTTGCTATCATGTCATATCCTTTTTTGTCTCTTTTAGAATTTCATGTGTCAACCTATCCATATAGTATTGCACGTCTCATATCTCCACACATGTTTTTTTAGGTTAGTGATTATGCTACAAAAAAATGGGTGTCAATTTAAGTTTTAGGGCACTAGTCTTTTTATCATTTTGGTACTTTAATTTTTAAGTTAAAAATTGAATTTACTCATTTTCTTATGTGCCCCCTTTCTTATTTCTTGTTATAGGCAGTACTAGCTTTATATTTTCTAGTTATTTTTCTATTTCCAAGTTGTTTTTTTGTGTCAGTAAATAATCACCTGATGTTGTGAGAATACTTTCTTTTACCAGAACATTCTTTTTGCAGTTTAGTTGGTTTTGTTTGTTTTCATGGATTTGATAATGTACTGGTAACATTTGATGAAGCAACTTGAATGCAGTGTGGATATGATCTTTGTGTTATTGTTTCAGAATATATTTTCATAAAGATAGATTGCTATAAAATATCAAAAGAGCAATTTTTATGAGTTCAAGGTCAAAATTGAGGCATACCAAAGGTTCATACTTTGCAGAAATTTAGGGTAGCTATTTTTGGTGGTTATATTTAGATTCCATTGTCAAACATCTCTGGGACTCTTTCAGAATGTTGAAGAAATACTCCACTTCTGACACCCCATGAGTGTTATAAACAGTTGCACTCTCAATACAATTCTGGACCAATTTTCTGTAATTGAATATATATTTGTTTAACTTATACGTGCATAATCAGATTGTCAAACTGATTTAAGTCCGTGTCTTATGTTTCTATCATTTTAACACCTTCTCCTTCCACAAGTTTTAATTGTGTGAAATAAGGACACGCATACAGCCTTTTTACATCAACCTGGTTCTTTTCAACAGGGAAAGGTGCCGCTCATATCTGTAAACGGACTGCATCAGTTGCACATCCTCATATTCTTTCTAGCAGTCTTTCACGTGGTATACAGTGCTGTCACAATGGCACTTGGAAGACTAAAGGTAATCTGAAATAAGGTTTTATATGTTTCCATTATAGTGCTGGGAGATTTTTCGCCATCTATCAATTATTTTATTTGGAGGCTGGTGTACTTTGGATGGTGATTTAAAATAGTTAATCAACACTAGTTTTATTTTCTGGAAAAATGATTATAATAATAAATTAAACAAATAGCATCGACATAATAGAGTGGAAATGCCTGGTTTTCACAAATTTCTTAAATAAACTTTGCAGGATCAGGATACCTTTAGCTACCATTCTATGTAGAGGTTATTATACAAGGAACACAAGCAAGCCAAGATAAAAACCCAAGCAAGCTTTTAATTAAGTCATACTCAACTTAAAATTACTCTTATTTTGGCTCATTTCATAGCTTTACTGTGGTTGTAAATGTATTGGCCGAGTATTTTTTGCTATATAGAAAAGTAAACTGGACATGAATCGATTTGAAAAGCACAACTACACAAGTCTTGCAACCTAAGTTTTTATCTCAACCATATGTATTTCCTAAAATCCCTAATCTCAGGTTTGGTATGAATGTCCCAAGCTCCAACCCAAAACTAGAGCATTTAACTTATATATAAAAGCTTAAGCTAGCTAATGGGCTAAATACTGTCTCCTTCAAACCCAAAGAGGAGAAACCTGTTGATTTCTCTTTATCTGATATTCCAAATTTCTTCTTGTTTTAGATGCAAAGGTGTCTGTACATAATAACTTGATTAAAGCTATTTTTTGCAGATTCGTGGGTGGAAGCACTGGGAACACGAGACTTCCTCCCATAATTATGAGTTTTCCAGCGGTATCCTTGATTGAAATCACTACTTCCTTGTGTGTCTAGTTTGAATTTTAGTTTTTCATTGTTATTTTTTTTTATTTTTCTTGTCCTGAGCTTGACTTTCTCCTTACCAGTTGTTTTTCACGATGGGAAAATGCAGATCCTTCAAGGTTCAGGCTTACACATGAGACATCTTTTGTGAAGGCACACACTAGTTCCTGGACCAGGATTCCGTTCTTCTTTTACATTGTAAGATATGATTCTGTCCTTGTTGTCATTTATTCTTTTTATATGAAATAGTATAATGTATTTAAAACACTGTTGCAGCATATAAAAAACTTTTAGATTACCTAATGCTTTATGGGTGGTCCTACACCTTCTTGTGGAGTAGGTAGGCAAAATAAAGCAATGGTGATAGTAACAAAGCAATAATGATAATAGCAATAACAACAATAGTGTATCTTCTCGTAGCCATGGTTCCTTGAGTTATGTCATGGTTTAATCTCTCAAGTTCACAAATAACTTAATCTAATTCAAACTGATGTAAGCATACTCTTTTCATATACTTCTAAACTTGCAGGGATGCTTCTTCCGACAATTTTTCAGGTCTGTCAGTAAGTCTGACTACTTGACCTTGCGCAATGGATTCATCAATGTGAGCTTCTGTGGTACACTAAATCTGTAAGGAATCGAGGAATTGTCTCTATTTCTTCTAACCTTGCTATTCTTATAGGTTCATTTGGCTCCTGGAAGTAAATTTAACTTCCAAAAATATATCAAAAGGTCATTGGAAGATGATTTTAAGACGGTTGTGGGAGTCAGGTATGTTCTTTATACTTTCCATTTTTCTAAAATATTCCGTGGCTCTGAAAATATAGACTTATCTGAACTGGCTTAAGCTATAGTTCCTGACTCCTGAGTTAGTTTCTTCATGATGTTGACAGTCCCGTCTTGTGGGCGTCATTCTTGATTTTCTTGCTCCTGAATGTTAGTGGTGAGGCACTCTTTATAAGATATTCATTCCACTGAAATTTTTTTCAGTCTTTTCTATCATTAATAATTGATGTTGTCTCATAAATCAATATATCTTTTAGGGTGGCAGGCACTATTTTGGGCATCCTTAATTCCTCTGCTTGTAAGGAATCACTTCTCAGCCATCCATTCCATAGAATAACACAAAAGATATGTTTTGATAGTATGATTAATTCTGAAGATAAGTGTTGATCGTATAATCTTTCTCAGATAATCTTAGCTGTGGGAACGAAGCTCCAGGCTATTTTGACCAAGATGGCTCTTGAAATCACTGACAGACATGCGGTTGTTCAAGGCATTCCTCTTGTGCAGGGCTCAGACAAATATTTTTGGTTTGATCGGCCACAGTTAGTTCTTCATCTTATCCACTTTGCTTTGTTTCAGGTTTGTTTTCGCCTCCTATTTTCTGGAAAATGAATATTTTTAAACTCCTAACTCAACAGAGAGAATGGTTTCTACCTTGACCGATTTTTCAAAATCTGGAGCAGAGTAAGTATGCCTTCTTGTCATGCCGTACAACTGGGACATGCATGAGGGGGTTGCTTAATGAAAGAAAATTCACATTGAAGCTCATAAATTCATAATTACAGTCAACAGCATCTCTCTAGAGACCTAGAGAACTCATCGTTATCTTTCAGAAAAGATTGAAAATAAATTTGATAGGATTTCGTGAACTTGGTGATGTATTCATAAAGTTCCAAATGCCTATGGTTGGACCCACTAGGTCGAAGCTTCTCTTAATCTTCTGAAAAATCTTGTTTTCTGTTTTAAGCATTCTCCTTAGCGTTAGTGATATCTTTCTTCTTCTCATATATTCCTTTCTGTTGATTTTACATTCTTGGTTGATCTTCTTTATTTTACGAAATAATGTTCATTATTCTTTTTATGCTGCACGCAGAACGCATTCCAGATAACATATTTCATGTGGATATGGGTAATGAACATCTATTTCGACCTTTGCCATTAAAATACATGTTTTACCTGAACATTTTTTCCCAGAAGCCTTGACATAAATGACGGAACTTTCTTCCTTTGCAGTACGAGTTCGGGCTGCAATCTTGCTTCCATGATAATTTCAAGATCGTGATTTTTAAAACTGCTTTAGGGTGAGCCTTTCTTCAATATTTTCTTATTTTTCGTCGTGCAATTGAGATAGACATGTTATCTGGAAAATGATCACTCAAAGACACTGAAATTGACTTTGAATTTGCTGGGATGAACTTTGTTGTGGGTTCACAGGGTCGGGGTCCTTCTCCTGTGCAGCTACATTACCCTTCCTCTTTACGCTCTTATCGCTCAGGTACTCAGATTTGTTAAATTTTCCTTCGCTTATTTTGTTGGCTCAATGAGTTCTTGTTGAAAAAGCAAACTTTACCAAAGCAAGTTTTAGCCAATGCTGACTCTTTTTTCGACTGCTTTTATCAGTCGTGACATTTCTTATGCTTCTCAACAGTCACAGGTTTTCCTTATCAAACAAAACTGTCTAAATCAGGTCTAATAAATTGAGGGTCTTCTGTTGCCTGTATCTGGTAATTGACTTTGCTGATGGCTGTCACGCTTGAACGCGCAGATGGGCTCGCACATGAAGAAATCCATCTTCGATGAACAAACATCGAAGGCCCTTAAGAGATGGCACATGGCTGTAAAGAAGAAACAGGGCAGGGGAGGAAAGTCTCCCCCTACTGGAAGCCCAATAAATGGGTCGAGTTCAAACCGGCACTCCTCTGGAGCCAGACTCCAGCGGTTTAAGACCATAGGACACTCAGCCCGTTCAATGACTAACGAGGACCATGAAACATCTGACTTAGATGCAGAACCATTGTCACCCACATCATCAACCGACAACGTCACTGTGAGAGTTGATAACGATAATCCAGAGACTGAAATGGTTGCATCCCAGCCTCGAGCAGACGGCAGAAACGAGGACGATTTCTCATTCACGAAGCCTGCTTCATTCAAGTGAAGTCGGTGCTGATAATTCTCGCGTCGCCCTTCCAATTCTTCCATTACGCGAACTCTTCTCGATACACAGTGACAAAATACATGATCGTTGTTGGATTACAGCTTCGGCTTGTCTTGTATATGCTTGAGCTCAACTTACACTTGTTAAATCCAGAATTTTGATACTGTTGTAAGATATTCAGTTGGCTTTCTGGACGGCAAAAAATAGATGGTATTGATGCAGAAACTGTTCGAAATCGGTGTCCATTGCAAGCTGGTTTTGTGACTGATTTGTGTAGAGAGTGGGAACATAACTGGCTGCATTTGATTTGAACTTGGAGAGGAGGGTGTCCCTTTGCACTGTCTTGGAATTAATGGCTCTTAAATGTGTGAATTGAAAAAGTCTAAAAAATTGGACATGACTGTTCATATGGGACGTGGGTGAGTGGACATGTCCATTTAGATGTGAAAGGTGCAAAGGAAAAAATATGTACCTTCGTTAGAGAGTGTAATCTAGATCGCCAAGTTGCGTCTAAATATAAAAGAATGTTATTTAAAATTTTAGATTAAACTGAATCAAATAACATGACTTTTTACAATTGAACACTTGATAACTATAAGTAGGTTCTCTCCATAAAAAATTAATTCAAGTTATTGATTTCATATGTTCCTTTTGCAATATATTTTCATAATTTTCTATTACTTCAAAGTATAAGAGATTTTAATCTCTTTCCACAAGTCTCGAAATAAAGTACTGTCAAATTTGGTTTCACCCGTCAAAATTAGTATTATATTATATTAATTTTTAAAAAAAGTGTTATATCTTGAGAGACAGACATCTATCGATCCTTTAACACCATTGAGGGGGCGAAATCTGTCTTAAGAATATTTGTTTTGTCATACCTCACTTTAGTCTGGTTTTATATTCTTTTTTCAAATCTCTTTTCATTGAATAGTTGTGTTTTCGTTTTATTTTATTGTTAATATACATATTTTCCTAGTCGAATTCAGATTTTATTCAACATATTGTTGGTGACAATGGCTGCTTTCATACTTTGATTGCAGAAGAATGAAATGTGCTAGTCCCAGCGGTGGCATGGGTCTGTCTGTACCCCTGCATGGAGCAAATCCTGCTGCAAGCTGGCCCCTCATGTAGCAACTACCCATCCATCTTTGGGCTCATAAGATGATGCATTCGAGCTCGTTTTACCACTAAACTAATGGTGACACAGAGCATAAGGGACAGGGAGGACCAGCACTGGCCCCTTGGTAGGAAAGTAGCAGCCATTGTTGTTGAAAGAGGCAACTGAGGGAGGGGAAGAAGTTAAGGGCAAGAAATCATACAGACAGAAGGGGGCCCTATTTGCCCTTTCACATCTACTATTGCTTTAAATTTATTGGTACAACACATTTTTGTTTTAAAGATTCGAATTCACGATTCTATACTTATCATGAAAAAAGAAAAAGTGCTTATAGTTGTGTTCGTATAATTATCGAGATAATGATAACTTCTCGTGTTAAAAACTTATCGAATAGTTGTTAGTTTAGAGAATTGTCGATGTCGAAAGAACTTATAAAGAGAAAAAAAATTAAAATAATTAATAAAAAATACAAAAGATGATATCTTTTAAAATAAATAAAAACTAATTATTTTGTATTTCTTTTCTTTAGAACGATATCATCTATTATTTATTTTAATAATATAATTTTTCATAAAAAAATTATAATTTTTAAATATATAAATTTATATATATAAATAATATTATTAATAATTTTATAAATATCAAAATTAAGTGTAAAAATTAATTGAGATATAAATACGTCATCAATCATTTTGGCTTTACTTTCTTTTCCAGTTCAGTGCTCTTTACGTATAAAAAAGACCTAACTCTTAACTGTTTAGCAACTTCCCTAAACCCTTAGCCCTCTCTCTCTCTCTCTCTCGAGTGATGACTCGTTCACCTAGATTCCTCGCAGGCCTAAACTCGTCTTCGTCGTCGGAGACTGCGGCGGCGGAGCCTCCGGAGGCAGTAGCCGTGGAATCGGACTTTGTCGTCATCCTAGCTGCTATGCTCTGCGCCTTGATCTGCGTGGTTGGCCTCATCGCCGTCGCGCGTTGCGCGTGGCTGCGACGGAACGCCACCACGACCTCCGCCGCGCCGAACAAAGGTCTGAAGAAGAAGGTCCTCCAGTCGCTGCCGAAGTTCACCTACGACTCCGAGGCGCAGCTCGAGGCCGCGGCCGCCGCGGCCGCCGAGTGCGCCATCTGCCTGGCCGAGTACGCCGACGGCGACGAGATCCGCGTTCTGCCGCAGTGCGGCCACGGGTTCCACGTTGCCTGCATCGACACCTGGCTTGGATCCCACTCCTCCTGCCCCTCCTGCCGCAAGATACTCGTGGTGGCCAGGTGCCGGAAGTGCGGTGATATCCCGGCCGTCTCCGGCAGCGCTGCCCCGACGGAGGCGGAGCTTAACACCAGAGGAAACGCTGTATCTTCTAGTGGTTTCTTACCGTTCTGATACAAAGAAATGGATAGGAGCGAACGGTGAATTTGTGAGGCCTGGCCGTGATTTGAAGGCAGTGTTCCACGTGACGCTCCGTGCTTTGACTTGTCTGGTAGTTGCAGGGGACTTGTCGCGACCTTGATTTTAGAGAGAGATCATTAATGCTCGATTTGGCTCGACATGGAAAAGCTGAAACCATTGGTCCCCAAGGTACTTATCCGAGTACATTAAACAACAGTAGCGAAGCAAGAAAAAGCCAAGGATATGAGTTTGAGAAATCGAAACCCGTGTTCTTGGTAATTCCTGTATATATCTCGATTTACATGCCTTATTTTTCAATTGTTGTAAGTAGTCGCCGCCTTCTTCTTCATCATTTTCTTTCCCCCTTTTGCTAAAACGTGGATTTGAATCATTTGATAGTATCCATTCGGAAATGATGATATGGTGGCTTAGCTTATCCGATAGAGAAAAACACCGTCATTTTGATATCCATTTTGTTGGATTTGAATTAATAATCCCTCAAATACGGTGGTAGCTCACCCGTCACAGTCCTGTGTATCTCTCTACGAATAAGTCCATTCATTTGAGACGAAATCTATAGGCGCCACAAAATTAATCTGGATTCAATAATTCCTTTTGGAAACAAGACCTTGATTGTTTTTTTCTTTCCCTTAACGCATGAGCTGTCTTTTCCATCATCTTTAGTTTGAAGATTCTTGCCTTGCTAATATAGTAATATTAGCATCCACCAATTCTCTTCAGTGGCAAGAGTCCCCTAGACAAGAAAAGGCATCACGAAGCTTGATTGCCATGGCTTAACTTTATACTTGCCAGTTGCCATAAAAACTAATGCAATCAACGAGTCTGCAAGTGCGGATATTGGTCTCGGGATCCCTTTTTGGTTGATTCTCAAATGATATGAACGATAAAGTGTGAATTAAAATACCACAGCCGTAAAGGGACAAAGGCCATCAGAAATATAGATAGATTACATTGTTTGTGCGCTTTAAGGCTTTAGGGTTTGTGATTCTTCTTGGCAACCACTGGATGGCTTTGGACATCTGACAGCCAGCACAATAAAGTATTCCTGATTCTAATAAAAGTCATGAAATTATATTTGTTAATCTGGCTAACTTTTGGCCCTGTGGAAACCCCTTTGAGTGTGCTCCTGGTAACTTAAATATACGGCTCATCTGGCCTGGCCCATGGGGCAATAAAATAATTTTAAATTTTTTGGGTCTGAATAAAAGTAAAAATAAAGAAAACCAAAGGCAGAGGAAACCATAATAAAGTAAAAAAATTGTTACTTATACAAATAATTAAGTTATTAAGAGAAAGATAGAAAGTGTTAAATAATAAAAATGTCCTCATCCAATTTGCGAATTCACTACTCCTGTTCTTAATTACCTTCTCTCTCATCTGTTATGGCCATTTCTAGCAAGCTCCACTTTGTCTTTCCTCATCATTGCCTTTGCCTTGATGACTGTCGATGCATCATCTCGTTGCCCTAGTGCAGTGCCTCGCGTGACCGTTGCTACATCCTGTTGTTGCACCATCACATCATTGTCATTCCTGGATGAATCTCAATTGGATTTCATGAAACCAACTCGGACTTCTCCCGTTTGCAATACTTTGATGATCGATGATGAAATTTAATCTATAAAGTTTGATTCGATCATCAGATTTGTCATATCGTCAGTATATATAGCACGGTCTAATAAAGTAATCCTTAAATATTCTCTCAAGAATTAATTATATAATGTAAGGGATAGTTGTGCTTGGCTTGTGAGGCAGCATCTACTTCCCCGACAAAAAGTTAGACATGGAAAAGAAAAGGAAATTGAGGATCTTCTGATAACTTGTCTTGTTATTTAGATAGCTTGCATTTGCTATACTCTTAACAAAAATTGTAACGCCATCTCATGTCTTTAAATAAAAAGATAACAATCAGTAGTCGTCGCCATTATTGACCACTGTTACGGCTGGTTTCGGTTTGAACCCAAATCCATCTTTGCTTCGTCCAACCCATTCCGAATGAGAGACAAAAGGGCCTGGAGGAAGAAAAACTTATGAGATGGTAATGTGCCGTGGTGATAAAAGGTAGCGGTTAAAAACATATATATGTCTCTGATTTTTTATATTTTTATGTAATTTTAAATGTTTCATGATTTTAAATGTGTTTTTGAATTTAAACTAAAAGTATATTTATGTCTTTGAACTTTTCGTGATTCTAAATATACTTTTGAATTGTACAAAATTATTCATTTAAACACCTAATCAATAAGTAATACACACGCATATTGACGTGATAATTTTTTTGCATCTCCTTTGTTAGTCCCTTGATACACACAATGGCTACTCAAGAGAGGGATGAATTGAGTGATTAAAACTAATTAAATCAAATTCTTTCCTTCTAAAACTCTTGAGATTTTCTTATACACAAAATACACTTGTTATAAATATATATATTGCTTGAAAATTATAATAATATAAATACACAAACAACCACAATATAAACACAAGGTATATAGTGGTTTGGTGTCTCCAACACTTACTCCATTCTCTCAAGATCAACCCGACACTTGAGATTTCACTAAAATCACAACACTAGGTTTCTTCACAAGATCACCTAGAAAACTTATACACCCCGAGGTTTTTCCTTTAGTTCACCCCGAAAACTAATACAACAATACAACAACAACAATACCACATGTAGATCACTTGGGCTCTAGGAGGCCACTCACTATCCACAAATAATATAAATGAACAATCATATATCCAACACATTTAGACTAATATGAATATGAATTCAAGAAGAAATATTACAAGGCAAGAATGAATACAAATACAATTTACCACACTTGGAGAGAATATCTTCTCCTTTGCCTTAGCATCCAAATGATATATCTTTGAACTTGAGGTTTTGATTGCTTTATTTGAGTTACTTGAGAGCTTGGGTGTGCGTTAGGAAGATGGATCTTGATTGTGCATTAGCTTTCTCCAAAAATCCCTTCTTGATATTTATAATGGAACTTCCAACGAATTTGTAACGGCTAGGAAAAAATTCGATCGTTGGACCCGAGAGTCAACTTCTCTAAAACAGAAGTCGACTTCTCTAATGCTAGAATCGACTATTTGAAAAACATCAATGTTGTTAGGTCGACTCTGCATCAACTGCTCTCGGCTAGATCCCCTCTCGCTTTGCAAGAGTCGACTGTCGACTCTAGATATACAAGAGTTGACTTCTGAGGCCAAATTACAGAAAATAGATTTTATATATATAGCAATAGATTAAAGATATAAACCATGTAGCATATATACAATACAAGATATTTACATTTCTTTAGTTTAAGTAAATGTGCTCATTTTATTTTATTTATATTTACCTTCCATTTATTTTAATACATAAATATAAATAAAAAAATACCCCCCATTTGGATTAAAAAAAAATATCTAAAAAATCAAAATCCAAATAGATAAGAAAGTAGATTTTTGGTTTTAGAACAATTCCAGATTTGACGATTTTAGCACTTCCAAAAGACATACTTTCAATTTCTTGAAAAATTCATTAAAAATTATTTTAACACTAATGAGTATTAGTTATGAAAATACTGGAAGTTAGTTTTTCAAAAAGAAAACATTTTCTTATATGTTCCTATAGCGCGTTAATATTCCAGACTTAGAGAAATATTATTATTTGGTTCATTTTGATTTGCAAAATACTGTAATACTTAAGACATATCAAAAATTCATTGGGGGTTTTAAATATACCAAAAATAGTTTTATTAAAATTATATTTTGTTAATCATCAAAACACACAATAAGTTGATTGGAGCAATTTAGCTCAACAATCTCCTTCTTTTTGATGATTACAAAAACACAATAATTTTATGAAAATATTTTTGCAAAACAACTCCCTCTAAGTTTTGTACTAAAATATACCAATAAAACAAAAAACACAAAGATTTGTTTTTGAAAAACATGAACCAAGGTTTTTCAACAAAAGACCATTTTGGAAGATTTTTCAACAAAGAACCACCTTCGAGACCACTTTCCTTTGGCATACCTCCGCCTCATTACATACTTTTTCCCCTTTTTTGAAGTCATCAAAAAGCGAAAGAGTTAGTATAGAATTAGATATCGGGAAAATAATAAAGTAATGAAGCACAAAGGATGAGAGCATGTAGAGTATGACAATTAAACATGAAATAACAAACAAGCAATCCAAATATATACACTAGCTAAAGAAATATCAATTAAAATAAATGGCTAGACAAATATTGTATGCCTTTGATTTGAATGAATTTAAAAAAAAAAAAAATTGATACCAATTTAAGGTTGATACCAATTAAACATTAAGGCCAATTGTTTGAAATCATATTGCCAAATAAAAAGATTGATACCAATTGATGAAAATATGCATCATTAGGAAACATGTTGATATCAATTAAAAACAAAATATGATATTAATTGTTGAAATAATATAGACTCTTTGAAACTAATTGTTGTAAAAGAAAATATCCTCTTGATACCACTTGTTGAAGAACAATGAAACAAAATGATAGCAATTGATAAAACAATGAAGTACTAGGATACCAATTGATTTTAAGAAACATATTCAGGCATACTTATATTAAAAAAAAATGAGAGATGAAAATTTAATCAATTAATCTCATTTTCTCCTTTGAAAACATAGGCAAAAAACAATTAACAAAACATATACCAATATATTTTATAAGGCCTAATACACATATAAATGAAACATTTAAGTACATAAAACACATAACATATTTAGACCCTTTTAAAAATAATTCTTTTAGAAAATAAGTACTAAATTGTCCAAAACCTCATTTTTCTTCCAAATAAACCAATTTTTCTTGCATTAAATGACTCCAAAAATATATTTATCACAATAGGTAATGCAATTTGGATCAACAATGGAAATGAGGGTTTCCTACCAAAATCCCAAAGAATTTCAAACTTTTAAACACCATGGGATAAAACCTAAACTAAAGCATGGAAATTTTCATTGAGCTCAATTTTTTTATATACCACAAGATGATTTTTCACATTTTAAAATACTTGGCAAACTTAGATTTCAAGCTATAATAATTTTAAAATTTAGGAATGAGGTGATTACCCAAAAACCAAATCTCTCATATTCTTATTTCTCCCATTGGATTTCCATCCTATTTTTGATAGTGAGGTCTAAACCATAGAACTCCTCACATCTCTTGTGCCATGAGTCTCCACTTAAACAAATATAACATGTCCCTCATATGGATCTCATGCATATTGGCACACATAAGGCTAAGTGTTAGCTTTGGGCACCTATCTATAAATGAGACATTTGACTCTTAAATGCTCTTTGCCTTAATATTGGACCCTTTAGGAGGATCCAAAGTTCTCATTTGTTGAACTACCCATTTTGGCACCCAAATTTTTGATTTAATTTCTCTTAGGGGGTTGGGGAGTTCATCTATATGGTTTTCAAGATTTCTTTTGATATTTTGGCTTTGGCTTTGACTTTGGGGGATTAGAATTCTTTTTCACAATTAAGGTTGTCAAAGTCTTCTCTACTGCACCTTTTTCTAATGTGAGTTTCGAATTTTGAGCTTTTAGAACCAATATTTCTTTCTCCAAGATAGGGAATTTTTCAAACATTTTATCATCTATTTTTGCTTCATTTTTCTTTTTAAGCTTTCCTTCTAAGATTTCATTTTCTTCTTCTAATTCTTGAATATTTTCCTTTAAGATCTCTACTTCATTTTTCAAAGATTCATTTTCCACTTCAAGATCTTCTTTTTCCTTAGCAAAAGATTTCTTTGCATTCTTAAACTCTTTCTTAACAGACTTAAATTTAATAAATAATTCTTTAAATGCTTCTTGGAGTTCATCAACTCCTGTATTCTCTTATTCTTCATCCTCAAACGCCATGAAGCATTCTCTTACCTATTCTTTTTCGGATTGGGAAGATTCACTTCCATCCCATGCATAGAAAGCATGCCTTTTTGGATATTTTGAATGGTTCTTCTTCTTCTTATATTTCTTTTCTTCCTCTTCCTTTGGACACTCATTTTTATAATGCCCAACTTCTTGGCAATTGTAGTAAGTAGGAAGTAATTTCTTGCTATCCTTATCTTGTTTTTTCATTAAGTTCTTTAAAGTCTTTTCTAGGAGAATTACATTTTCATCATTTTCACTTTTAGTTGAAAATTTAGCTTTAAACCCATATTCTTCAACTTCTTTATGAGTTCTTTTACTTGATTAAGAACTAACTCATGGGTTAAGAGATTCTCAATGAGCTCTTCCATTTTCAAGACTCCAAGATCTTTGGCTTGAGTGATAGTGGTAATCATAGGTTGCCAATCTATACTAAGTGACCTAAGTATTTTCTTTACTTGATCACTTTCGAGAATAACCTTGCCAAGCATCTTTAGAGAGTTAACCAATTTTTGAAATCTAGCATTCATATCACTAATGGTCTCATTAGCTAACAATTTGAACCCTTCATATTAGGACATCAAAAGATTTATTCTAGTGTCCTTAACTTGATCGGTCCCTTCATACATAACTTCTAATTTTTTTCATATTTTATGAGATGTGGAGCATGAAGAGATTTGTTCATACTCACTAGACAATATAGAACAAAACAATATATATTTGACCCTATAGTCCATTTCAAGATTATTTATATCTTTTTCACTCCAATGTTTTTCTTCTTCCCTAGATAGGGTAAAACCATCCCTAACAAGTTTCCACAAAATATAACTAATTGAAAAGATGTAGGATTCCATCTTCATTTTCCAATAGCTATAGTTGGTTCCATCAAAGAATGGGGGACAGGAGGGAGAAGTTCTCTCAACTATACCATGAGAGACATATGAGGCCATTTTATGATCTTAACCTAAGATTTGAGATTGATAATCACAAATATTTTAAGACCCGCTCTGATGTTAGTTCTATATAATGACAAATATATCTCAAGAGAGGGGTGAATTGGGATTTAGGAGATTTTAAAGAAACTTGATGAACTTTAGATAATCAGGATACTAGGTTTCGAAACCTGGTATGTTTCAAAATTGACACCTCTGTTAAGTATGTTTCGAAACACAAATGAGTATGTTTCGAAATCTTACTTACTGGAAGATGTGTTTCGAAACTAACTGTATTATGTTTCGAAACCTTATTATCTGGTTTGCTTAATTCGATACTTCTTTTACTTTTGAAAAACTATTCTTTTGAATACACAGATAACACCAATAAACCAATGAGATAATCAAAACATTAGCACACGAGATTTATAGTGGTTCGACACCCGCTTACTCACCTTCAAGCTTACCCACTTGAAGGATTTTCAACCATAATCACTTTTCACTTAGTGATCAAAACACCAAGGGTTTTACCACGGTTCACCCTAAAACCTTACACGGTAAGTTTTTATGGCTTAACTCAAACCTTTACCACAATAAGCTTTTTCGGGATAAACTCGAACCTTACAACTTGTGAGTTTTAGGCTCAACTCAAATCTTACACCTTTAAATGAGATAAGTAAAGTTTACCTCGTACAACCCAATGGATTTACGTAATGAAAACAACTTAGCAAAAAACACGGCTATGCAAACCTCTTTGGATTGAAAGTTGGAGAGCATAGATGAAAGAATGCTTTAGCTTGCTTCTCCTTTTTCACTTCACACAGCACACTTGAAGATGGATACAGATGATCTTCGTTGGATGCTTGTCAACAATTAACTTTCACATGTGCTTGTGAGTGTCACTTGTGTCTCTTGAGAGAATTGATGAATAAGTGCTTGCTTCCTCTCTTTTCAATTGTCTTGTGTATATTTTTATCTTTAGATACTTGTTATATATATTGAGAGATAAAGTTCTGACTGAAAATAACCGTTAGAAACAGTATCAGAAAAGTAGGTTTCGAAACATGCATACTGTGTTTCGAAACATCATAGAGGTAGGCCAAGGTTTCGAAACATGAACCTCAGGTTTCGAAACATCACAACTTCCAGCTGGACGAAGCACTTAGAGACACAGACAAGTGGGAGACAACATTCTTAAGGAATCTCATGGTCATTAGAATATAAAATAGGTCTCCACTCAACTATTTAATAAATTAGTTTGCAGGTCATGGAGAAAACATTTTAAAATAAATTTAAAGCCTTTTTGTTTAAATAAGTATTCAGCTCCCATGCTCCATTGTTTTGAAAATATTCTACTGACATATAGTCAGAGGTTTCGAAACATAGATGAGAGATTTCAAAACATGCTTCAAAAACTTATTTCAAAACATTAAGCAACTTATAAACGATTGAATGTTCTGCAGGCAGAGACTTAGATTTCGAAACATGATAAGGTAGGTTTCGAAACATGTTTCTTAAAATCAATATAGGTTTCGAAACATGATATGCAGATTTAGCAAACAATGAAATCTAGACCACGACCATCTCAAAACATATATAAAAACGTATAAGAACAGTGTTTCGAAACATAGACACTTGGTTTCGAAACATCATACATGCATTTGGATTATTTCAAACATACAAGATTTCGCGCCTAAAAACTTTTTATGCATTGTTTCGAAATATGAAAGCCTATTTCGAAATATGATTTTCTCAAAGATAAATTTCGCATCAAACACTTTTTCTCATATACCAAAAAATATGATACAACATCTGATACCAATTGTTGGTCCCTTGACACACACAATGGCCACTCAAGAGGGGGGTGAATTGAGTGGTTAAAACTAATTAAACCAAATTCTTTCCTTTTAAAACTTTTGAGATTTTCTTATACACAAAATACACTTGTTATAAATATATATGTTGTTTGGAAATGATAGTAATATAAATACACAAACAACCATAATATAAACACAAGATATTTAGTGGTTTGGTGTGTCCAACACCTACTCTATTCTCTCAAGATCAACCCGACACTTGAGGTTTCACTAAAATCACAACACTATGTTTCCTCACAACATCACCTAGCAAACTTGTACACTTTTAGGTTTTTCTCTTAGCTCACCCTGAAAACTAATACAACAATACAATAACAACAACACCATACCTAGATCACTTAGGCTTTAGGAGGCCACTCACTATCCACAAATAATACAAATGAACAATCCTATATCCAACACACTTGGACTAATACGAATATGAATTCAAGAACAAATATTACAAGGCAAGAATGAATACAAATACAATTTACCACACTTGGAGAGAATATCTTCTTCTCCTTTGCCTTGGCCTCCAAATGACATATCTTTAAGCTTGAGGTTTGGATTGCTTTATTTGAGTTGTTTGAGAGCTTAGGTGTGCTTTAGGAAGATGGATCTTGATTGTGCATTAACCTTCTTCAAAAATCATTCCTTGATATTTATAATGAAACTTCCAACGGATCTGTAACAGTTAGGAAAAAATTCGACCGTTGGACCCGAGAGTTGACTTCTCTAAAACAGGAGTCGACTCCTATATGAAATAGGAGTCGACTCTAGTTATACAAGAGTTGAATTCTCTAATGCTAGAGTCGACTCTTCGAAAAACACCAATGCTATTAGGTCGACTCTGCATCAACTGCTCTCGGCTGGGTCGCCTCTCGCTTTGCAAAAGTTGACTCCAACTTAAGAGGAGTTGACTCTAGATATACAAGAGTCGACTTCTGAGGCCATATTACAGAAAATAAATTTTATACATATAGCAATAGATTAAAGAAATAAACCATATAATATATATACAACACAAGATATTTACATTTCTTTAGTTTAAGTAAATGTTCTCATTTTATTTTATTTATATTTTACCTTTCATTTATTTTAATACATAAATGTAAATAACAAAGTACCCCCCCATTTGGATTCAATAAAAATATCTAAAAAATCAAAATCTAAATAGATAAGAAAGTAGATTTTTGGTTTTAGAACATATTCCAGATTTGACAATTTTAGCACTTCCAAAATACATACTTTTCATTTCTTAAAAAATTCATTAAAAATCATTTTAACACTAATGAATATTAGCTATGAAAATATCGCGAATTAGTTTTCCAAAAAGAAAATATTTTCTTGTATGTTCTCTTATAGCGCGCTAATATTCTAGACTTAGAGAAATAAGATTACTTGGTTTATTTTGATTCACAAAATACTGTAATACTTAAGACATATAAAAAATCTATTAAGGGTTTTAAATATACCAAAAATAGTTTTATTAAAATTATATTTTGTTAATCATCAAAACACATAATAGGTTGATTGGAACAATTTAGCTCAACATCCTCAACTCCCTCACTTTTCTTCAGCTTGTGTTTTCTCTGGCTATATCTCTTATCTTCTAGCATTTCCTATGTCTTTTCCAGTTGAGTTATGTAGGCTCCTTAGATTAGACAGGTCACTGATGTGCCAGAGTCAATGATCACTTCGTTGTTTGAGGGGATCAAAGATGGAACCAATTTAGGGGTAACATTTTTTTGTAGGAGACAAATGATACTAAAGTGAGATGAGACACAAATAGAGAAAGTGAGAATTGAGAAAATATCGAAGAGAGAAATGGAGCTAAAGAAATGCTAGAGAAAGAGAGAGGGGGGGAGAAGTTGAGGAAACGTTAGAAAATTGTTACGTTAACGGACGTGTGTATATTTTATTGATTAGATGTTTAAATAAGTGATTTTGTATAGATCATAAGTATATTTAAAATCTCAAATTTAGAGTTTTATAAAAAAAAATACAAAAATTTATAGGCATATATGGAATCACGCAAAATTTAATGTTTCACAAAAAAAAAAAAACACACACACACACAAAAGTTTAGGAATGCTTTTCGCCAAAGGTAGCTGAATGACTTTGAGAGGGAGAGAAAGGGAAAAGATAGAAGGGAATTAAAAAATTCTATTTACAGTTAGTTTTTTTTCTCTTCATAATCATCTTTTAATATATCTAAAATATTTTTGTTTAAAAATTTATTTTTACCCTCTTCATTGCACTTACTTTTTCCCTCACTAAATGCAAGCCGCCACACGTGGTCGCCTATTCATATTAGAGACAATGTGGTTAAGAACACCAGATAATAAGTACATATTTTTCAAAATAAAATATATTTATTTATATTTTAATATTTAAATAATTATATTATATGCATTTTATATAATTATTTAAAAAATAATATTAAAAGTTATAACTATCGCATCTTCATTTGAGGAGGTAATAAAGAGAAAAGACAATAACACATTATTTCCTTAACTTTCTCTAATAAGGTAGGGTTTGTTAAAATTAGTAGAATAAGAGAGTATCAAAATAAGTTCATAATGGTTTTCGGACCAAGATATAGAATGGTCAAAATAAAGTTGGGAAGCATTCCAAGATTTTTATCAAACTGTTTATTAAATTCTTTAGAATGTATTAAAGGACACAAGCGTATTTTTTTCTTATTTGTATGGATCAAAATATACTTATCTTAAGAGGTTGAAAGATATGTATATCTTGAAAAATTAAGATAAGAGGTCACAATATGGTTTTTTCAATAATGGTCAGGTAAGTTTAACAAACATGTTGAAAATGATAGAAGTTTGGGATGCATCCTATATCTTGATTTTTCTATCTTATATCTTGATTAACAAACGTTCTTAAAGAAGAGTCACATGACTCCTAATATTATTCTTATTTAAATATTAAAAATAAAATATAATAAATATATTTTATATAAAAATAAAGTACATTCATTACAATATTGCATTTCCTTTTCCAAAAATTGTTTAAAGGCCATGAAATTGAATTTAAACTCCGGTCAGGAAAATCGGTTCTAATTCGAACCGGATGAACCGTCTTGTTCACTGGAGTCGGTCGACCGGTTCATCGTCTCAATAAATTGGGCCTGAACCCTGAAATGTGCCCTAGAATCTACAGAATCGAGATCTTTCGAGCTTTCCTCTCTTCGTTCTTCTGTGTCATCTCGCTCGATCTCTTGCTACAAAAGAGGACAGAAGGGAGGACGGAGAATCTGGCCGGCCAAGCGCCATTTCCGGCGAGCTTTAAGGTATTGCGCCGTTCTTCTCCTGCTTCTCGTCCACCTTCTCACGGACGGCCCTGCCTTTTTGTTTATTGGTTTTAATTTGTTTCGTTGCTTTGCGATTGTTGTTGTGCGAGAAGGATCATCCTTCCCACTTGTTTATAACCTGCATGTTCCTTCAGTGACATGTCCTCTTTGCCTTTTACCTGTGAACTGACCTAACTCATACTTGTTCTGTGGCTTTATTTTCCTTTTAGGAAGCATGACTCGAAACCATAGCTGCAATAGTGTTAACAACTCATGCTCAACTTGTATACAATTTCGTCCAAATTCTGACATTTTCATATGTTCTGACGTTCTCAACTCTGGCTTTGTCAAAAGAGGCAAGGCCGAGAGGACAAAGAAAGTAGACTTTTCAGGGGTTTATTTAATTTTTTTGTTTTCAAATTGGAATAAGTTTATGAGCTACTCTGTTTTTATTGTCAAATACAGATGAATTGCTGAAATTGGAGTTCACTATCATTTATAAACATGGCATGTTACCCAATCCAGTGATTCATTGTTAATTTTGGTTTCATGACGATTTTATTTTACATGGCCAATAAGAACGTGAGGGCAGTCCCAGTGAAAGGGAATCAAAATTTACCGTTAGAAAATATTGCCAATTTTCTTTTTCATTTCCTTTACTTTTTCCAGTCTGGTGAATGGGAATTAGGGGCTGTTTAGTTGTAGAGAACATTTTCCATCTCCAATTTTCTTGTATCTCTAATTTTCCTTTTCCACAAAAAAATTTATAAAACGTGTTCAAATGCGAAAGCAATTTTTTTTTCTACTTTTGAAAATTAGAAAACACGTTCAAAATAGTTATTTTAGATTTACAACAAGAATGATTGCAGCAATCCTGCAACAACAAAACCCGTTTTAGATTTACTGGTTTTAGCAACATACGGATGATGGATCTTGTTTAAGATTAATTGCAAACAATAAATCAAAAAACATCACCGTGAAATTGTTAATAGCAGAGAGAGGGAGTAGGGGACCGGGGGGGGGGGGGAGGACTTGGTTCAACAATAGAGGTTGTGAAGTAAATTTTGGTTGAGAGGAAGAGGGAAGGGCAATGAAGTAGAGGGCTCTCTGAGTGTGAGGAAGGAGAAGACAGGTTGAGCAAACTGCATTTTCAAATGGAAGGTGTGGTCTAATTTTGTGAAGGAAATTTTGGAAAACAACTTTTTCCAGTTTTCCATTTGATAATGTAAAGCTGGAAATCTATAAAATTGAAATCTGTTTTCTAATTGAAAAATTTTGTCATTTGAATGTGCTCTGCAATTTTCTATTTTCTATGGAAAATCCAGGAAACAAGGGTTGTTTTCCACTAGTGAACAACCCCTTGGTACTCCTTTCAAACTAATCCTATGTAGTATACAAATCTCTAATCACAATTTTGTCATAAAATCTGTTAAAATCTTAACATACACAAAGTAGTTCAAGATAGGCTAAAGCAAATATTATTCAGATAAAGCTAGTAATTATCCTGAAAAAAGTGCATCCTCAGTGCATGAGATTCCCCACTTTGCAAGTGTTGGTGGGGATCGTTTTTGTATACATCCTTACCCTTGCTTTACAAAGAGTTGTTTCCATAACTCAGATCCCTGACCTTTCTGTCACAAAAGAGCAACCTTATCGTTATTATCAAGAACCATCCTCAAAACTAAGTAATTATCTTAACCAAAAAAATTAAGGAATCCTAGTATCAATGATTTTGGTGTGTTCTTCATTGTATCAAGAAGTCAGTCTATTCTATGGATTGTGGAACATCATCCTTAAAATTTTACTCAAAAGTACTTTTTTTTTTGAAATAGTTAGGACTATTAAAGCATGGATGTATATTCATGCATTTTATTTTTATAATAATTTCAATCTATTTGCTATTGTAGAAGTTTAAAATGGTCTCATCTGTCCAGAATTCAAAATCACATCCCACTACCCCATTCAATGAGGGGGAAATTGATTGTTCTACTTTATATGTGGTAAAATGAACTGATTAAAAAAACTAAACACAACAAAATTTAGTATATGTATTGCCCTTCATTTGACAATCACTGAATTGCAGTATATGCATTTCATTGTGCCTTTGGGGATGAAGCAAGAGCTCAATGTCATTAGGCTAGAGGGGTTAACAACTTGAAATGATACTGAAACTCAGTGAGAGACAAAATATGTTAGGTAGGTTTGTTGAGTTTGTGTGTTATGTGAAAGTGACAGAGAGAGCTGTGTTACCAGACATCACTAGTATCCAAAATGTTCCACCATTTTGAACTGATGTTTTGGAAGGGATACCAACTCAACAAACTCAACAAGCCTACTTAATATAAACAGAGCTCTTGTCAAGTGAAGCTCTGTAGATCATGTTATGTTACTATAAACTATTGTACTTCATAAAAATGGTGAAGGTACGCACAACATCACAAATTTGTACTCAACAGTGACTGAAGGCCCATGCAAAATTACAAATGGTATCTCTTTTCAATTGATAAAACCAGCCGAGCTCTTCCCTTGTCCTAGCTCTGCCTGTCTTAGCTATAAGTTGCCTCTTGGTGTTAGAAAAAATCTGTCATTTGAGCACTCTTAAAGTGCCAAGGTTTCATAATGGTCAAAACAACCTTACACTATGAAATGCCTCATCTATCTTTAGGGAGATGAACTTTAAGCCGTCCACTATGTTTAGATTGTTGTTTTAATTTAGAAAATAACTTTTCAAACATAAGGTTCACCTCACACCTCCATGTTTGGTGAAATGCACTTGTTAGTGCTTTGCAATAGGCCTCTCTCTGCTGAATTTGTTTAGTTTGACATATTGTATTCAAGCATGCTTTATGATATAACATGACAGTGTTGCTTTTGTTGATGTTTGCCTTGTGTGTCAGTTTCATTGATTGTCACAAGAACAAGTAATTATAAACAAGTTCCTTTGATGGTTTTCTTCCATAGAGAACTCTCTATAATGATCTAGATTCGTGTACCTGTCTCTATTTATTTATTTTTCACTTGTTACTTAAACTGCCAGTAGTCTTCAATAATGCAGATAATTTATTTTGGTGTAGTGAGCATCTTTTATCTTGCTTGTTTCTTAACAAAGTTTTCATGAGATGGAGCCATCCATATTCAGGTGCGATGAATAATAATTATGGTGAAGGAGCACAGGATAATATTAGACCTTTTATGCTGCTACTACTTGCACACATAACCCAGTTAAAATTTTGGATGAAATAGTACAAGGACCTTGACTGATTTCAAGAGAACCTACAGTTGCATGTTAGTGTATCATCACCACAATTGTTCATCCTATATTCGGCTTTCTTGAGTTCCATTTTTTTCTTGGTATATGGTGGAAACAGATAATTCTATGAAGGTGACTTATCATATTGGACATCCTGTGCGAGACATTGACTCTTGCTGTACGCCTCCAAGGGTTGGACACTTCAAAGTGGATATTATATCCAAAAATTGCTTGTTATTTGAAATTTTTTAGTTACCTCGTATTAACATATGTGAATTATTTTCCTTGTAGGCTTGTACATATATGTGATGTCTCCATGTATTGTTGTGTCTGAGTTTCTCCATATCCAAAATTACCTTGTTGGTGAGTCTGTATCATCATGCGTGCATTCGTTGTCTTTATGTGTCCTCATTATATACTTTTGCAGTAACTTGGTAATCCATATTCTGATGGTCAATATTAGAATTCTTGATTTCCACTCTTTTAGATGCCTGAATTTTAGTTACATTATAAGCAGGAGATGTCCAGTATGGTCTGTGATTTTGTTTTATCTTCAGAAATATTTTAGCTAGTTACTGACCTACTTGCTTGATGTGATGGACTAACTTGAGCTGTTATTTCTGGAACGTAGTTGATTGAAATTATTTCCTCTTCCTCATCTCAAGCAAGAAGGCAAGATGCAAATGTTACCGAGAGAGGGTGAAAATGCTTTGTCTGTGGTTGGGCCACGGCCTATGGAATGGTCTGCAGTTCCTTATGGAGGTCCTCAAGCGCCTGGGCCTAATGGAAAGCAACGGACATCAAGTTTGGAATCACCTATCATGTTATTAACAGGTCATCAGAGTGCTATATACACAATGAAGTTCAATCCGGCTGGAACAGTTATTGCATCCGGGTCACATGACAAGGAAATATTTCTTTGGCATGTGCATGGGGAATGCAAGAACTTCATGGTTCTGAAAGGGCATAAGAATGCGGTATTGGATCTTCAGTGGACTACTGATGGATCACAGATAATATCTGCTAGTCCTGACAAGACCCTCAGGGCTTGGGACGTGGAAACAGGGAAACAGATAAAAAAGATGGCAGAACACTCCTCTTTTGTGAATTCATGCTGTCCTGCTCGCCGAGGCCCTCCTCTTGTTGTCAGTGGATCTGATGATGGGACTGCAAAGCTTTGGGATATGCGCCAAAGGGGTGCCATTCAGACATTTCCAGACAAGTATCAAATCACTGCTGTCAGTTTCTCTGACGCATCAGATAAAATTTACACTGGCGGGATAGATAATGACGTTAAGGTATGGGATCTGCGGAGAAATGAGGTTACAATGACTCTTCAAGGACATCACGATATGATAACTGGCATGCAGTTGAGTCCGGACGGCTCCTATCTTCTTACTAATGGCATGGACTGCAAGCTCTCTATATGGGACATGCGGCCTTATGCCCCACAAAATCGATGTGTGAAGATATTAGAAGGTCATCAGCACAACTTTGAAAAGAACTTGTTGAAATGTAGCTGGTCACCTGATGGAAGCAAGGTTACAGCGGGTAGTTCGGATCGGATGGTGTATATTTGGGATACCACTTCTAGACGCATCTTGTACAAGCTCCCTGGTCATACAGGATCTGTAAACGAATGTGTCTTCCACCCAAGTGAACCGATTGTTGGATCTTGCAGTAGCGATAAACAGATATATCTTGGGGAGATCTGAACGGGCTAGATTGTCATGATCCGACCTTCAAGGGCATTACAGCAACAGCAGCATTCATTTATCTGGAGGGCGTGCTCAGAGGAGCTTGCTAAAAGCATCACGGATAGTTTCTCTGTATCCTTAACCTGAATTTTGTCAGAAAGGTCTTGTAGCTGTTGATACACATTTAGCTCCAGTACTGTTGCTACCTGCTTCGCTGAAAGTAAACCTCTTTTGAGTAGGCTGCTGCCATCTTTGTATTGTTCCTGGGTCAGTCCTTTATTTGCTATCCTGGATTCCTCCTGACCATCAGCCGTTGGCCCTGTCTGGTACCTCATTATAATATCCTATTCCTTGTGCTCTTTGATTTGTGAACAAAGCGTCCTACCTTTCATTTGGAATATTATGGAGTTTGTGGTCACGGTATCCATCCCTAGCGTTACTACTTTCTCTTTTCTTGTTTTTAATTGTAAATATTTTTATTGGTTATGAAAAAGTTTGGGCCCAAACTCACCGCAATGAACCAAGGCCAGCCTAGGTTCATCATCTCTCACCTCTGCGATGAATCTAGATTCATTACAGAGAAACCTAGTCTAGGTTTATTCTCTCTCTCTCTCTTTTATCACTTTCTTTTTTCTTTTGCGATAAATTTAGATATTATGGGCTTATCATCATTTTTCTCTCTCTCTCTCATGTGTGACAACCATGGGTTCGTCACAATTCAACAGACCATTTATCCAGATTTAGTTTAGATTTATTGCGATTAACCCGTCCCAATTTGGGTTTATCCTTTAACTCTCTTTTTATTGCTTTATACAAATAACCTAGTGGTCGTAAATAGTCGTCGGCCAACAATCACTAGGTGTTTGTTTTTATTTTTATCTTTTTTAAGATTATTTCTCGTGCGTGGTCTTTCATTGTTTGTGTTCTTGATTTCGATAAATAAAATAAATTATAAGAAATATGAGTGAAAAAAAGAAAAAAGAAGAGAGAAATGAATGATTAAATGGTCTAGTCATTTTGTTTGACAATCATACTAGTTATTCTTCAATGTTAAGGGTAATTTTTGTATTTTGTTAGATTTTATAGGTATTCTTTGTAATTTATCCTTAAAACAATTTACAAAGTTTAGGGTCAAATTATCATTTGGGCAAAAAAGTTTGGATGTAACGAAAAGTAAATATTACGTTGTTTTTCCTAAATTTTATATTTTTTAACAAATTAGTTATTAGTAAATTTTGATTTTTATTAAAATTTAATTATTTTTTATTTTTTTAAATAAAAATTAACATGATACCCAATTAATATAAATTTTATAATTATGTAATACTAAAATAAATTTTAATATTATATTGAAGTTAACAAAAATTAAAGTATACTAGTTATATAATAAAAATTAAAACATAATAAATAATATATTATAAAAAACAAAATTATAATATAATATAATGTACTTGTAATAAAGGAGAAAGGGAAAGGATACATAAATATATTAATAATATTATATTAATCAACTAATAAAAAGACAAAAAGTATTTATGAGATAAATTTATTATTATTTTTTGGCCCAGTGTTGTTATGTTACGGGGATCCCTATACTTTTATATCAGATAAATCAGATGACGTGGCTTCACCAACTCCGCACACTTGGCTAAATTAGGAGGTGGAGAGCGACAGAAACGAAGATTTATAATAATAGTGACATCTGCATTTATTATCTTTTATAAATTCACTTTACACTGTTTTGTATTTTTGAGTATTTTGGTTGGATTTTTATTTTATATTATTAATTCTTTAATTTAGTTTTAATTTTTTTAAAAGTGATTTTTTATTATTAATTAAATTAATCATACATTTTTAATATGTAGGTTGTTGGTTTAGAGTTCAGACATCTTCTTTATTTTATTTAGCGTCAAATTACTCGTATACATTTCTAAATTTAGCTAAATAATTTTTATTTTATTTGTAAATAATAAATTACTAGACTTTTATCATTAAAAGCCATTCCTTCAATTTTGACCCTTGAAAGAATGTCGTGATACAGGGAGGGAATGTCTTAGAGAAAAGATTAGGGATGGCAATTGTAATCGAAATCGTGGATAATTGAATTAAAATTGAATCGGTTAATATGATTAAAAATTATTTGATTGAGTATAGTTTGGTTATAGTTTTCATTAAATGTAAATCAAAATCCGAATCGAAATTGAATCGAATATGTGGGTAATCGAACCAAATCGAACTGAATATATATATAATAGATATTTATTTATTTAATATATTATATATACACATAATATATATATTGACTAATATATTTTTTTACAAGTATTTTAACTAATGCATTACAAATATATAAAATATTTAACATTTATAAAGTAATTAATAAATAAAAATAAAACCTAATCTTAAATTATTTTATTTTTATCAACCAAATAATTATATCTAAAAAGTTTGAAGTTAATTTGTGACTTTATACAAGAAAAATGTAAGTTTATTATAGCAACTCCAACGTTGGACACCAAATCCAGCCCTAATTTAGTGTCCAACGGTATTTTAAAATCGAATGATTTGATTATGGTTTTTAATTTTTAAAACCAATGAATAACGATTTGGTTTTGGTTTTAGTAGTTTAAGTTTGGTTTACTTATGGTTTTGGCAAAAATCGAAACTAAACCAAGCTATTACCAACCATAGAAAAGACCAACATTAAAAAAGTGTACAATTAATTTACTTTTTAAATATAGATAGCCAAATTCATATTTTTCTCTTTAAATTTTGTATGAAAACCCTATCACCCTCTTAAACTTCAAATATGATATATTAAATATTTAATTTGTATAATTTACACATGTTGACTACTTAATTTGATTTAAAATAATGTGTAGGAAAATTAGAAAGAAGAAAAACAAAAAAAAAGAAGAACAAAAGAAGAACTGACTGAATTGATCTTTCCTTTCACTTTTGATCGTCATTTTTGCTCTCATCTCCCATCGACCCAAACGAAAGAATTGAGTCTCCCATTGGTTATTGTTGCCTTGACTTATTTTGACCATTCCTCTTTGCTCTGACTGATGACCTCTGATTGACCAACCCTTCCTTTTTCTCTTTGTTTCGACTTGTGACTCGCAATCAACCCACCCTTGCCTATTCTTTTTATTTTAACCGGCAGCCCATGAGTCATAATCGATCTATCCTTCCTCTTTGCTCAAACAGGCGACCTGCGACTAACCCACTCTTCCCTGTCCTCTTTGCTCCAATTGGTGACTCACAATCTATCTATTAGTGAGTTTGTAATTCGACTACTGCTAGGCGTAGTGTTTTGCTGCTTTATTTTCACATACTTAATGACACATCTATTATACGTTTAATACTGACTAAATAATTAGGTAGTCAATATGTGTAAATTATAAAATATTAGAGGTATCAACGGTTCGAATTGATTCGGTTCTATAAGAATTCAGTTACTGAACCATTTTTAATAGTTTCGAAAAAATAAGAACAGCAACCGAACCATTACATATATAAAACCAAACCATGACTAATCCGTCACACCAGACAGATTTCGGTTTTATCCAATTAACATTTAACTTCTAAACATTTTCGTAAAATATGAAATTACAAATAAATTTGTTAATTAAAATAAACCCATAACTTCATTAATGGTTCAAGTCTTGAAATAAAAGTAGAACAAAATAATTCATAGACTATCTCATCAAATGAGATTATATCAATCGACAATTTAGTATAGCAATAGCACATAAAAGTCTAGAAATAAAAGAGTTCATAAATCTCGCTAATTTTCTAGGAAGTGATACTATTTATGCCTATGTGTATATATATATATATCTAAAAAATTATAATATATATAAGTATAATACCGGTTCTGTTTCGGTTCGAACCACGGCTTGAAAAAAAAAATTGTAATCAAACCAAATATATCAGTTCTTAATTTTTTAAAACCAGAACCTAACCATTGAACCATAAAACCAATTCAAAAGGCATGGTTCAGTCCGGTTTACCGATTTTTGGATATTTTTTATCATCTCTATAAAATATTAAGTATTCAATATGTCATATTTAAAGTTTAAGGGTGATCGATTTTTCATATAAAATTCAGGAAAAAAAATATGAGTTTGGCCAATATAGATATGCAGTTTCACTTGTCCATGGAATATACGTATGTATTTATTCAAGTGAAAAAATCTCACAAGTAAAGGGATCAAATATGTCATCCATGCTACCTACGTTTTATTTGAAGTCACTAACTAACTTGAGGTTAAACCCTCACTCCCAAAAGTAAAGGGATCAAATACGTCTTCCACACTACTTACTTTTTATTTGGAGTCACTAACTAACTTGAGGTTAGACCCTCCCCCAAAGTAAAGGGATCAAATACGTCTCACGCTACCTACTTTTTATTTAAAGTCACTAACTAACTTGAGATTAAACCCTCCTCCCTCCCCCTAGGTTAAACACTCCCCCCAAAGTAAAAGGATCAAATATGTCTTTAGCACTAACTAACTTGAGGTTAAACAACCCCCCCCCCCCTCTTCCCCTCCAAAGAGATCAAATACATCTTCCTTGCTATCTATTTTTATTTGAAGTCCCTAATTGACTTGAGGTTAAATCGAGAGAGTCAACCTTGGCTCTTCTTGCATATGCTCGTATTAAGGTAAATCTTAGTGATCTGTCTCAAGCATCATCAACCAATTATTTAAAAAATATTTATAATTTTATAAATATCAAAACACAATATACAAATAGCATTATCGTTTAATTTTAATAAAAAAAAAAGGTAGATCTAACCTTAACCAAAAATTTAATATAAAAACTTAAAAGGAACAAATAAAAGGTAGGTAGGTAGGTAGGTTTGGCCAAGATTCTTTAATGCATTTGGTTATATACCAATGTTGTTTGGAAAGCATGACCTTTTAAGAAAGTAAATATATAAATGAATAATGTATTGATAGCAGCCAAAGTAGAGGCTTAGTGGTGGGATGCTTGGGAGATATATTGTTGCAAAGGTGACTTCCCTCACCCCGGGGGCCCCCCACGAACTGCCCCACGCCACGTGAGGGGGGTAAATCAGGAACCCAGCTGGCAGGTGACGGGGAGGAACAGTGCGAGCCGCCCACAAGGACCCCTGAGGAGCAGGAAATCCCACACTGCGGCTTGCCCGACTCGATCCTTGCTCCTTGTTGCAAATCTGCCCGCTCCTTACCAACTGAGCTATGCCCTGGGGGCGCTTGGGAGATATATTAGTTATGAGTTGGAGATTATGGGTTTAATGTCCAAATTGATTTTAAAATATAAATTAATTTAAAAATATAAATAAAAGGGTATAATTAAAATAATAAAAAATCAAAATATATGAATTAAATTGAATTAAAAATATAGGTTTAGATGTGTAATTAGAACAATGAAAGTTTAAGTGATTATATAAAAATATGTGAAAGTATAAAAATAAAATATAGATTTGATATTTTTAATTTTATTATTATTTAAATGGTCTTGAAATTTTAAAATTTAAAATTGAAAAATTAATGATATTATTAATTACCAAATTTGAACAGAACATAGGACTGACCAGTAAGAGAGGGTCTCAAAAAGTCTAGGACGGATGGTTAGGAAGGAACGTAGGACACCCAAAAAGCTGTGGGACACTTCCCAGTTCAGAGCGCCCTTAGGTTCATAGTCACACCCCCACTAATATTATTACCTTCACTTAGTGCTTTTAATAATGTCCACATGTGAGTATCCTTAACAATGTAACGTGACCCAAAGTTGTAGTGTTGGTTAATTAAAATATAAATTAAAAAAATAAAATACGAAAAGTATTTTAAATAAAAGTATTTTTTATTATATTTATTAAATTTATTTAACGATAGTTAAAAATGAAGTCACGTCTCTCCTTTCTAGATAAATTTATCTTATATCTCATAGATAAGAAAAAATAGCGTATATATATATATCCTTTAGTACATTTTAAAAAATTTAACAAATAATTTGATAAAAATCTTAGAATGCTTCATACCCTTATCTTGATCATTTAATATCTTGATTTGAAAAGTATTTCAATATTATATTAATACAATCTTATCTCATTTATTTTAACAAACGTTATCTCAAAGAATATGTACATGAAGAGATTGGTAGTTTGATTTTTGTTCTATGATCAGAATAAATTTGTAAATTATTTTTTGTACCCAATATATTTGTCATTTGGTATGTCCCTTCTAGCATTCGGTCGATTTGGTATTATTCAAATCTAATAAATCGAATTTAAAGGAAAAAAACTAAATTGATTTGACCTTAAGATTTTTGAAGCCAATCTCTAAGATTTTTTTAAAATCTAAATTTTTTTGTAGATTTGAATTCTTACACCTTATTGGACACGAGAAAACGAATCTTATTAGACATGAGAAAATGAAAATTTTATTTATATACTATTTGAGATATTTATGTTTTAATGTGTGAATAATTTATATCATATTAATACAAATATACAATACATCAATACATGATTATCATTAAAGATGTCGCAAGACGGGTCTTATTGGGCATGAGGGGAGATAAGTTTAGTGAGGTGAGAATGAGATGAGTTTGACTCTAAAAAAAATATTTGGCAAATTTAGCATGTCGACTTGAGCTTTAAAAGTTAGTATTTAGTAAATATTGAATTAAAGTGAGTAAAAATAGCGAAATGATTAAAAAGGGCATAAAATTAATTATAAATATTATATATATAATAAAATAAAATTGGACTTTGAATAATTTTTGACTTTGCATTTTACAACCTTAAATTCAATTATAGAAATATGACGAGATATATTGAGTTTAAACTAATATGACTCACCTAAATCAACCTATCTCGACTAATTTTTAATTTATCGAATATTTAAATATCAAATTAATTGAATTTATGTGAGAATAACTCAGAGGCAATCACCCCTTAAGTGTTTAAATAGTATTTTCGACTAAAAGGTTGATTTGAAGGGTGTGAGCCCCATGTTTTTTTATGTATTCTAATTAGAAAAGAAAAAGAAAAAAAAAAGAAAAAAGCAAGATTGAGGTCCCCTACCTTATCAACTAACAAGCTTTCTAAGCATGATAATTCCACTAGGTTGTGGACTCCAAGCATGCAAAGCATAAACAGTGCTTATTCTATGCCATCACAAATACCTAGATATACATATACATATATGTATATAATATTGTTTAAGAAACATGTGACCTAAATCAAACAAAAGAACAACAAATATAAAATCAAAAAGCCTAGTGGTTAAGACGATCATAGAAAAAGGTTTTTTACCCTTATATTTGTGGTGTGCCAGTGTTCGAATCTTGATTACTGAGATTTTTTAATTTACATCCTCTATTGGAATTGTGGAGTCAAACAGCGAGCGCATCCATAATGAAGTGTCCTGTAAAAAAAAAAGTTAATTAGTATTTAGCCTTACTTGATACTATTGTGCCTAAAAAAGTGGGTCCAACCCAAAAGAAAATGACGTAAAAGTCTATCAAAAGAATAAATTCATAGAAATAAGTCACATGTACAAAAAGTTATCGGATGATCGAGAGGCTCAAGAAATATTGGTCGAGTGATCAAAATCGAATTATTAAGATCAAGAGACAATTAAGTGACCTTACTCAAAAGCCTCTCTTAGGCCTTCAAGAGACCCACTTAGGACCTCACCCAAGAGCCTCTCTCTTGAGACGTTCTTGTAAATTTATGCATCACTCGATCATTATTATTTGCAAGACTTTCGCAGGCCTCCAATATCCTTACTTACAAATTCGAAAGAGAATCCAAAATACTCGTTGAGAATTATGGTTCACCCTCCACCTGTTAGTCTCATTCCTCCTATAAATAAGAAACTCCATTTTTATTAAAGATAAGCTCATAATTCTGTTCAAACTATAACCCTACTTATTTTTTGCATTCTACACACTTATTCACAGAGTGACTTAAGTATTGAAGAGTCTACGTGAGAGGTCACCCATGCCCTTAACCAATTTTTTCCTCGTAAGTCACCTATTCTTTGTTGGTCACTCACTCCTCACAAGTCATTCGCAAATCTTGATCGAGACACTCTCCTGCACAAAAAAAAAAAAATTATTATATTTAGGTGACAACAAATACAATTTCTATGTACTTAAAAAATTAATACACATTTTTTGTTATTTAGAATGAAGTGTAAAATAAATACCTTTTAATTTGTCGATATATAACAAATCGAGGGAGGAGAGGATGATGATATCGTCAGCATCCCAAGTCTTAAATCCCTTTTAAGTAGGTCATCTTGATTTAGTGTAAATATGAAAAATCACAAAAATATAAAAAAAATATTTTTAAAATAAGAAAAGTTATTTGTCAAATTAATTCAAGGGATCTTATTTAAATGGCATATTTAAATAAAAGATAATTATCATGAAATATCAAACGTAATTCTTGAAAACAAATGAGAAAATTATGGTTTAACTAAGTAATTAATTCACTAAGAACTAATTAAACATGAACAATTAAGATATATAGAAACTTTAACACTAGTATAAGCCTCTACAAATAGATACTTTGTCACTAATAATTAGCATTTACTAGCATTTTCCATGTAAATGTCACTAAAATAATACATCTTAATTTTGTGAAACTTTTAGTGACACATTAAAGGAAACCATGATAGGGGATGATATGTGTGTAGACCCTAAGATTACTATTCGAACAAAATTCAAAATACCTTCATTTTTTAAAATGAAAAAAAAAAGGTGACAATTACATTGAACAAATATTCAACAATGATTTGGTGTAAATAAACTATTAGTATCACGATTAATGTTGACTAGTGTTGCACGGTACACGTTTAAAAAAGTGTTAGTATAATTAAATGATTGTTGTGGCATTTATGAGTGCATGTGAAATGACATGAATAGTTGGTGGAATAAGTAGTTTTTTAAGATAATGCGACTTAGTTTGGAGGGATACTTAAAAACTCATTTTTGTCCAATTGGTTATTTATAAAGTATCCTTGCCAACTTTATAAAGTGTCTTGCCAAATGCCACTAAATGGTTATTTGAGGAGAACTTTTGGTCACCTATATAAGAACATTTTGTTATACAACCAACAAACAATACCATCTATTATACTCAACTTTTAGCTTCAATCTCTCAAGGGCAATTCTAAGGTATTTGGAGGCATCGCCACTTCTTAATTGTAAGGTAT
Source organism: Diospyros kaki (assembly GCA_036245055.1). NCBI lineage: Eukaryota > Viridiplantae > Streptophyta > Magnoliopsida > Ericales > Ebenaceae > Diospyros > Diospyros kaki. Next base: position 43,768,594 of record BSEG01000016.1, read on the forward strand.
TTGGAGGCATCAAGACCCTCATTCTTCTTAATTCTAAGGTATTTGGAGGTATCATCACCCTCACTTTTTTTAATTGCACCACACCCCCTTTTGAATTAACATATCTCTTACTCTTACATGTTAATCTATTTTGTTTTTACACTATACTCTCGTCTTATGTTTTACACCTTACTACCACTTAAGTACGTTATACTTAATTTTGTACGTTGCATCCTTGTTTTTACACCATACCCTAAGTAATTGTACCAAAAAATATTGTAGCAATGTCCATCTCTTAAAGTTATGATTTTATATCTTAGCCTTTCAAATGAGTACTCTATACTAGCTAGTTAATTAAAAGAAAGAATAAGAATTGAAACCCGAATGTTTGTGTCACTAACAAAATCTCTCATGCAATGTCACTACATGCTTAAATTTGGATTTGTGTTAGATTTATAAGCTTCTATGAAAACCATCATCTAAGTTTTATTCACAAACCTCAAGGGGATCCTATATGTTCTCTTGGATTTTGATCGATTTGTAGCAAATATACATAAGATTGAAATACAAGAGAAGCAATATGAAAAAGATGTAAGCATACATCTTATTGGTTTTTGTGTGTAAACCCTATCCTTAAAGAACAACATAGGTCAAACCAACGGCACAAAACTTAATTAGTCGAATAGGTTTGTAATGATCTATTCTCTAAGATGCATCAACCGGGTAAGTTCAAACGTGGATACACAATACAAAAGTTTAATTAATTAGATGTCTAGAATATATTGTATTGTAAGACTTGAAATTAAATAGGAGATTAATACGTACGCACACAAAATAAATAAAAATCATTGAAAGGGATTACAAAATTAATTAAAGTTAACAATTCTAAGATCTGCAAAAATGAATTTACAAACTAGGTTTAATTATTATCACATGGCAAATGGATCTTCAACAAAAACGAAACCCACATCATCAAGCACATGCTGAACAATTAAATTCAAATTAAAATGTGAAACTGATTAATAGAATTAAAGATTGCAATGACTGGCCATAAATATTTGAAAAATATTGTTTTTGCAAATATGAACAAGGCTTTAATTCAAAAGCATCCCTGTTCAAACTCGTAATTAATTAATTTGATTTTGAATTTGGAAACAATATAAAATGATCTTGGTTTTAGCCAAAAACCCAGCACCAGCATCTTTAGATCTACACTCACAGAGTGATTCAAATTCATTTGTTAATTAATGGCCATGAGGCTGAGATGCAACTGCAACAAATTATATTAATTAGCATGCAAGTGCAATTGTTTTTTAGTGGCGACTGGTCTTGGTGCAGCCCATGAGGCCTTACAATATAATATGCAATCCTCTTTATATATTGTTTTTTAGTGGCGATTGGCCGGCCTTTGTTTCTTTCTATATATATGTTGGGCTATCATCCTCTTTTCCCTCAACCTCTTCCTTCTTGGAATGGCATCAAAGGAATCACTCTCCTCTCCCTCTTCTCCTCCCCTCTCTTCCAGCAGGTAAATCCCTAAATTTGTCCAGCAAAATATCTCTTTCGGCTCATTTTCCCGAACCAAGTACAAGTAGTTGAAAAACAAAAGGGCATGTTCGGTATACGAAACTTCTCATCATGCAAGTGTCGGGATCTTGGTCTTGTATAGAAAATATTATTTTGACGACCTAAACTTGACCTTTTCTTTAAGAAAGATGCAAGGAAAATGTTATTAGTACACCTTTGTGTACACCATGCACTACATAAAGGTGTACCAATGACTAAAAAGCTCTCATGAGGCGCATAGAGGCGCGTGAGGCTCATGTGAGGTGCAGAGTATTTTAGTCATAATATACTTTTGTGTAGCCTAAGATGTACAAAATGGGTGTACATCTAGCAAGATGCAATGACCTCTAAAACCCAATGCCCCTTCTCAAAATGTAGCGATGAAGTGAAGTTTATGCTTCAAGCAGCCATTTGCTCAGTTGTGTAGTTACATTTTCAATCTCTCTCTCTCTCTCTATATATATATATATATATGTATATAAGTGCATATGTCACGTAGGGGGGTATGCAGGTGGTGGTCGGAGGAGACGGTGGCGGTGGTGACGGGAGCAAACAAAGGGATAGGGTTTGCCATTGTTAAGCGGTTGGCAGAGGCGGGGCTGACTGTAATCCTAACAGCCAGAGACGGCGGAAGGGGGCGGAAAGCGGGGGAATTGCTCAAGGCTCTGGGACTCAACAATGTCCACTTCTTTGTCCTTGACGTCTCCAATCCCCACTCCATCACAGCCTTCGTTTCATGGTTCAAACCCAGATTTCATGCCTTGGACATCCTCGTAAGCAGTCGTCTATTAAACCAACCAATATTATTTTGTTCCTCTGCAAATGCAAACTCCAATGCTTCTCATAACTCAAACTCGTGATTTTCTGATCGCGAAATTTTTTGAACTTTTCGGTTGAATCATGTAAATTTTTGTATTTTATGTGTTCTTATTGTTTGTTGCCTTTTCATGACGTCAAGTATATAAACATGGCTTCCTCTTCTTTCCTATTCTTACTGTGTATGTATAGGTGAACAATGCTGCAGTATCCTTCAATGGCATCCATGAGAACTCGGTTGAGCATGCAGAGACAGTGATCAGTACAAATTTCTACGGACCAAAGCTGCTCATTGAAGCCCTCTTGCCCTTGTTTCGCCTCTCCACCTCTCAAGCCCGGATCCTGAATATCAGCTCAAGGCTCGGCCTGCTAAACGTAATCAAAATACATAACTCAGTAACTACAAACTATTTTGGGTCGTATTTTCAATTCTATCAAGAGGGCGAGTCTTGGTAGTAACAGTAAGCCGCCTCTGTGACTTAAGCCAAGGGCCTTTAAGTCGCGCATGGAAGCAGTCTCCTGCACTAAGGCCGCCATTTATGACTTGAATTGTACGGAGCTGATCAGCTTCTTTGACCGATCTGTAACTGTTTCTGAACCATATCTATCTTCCTCACTTGCAGAAGCTCAGAAATCCGAAGATGAAGCAGATGCTTGAAGATGAAGAAGAAAAGCTATCCGAGGAGCAAATCGAGCAGCTCGTGAGTTTGTTTCTAGAAGACGTGAAGAAGGGCACATGGAAAAGCCAAGGCTGGCCGGAGTCATGGACGGATTATGCCGTGTCTAAGCTCGCACTGAATTCATACTCAAAGGTGGTGGCAAAGCGCTACAAGGGCTGTGGCTTGAGCGTCAACTGCTTCTGCCCTGGCTTCACTCAGACTTCCATGACCGGCGGCCAGGGAGTTTACACCGCCGGTGAGGCTGCAGAGATAGCCGCCGGGCTAGTCTTGCTGCCACCCCAACAGCTACCCACCGGAAAGTTCTACATAAATCGCCACGCTCTTGTACGTTCTAACTTATAGATTGATATGCATATATATACATATATATATATATATGCATGTGTGTATTTTTTTGTGGGTTTTGCTTATTTGCATGGGAGGAAAGCGAGTAAATATCTTTTATCATTTGAGAATTGTAACATAGAGAGTGATCAATATTATCTAACAGTAAAAACGTAACTTGAACTACTCTTATTCTTTTCAAAATTTGCAAATCATGCCATACTTGTTTGTTAGAAATTAATAATGTATGGATTAATCCAATACCTTAATCAAACCAAGCAAAAATATAATATGTAAAGCAAGAAGATCAATATCTAGAACCTCATTTTGCTATAAATAAGGAAAGGTACATGACCTTAGTGTATCTCTGAAGGAACAGATATTACCCCAGAAAACACTCCCAAGATAGAACCTATGAGAATCTCAAAACTTAAAAGAAATCTCATCTCCAATGTCAAACAAGAACAAAATGCTGAAACAAACAGCAACATGGCATGTTGGATGAATATGAAAGCCATAGATTATCCCTATCCTGGTGAAAGATGATCTTTTTTTTTTTACCGAATTTGGAGTCATTCGATCCTCGCGTCAGCAGCTTGCTTTGCACCGACAGCAAAGAATTCTGTAATGACCTCGAGGGGCATTCCCTTTGTTTCAGGAACCTTAGCGAAAACAAAGAACCATGCAATGGTGCAGACAACTGCATAGATGCCAAAGACTCCAGCAAGACCGATGGAGTTTAGCATAACCGGGAGCGAGTATGTGACTATGATGTCCCCAATCCAGAATGTCATTGCACAAATGGCGATGCAGAGACCGCGAACTCGTGTAGGAAAGATCTCTGAGCAGAGGATGTTGGGGATTGGACCGAAGCCCATGACAAAGCAGCAGAAGTAGACCACGACACTAATGGTTGAGATTATAGCGTGGACGATTGAGCCCATGTGAATAATGTTCCCGAGCACCAGTACAACCAGTGATAGTACTAGGACTGGTAGAGTAGACAGCAACAGCCACCTGCAGAAGAAAATATGCAGTCAATGAGGAACAAAGTCGGGAAAATAAATCTCTCCGTTGTTTGCTTACTATGAGAAACAACGAGGTATCGAAACTAGTTTCTCTGAATCACCTTTACTTCCTTTTCATGTATTCATGATCTTAGAAATGAAGTTTTTAGGATAACACAAGCATATTAGAACAAGAGATAGGGGGACAGAAGAAAACAGTAATAAGTTGAGGCTAAAATGCTAGTTGATAGAAACCGGGGCTCCCACAGATTCAGGGCAGGAAAATTGAAGTTATATAGGGTTCAGGGTTCATCATCATTGAATAAAAGATTACCTTCTTCCTGCAATATCCATTAGTCTCATCGCAATCCCTATGCTTGGAAGCATCAACAGGGTTGTGAGAGCACTTATAAGCAGAGAGGCAGAGTCTGGACGAATGCCCAAATTCAACAGTAGAACTCCCACACCTGCTTGTTCGAGAATTTGGGGAGTGTAATAGAGGACCCCATTTATGCCAGAAAACTGCAGTAGAAACAGAATTATCCACAACAAACTTCTTCTAAGAGATGCACTGAACAAAATATGAAGACCAGTTCTTTGCACCAAAATATGGCGAATTAAGAATGGCATGCTCTCAGGATTGAGGATGACGATAGCACAGATTAGACGAATATATCAGGTTGAGAGACAATGCAAAGCATTTAGCAAAATCCTAGAGATATCAACATCCCTACCTCTTTCTCTCTTTTTTGGCGCTCTGTGTATGGTTTGTCCTCTGCCACCATCATCTTATTATCAGATCGGATCTATTTCTTCCCTTTTATTTCAGTTCTATATCAATTGTCAAGTGCACATCAAATGGAGTTTAAAATGTTGCTATGTTTAGAATATACTCAAACATACTACAGTCCTCATGTCCTGGTAGTTCATTAGCCATTCATGCAATTGCCTATAGCAGAATTAGAAAAATATTTTGTTCCCTAGTGATCGGCCTTCCTCAAATGGGAAAAGATGTTCTAAATTCAAATCAAATTCTTAGAGAGGAAAGGAAAAGAAAAACTTGGAACCAAACCAACTCATCAAGATGGGTAGATTTTGAATTAACGATAAGCTGAAGTTTTTTACTTGAATTTACCTGCTGAAGTATTTGGATTCCTACACCAACAACTAAAGCATGCTTGACCCCTGGTTCAAAAAGATCTGCCCAGCTTGGACCTTTAGTGGCAATTTCAGATGGTTTAATCGTATCTGTTTCAACTGGGAACTGACCAATAAGATCCATGGCTATAGCAGACTGACCCACCAGGGCCGAAGCATGAACAAAGTCACTTTCTCCTGGGGCATCACCAACCGGAAGTGAAAACAGAGACCCATGCCGAGAACCAGCGTTCTCCTGGTGCAAATAGACCCTTTTAAGTCCTCCATCCTTTTTGCCATCTTCACGCTTCTCCTCGGACCATTTATATGCCAGCTGCCAGCCACCACCAATCCCCATGCTAGTGACTTGTTCACCGGCATTTTGTTGCATCAAACTGCTGGGTTGTCGCATGTTGAATATGCTGACACTGGGACCAGTAGCTCCCATGTCCCTTTCCCCACGTGTGTCATTGCGCGGCAGCAATGGGTTTCGCAGATTGTCCTCTGACTCAACCCTAGGAAAAGATGGTTGGCGCTCAACCTCCCTTTGGGAGCTCTCCTCATCCCAGCGCTCATCTTTTGCTTGATCTGCCATATTACTCATGCTGCCAAACGTAGGGAAAATCGTATTTCCATCAGTCTGGTTCTCATGAATACTTCCAAAGAGAGTGACCACGGGATCCATTAAGGCCATGCTCTGATTTGCCATGCTTCCATGGCGGGATACCAGACCAAGAGTACTCTGACCAGTGACAGGTTTTGCAACAAACGAGCCTCCTTCGCCAGCTCCATACAATCTGATTTGATCTTTTTCTTGAATATTTTCATGGTTTTCACTTAGATCATTGGCGGGGGTAATTATGTATTCTTCTATAGCTGTTTCACTTGCAGAACCCAGACCTTCGACCAGCAAAGCCATTTCACCTGAAATATCAGACAAGAATATAGGTATCCAATTAAGACCATGGTCCAAATCGTACGAAGGACTCAAGAGAAACCATTAATCAAATCAATTTTAATTGCATTGAGTTCTCTTTTTCTTAACTTGCACTTTAGCTAATGCAAATCAAAATGATGCATGTACTTCTCGTTCAAACTTCCTTTTTACTGTTATATCGTTTTCTAGAAAAGGAACATCAGCCAGTGCTTATCGTCATTTTACCTCATCTTGCAGCTTCTGTCCTCGAAAACAGAAAATGCGCCTCAGTTACATTGTCAATCCCAGTAGAGAATGGACAAAAAAGAAGGAACTACAATTGGGTTTTATCTAAGTTGAGAAATTACTGCCTTATGGCTTACTAAAGTTTCTAGATAACAGTATAAAAATATCTAATTGCTTATCTTAAAAAATAATCAAGTCGCCAATTCATCCATATCCATCCAACATATAAAACTTTTAGTTTGCTTAGTCAATGAAAACAGTCAATGTATGTTACAAGCTGTAAAGCTAATTGTACATGCTATGAAGTGAATGAACTGGCATCAAGCATTAGAAGTGCAACAAAGCAAACATCTACAAGCACGCAGTTTCCTCGTCTAGACAGACAAAGATCCATTAACAACTTTAAGGTTCCAGAAACGTCCAGTTCACATGGTTAGAAGTAGGAACTAATGGATTCTTTGACAAGCTCAAACCATTAATAAACATAACTGAACTTATTATGATTTAGGCTGAAACCATTTTCATAAAGTACAAATCATTTTGCGGTAATTTCTTCACAGGTTATATGCAATCATTGGTCTGAAGAATAGACCCAAATCATTGTGTACAGATATCGATTCATGGGCTGAGCATATGCTTGGAAGCAGGGAACTCTATTGAGCAGGAAGAAACCTAATGAAAGCAGCTAAGAATAATGCTTCCTCCAGATACCTCAGGCATCTACACTCGAAGAAAGTTCATACAAAATCTTGAGTTGATGCATGAACAGTGAAAGGAGCAGCAAAATCAAAGGAAAGAGAATGCCTAGGGTGTATTCAATGTCAATGCCAAGACATATTAATCTCTATTATCTGAGCAATTGAGTTGAACAAAGCAAATAGTTCCAAATTAAGATAAACACATGAATGCATATGCATACAAATACATTGGCTTAAACAACATAATCAAATATAGTCACATATGAAATGATGAAAATGCATGGAATACATAGAATTTCTAGAAAGATAGCCATAATATCTAAAGAGAATACATGACAAAATTGATGTGGTGTCAATTTCACTAAAAAATGGCACTAATGGACAAACCTGAGACATCATCCCTGCCTCGTAATCTCTGTAGAACCTCTTTAGCCTCCTCCATCTTCCCTTTACTCACCAGCCACCGAGGAGATTCAGGGAGGAATGATACTGCCAAAATGAAGTAAACAATAGAAGGAAGGGAAAGAACTCCAAGCATCAACCTCCAACTCGGTGAATCCATCAGTGACATTCCAAAGACCATGCAATACGAAAAGAACATTCCACTGCAGCCAGTGAACTGGGGCAGTGTGTTTAATGTTCCCCTTATTTCGGGTGGGGCTGTCTCAGAGATATAGACGGGAACCAGAGTAACAGCTAGACCAATCCCGAACCCATCCAGTAACCTTGCCATCAGCAGAACATAGACATTTGGAGCCCACAACATCACCAGGCCGCTAAGGAAATAAAGAACCGATGAGATTATCAGCATTGGACGGCGACCAATGGAATCAGATACAGGTCCAGAAAATGTAGTAATAACTGTGGCCCCAACTAAAGACATGGCCACAATTAGACCTTCCATTGTTGGTGCACTGCTCAAATTGAATTCCTTCTTGATATAAATAAGAGATCCTGCAACAAATCCAATGTATTCTTCTTAAGACATGAGAGTTCGAGATCTATCTCTTAAGTATTGCTGATTCAATGAATAGCTGATTCGACTTCCAAATCCCAAGTATTGCATCAAGAAAATTGGGTTTCTATTTTCCTACTTCTTTCCTAAGAGAGTGCATGTTCTATACATAGCGAGCCTGCTCTGCTATCAGCGTTCAAACCTCCCTAAGAGGGAGCCCAGATATAGATTTCTTATCCTAGCGGATACAGTTACAGAAGAAAATAGATAATGAAAGTGATGAAGAATGAATGGGATATACCTGCAATTGTTGCATTGTCCCATCCTTGCAACATGTTGCCAATGGAAGCAGCAATTGCTACTAGCACCGCTCCCCTCATCCTTGTGCAGTGAACCGAAATCTAATCTAATTCTGATTGAACAAGTCTTGAGACTTTATAACATCTAAAGTGGAAAAAGCCAACTATTGCCCAATTATAGCCAACTGATCTACAACCACAAAACATGGAGAAAACAACAAATGCCATATTCAAAACACTGAATAATCTGTACATAAAGTACTATGTAAATTTATGGAAATTTCAATAATCGGAGATAAACCCAGAGATACATATACACACACACATAGACATGCACACGAACACAAACACAAACACAAACACATACACATTGATGGTGTTTCTATAAACAAGAACTTACCAGAGGAATTGTTCACCCGTCAATCATTCAACCCAGTTCGAAACAAGAAGAGAGCGAGCAAGCGAGAGAGAGAGAGAGAGAGAGAGAGAGAGCAACAGGGTGAATGGACAAAAGACAAAAAGAAAAAGTTGGACAAAAGACAAAAAGAAAAGGTTGTATTTTTGAGAAACTGTTCGATTATTTATTTTTATTCATATAAGATTTCTTCATCAGAGTCATGTAGAGACATCAGGAAATCTTTATTATGTAAAGTGACGAAATTGGAGAACAATTGCGGAGAAGGAATCGCTATGAGTGTGAAGAACGGGAGGAGGTGGAAGAAGGGAAGATCGAAAAACCAGCTCAAATTGGGAAGATGCGAATACCTCGGACCAACAAATGGCCTGGAGTCAAATTTGCAAGCTTTTTGAATGTGTGTATATATATATACACATAATTTGAAATATATAAACTTATTAGTTAAACTAAATTAGTCATATTTATTAAGGTAATGCTAAGGACAATAGTTATGATATATAAATGCATTTTATTTTTGTATAAGGTGTGTTTATTTCATATTATTTTTAGCATATAAACATTTTAATTGGTTGATGATAAATATATTATATTTTAAAATATTTAATCAATCAATTAAATTATTTAAATATTAAAAATAAGATATTATAAATATAACACAAAATATATTTACAACCTATTCCCTAGAGCAAGCTAGTTCTCTTAGAGGAAATGATCATTTCTTATAAAAATTCTCAAATAAATCTCCTTATTGCATAAGATTCTATATTACATAAACTCAATCAAGTCATTTCTTTCAAGAAAATAATAAGAGAGACTTTCCTCTCGTACAATTATATTTGATATAAATTTAACTAAATTGCCTTCTCTTTTCTTTCAAGAGTATTAAATTTTTTATTTGAATTAAAAAAATTAATTCAATCTAAAATTAAATGAACCTAGTTCAATCCTCAATTTAGAGATAATTGATTTTTAATTTAATTTAAAATTAAAAATTTATTCAAAATTAATTAAATCTCCTCAAAGATTTGAACCCATCACCAATTAGTCGAGGGTGTAGGGAAAGAGACTCGTCATTCATTAAAATAGAAAAGATTATCAAGATTTCGTGATTCGTTTTCGAACTTATTTCAATTTTAAGGGTTTGAAAAATTGGTTGAGAATTAATAATAATAATAATAATAATTTATAATTATAATATATAATTTAAATCAATTAAGACTAAACCGGTAGCCAGACCGGAAGAGAACTCTTCTCGCGGCAAAGGGCGAAGCGTCGTGTCCTCGTAGACTCCATTGAAAGACTCCCTTCTGGAACAGAATAGTCGTTGGGGCGGCGAAGGCGAAATGGGGCTTCCTTGAAGTTGAAGATGAGCTGAACGGAACAAAGAAGAAAGATCGAAGGCGAGTTTTTGGGTAATAGAAACGAACAATGAGGAGGCTATTCGAAGGAGGGAGGAAATGTGAGGAATTCTCGCCAGAGTATTATGGGGTTTGCGCCATTGGAGGAATGCTCAGTGCTGGAACCACCCATCTTGCTATCACTCCCCTCGATGTTCTCAAAGTTAATATGCAGGTACCCGTAACTTGTTCGTCTTTGTGTGTGTCAGTGTGATCACTCACGTACTAGTTCTTAATCCCAATGTGTGCATATGGGTTTTTAGGATCATCGCTTTAAGGGGTTACCCATTTTCAATAGGTCTATGCAGAATTTCTGTTTAAACCATTTTCTTTTATTTGTTTTTGTATTCATATCTTTGTAGGGATTTTCAATCTGGTGGTGCGTATTTTGTTTAATTTGTTCATGCTCGTCATATTTTTGTTTAATTTGTTCATACTCGTCTTATGTATATTAGGTTTCGATTTTTGGAGAATGCTGTTAGTTTCAAAATGAATGGAGGTTTATTCACCACTTAGTGTTACTCGGTTGTTGATGTGAGCTGGTATGTGCCGGCACTGGAGTTGCTAAACAAAGTAGAACAAGTGCTGCTAATTCATTAGCTAATATGTTCTTGTTGCCCAGAAAAATACCCAAGAGGAGGTGAATTGAGTTTTTCGAAAAATATTAATTTTAGCTCTTATTGAAAACTCTTGAATTTGTGATCTTAATATGTAGTGATTGTTAGTGTTGTGTCTTTATGCTAGATTTAGATGATATTTAACGGGTTTGTTTTAATGTATTAATTGTATTTTGGTATAAATTAATAAAAGGCAAGGTTTTCTTCATTCATATTTTCTCCAATCATTTATATGAACGAATTACTAGAGCTTCTATGTGAGAATCTTATTTTCAAGGTGTTGAGACTATATAACAGGATTATCTGGTAATAGAACTTTTTAAACTATTCCTAATTCTTAAATTCTTTAGATGGGGACTCCAATTAATCGAGTATGGACTAGCACATGGGTTACTACTTCGTTCGATATGGAGGTACTGATGGGAGGATGGTGTGTTACACGCCATATGACATGAGATGTCATTAGTAAACCTGTGAATGGTCGTTGGGGAACGATCAGCCGAATGTGACGTCGATGATTGACCATATGGCCTGATGGATAATAGTCGTGTCATCAGGTTGTAATGGTGTGTTGATTCTTAAACTTGAACCGGTGTGGTTGTTTTGTGTATTGGTGTGCGGAATTTTCTAATTAGCCGAATCATTTAATTGGGAGATAAGAACGTTCATCTGTATGGTTCCGTATTACTAGTATATAGAGACAGGTGTTGGGAATAGGATTTGTTGGCCTTGTCAGTATTTGATGGGGTGAACGCTCTATGGATTTACTATTGATGTGATGGAACAGTTCATGGCCAGGGCAGCTTGAAAGTCAGGAAAAATGTTTCCTGAAGTGTCATCTAGTCACATTACTGAGTTCTGACAGATAGTTACTGAGTTTGTGAGTTTGTTACTCCATGACTCTTGCTCAGTTGGGACGTTAGATGATAGAAGGATTATAGCACACAGTAATCGCCAATTGTATTAGGTTCACTTGAAGTGAGACTTCACTGTCACTTACACTATCATAAACCACTGTTATGTGCTATTTAGGAACTCTCGGAACTTTGTTAGAATTTGGAGAAGTTCCGGTGATGGGTCAAGGGGTTGACCGATACCGAAAACGGTTTCGGTGTTATCTGATTGCTAGCAGATAGTGAATCTAGAAAGTCACATACCATATAGTATTGCGTTTGGTATCGACATTGTGTGCCCAATATATCTCTAGAAATGGTTGGTCAAAAATTAACCATTGGCCCCCTGCCAATAGTGCATTGTTGAAATGCACAGTGCATAGTGTATAGTGCAATGCATTATTGCATGCATTATTAAAGAGGGGTGGTTGCGCAAACGTGAGAAGAGATTTAAACTAGGGGAGGGGAAGGAAAAAAAGGGGAAGGGGGTTTATTTAATGCCAAGGCCTCTTCCTTCTCTCTCATTTTCTCACATAACTTCCTCTTCTTCTTCTTCTTCTTCTTCTTTATGTTTCCTTTGAAAATATCAGTAGAAATTATACGTGTAATTGTTATGCATATAATTTTTAGACGCGGGCACTGGTGATACACAGATCCTCTGTGTTTAGCACAAGAAGAGATGATTGGAACGGTATCTTGCTCCATATTAGGTGTGGACAGATTAGGACCACCACAATGTGAGGTGAACACAATCTCAGTACAGAAATTGTCTTCATATCCCAACCTTACATCGGACAGCAGGTATGTATTCAATTGTTGAATATGCGTGTTGCTTAAATATCCAAACTATGTATGGCGTGTATATTATATTCCGCTGCGTGTATCTGATATAGGGTAAAAATTTTATTTTTTCCTATACTGTCGTACTAGTAATTCCCTTAAGTGATTGCAATATAAATAAGTACAATAAAATCAACCAATCACAAAGAACAAGAGAATATTTATAGAGGTTAACCTCTAACTTAAGACTTAGCTTGAGGCTCTTAAGACTTAACTTAAGGTTCCACTAGGGAGAATCAACACTACCTTTTAATTAGAGCTAGAATCAACAACACTAGCTTTTAATTGGAGGTAGAACTAACATACAATCCCTTGTCTAAGCAAAAATCACTAACACACTGCTAGCAAATATAATCCCCTCACACACCAAGTGAGTAAAAATAACAAATTTACAACTAGAGATAATATCAAACAAGTCGCCAATGATTAAGAATTCCACCGGTCAGCACACTTCTAGCATTTTGAATCTTTTCACTCTTGTTTGAATGCTCTCTCAATAGTTTGTTTTTTTTATTATATTTCAATCACACCTTGAAGCCTTTGAACTTATCCTTTATATAGACAACTTTTAGAAAACTAGCTGTTACAACGATGGTCAATATGAAGTTTAAAATTCAAAAAATCTTTAGGTTGTTACAAATAATAAGGAACAAAACAAGGAAACATGTCAACCAACAACCCATCTTTAATGAGAAACAAATAATATTTTTGCATGAATAAAATACATTTATCAAGATATGAAAATTCAAACATAAGCACCTTGAGGCAAAAGGATTAAAATAAGGAAACATGTCTAAAGACAACTCACCTTTAATTCAAATATATTTTTTTGCATGAGAAAAACATGCCATGATTTGAGGAATAAGGTGACAACATATTTAAAAAAAAAAAAAATTATCCATGGGCGTGTAACAAAAAGAGATGCAAAAACAAGGACAAAACAAAAAGGACCGTTGAACTTCGATCGACTGAAGTTTCCACTTTGATTGACCTAAGTCATCCAGCAACCTTATGCACAATTTCGGTTGAAGGATCAGGACTTGAGACAGAGACCAAACATTCTGACCAACTTTAGTCGACCGAAGAACAACTTTAGTTGACTGAAGACAGAGACCAAACATTCTGGCCAACTTCGGTCGAAGCAACAGTCGACCTAAGATTGGAGACCAACATTCTGGTCAATTTCAATCAACATAAGATATTTAGCCATTTCAGCACACATTTTTTCAGCATAGTGAGCTTTCAACACAATGACTTAGAAAAATATATCTCTATCATAAAAATAGTTTTGTTATCATCAAAACATATCTCTTACATTGCAAAAGGCTAATAAAATATTTTTGTTATCATCAAAATATATCTTTTACATTGTAAGAGGCTAATAAAATATATTTATATCATAAAAATATTTTTGTTATCATCAAAATCTTATTTACTTACCTTTGAGCTTAACAATTTTAAGGTTGGCCACTAGTTCTGGAGCTTCTTGCAAAATCTTCCATTTTAGTGGGTAAAAAAGGGACTGAGGGTTGATTGAATGAATTTTCCAAAATAATTTGATCGCTTTTTGCTAAGAGTCATTGGCATGAGTTAAGAGGTTTGTGAGTGTGGAATACTCCCTATGAGTAGCATTGTAATCTCTGAATTACTAACTGAAGTGAATTACCAAATATACAATGCATATCCACATTGATGATACTGGAGTTCGGATTTGTGTTCACTGTGCAATATCTTTAGCAATTGGAAATTATGAGTAGGTTCGACTCTATTTACCCATCAATCGAGAGACTACCCTTTCTTTTTGCTAACTAGTTGCCTGAACTGTATGAATCATTATTTCAACCTAACTTAGCAACGTTACTTTCTTGATTTATAGGTTAACCCTGTCAAGTATAAAAGCATCTCCACAAGCTTTACCACTCTACTGAGGGAACAAGGCCCTTCTGCCTTTTGGAGAGGTAGTAGTGGCAAATTCTTTGGATATGGACTTCAGGGTGGCTGCAGATTTGGGCTGTATGAATACTTCAAGAAGGTTTACTCGACCTTCATGGTGGACCAGAACAGGACTTTCATCTTTTTCATTAGTAGTGCATCTGCTGAAGTGATTGCAAATGTGGCTCTTTGTCCTTTCGAGGCAATCAAAGTCCGTGTTCAAGCACAGCCCCACTTTGCTAAAGGCTTAATTGATGGCTTTCCAAAATTATATGCATCAGAAGGCCTCCTTGGGTACAGAATCTGAAAGTTATATTTACCATTATTTTGATAACCCATCATCTAATCATCTCTTATTAAGGGTTTTCTATAATCTTGATTGCAGCTTTTACAAGGGCCTAGTTCCACTCTGGGGTCGTAACCTTCCATGTAAAACACACTTAACTTACATTTTATGATTTCTGTTCTATAAATTTTGGGATGTTATCTGTGTGTATCATAAGTTAAGGAGATAAATTCAGTTGTGGTCTAGGGCATAAGGTTTTAGATTTTGTTTATGTAGTTCTTAGGTTCAACGGGTATAAGCTTTGACCACCTTAATGATGCCAATAAGGCTTCACATAAAGGTTTTGGAATAGATTGTCCGGTCCGAAGTCATTTTTCTGAACTTTGACAATCATAGATGTATTAGCTAATTCGTTCATTCCCATGTCTTCTATCCAGCTGACTGATATAAGCCCCTGGCATTGCTGTAGGTTTTGGACATGCAGGACACTTAACAGATAGGTTAACTGGAAGCTTAAATCACACCATTACTTCCACACTCGGATGTCTTGACATAACTTTTTCTCATTGTTTCAAATAAACAATTAGTCGTCTTGATTACAATGCAAAGATTTGGGCAATTCACTAAACTTTTTCTTTACATGTAAACGCTGACTAAAAATTTTGAATGATGCGTTCAGCCCAGGGATTCTGGTAATAATCTTATATGACTAGGAATCATGAATTTTATGATTCATTTTGTTGTTAATCCATAAAATTATTTCATACTAACCATTTCATATTTTTATTGGGCAGTCTCCATGGTTATGTTTTCAACATTTGAGCATTCAGTGAATTTTCTATATTGCAATGTAATTCAAAGAAAGAAGGAGGACTGCTCAAAATCTCAACAGCTTGCTGTGACATGCTTGGCGGGCTATGCTGCTGGATCTGTTGGTAGCATTATTTCTAATCCTGCGGACAACATTGTTGCCTCTCTTTATAACCAAAAAGCTAGTAGCCTCATGCTGGTAACATCTTTCAGTTACAATATTTCATCGGATTCCATTTTAATTCCTCATCCTTCTTGGTTCAAATTTAACCTTGCCGTTTTCCACTTTCAGGCTGTGAAAAAAATTGGGATTGGTAATCTGTTTACCAGAAGTCTTCCAATTAGAATAATGCTTGTTGGACCTTCAGTGACATTGCAATGGTTGTTCTATGATGCCATTAAGGTGTTAAGTGGATTGTAAGCACACTTTGCCTTGACTTGCTTGATAAATTAACCTGTCTTTATTTTCAGAGCTCCAAGTGTCCCTGCCTGCATCGTTTCTGGGCCCCTATTTTTATTATGAATAGGTTGGAGAAGCTTCAAAGACACCTTTTCTTGGGATGGCCTAGGTGATGAGTTTAATTACCACCTTGTAAAGTGGATTAGATATCTACCCTACAAGGTGAAGGTCTACGGCTTAGGGAAGTTGTGTGCCTTCGATAAAGGTTTCCTAGGTAAGTTGGTATGGTGACTTCACGAAAGAAAATGAATGTTCGTGGAGAAGAGTGGTGGAGAGCAAGTATGGATGCACTTAGCGGGGGAGATTGGCATATAGGTAAGTATTTCTTCTTTGTGTGGGGTGGGGCTAGAAAGCTATTATGATAGTTTAGGGAGAGTTTTCTAACCTTCCTTGTTTTAGGGTGGATGATCGTTTGAGGGTAAACTGGTGTGGGAAGAGGCCTTATAGGAAGCTTTTCCCCAATTTGTTTACTTTTGCTTCTAATCTAAAGGTACCATCAGGTCTGCATTACAAAAAGGGACAAATCAAAGACTACTTGTGTCACTCAATATGGCACATATGGGTTGCTTGTGATGTCATTTGGTTTAACCAACACCCCTTCCCCCTTTTTGTACATTTGAAGAGCAAAGTAATCCAACCATTCCTTTGTTGTGTTTACCTTGAGACATGTGTCGAGCTCTTCATTTTTCATGTTTATGTGTTAATTCTTATTTTTTATGTATTTAATTTACTTTTAACTTAAAATAATAAAATTAACAATTTATTTGATTTATTATTTTTGTTAATTAAAATCCTTTTAAAATATATGTTTGTATGAGATCACCCATATTGTCTACCTACCAATGACTATTTTATCCATATGTATAGTAAACAACAACATATCCAGCCTTTATCCTATTATGTGGGATCGGTTACATGAATTCTAGATTTCCATGTATTTCTGTCTTTTGTCATATCTTCATTGAGGTCCATACACTTCATATCAAACTTTAATGTCTCCCTCAAAGTCTTTTTAGGTCTGCCTCTACCTCCTTTTTTGATTAATTGTTCCATTTCATCAACTCTCCTCACAGGAGCGTCTCTTGGTCTCCTTCTCACATGACTAAACCATCTTAGTCTAGTCTCTCTCATCTTCTCCTCTATTGGCACTACTCCTATCTTATTACGAATAATTTCATTTCTAATTTTATCTTTTCTTGTATGGCCGCACATCCATCTTAACATCCTCATCTCCGCTACACTCGTCTTTTGCTCATATTGGTATTTGACTGCCCAACATTCTGAGCCGTACAACAAAACTGGTCTTATAACTGTCCTATAGAATTTTCCTTTCAATTTTAATGGGATTTTACCATCACATAATACCCCCGATGCATTTTTCCATTTTAGCCAACCTGCCTTAATTCTATGTGTGACATTCTCGTGAATTTCTCCATCTTTTTGAATCACTGATCCCAAATATCGAAAATGGTCTTTTCTTTGTAAGATTTGGTCTTCCAATTTTATTATAACATCCTCCACTCTTGCATTCTTACCAAATTTACATTCCATATATTCTGTTTTCTTTCTGTTTAATTTAAATCCCTTAGATTCTAAATTGTTTCTCCATAACTTAAGCTTAGTGTTCACTCATTCTTTTGTTTCATCCACCAACACTATGTCATCTGCAAATAGCATACACCATGGCATCTCTGTCTGAATATCTTTAGTGAGTTCATCTATTACTAAAACAAATAAGTATGGACTTAGTGCAAAACCTTGATGCAATCCTATTGTAATTTTAAACGGTTCAGTATCCCCTCCGCATGTTTTGACCTTTGTCTTTGCACCATAATACATGTCCTTAAGAGCTTGTATATAGGCTATTCGGACTCCTTTTTTCTCTAAAACCCTCCATAATACTTCTCTAGGGACCCTATCATAGGCCTTTTCTAGATCTATAAACACCATATGTAGGTCCTTCTGATGATCCCGATACCTTTCCATTAGGCGCCTCAGTAGGTATATAGCTTCCATTGTTGACCTACTGAGCATGACACCAAAATGATTTTCTAAGACTTTTGTTTCTTTTCTGAGCCTCTACTCTATTACTCTCTCCCAGAGTTTCATGGTATGGCTCATTAACTTAATTCCTCTATAATTTTCACAGTTTTGAACATCTCTTTTGTTCTTATATATAGAGACCAAAGTACTCTTCCTCTACTCATCTGGCATCTTTTTTTATTTAAGAATCGCGTTAAATAATTTCGTTAGCCAGGAGATACCCTCTTCTCCCATGCATTTCCATGCTTCTATTGGTATATTATCCGGTCTCACCGCCTTATGATTTTTCATCTTTCTTAATGCTTGCCTTATTTCATTTGGACTTATGCGTCGATAAAATGTATAGGTAACATTTCCTTCGGAGTTACTAAGATGTCCCAACCTAACTCTTGTGTCGCCATCATCATTGAATAATTTTGTGAAACACTCCTTCCTTCTCTCCTTAATCGCTCCTTCATTCACTAATACATTTTGATTTTCATCTTTTATGCATTTCACTTGATTTAAATCCCTTGTTTTTCTTTCTCTTGCTTTAGCTAATTTATATATATCCCTTTCTCCATCTTTTGTATCAAGTCGTTTATATAGATTCTCGTATGCTTTTGACCTTGCTTCACTAACAGCTTTTTTTCTGCCTTTTTTTATTCTTTATAATTTTTTTGATTTTCTTCATTATTACACTGATATACAGCCTTATAGCAATTTTTCTTATTTTTAATTTTCAATTGCACTTCTTCATTCCACCACCAAGACTCCTTAAGGTTAGAGACTCTACCATTTGTCTTTCCAAGCACTACCTTTCCTGTGTTTCTCAGGGCATTAGCCATTTCTCTCCACATTTGGTTTGTCTATCCTTCTCCATTCCATTCTCTTCTACCCCTTAATTTTTCTTTGAAGATTAGTTGTTTCTCCCTTTTTAAATCCCATCACCTGATTCTTGGATTTTGTTTTATATGATTTTTTCTCTTCTAATTTCTTACTTGGACGTCAAGTACTAGAAGTCTATATTGAGTAGTCAAACACCCTCCCGGTATCACCTTACAATCCCTATAACATACCTGGTCCTCTTATCTCATGAGGAAGTAATCTATTTGGGTGCTTGATGTGACATTTTTATATGTGATTAAGTGTTCGTCCCGTTTTTTGAACCTAGTATTGGTTATGATGAGCCCATATGCCATTGCAAAATCTAGAATAGACTTACCCTCATTATTAATTTCCTCGAATCCATACCCTCCATGTACCTCTCTATAGTCGTTTTCGTCTCTACCCACGTGACCATTTAAGTCACCTCCTATAATCACTTTCTCTCCTCTTGGTATCATTTGTATGAGTCCCTCTAGGTCCTCCCAGAATTTTGCTTTTATCTCCTCACCTAACCCCGCTTGTGGTGCATATGTACTATAGATATTCATAGTCATTCTTCCTAGAATAACCTTCACAATAATAATTCTATCCCCTATTCTCTTTACATCCACTACCTCATCTACTAAGCTTTTATCTATAATGATCCCCACTCTATTTTTTGTTCGATCATTTCCTGTGTACCATATTTTATATCCATTTTCTGACAAAGTTTTTGCTTTTTTCCCTACCCATCTCGTCTCTTGAAAGCACATAATATTAATCTTTCTCCTAATCATCACATTTACCACTTACATAGTTTTGTCTGTTAATGTTCCTATATTCCATGACCCAATCCTTAATCTATGATTTTGTTTTTGGCTTTGACTTTGAATTTGATTTTGTTTTTTATTTTGATTTTAATTTTGGACTAACTTCTTTACCCACATCCGTCCAAGCAAATGCAGAAACCCTTGCTCATTTGTCACTACATCCGGGCGTCGATACAGCGGCCCTAGCTCACTTGACACTACACGCGGGCAGTGTAGCGCATCGCTATGAAGGGTTACGCCCACGCCCAAACATTTTTTCATAATTTGTCTAGAGTTTATGTTTTGGATCCGACTAAGTTTTACGTTGGCTGTCGGCTACCTAACACAACCCTCCTCCTTTATCCGGGCTTGAGACTGGCAGTGGATAACATCCCCAGGCGGAGTTATCCATATGTATAGTAACATACATAAAAAAGATTTGCATGTGTAGGGTTAAGATAATAAGATTTATTATTCTTTTTGTCATATCCTAGTACCCATGTCTTACCTTTGGACACATTTCTTCGTATCTTAAAATTCATTTCTTCATGTCTTACCTTTAGGTACATACCCGTACCCAAGTCCATGTAACATAGACCACCGGGACTCTAGATTTACAAGCAAGTTGTGGACATAGCTGTTTAAGATAATGAGCTCAAATCTTGGCATCTCAGCCAGTTTTCATATAGAAATAGATGGACAGAATGAGCAACCAATGCCTTGTTGGCACTACATGAGTGGCAACTAGTGGGGCTACATATGGGTCTAATATGATAGTATTAGGGTCCATTTAGGGCATTGAAGTGTATCACAGTGTTCCCTGTCAATTTCTTGAAGCCCTACCATGCTGAAGATGGGCACCCTAGTCAAGTTGTAGTGGGCACCACTAGGAGTGTGATAATATTATGACAGGGATGTGGATAGCATTTTGGCCAACTGCATGGTGGATTGTGTAGGGCCCCCACGAATGAAAGAGTATGTGGTTCGGTGGAAGGGGTAGCTAGATGACAAGACTAGTTGGGAACTGGTGCCTGCATGGTGACAGTTTAAGATGCACATCAAGTGATTTTATGCTAAGGAGGTGACAAGGGTGTTTCCTGATTAGGTGGGATAAAATTCATAGTATACCTAAATGATGACCACCAAGGACACCCATGACCCCCCTACACACATGCAATAGGACTGCAAGGGACAAGGGAGGCAACATTTAGGGAAACAGGACGCAAAAGCTTGGACATGGTTGTGGGTGCAGGCATGCAGTGTGTGTCTGACACCGAGATAGGCAAAAGCCAGTGCGCATGCAAGTTGCACAAGCGCTAGGCATGATTCACAGGAAGGAAACAGACGAGACACTAAAGGAGTACTTGTCCCATATCGAACTTCTATGAGCTTGTATAAGGGACACATGCCTATAAATAAGCAAAATGCCTCACCTTGGTTGTAAGCAATCAAAGCTTTCCTACATAATGCCTCACCTTACCCCACTCTAGTCTTCTTTTCCTCTTGGGCTACCTTTGAGTAACTCAAGTGCCCAAGGCAACATTTTTTGGGGCTTAAGTTCTTTGTCCATGATAGTACCCAAGAGTTCCCCTCCTAATTTTTCTTGGTTTTCCTCTGCCTCTTTTGCTAGATACTTCTTCACAAGAGCCTGTGTTAGCCATCTTCTTATATGACCAAACCATTTTAATTTCACTCATCTTTTGTTGAACTTGGTTGCTTTTAGTTTAATACTCTATTGTGGTGGCACTGCAATGCTTAAGCATTCAAAATTGATCGAGGCTGTAGACACATGAAGCTGACTGCCATATCAACTGAAAGGACTGAAACTGTTCAAATTCTCACTTTTCTGAGTATATTTTTACATGGTAATTTGCAGGCCGACCAGTGGAGAAGTTTGCTCTGACAAAGAAGAAACAACAACATTGTAGGCTCGTCAAAGTGGAATATTGTAATTGGACACCAGCCCTGGAAACATGAGGAGATCAATTAATGTTTTAGAACTTGTAATTCCGGCAGAGCGGTAGCTTTTGATCATTGTGTTCTGGGAGAAATGGCCTCTTCTTGCCAGGGGGATAATCATCACAGCTTCGTTTGGGCAGTCATTCTGCAGCATATTGCTGTTATTTACGTGCAAAACTGCCAGCAAATTTTTTGTTGTAACCATTAGACTCCTAATTGTTCTGCATTTAGCAAGCAACGTGTAGTGGTAAATCTGATTCTAGAGCAAGAGCAAGAACATAAATATATTCACTTACTCTTGTAGCTCAGAGGTGGAGTTCATAATCTTCAACCTCTTGAACCATCACCTCTGGAGAGAGATAGAAGAAGAGGATATGCTTGTAATTTCTGGTAGGGCACCAGGGTATGCAGTGCTCCCAGAATGTCTTTCGAACAGTCTTATTTTGCCAAAGAGATTTGTTTCCACAACTTAAACATGACGTTCCAGTTGAACGCCTCGTGTAATTTTCTCCTAGTAATGGATAAAAAAGGCATTTTTTTTCAAATGTTGTTTATTGTTGTGTAGTTGCTTGTTTCCATTGTCTCCATTCAACCAAGGAGCTATAAAGTGCCAATAAAGAACCAAACAGAACCAATATCATTATAATTATGCTCATTCAAAATTAACAATTCATAACTTATAATTAGGTGAATACTACACTAATAATTTATACCCCCAGAAACAAACAGAAAACTGCGTCTTGTGACAAAGTACTTAAGAAACACAATCAAGACCATTCTTAGAACTACCTCAAGGGCTCAAACATAGGTGTCAATCAATGATTTCCTCATTTCATCAACAATGGCACTAGGTTGGGCTTCTCTCAACTTGAGGACACTCTCAATGACAGACAGTTCTGTTGCTGTAGTGTCAGACCCACAGAATGCCGTCCAGTCATTCACTGTCAAGCCGGCAGCGATCACTTCACTACCACGGTTTACCGTCCCCGCCACCAAAGGGACCTGAAGAAGGGTTGAAAGTTCATCCAAATCTTCAATGGAAGTATGAGGATGGACCTGCTCCACCCCAAGTTTTAATTAGAAAGAGAACAGAACAAAACGGGAAAAAAAAAGGTATTGTTAGATATTGGGGAAGATTGTCTTACCAAGCCACCTTTATTTGAGAAGGCACAATAGCTACCCACTAGAATGTTACCAGCGATCGTCTGCCTAAAAACTTCCACTCCAAGAACATCAGCAATCAGCTCCTCAGTTTCCTGCAAGTCAACAGAGAAAAGTAAACATGAGCAGCCTGAATGAAGTCTAGTAACAGATTAACATCAGAAAAATGAGGATCCATTATATGGGTCAGTATTGAGGGTTTAAGATTCCAAGCAATAAATTCAAATGGGTAGCAAATTTACCGAGAATAATTGTTGATCAAACTCTTCTCATCACACTGCAGTTAACACTAAGTTATCCTAAGAAGTATGGATATAGACATGAGTTTTGGGCAATATACAACAGACATCCAGACAGCAATTTCCAAAAAAGTTAATACACAATATATTAAACACATCAAGAAATATATACTCATGTATAATATAAGTGAAATAATAATCATTTATTTATCTTTAAATTAAAAATATATTATAAAGACTGTTGATAAATAAGTTGAAAGTTCAGCACTACAAAACACGTAGATTTGAAAAATCTAGAGTAGAAAGGGGCAATAGATATAATCAACAGTTTTTGTTATTCAGTACTGATTTTCAGCTTATTCTAAAACTTAAATGTGGCTCTTATCTGTTTTAAGTGATTGGCATTGTCTACTATTTGTATGTAGGTAGTGTGTTTGAAGTATCCAAGATGTATCTGGTTTTAAGAATATAAAAAATATAAACACATTTGGATTAGCATCAAGTTACTTCTTCATAGTAATATAAGGTCGCTCATTTGTGACTGGAAGGTCATGAGTTCAAATTGTCATAACAACCTTCTTTAAAAAAAGCAAAACGTTGCAAACAAAAATGGCCCTCCCCCAACCCCTTGCAAAGACACCTGATTCACGCTCAGAAGTCAAGGTCAGCTCCATCAAAAAGATTTATTGCTGCTGGAACTAATTTCTCAAACCCACCCCCAAAACAATCCCCTCAAACAAGGATTTCATCTGCCAAAAGTTAAACACAAGAAAAGTGTTATGTTGCATTTGGCAAAGAAGCAGAGCATAACCAAAGTATTTCAGGTATCTAGTATTAAGTTATTATTACATTACAGGAGCAGGAATAAAGTTTCTGCAGGAAGAAAACGAAAGGGTAAAAATATAACCTTAACCAAACTATACCAATACCTTATTTAAACTAATTAGAAATTGAAATAGAATTCATAAAAGACATTTATCCCAAGGAAATAGGCAACTTTACCCTGTCGAGATCAGTGTGAGCTAGAGCAACATAGTCATTGCAAGCTATGCAGTTTCCAAGAGCAGATAGTCTCTCTTCAATGCGCTGGACCACCACTTGATCCGGAAGACTGTTCCTCAGGTGTTGAAGTTCTTACATAAGCAAAAATATTAGGAATTTAAGGTCCAATGGTCCAGAAAAAGTCCAACAAATATAATCAACAAGATCATAAAGATAAAAGTTAATTCAGTTAAATAATTATGACAGAAGAATCAATTAAAATATGCACTAGATATTAGCAATGTCATGTAGGGCACAACATTGAAAAGCAATAGCCTCTAAAGGAAGGCGTGACAATCATAAACTTATATATTCATAATTGGAAGATGAAAACCATGAAAAAAAAAAAGAAGTTTGAGCTAGTAAAAGACAATCACCACACTCCCGTTTGCATTTAAACTAAAATCACTAGAGCAATCAATCTACAGACTGTTGCACTTGCCACAAAGGTGATGGCTCGACACAATTACCTTTCAGAAACAACATAACCTACATCTCAAAATTAACTTGATATAAAGACATATCCATGTTATTTCCATCCCAATCCCTTGAAACAAATCTAAGAACCAACCGTAGGGATTTAGCAGGATGTGAGGTAAATCCCAGGGGGCGGGGGAATAATTTGTTTAAAAGCTTAGGAACTACCACATGTAGTTTTAAGTTGTTTCAACCAAATGTGCAATTGCTTGACCACGCAAGATGGATTTCATCCTCCAGCCAAAAAGTGAGTAAATCACTCAACAACAAATCCTTTAAACCATGTGCTCTTTGATGATGATTTTCATCCCTTCTAAGACAGAAGGAATATGAAAATATTGATTGAAGTCAAAGATTACACGCAGCTCAGTCACAGCAGTCTGCACAACAATAGTGCACCACCAATATCAACAATAATCACAAGCCATAATCCCGCAGGGGGGGAGTCAGCTACATGAATTTTAGATCTTCAATTATCTCTATCCATGGTCATATCCTCCATATGACCATTAAATACTATGTCATTTCTAAGGTTTCCCAATGAGTTTTCTTAGGCCTTCATCTCCCTCTTTTGCTACACATTTTCTCCATTTCATCCATTCACCTCACAAGTGCTTCCATCAGTTTTCTTTGCACAAGATCAAACCATCTTAATGCAACTCTCTTTATCTTATCTTTAAAACGCATCACTCCCAAAATAGAGCACCGTTACAACATAAAAGATAAAAGAGCAGTACTTTGTACTATGATATTTTGTCCAAGATTTCAATGTCCCAAACCGAGGATAAAGTACACAACTTGTTTCTCTTTTGCATTTTTAGTCTTTCTATCTCTTTTTCTATTTTTTTTAAAAGCAACAAACAATAATTATTTCTCACCAACAAATATGACCTATACATATTGACTTTAGCCATACAGCATAAACAGTACCTGAACTTTATTTGCTGCTATCTAAGTACCCTGTCACAATGACTTGTGCACCTACTCAGGCTTCTGGTAAAGTTCTAAATCAAATTCACAATCTGCAAGTACGTAAAAACTACAGGACTTTCAAAAAGGTTGAAGCCACCACTCCCAACAACTAGTCTAACCTTCAAATAGTTGGAGGAGGTAGCCTGCCTCACCTAGAGAGCTCCTCCAGGATATTGGATGAGTACAATACACATAAAATAATTTATTTTTGAATATGAAGGAAAGGTTACAGTATTGCAGCGTTACCTTGGTCAGTAGTGGTATGAGGCAGGAGAAGCCCCTTTTTGTTTCCTGCAATAAAAATCAAATGATTATATTAAGACAGTTACAATAAAGCTCAAGACATCTAAAAAGAAGTGCTTCCATGAAATCATAAGAGAATTCAAAGTCCTGACCAGCACAAAGCCGTCCAATGATCCGAGTGCCTCCAATGGAGGTTTTGACTACAGGGATAACACCTGCCAACTCAGCCTCAAACGTGCTGCAAAAAGGCCAGGCATTAAACTTCTAGCTCCTTTTTGTAAGCCATAGACAGAACAAGACAAGATTCAAAAACACAATCCCAACACATAAAGAAACCTGTAAAAGCTTTCGGAACCTCCAATAGCAACGAGACAGTATGCATTGGTCAGCTTCGAGAAAACCCCAACTTCACAGGAGTTCTCAAATTGAAGTCCTGCACCAAACGCATCCACAATTCAATCAAGCACACAGAAAGACAAATTATTCGCAATAAACACGAGAAAACATAAATTTGTACCCAAAACACATTGTATAGGCAGTTATTGTTATATGGATAGATACATATCAAACGGTGTAAGCAACTTACTAGTTGCCATGATAATAAGAAAACGAACCCAACAAAGGCGGGAGACACGGAATCTGCAAACACAGTCAACCAAACGAATTAACAATAGGGAATCAAAACAAATGCAGAAGCTGTTAATTGAACATGAGCAATGGATACACACATACATATCCTCCATACACGGATTACCTGGAAGACGATGACTTGCAGATTGGGTTTGAAACCACAGCGTCTCGTTAACAATCTCCAATTAGGGCTCCTATAAGGCGATAGGGTTGTATGACGGGAAAACCCAATATCAATCTGATTTTTGGAAAAATTACACTAATCACCCAGAACTTCGCCAAAAATACATATAATACCCTTCCAGTTTTGATAATAAAAGCTTGCCTCTGAACCTTTTTGTTTGTAGTTTTGAATTTATTTTTAATTTTATATTTTAAATATTTATTTTAAAACTAGTGGTGAACCCGTGTGATACACGGGATAATTTAATTTAAAAATAAAAAAATAAATTTGTTATTTTAAATAATTTTAACAAAATTTATAATTATAATTTTTTTAATCTTCAATTATTTATCAAAATTTAAGTTTAATTCATTATTTGCTATTCAATATACTAATAAAGAATACTTTTAATTCAATGTACTGTTATTTAATGTGTTAAAGAATAATTAATACATTAAATAGGTCACTTGACAAAATATTTATAAAAATTTTTATTTATTATATTATATTTATTTATAAATAAATATTATAAAATCTATAATATATTCGCTCAAAGTTCGTTATTTTCTATTTATTATATTATAATTATAAATATAAATTAAAACTCTTAAATATGAGTAAAAATAAGTTTTTTCAATAATGACAAAATTTTAAAAATAAGAATTTTGATTTCTTCTATAGTTTTAAAATTGTGATACCTTAAATATTAATTAACATTTAAAAAACCTAGCATTTGACAACCTTAAATGATTTTTTATGAATTTGTTAAGATATCACATTTTCAAGACTATAATATAATTATTAAAGTATTTAATAATTAATTAATTACTACCTTTGATTTAATGCAAGTTTTTGAGGAAAAAAATTCACCATTGATTAACACTTGGCAAAATACTTTGTTTGACTATCATATTTTAATATTATATAAATATATATAGAATAAAGTTATAAAGATAATATTTTAAATAAATAGACAATTTTTTATGACTTAATAAATAGTTTAAGTTGTCTATTAGTATTTCTCATAAAATTCATGCAAATTTAATACAAATTTTAGAGGCAAAAAATAGCTTGGCAGATTTTTTGAGGGGACAAAAATTTGCAAACTATTATACTTTAATATAATATATTATATATTATTATATTATACAAAGATAATATAATGCAATAAATATTAATTACAAATCATTAATGCAAGTTCTAGGGGGAAATTTATTTTTTCAATACTATCCTACTTTTATATATATAAAGATTATATTATACAAAGATAAGATTTTATTTAATGAATAATTTTCAATGACTTAGTTAATACTTTAACTGTCTATTCATATTTCTCATAAATAATATTTATTTTTAATTGATTGACAGATTAATTGATAAGAAGATCTAACAAAAAATATTTATTTTTTATTAATTAATAGCATTGAAAAATTCATGCAAGTTTAATACAAATTTTAGGTGTAAAAAATAGTTTGGCAGATTTTTGGAGGGAAGAAATATTTGCATACTATTCTACCATATATCATACCATTCTACTATAATATATAATATTTATATTATATTATATAAAGATAGAATTTTATATAAATAAATAATTTTATGTGACTTAATTAATAATTTAAATGTCTCTTCATATTCCTCGTAAATAGTAGTTATTTTTGATTGATTGACGGATTAATTAAATATTTAATATAAACATAGTAATATATTGGAAAACCCATTATTAGTATTGAAAAACTCGTGTATTTAAAATCCATTATTAATTTTACAATAATTAGTACATATTATTTAAGAATAATTAAAATATTTAAATTATTAATGTAATACAAACTAAATGCAAATCATTAATGCAAAATTTGGGAGGAAATTTTATTACTGCTTATTATTTCAAAGCAATTGAAATATTTAAATTATTAATGCAAATTACAAAATACAAATTATTAATACAATAAATATTAATTACAAATCATTAATGCAAGTTTTGGGAGGAAATTTATTTTTTCAAGACTATCCTACTTTTATATATATAAAGATAAAGATTATTTCAAAACAATTGAAAGATTTAAATTATTAATACAAATTACAAAATGTAAATTATTAATGCAATAAATACTAAATGCAAATCATTAATGCAAGTTTTGGGGAGAAATTTTATTACTACTTATTATTTCAAAGCAATTGAAATATTTAAATTATTGATGCAAATTACAAAATACAAATTATTAATGCAATAAATATTAATTACAAATCATTAATGCAAGTTTTGGGGGGAAATTTCTTTTTTCAAGACTATTCTACTTTTATATATATAAAGATATTATATATTATTATATTATACAAATATAATATAATGTAATAAATATTAATTATAAATCATTAATGCAAGTTTTGGGGGGAAATTTATTTTTTCAAGACTATCATACTTTTATATATATAAATATTTTAAAAAATATATTATTTTTATTATTTTAAAAAACTATTTCATAAAACATAAAATTAAAAAACACATTTACTTTGAAATTTTAAAATATATATATTATTATATTTTACTCAATAAATTTAATTATTAAATAATAAAATTAATTATTTTCATTTAAATTTTACTATTAAAATAAAATAATAAAATTACTCAATGAATTGTTGACATACATCTTAGCTAGGATTTATATTAAATTATACGCTTAATAATATACTATATATTATCTTATATTTTTAATTGTAATATAAATATACTATTTTTTAAAATTTTAAATAAATATATAAATTTTTTTTTGAATTTTAAAATATTTTTTTCTATTTTCTTTTCTTTATTTCTCTTTTATTCTTCTATTCTCCAATGTCCCGCATCTTCTCTGTCATTAGCGACCACCGCCAGCCAAAGATTCACATGATTATAACCTATCATTATAACATACACAAAAATAGGCCTGATGTAACAGTTAAATTTTCGTATATTTAATTTTTAATTTTAAGACTCAAAGTGAAAAATGCATTGCCTATCGCCACTAACTATCGTGGCTGGTAGTTTCTCAAGATTAAAGACAACTACCTGGCACCTAATAGCCCATCAACCAACATGTCCAAAAACCAACAAGATCTAATAGCCAAATTTCATTATATTTAAGTTTAAACGTTCAATCAAATCCAACACTCTATTCTATACGAGCTATTAGTCGCCACTATGGTATGTGGTTTTAGGCCATCGGAATTAACCACCTGACACCCAATAGCCCATCGATCAACATACCCAAAAACAAGCGAGAGAAGAAAAATAAGATAAGAGAAAAAAGATAAAACCAACAAGATCGAATGCGTGGAGACGATCGACAGCGACGATAGCAATAGTAGTGGCAAGTGTGGTCGACGACGACTCGTGGTAATGACGGAGATGGAAGGCATGCTCAACAGATTAGGCTTGAGAATGAATAGAAGATAGGAGAAATAAGATAAAATAAGATAATAAATGAGATATATGATAGATCTGCGAGATTTGGGGGTGAGGGGGGAGTATTTTTCGTATTTTGGCGTTTTTAACATGTTTTAACTGAAAACACTCAATTGTTTTTGGTTTCCTTTACAAATTTTTTTCTTATTTTCAAAAATACATATTTTAAAATAGCAAAATAAACAAGTTTTCAGTATTTTGAAAAACTAAAAATTCAAAACGGGCTTAAAACAACAAAGAGAACACATTTTATATTTTATCTTTGTTTTTAATTTATTTTTGTTTAAAAATAATAATTATTATATTATTAAACATTATGATTTATTTTTTATTGCCAATAATCAAAGTTATGAATAAATGAGATTTTTTTTTGAAAATTATTGTGTATATAATTAAAATTATTTTAAAAAATATATAATTTAATTTTACATTATACTAAATAAACACAAATTGATAACTTTGACAATAATTAAATTTACTGAATCCTTAAATTATGATGCTCAGAAATATCTCGAAAATATCGTTTTGATATTTTTGAAACGTTTTCTGTATAGAAACGTCTAGAAATACTAAAAAAATTAAATATTTTTAAAATTTTTAAAAATATTTTAAGATCATTTCATAATATTAAAAAATATCTCCAAATTTCATTTTGTATGTGCTTTCCATTTTAACCCTTAAATATATCTAAAATAACCTTAAATTTAATCTTTCATATTTGGAATAAAGTTCGATTATTTTGGCTCTGGTTTTATTAATTTATGTTATTTTAGTTAATTTTATTATAATGAAAAAAAAAATTGAAAGTGAAAATAAATTGGTCATTCCATTATCCTATCCATCTAGGGGATGATATATGCCAAACTTATGGCTCGTTTGGCAAAGTGGTTTGACATTTGATAAACTGTATCAACAACTTATAAGTGTTTAAGAAAAATTGACGAGGTGTTTAGCTAGCTTAAACGCTATGGCAACAACTAGCTTAAACGTCATGGCAGTAACTTTTTGCAAAAGCTATTTGGAGATAGTTTTTGGAAAAAACTGCTTATTTAGAAGCTGAATTGACCAAGCATTTTACTATTTTACCCGTATTTTTTTGCTAAGTTATAGCCATGCCTTCTTCTTCAACTCCTGTCTCTCTTCTTCTTATTTTTCTTTAACTATTCCGATCATCACTATTGGCCATTGCCGTCACCCCCACTAGCTACTTCTCGTCAGCAATTGCCCTTATCGATAGTATTAGCCACCATTCCTCTATCGCTGCTCCCATCGTCTCCTCCGTTGCAAGCATTCTACTGCTGCTCCCATTGTCTCCTCCGTTGCAAGCATTCGACTGTTGCCCATCGTCTCTTTTGTCACCCCATTGGTTGTTACTCATCGCCGTTCGTGCTTCGTCTTCTTTCCTCCTCACTATCATGTTGTCTATGTGTATATATGTGTATATATATATGTATATACATATAACAACAATAACACATAATAATATATTGATAATAATATATATTATTGTTATATAACATATATATAATACATATAATAATATTATATTAATATATTTTTAATAATTATGTATAATTTATTAACATTTAATGATAAAAATTTATATCATTTAACAATATGTCTATTTTCGTTTTTTTATCAAATTGTAATAGGTTATTAGGTTTTTCAAATCAAACACATAAATATTAACTGATAACTATTAACTGATAGGTTAAATACTACCTAACTTAAATATTATAACCAGCTTAAACACTAGCTTAAAAGTTACAAAAATAAAAGCCCCACCAAACTAAGCCTTAACCACAGTTAGAAGTATAACCCTAGTTAGGGGTTAGGGTTTGGGCTGAAAAGTTTTTAACGCCTTCGCGCATACCCCTCCCTTCGGTCTGGCGGCGCGCGCGAAAGAGGGAGAGAGGCTCCGGCCAGCTCGGGCCTCACCGTAAGACAACGCCGTCCAGACTCAGACTCAGCTCCGGCTTTAGCGTAAGGCAATGCTGTCCAGACTCAGACTCAGCTTCTCTCTGTTTTCAGTCCTTTGATCGTAAGCTCTGTCTCTCTCTTTCTCTGTATAGATGTATATTCATGCATGTGTGTATTAATTAGTTATGGACATGTATTAAGCGGAGTGCAAGGAGCCTTTATTGATATGTGGATTATGATAGGTAATTCTATCGAACTCGGTTGCTAGACTTCTGAAAAATTCTCTCTACTTAGGGGCGTAGTAGTTGAAATTGAGCTAATCTCAATGTTGTAATCTGATAATTATCGGATAAGTTAGTTTTAATATTCTAGAATGGTTTCAACTTCTAGGATTAATAATTATGCTTGGAATTTAGTGTATTTGGAGCTTTTTTGGAAAATTTTATTTTTTACCATGAGTATCCTGAAGCACTTTGACGAAGCTTGCTCATGTATCGAGTTTAAAAGGCTCGTATGGATTAGTTCATTACATAGGAAATTTACCTTAAACATATTTTGGATACCGTTTTTATTTATTTTTAAGCTTGACTTGAATTTAGTTCGCTAAGTTTATAAGCACTATAGTAATAAGTTAGTTAATCTTGGCTCTTAATTTAGGCTTGTTTAAGATTGTGTGGATTGGAGCAAGTATCAACCTTTGCTTATGACCTAAGCTCGTAAGATTTAACTTGACATAGCAACAACTTACTTGAGTAGAACCTGTGATCTAAGTTTGCTTTAAGATTTTACTCTACATGCCAAGCTTGAATGCATTTGAATTTGTTAATTTTCTAGCCAAGCTTGAATAACCTCCTACCTGGCTTGGTTTTCATATTAACGGTTAACCATGGATTTCCAATTATGTAGGTTGAGTTAATAAATTTACTTCTTCTGGTCCCTGTGGAGCATTGCATATAATTGTTGAGACCATGGGAGTGGAATTAGCAACAGAGAAGGCAGGGTTTGTTCAAATGGAAGACGTCAATTTCACTGATTCAGAGTTGCTATGTCATGTGCGAAATGCCCTTCTATCAGTTAGCCTGGTAAGCATTCTGGAAACTAAGGATTCTTGCTTGAGTTAGTTGCACTTTATCAGTCAAACCTCTTGTCTCTATCATGAAATTTTCATGTAAAGACCAATTGGGAGTGAGATGCAAATATGTACATAACCATATTTATTTTTGGTTTTGTTCTAAAAAAGTTGATAAATTAGGGGTGGATTTATATGTGTTATTGTTATATTTCAAGTTATTTTCTATAGTTATTTATTTATTTTTGACAACTAGATATTGGAAAACACATTTCAAGGAGCAACTTGGGATATGTTTTTTGCAGATGATATTATCTTGAAAAAATGAGGCAATAGAAAACATATAAACTTCAAATGAGGAGAAACACCTTAGAATCCAAAAGTTTTAAACTAAGTAGGCTAAAAACTGAGTATGTGGAATGTAAGTAAAAATATAAGTGTGAATCATATTATTGTGAAACTTGGAGATGGTGTTTTTCCAAAAAAAAAAGAAAAATCAATTGTTCAAAAAGAAGGGTGAGAATATAGAGGATATTACTCATAGAATAAAAACATGATGTTTAAATAGGAGAAGTGCATCTGACTAAAGACCATTTTTGTTGTATGGCTCAAAATGTTGGGCAATTAATTTCCAATATGTACAATGAGCATAATTGGGATGAGAACATCTCAGTAGATTTGCAGCCATGTAAGAAAAAACAATAAAATATGAAATTATACATAAAATGGGAGAAATTTGTAGCAGACAGGAAAATGAAGACCAAAGGCAATTTGGCAGGAAACTCCTTAGACATGACATAGGATATAGTGGAGTTACAAAAGTTATGACCATGAATAAAATTGGTTAGAGATCTAAAATTGATGTAGCCAACCCAAAAGGCATGTAATTGTTGTTGTTAAATTAGATATCAAATGAAATTATATTATTTAGCATATTGTTTCTTGAAATTAATTATGCAAGAAAATATCTGCAGGATTATAATAGTGAATTTTTTTCCTCAAATTTTTAGCCAAAACCTTACTATCAGCTTATTTGTGTTTTTTATGTATGTTCTCTTCCCTTTCTTAAGAGAGCATATAAGAAAATTAATGTGAACAATTTCTGGATTGCTAGCATTATAAATCCTCTGTTTCAGAAATAAACCATACTATGTTTCAAGACTTGCGTACCAATTCATAATATCATTGAGTACTAGCATTTCTGTAATGTAGGAGTAAATAACTGATATTTCTGAAAATAAAAACAAATTTGAACTATCATTGGGCTTCATTTCACATATTGAATGTATATAAAGTGATCAATTTACACTTTTAATGTGAAAAAGCATTCTACTCAGTTTATGCCAAAGGTTTAACAAATGTATAAAACTGAAACTTGTGGCATAGGGTGACCCTGAGAGTTATAACCAGCTAATTGGGGTTCTCCACCACAGAGAAAGTCTTACCCTGGATGAGGTGGCACTTCTCGTGGTATGTAGCCGTGACCAAATTTTGTGAACAGTAATTTTAGATTTTTATTTCATTGAGTATATTGCAGTATTGTTTCATTTTGGTAATTTCTTGCTTTGCAGACAAGTCTAAAGGCATTGTCGGGTGCAGTTTCTTGTATTGATAATATTCAACATGAGTCTCTTCTTTCTTCTGTAAGTTGCTGTTGCATGAGATTGACTCCTTCGTGTATTTTATTCATTGACTACTATAAACTCTGACATGGGGTGCTATTCAGATATTTGGAATGAGCATGTGGAACTATGAGCCTGACATCATGGATGCATTGATTGAACTAATAACATCCTTGGTATGTGGATACCATACATTACAAGCAAGGTTATTTGGTGGATTTATCTTGATTATGTTTTGTTTATTGAATTGTATAGGCAGCTTCCAGCGGAAAATACGTTGATTCATGCTTGGAAATGCTTATAAGCAATTTTATGCCTCCACATTCTTTCATAGAATTGCTGAAGCAGCCATGTGGTGTTGCAAGAAAAAGTCAAGTTCTTTATCGCATCCATTCTGCGCTGAAAGATATTACTGATTTATTGCCTCTTGCACCTTTGAGACTGTTGCCAATAGTTCTCCAGAGAATGCCAAATGTTTACTATAAGGAACCTGTGAGTTTCAAATAATGCTGTCAAACTTTAATTTTAAATGGTCTGTGGTACTAAATCTGTTATATATTGTTTGATGTTGCTTTTGGCATTTTGCATGCCATGTTTTGGCAAGAGCATGCAAGCAGTGTTTACAAAAGCACAAGTAGAATCAGGTTGATTGTGTGGTAAGTTGGTAACCATTGAGGCAGCATTCTGTTTGGTTGGGTGTTCATATCAAAAAAATATAAAATACTCTTTTGGTGCATTTCTCAATCAATCCGTAACTTCTCACTTTGCACATGTTTTGGTTTATGTATTTAATGCCCTGGTCATGTCATGCAAGTTATATACTTGTATCTTTAAGATGTCATGGTTATCTACACATGTATCTTTTGTGGGCTCTTTTTCCGCTTCTATATGTACTGACTTCATTGGATATGACGAGAGTAAAGTAAAGGTCTTTCATTTTGTCCAACCTTGTATCCGTATCGGACACTATTGGACAAATGGATCCTCTAATTCTTGATGACAATTGTAGAAAATCAATGCCACATTTGATATTAAAGGGACTATTTCAAGCCTCCCTTATAGAGTAAGAGTTTCACTTTTCCTCCAAATAGTAGACCCTAAATAGTCACAAACATTTCACTCCAGTCTGCTTTAGCACATTGCAACAGCTAGATAGTTGATAACATGCATGGTTGAGGTATCATAAGCATGCTAAGGACATTTGATGGTGCTCTGAAAAACAAAAACTGATGTTTGGTTGTCTATTTTTTCTTTAAAAAAAAAGGGTCAAAACATTTTAGAAATATTTGACAAAATGGATGCATGAGAGTGTTCGTTTTTCATTTCTTTTGTCTTCCCCTACCTGACCTTGAACCCCTCCAATTTATGTTTTTCTCTCCCAATCTTGTTGTCCTACTTTCTTTCTGTTCTTATTTTCTTCTTCCTCTCTTAGCATAGCGGAATTCCAAATTGCATCCATACCCTTCTTTCTTTTTCTTCTTTTTTGCCAAATGGCACCTTTGGCTGGATTTGGGTTTGGTATAGCTAGATTTGGCTTTGCCGAATATCTACTTGGCTAAACTGAATCTAGAAAGGAGGATGAGAGGAGGGAAGGAGAGGAGAAGAGAAGATGAAGAAGAAAGACCCACCATCTAAACCCAGAACTGGGGACTGACTGGGAAGCCAACTGGAAAAGAATGGCAAGAAAGTAAAAATGTTTCTATGTCGAGGTTGTTTTTGTCCATATCAAATTAATTGTTATGTATATTTAATCATTAGCTCGCCTGCTGGAAAAGGACAAAAAAAGTAAACTGCTAAGGGCATTTTTGTTAATATCAAGTTAATTATTGCATATGTTTAATCATTCGATAGACATTAGATAGAGTAACAAAAATATTTATCAAACACCATATTTAGTTTTCATTTTCATTTTCTTAGGAAACTGATAACAGGAAAACTAGCAGCTCTGTCAAATGGTTTATTTGTAAGAATGTTTGTTGCCCTTTTCTGACTGTGACTGATCTGTCTCTTTTCATATATCTATTTGCTTTTGTAGTTAATTGTTGCATATGTTGAGAACATGTTAAGATTGGAGAGTGGTGCCATGGGAGAACTTGTTGGGAGCATGATGCTTATAGCAGTGGTGGACAGGCTTATAGATTTGGATGTGAGTTGTCTAAAGCTTCTTAACAAATTGCTGTGACGGCTGAACTTATCCCCTTAAATTCGACATTGTATTTCTTACAGGTGGAGATAGAATGGGAGGATATTTTGCAGGATGATTCTTGTAAAAGCATTTTTGAGATGGAACTGGAGGATATGGAAGACACGATAGATGAGGAGGATGCAATGGTGTGTCTATTTAAGTTCTACCAATTTACCTTTCTATTTGCTTTTAGCTATTTTTCTGCCCTGCAAAATATATTTAGCTGGTCTCGCTACAGGTTGATATGTTAATTTAAGTTCTATTACCCATGTGATTTCTAGCCAGCCTGACCTAATATAACAATTCAAATCTCTCATTCAGCTTCAAAGAGAATCTTCAAGTGGCAGGAGTCTGAGGGGAAATGTTGTTGCTGAAAAATTAGATAGCTTGTTGGTGCTTATGTTTGAGCATCTGAAATCTTGTAAGGATGCTGGGCGTTTGAATAAGGTGGCCTCTGCTATCACTTAATTGAAAATATTATATTCAGCTGTCTTTCTTTTCATTATGGTATTTATTTCTCTCTCTGTAATGCCATGATTAGGTATTTGAAACTCTTCTTCAGTCATTTGAGGTTACTGTCCTGAGTGCGTACAAGTCAAAGTTTGCCCAGGTTTTTTTTTTCTGAATCTTACATGGAAATATGATGTACATGTATAATCTGTGATATTATTAGTATGTCTGGGTTTCCTTGCTCCATTTTATTCATGATCTTATCTGCCAGTATGATTTTATGGATTGATTTCGGTAAACCAGTGTTAACATTTTCTTCATGCATTTTTTTTATTTAAATTTGTGCAGTTTGTCACGTTCTATGCCTGTTCCCTCGACCCTGAAAATTGTGGCATGAGATTTGCTGATACCCTCTCAGATATTTTCACAGGCAGTGCATTCCCCCCTGTCAAGAGGTACTGAATAAGATATTTAGTTTTAGGGTAATTTACTTATAAAATACCAAACTTGACCCGATTATCAATTTTATGACGAACTTAAAAAATTATCAACTCTATACTGAACATGCAAATCTGTATCAATTTTATAACACCGTCATAACACTGTTAATGGGATTGACATCCATTAAGAAACTTTTAAAATCTCTATTGAGTCTATACTAAACTAAAAAAAAATTATTAAATCTACACCAAACTTCAAAAAATTATCTAATTGATGGTAACAAGAGCAGTTGAAGTGGCAGTTTGTTTCTCACAGACCCGCCATCAAATATGAGCTTAGGACTAGGATTCTTTACACTAGCCGTGGTTGGCAACTTAATGCAACCTTTCTCCATCCCAGCTTGGTGGGCAGTTTGTGATAAGGAGTAATTACCTTAAACACTAAAACTGTTGGGGGATTATTCAATCTAGCTAGACATATAGTGTGTTATAAACAAAGATATAACACTAGTTCTGAATAAGGCACAACTCAACTTTGCATGAGGTACACAGAGGCATGCACCTCTGCTAGAACGAGGCAAGGCGCCCTCTTCAAGCCCTTGCCTGGGCATAGAGGTAGGGATGAAAATGGGGCCCCAATTGACCCCATTTACATACTTGTTTTGATAAATTTTCAAATAAGCCTTATACCTATATTTCATTTTTATGCTTATTTTAATTTTGAAGGGGTCATTGGGGACTCATTTACATCTTTTACGTGGAGGCATGCCCCTTTTGCACTTTGTGGATACAAGATATAAGCCTTTTTGTTTGGGTTTAAGTCATTAAAACTTGAAAACAATCTAAGCGTCTCTAGTTGACTGCAACAAAGAAACCCTAATCAATTGTAAATAAAAGCTCCAAATGTAATAGCCAAGAACTTTGGGTTATTATTTTAAAGGAAAAATGAAAATTCGGGGAAATAGGTATCTGAAAAGTCCGAAAAATTTACCGAATTAGCCGAAGGGAGAACCGTGAAGCTTAAATGTCTAAGGAAATAGGAACGCCTTTAACTAGCATATCGAGGCATGATTTTTAAGACCGAAAGAAATCGAATCAGAAACCGTTTTCGGTATAGCTATGGATCAGGCTGAAAAATCGAATTGTCGTAGGAGACTCTCGAGAAGGTAGCGGAAGCGTTGGGAAGCTTCGATTCATCAAGTAAGACAACCCTTCGGAAGTTTCGGGAAGAAACCAAGAGGTTTAAAGCCAAAACGGAAATTCGAGCCTAAGTGTAATTTTTCAAAATTGCCTAAGGGGATCAAAATGACATTTTTTCGAAAGTTTCAAGGGAGAAATAGAAAGATTAGAACTTGAGGGATTTAATGGAAATATTCAAAAGTTGAGGGACTTTTGTGAAAGAGAGCCAAAACAGAAAAGACAAAATAGTGGGGCAAAGGTGCAAAAAAATGAAAATCTTGGCCATGGAATCTGACCAAGCCATGAGGGGTCGTCGAAAGCCACTGGGTTCGCATGGGGGGTGGTCAGGGATGGCCAAGGAGAGATGATAAGCCGACAATGGCCATCGGGGTGGCTGGATTTTCGAGAAATTCGGCCAAGAAAGCTGGCCACGATGTTGAGCCTGACAACTTGCTTTTTCGGTCGCGTGTTGATGCTTTCAGGTTGATCTAGGGGAGGTGAGGACGTTTCAGGTAATGGGTGAGGTGGCCAAGGCCATTTTGAAACTCGGTTTTTGCCTATAAATAGAGCTCATAGTGGCCGAAAATTTTAGAGAATGGAAGCTCAAATCGAAAGCATTTTTGATCAAATTGAGAGCTAAGGATAGAGGGCTTTTGTTGCCCATGTGTTGAAGGCCATTTCTGGAGAATTTTGTGAGTAACGAAGCAAGGAAGAAGGAGATTCGAGGCCTCGCCGGAAACCTAGGCAGACTTCGAGCTTCAATAATATCGTGTCATACATACATCACGATTTTCCATGCAACAGTATATGAACAAATATAACAAAAATGATCATAACATACGTAAATATCATGCGATATTTACGTATGTTATGATCATTTTTGTTATATTTGTTCATATAGTATTGCATAAGAAGTCGTGATGTATGCATGACACAATATTATTGTCATATTGAAACTCGTGCATGAGAGTGGGAAATCACTCTAAAAGTGTAGCCGTAATTTTTCAAGGGCAATTGATGGAACAACGTTAGGCTTATCTTGCAGAGGTTCGGGACTCGGCCTAGAGTTCCGTGCTGGGCTAGTGGGCCAGAGAAGTTACACTAGAGTATATGTTTATAAACGTCCATGCATTATTCATTTATTCATGCTTATATAACCATAAATTGAAAGATTTCATTTTATAATATTAGACTATGTCCCTGGAATATTCCACATTCCAGGCAAGACAAGCGGCTAGAAGGGCAAGGAAGTGATCGAGGCATGAGCTGGACGAAAATTTTGTGGGCCCCATGTGAGGCCAGGACCATCTATTACATTCAGTTATATTGTTTAGGTTTTAATAATAATTGTAATATTATGTTGGGTGGATGATGTGTATGTACTCAAGTATGTTATGTTTTCGAGGTTTCTTACAGATTCTGATCTTGCTTCCGATTATGTTTAAAGTGTATCACTTGTTCGTTATGTTTTGGGAGTATTAATGAATAAAGGATATGTTGAGGATTTATTGTTGGTTTATATTTGATGGGAAAAAAAAAAATCCTAGCATATATTAATGCCTTGGAAGGCGGGGTGTTACACCAAAAGAACACTTCCAGTTGATTTCATCAATTGTCAAGAGCTTCAGCCTTTGGGTAACTTTTTTTTATTTGTCTGAAGGCATCAGCTTTGATTTGCCATCTTTGCTTCCTCTTTTAGTCAAGACAAAACACATGTTTTGTATGGATCTATGGGAGAGGATCCTGCAGAGGCTGATCAGTGGTCCATCAGACTCATCATGGACCGAGAGAGTTGAACAAGTGAGGTTCACATGCCGAAGAAGCTTTCGCATGTTGTGGTGTGTGGCCATTCATCTAGTCACTTGGTCTTCGCTGGGAGTGTTACTGCAGCAGGCACACACACGAGTGGCTAGTTTTGGTATGGAGGCTGTCTCTGTCTGTTGCTCTTTCTGGGGACCTGTTAGGCTATTTCTCTCTCGCAAGTTCTCTCTCTTGGTGCTCCTCCTTTCTCTCTTGCTACTTGATGTTTCATAGTCCACTGAGTTGGTTTACAAGCTTCTTTGTTTATTTTTTAAATAATGTATTTTAAATTTATTTAAATTGTGTTTTTATTTCATTTGTTTAAATTTATTTTACACTCTTACCATACATAGAGTTCTTTCTTATTTATTTAAATTTATTTTTCTAGATACTGTATTTTAATGTTTTAATTAATGCACCTCTAGGTGTTTGTCTGTTACTTTTTTTTATGTTATTATGGAACAAATTTTTTTATTTATTTTTTATAACATTTAGGAAATTTGTCATTCATGATTTTATGATTTTGCATTTAACTGTTTATAATAATAAAATAAAAATAATGGTATCTTAGTATTTTATACACATTTTAAACAAATGTGTCTCGCGTCTATGAGGCACTCACCTGTGCCTCGTGCCTCACTCCAAGCACTCTTTTTGCCATAGTATGCTTTGCGACTGTGATGACTATGGATATAACCAGCATTATAATTGTTTGTACTGTTTGGGTACAACTTTGAATTTTTCCTTTTTGTGTTGAACCCTTATTGTGATGTTCTCTTTGCATAAGGTTGCAATTAAATCCATAGGGCAAATCATTTCAAGTTCTCAGCTTTTGTTGTTTCTTTCATGCATATGGTTCTTATTCTTCTATTGGTTCTGTGCAGGATGAGTGCAGCGGCTTATCTTGCTAGTTATTTGTCTCGTGCAAAGTTCCTTTCAGTGTCTTTTGTCATTAAGATATTGCAAAGGTTGCCTATTAGTTCCATATCCACTTGATGTTGGTTCTTGTTAATTGAAATAAGGAAGAGGAAAAGTGATTCTGATGACATGCTTCTTTTATTTTCCTTTATTATTACTTTTTGGGTTGGATTCAGGTTAGTCAGCTGGTGTTGGAAATACACTGAGGATGAAGTCAGCGATATCAGCCCAAAAGCTCACAGAGTTTTCTATTCTGGGTGCCAGGTATATTATGCTCTTATATTCTCATGGGAAAGGAAGACTGAAATAGCTATGTTGCATAAGTACTGGGATGGAATTTTTTGACTGATTGAAATTCTTCGGGTTTTTAAATGGAATTACTAAGGCTTGTGATTGTTGTTGTTCCCTACCCTTTTTGAAAAATAAAACAGCTGGATGGTAAATAAATGTTCAACTTACTTTCTGATGTCTGCCCAGCATTTTTTCGGGTCAGCTCTGGTAGTTGTGGTTGTGGTTGAGTGCATATGTTTTTGGTGCTGTATTTAGATTTTGCTATGACATGGTGTCTTATGATAGCTTTCTTTAGGATGAATTTTGAGACAGTTCTGTTAACTTGCTCTATTGCAGGCTATCATGTATGCGCTTTGTTTTCATATGCGATCAGTTATGGATATTCCTCGTCTCAAGTCCCAACTTTTTCTTATGCCTTTAGAGGCAATCTTGAAGCATCCGCTGAGCCCCTTGAAGGTGAATCTTCTTTTCCGTCTTCTGAGAAGGATCTCAAAATTGTAAATGCACTTGGCACTTATGTTGGAACGCCATCACATTGTTTTGACCAAGGCCATATGAGTTCATGGTCATGCCAATCATTTTGTGGCTGTTTAGTTGTGAA
Organism: Diospyros kaki; assembly: GCA_036245055.1. Taxonomy (NCBI): domain Eukaryota; kingdom Viridiplantae; phylum Streptophyta; class Magnoliopsida; order Ericales; family Ebenaceae; genus Diospyros; species Diospyros kaki. The sequence continues at coordinate 43,811,373 of BSEG01000016.1, forward strand.
AAATGATTTCCAGTTTGCCGTCTCCAATTTTCTATAAAATCTTTAGTTTTCGTTTTCCATAGAAAACATCAAAAACGTGTTCAAATGTTAGAAATACAGTAAACTAATTTCTAATCTAAAAAATTAGAACATATGTTCAGAAAATGGAGAGATTGGGGAAACTTGTGTAAATTGTGTGAGAGAGAGAGATGGAGATGATTTTGGAAAAATTTTATCGAAAACTGCATTTTTTTAATCTCCAAATTAGAAAGGAAAATTTGAAAAACTCATTTTAGAAGTTTTCCAGGTTCAATACGATTTTGGAGAAATTATTTTTTTCAAATCTCCTTTTTTTAATTGGGGACTCTTTGTACTTGAACAAATTTTCTAATTTTTCATTTTCTGTGGAGTAAAATTTTCTGGAAAACTGGGTCTGTTATTTACAGGACCACAACCCCTTGGTAATTTTATGTCTGCTTGGACTCATCATATGTTTACTTCAATAACAAGTCGAATGCCTGCATTGGTCATTGTTGACAATTTGAAATGCTTGCTCATGGGAAAACAACCTTACTCCTTTGTCTTCTGAACAGGTGTGCCTGCCATCCATTGTACAAGAATTTCTCCGGCAGGCAAGAGCAGCTTGTCTGTTCACCGTCTCAGAGACCTTTGTTTTCAATGACCTACTGGAATCTCAACTTTCCAGAGCTTTTGGAGGGATGGAAAGGCTTGATATGTTCTTCCCGTTTGATCCCTGCTTGTTGAAGAAATCTGATAGGTACTTCTAAGTCTCTCACTTTAAATGGTTTAGAAGGAACAATTTTTTTTATCATACCTTACATTAGGAACTGGATGCAAGTAATTCTTCTTACAAGACCAAAATTTAGTACTTAAAGACCATAATTGACCTGAAGCTCAAAATTTGAGAGTTTCAATTCCTCCACCTCGTTAATTATTTTTCAGGGAAAAAGTCTGGGAAAACTATTTTAACAGCCTGAACGAATAGCCCATGTCATACTAATTCCCTGGGTAGTTTTTTCTATGTTCTTCTGTGTAATGCATGTTCTAAAAAGCGGGTGTTTGTTTTATTATGTAGGTTCATCCGACCAAACTTTGTATACCGGTCAGTTGTTAGAACAACATATGATGAGGAGGAGGATGACGACGACGACTATGGAGGTAGCAGTGATGAAGATATAGATTGCAAGCGGGAGAACACTACACGGGATTGGGATGCAATGGCTGGGAGTTACGAGGAGCATGATATTGATCTTGACGAATTTGACCATTCATTGAATAAAATGTCCATCACACCCAATAATTCATTAAGTCATCGATTTGGAGGTGGTGAATTTCATGGTGGTGCCACGCGGATGCCCTCAAGAATCAGGCCGTCCACTAGTCCAGAATCCTTGTGACAGCACAAAAATGCTCTTACCTTCTCCTCTTCTAAGAGATCAATTAAGAAAATCCCTTATTGTGGTTGGAGGGGATCACCAAAGCAGCTCGAATGCCGCGGCAGAGCTGTTCCAAGATTATATTGTGGTAACCGTGCTAGGCCCGACATGCCGGTCACGTTGCAGAGTAGTATTAGATTTGTATTTCAACCAAGTGATTTAAGTTTTGTTTTTTTGTGCACTTAACCGAAATGATGTGTACTATTAATGAGGATATGGGTCCACACGACAAAATATAAATATGATTACTATTCTTTCCATGTTATGGAAGCTAGTCCAAATATCCAATCTGGTAGAGCATTGCTAGCTCTACAAGGCCCTTTCGTTTATTATCTTTTTGCTTTTTTGCTTCCTTTTCTTAGGATTCCTCCTCTAGTCAGGTTTTAAATATATATACAATTCTTTGATTGCTTACGCAAACATGCCCAGTGATTATTTGCGGCCCCCTTGAAGTTTGGAACAGGTACATCAGTAGAATTACTTGCATCCACTTGAATCGAACTATCCTTTTTTTGTCATTTATGGATGTTAAATAATTTTCTATACATTACAAAGAGAAGAGTGCACGTTATAATTTAATAAAGTTTAAAAATAAAAACTGTATATTTGGAGAGAACAGGTTGATTCAAGTATTCTTCAGCGTCGTTTATTGCAATTGCCAGTCTTTTGAGTTACAAAAGTCTGGGAAAAGAAATTGCTATATACGCTAGCGTTGCTTATTTTGTCTATATGGTGTGCAATAAATTCTTAAGAGTGTCCTGTCGTGTGTGTACAACAGCACAGCTTTTGACGGTAGACAGGAACTTTGATTCCATTTGCCCCAAAGGGGGGAAATAAAGGATGCGTTCAGTCCATTACAAGAAAAGTTTTGGCAAAGAAAACTTCAGTTTCAGTCTTTTTAAGTGATTTGCTGGTAGAAGGTGATGGAAATGTGTTTCGGGTTCCAGCAACAGAAAATGCAAGAAAACTAGGGACCCAAACCATGGGTCCAGACAATTCAAGAATCATATGTTGATTCTCTCTTTGTATTTGATTGATTGCAGGAAACCATATTCCAGCAATCTATGAAATTGTACTCCGCCAGCGACCTGCGCCCTGGCAAGAAGACACCCTGCCGTACAGACAAGTGAAAGGGCAATCCACACCCTTCAATGTTTTGGGACCAGGCTCAGTGCAACTTGGTATCTTACAAGTGACTCAACTGTGTCCTTGGTGACCATGACTCGGAAGACCTGCAATAGCATAAAACCAATCAAGTCCATCCACAGATTTTGGCTGAAAATTTTAAACAGAGATAACACAGAGCATTATATAGAACACTGATAATAGTAGAAATATTGTGATTTGTTCAGCGAGGGAGAAATTGAAGTGTGTGATGACCAATAATGAGAGCTTATTGGCTACCCTTCTCGAACAAAAATGTTAAGCCTCTCTCCAATTACTTAGTCTGACAATGTAGATCATGTTTCTCCTTGACTTATTAAAAGTCAGTTTCGGCTTTGTCCTTCAAGTTAAGGACCATAAGGTAGTTTTGACATTGATCATCCTGCAGCATGTATTATACTAAATGTGGATTGGGTAAGACAAATGACTGGTCTTTGTACACAAATAAACATCAGTAGCTGCTACCTGTATTATCTCCTCCATCTTGTCTCACCTTAATTCTACTTCACATTCACATCAAGCTGATGAAATTAGCTACATCGGTTCTGCTAACAGATCATTTAATTGCCAAGGACTACTAGAAGTAAAGGCAGTTTTATAATCATCCTACAAGATTACCTCCTAAATATCATATTCATACACCAGCAACACAGAATGCTTGTCATGCATCTCACGCCTATGGGATTAAGGGATAGTATTATCAATCCCATTTTAATATGTATGTTTGATATAATACATAAACATATTATGCTAACTTACGGCACTTTGTTTGGAGGTTAGGGACCAATTACCATCGCTGATGGCAGTGGCAGAGCTAGGATCCAAGGGTAGTGGGCTCAATATATATTGAGGCTTAAAATAGTATTAAAATAAAAAAACTAGTATTAATTTTTACAAATGTAATTAAGTCTGACTATCAAACAAAATAAAATAACTACAAACACAGTTTTTTGTTTATGATGACATTTTAAGTATACAAACGCATCACTACCAATTTGTTTAATGCTATCTCTAGCATGTGTAACAGAACACTCATTTACGAAAATATCTTCCATTCAATTACCCAATATCTTCTTGATTACATTCATTGCAGAGAAAACTCTTTCAATCCTTGTTATTGCAACTAGTAAACTCAAAACCAACTTCAAAAGTAATCACACATACACACAGAGAAAGAGTACTTATATTTGTTTCAACCATTTTTTTAACAATTTTAAGGGTTAATTTTGTGGTAAAATGATATAGCTGTCTGCTTTACAACTATGTTTCAAACCACCTTAAGGACTGAGCCTACATCCAAATTTTTGTTTGATTTATTTGGCACACACCTAAAAGGTAAAATTGAGCAACATAAAGGAGACACTCATCAAAACAATTATTAAGCTCTAGAAATTGTCTCTCAGTAATATCATCTATGTTAGGAATCATAATTTTATGTGGTTTTGATCAACTGAAAATATCATTTTTTTCTTAATTACTTTCTGTATTTTTTGATGACGGGTCAATTAACAATTTTTAGTTTTTTACTGGGTTAAAGTATATTAATATTAATTTTTTTCATTAGATGCCATATATTATTGAGTAAAAAATAAATTCAATGGGGTCAGTTCACCCCACTGGCTATATGGTGGCTCTGCCCCTGGCACATGGTATAACCATGTTTGGTAATTGCATGCAAAGGATAAATTTATCTGTGCACAAATTTATCCTTTATCCCATCGAAGTGGGATAAATCTATGCTCCCCCCCCCCCAAAAAAAAAAAAAAAAAAAAAAAATTAGTCCATGCATTTGGCAAGGCAAATTTTTTCGACACTTTTGACAATTTTCCTTTGATGCATTAAATACTCCCCAATTCTCTCTCCTTTATTATGCATCCTCTCATCTCCCATCGAAGATAGACGCCATGACCAAAACGTCAATCCCCCATCTCCAATAATGTGACCACCAACACCAATCAAATCCGATCACCGCCAGCTCCACCATCTCCAATGAGATTCGCACCACCATCACGATTGTCATCCTCAATCACCATCTTCTCTCCTCCTCCCTTGTTTTCTTTGCAACCAACACCACCACTACCTCTGCCATCTCCAACAACCCTTGCCTCTTCTCACTTGCCTTTCTCTATCTCCTCTGTGCACTTTCAACTATTGCACCACCATCTCCAATATCTCTCAACTCCCAATCTTTGTTCCTCCATCTTCTTCTGTATCTTCTTCGCTACAGTTTTGGCTATAACACCCCCCAATTTTTTCTAGAATATTGGGAAGAACTAATTATTAAAAAATAATAATTACCCAAAATTTAGAAGTGACAAATTTGCAAAAATGAACCTCAAATTCAAAATCATTGCATCAAAACCTGTCCATTGGTATACAACTCGAGGGGCGTCGAAAGAAGTGGTCAAGACAAAATTCAACGTGGGCACTTCAACATACATGAAACGGGAAATTTATTGCGCAAAAATTTTTATTTTGGTAAAAGCTAGGGTGAGAAGGAAAAAGAAAATACATATATCCATATATATATGTGAGATTTAAATTTCAAAAGGTAAATTAACCATACCCTTCAACTTTGACTATTTGAATCAGGCACCCCCTAAACTTTAAAATTGGCCCAATTAGTCCCTAAACTTCCCAAAATTAGCTATGCCCCTCCCACCCCCCCGAACTTTGGGTCTCTGGCTTAGACACCCCATGGACTTTTTATTTTTCACCAAATTAGTCTTAGTCTTTTTGAGAAGGTTCAAGGACTAATTTGGTGAAAAATAAAAGTTCAGAAAGTGTACGATCAATTTACTTAACATCATTAATAACAAATGAGGTGTTGTGGCTAATTTTTGGAAAGTTTAGGGACTAATTGGGCCAATTTTAAAGTTCAAGAGGTACATGGTCAATTTAGCCAATTTCAAAATAAGTGTGTGCATATATATATATATATATATGACACAAGCCAGGAAAAAGGGAGCAATTCATGTTACTCCATGCATGGGAAAAAGAAAGTATTCAATGCAAAGGGAGTGAAATGATTAGATAGAGAAGACGACATTAAATGCATGGAAATATGGGAAGACAAAAGGATTAAGCTAAATATTGGGGTTAAAGCATGACCTCAAGTTTGGTTGACAACACCTGAAAAGAGGGGGGGGGGGGGGGGGGGGGAGGGGAAGAAAGAGAGTGTGTCATAAGAAACAAATAAATGAAAATGAGACAAATCTCTAATCTCCTAACAATGTGCAATTAGAAATGACGTAGGGATTATGGATTGTGTAATTGAGTAATTTGGATGTGATTGACAAGGTGGACTTTTAGTATAAAAGAAAAGTAAATTTCTTTTCAAACTTCTTCCACACTCCCAACTAAGTTAGAGTGGCATGGTAGAGAGCTAGGAAGTAGAGAAAAATGGAAGAAGAAGGGAGGAACTAAGCTCAAACTCAAGGTGTTTATTGTCTAGTTCAAAATAGCATGCTACATGACAAAAATATTATTGTAAAATATTGTCCATTTCAAGCATAATTTTTTTGTTTTTTTGTTGCATCAAGGAAAAATAAAATTTTCCTTTGCATTTCTTGAAACTATGGCCATAGCTTTAGATGGTAGGTGTTTGAAAGCTTTACACCTTTTATTTTGGGATGAGCATCAAAATGCAACCAAGACCTATCTTCCACATGGGTCATGTGGTAGAAAACTCTACAAAGTTTATTACCAATCTCTAGTCACAAATGTATCAAAGTGAGGTTTATGCTCATGACATAAATCATGCACGGAAAATATTTTCTAGCCAGCCCTAAGTGTTAAGCACTTACCTCCTACATTCAAACAAGCTCACATGACATTGGATCATCTAAACAAAAGGAAAAACACACCGAGTAAATATGGGCTGCACTGATTTTTTTTAGAGCTATCTTGCATTGTCAAAGAAATTGTTATGTTTTAGCAATGCCACTAAAATATGGAGTACAAAGTTGAGTCATTTTGTGGGTGTAGTTAGGATGATAAATATTTAGTTTTGAATATATATTAAAATAGTGAGGTTTGATGGTGTATTCTTTACCTTATGATTTTTGTATTGCATTGTAAAAACTAGAAATTTTAATATTTAAGTGTTATGTGAAAAGTGTTAATTTTTTTTTTTTTTTTAAATATGTTGGGGAAGTGTATGGTTCGAAACGGTGAGGTTAGAAGAAGCAAGGTAAGCTAGCACAAAGTTAAGAGTTTGGAGTGCATGGTTCACATTTTGAGCTCAGAAAACACTGGTAAAGGTCCAAATAACAAGTAAAACAAAAAAAAGAGGCCTTTATGCTGAGCCAAGGGCTGCTCAAAGGACAGCATTTGGCCCTTGCCAAAGCTTGAGACACCATTTAATGCCACACCGCTAAAAGCACGCCACCCAAGGGTGGCCTTTAACATATATTATTATATATATAAGTATAGGTATATATATAGATATAATATTGAATTAAATCAAGGATATTAATACATAAATTGAAATGTCGTGCATTTTGGAAATGAAAATTTTCAAAAAGGACGTGCTGAAGATAAATAGATTAATTTCTTATTTTCAGTTGAGTTTCAAGGTTGGATCCTACATTTTTGTAAGCTTATTAATATATCATTCTTCATTTTGGGTGTAGCCCACTAGAGTTGGGAGGGATAAACTTAACCCAATAAAAGGAATTGGTTTAAAATAAACTCCGGTAAGGGCAATCCGGGACTATAATTAATTAATTTATTAATTATTTATGCAAAATAATCTTGTTAATTTAGGGCAACAAATAACACCTGTGAAAAGAGCAAGGTGTTACAACTCACATTGGCCCTCGCCGGCACAAATCCTACCTCACTGATTTGGGGTTTGCCAGATTACTAAATTTCATATCTGATTTTGAATTTCAAAATTAACTTGTGTTGGTGACTTTTACTGATTTGGTGTCTCCATATTTTCAGATCTGATTTCCAAGTTGTGACTTTGTGAGAGTGAAATTAAATGAGATTGATTTGTGTTGGTGAAGGGATAAATTATTAGCAATGCCTCACTTCCAATTTTGACATGCCAAATATGAAATAATTATAACTTCAGCTAATATCTTTTTTTACCAAAAGTGGGATAATATTATCCATCCATCACTATTTAGTCCTTCTACCAAACAGCCCATTAAATATATTTTTTTGTACAACAAAATTATAAAGTACATAACGTTTTATGATATATTATTATATCAACTTAATATATTATATATTTACAGAAATTGCAAAGTATAATTATGTAATTTAGAAAAGATATAATTTTTTTTTTACATAGTTATATAATTACATTAATATTTTGTACTTACATTTTTATTCTTTTACCGCAAGTGAGATATCTATTAGTATAGCCTTTCCTTCTTGATTAATTTATCATTTTTTGTCTCAGGAGTATCAATATTTTATAAGTACACAATATTATATCTATCAGGGGCATATTGTTACAGAGTCCTTTTAAGGATTGATGTTCTGCCCTATCCTTTAGGAATTGATGCTGTACCCTATCCTCCACGAGAATTTTCACCTTTTCTCGTAAAACCTACTCAAAAAATAATATCCATTCTTAGTATACATTTGATGGTAACAAGATGCAATCCTGTTTCACCACCTCTGATTGCACTAAGTTCATAGATGCCACTGTTGCACGTGTAATGATAGATTGTCTTGGTCTAAACAAGAAGGAACTGGCTGATTTCTTTTCCTATGTTACTCCCTCAGGTAAAATCGAGGTCTACATGATTATTAACTAATATCAAATAGAAAAAAGTATAAATCCTGCAAATGGAAAGAGCATGTTGAAAATCCACTTTAGACAACTTTGTTTTGACATTCATTACTTAAGCTTTGACGCAATTATACATATTCATGGACTTGTAATTCTGTGCCCTGTTATTAGCACAATAATGGGAATATTTAATTTTCTATGAACAAAGACCTATGATAGGGTCCCTAGAGAAGTATTATGGAGGGTTTTAGAGAAAAAATGAGTTCGGATAGCCTATATACAAGCTCTTAAGGACATGTATCACGGTACAAAAACAAGGGTCAGAACATGTGGAGGGGATATTAAACCGTTTAAAATTACAATGGGACTGCATCAAGGCTCTGCACTAAGTCCATACTAATTTGCTTTAGTAACGGATGAACTCACTAGAGACATTCAGACAGAGGTGCCATGGTATATGCTATTTGCAAATAACATAGTGCTGGTGAATGAAACAAAAGAGGGAGTGAACACTAAGTTTGAGTTGTGGAGAAACTTAGAATCTAAGGGATTTAAATTAAGTAGAAGGAAAACATAATATATGGAATGTAAATTTAGTAAGAATGCAAGAGTGGAAGATGTTATAATAAAATTGGAAGACCAAATCTTACAAAGAAAAAACCATTTTAGATATTTAGGATTAGTGATTCAAAAAGATGGAAAAATTCACGAGGATGTCACGTATAGAATTAAGGCAAGTTGGCTAAAATAGAGAAATGCATCTTGGGTGTTGTGTGATGGTAAAATCCCATTAAAACTGAAAAGAAAATTTTATAGAACAACTATAAGACCAGTCTTGTTGTATGGCTCAGAATGTTGGACAGTCAAATACCAGATGAGCAAAAGACGAGCGCAGCGGAGATGAGGATGCTAAGATGGATGTGCGGCCATACAAGAAAAGATAAAATTAAAAATGAGATTATTAGTAATAAGGTAGGAGTAGTGCCAATCAAGGAGAATATGAGAAAGACTAGAGTAAGATAGTTTGGTCATGTGAGAAGGAGACCAAGAGATGCTCCTGCGAGGAGAATTGATGAAATGGAACAATTAGTCAAAAAAAGAGGTAAAGATAGACTCAAGAAGACTTTGGGAGAGACATTAAAGTTTGATATGAAGTGTATGGGTTTAAATGAAAATATGACAAAAGACAGAAATACATGGAAGTCTAAAATTCATATAGTCCACCCTACATAGTGGGATAAAGGCTGGATATGTTGTTGTTGTTGTTTAAAATGCATTGGACTCCACCTAGTGCGATCAAGGTTTGTGATTGTAGCATTTGTAAATAAAAGCACCATCCTAATGATGTAAGTGAATGGCAAGCTTCTATAGGCAATGCAATTAAGAGCCCAAGGTGAGGTAGGGCCATGAATGGCAAACAATTTTAGTAATATTTACCTGAACTGAACCCCAATTGTAGTGCGTGAATGATTGCTATTAGTGGCCTTAAGTGCAAAGCCATTTAAAAAAACTACATTAACCTTTTAGCCATCCGCATGAATCTTAAGGAAAGCAGACAGTACCTCTTGAATGCAAAGACAAGTATTTGCAAGGCTAGATTCGAAGTCCGCCACTCAAGTAGCAGTTGGTGTAGTTCTCTCACAACTAGCGGATTGACTGTAGATAGCACGAAAGAGCCACAATAAAATTAACAATCATGCTAGAAAGAGGTACTAGGGAGTAGGGAACAAACCATTGTACCTACCTTAATATTTGTCTCATTTTGTTTACCAGTCAACCAGCCATTGGATCAGAACCATTACTCTGAATGATTTGGGGAGGATGAGCAGGAAATATAATCCGTGCCTGTCCTGGAGCAGGAGCAGGAGCAGTTATCCCTGAGGAAAACCAACCAAGCAGCTTAAAATATACCCACACATGCAGCGTGCTCAGAATGTTTCTAGTTCTTACTCCAGCACATCATTATTCTTCTAATTTCATCTGTTATAGTTACAAAGTTGTAAATCTGAAATCATGAGATCAAATAAGGCAGCTCATATTTGACAGATGCTTCCAATCAGAAAGGAGTATTAGCAATGATATGCCATGTAAATGATATATGGTAACAAACATATGCACAAAAATGTGTTATGTAATTCAGATGAATATCATGAAAATTGGATTGAGTAATAAACAAAACAGACACATAAAATATATGCAACACATTTGCTCTTTGTATATACAAACAAATTGAAAATTGTAAATACAAAATAATTATTGTATGATAGCAGTCTGAAATTCCAACTTTTCCAAAAGAAAATTTTCATGTTTTGAGTCTCAAATCACTTTGTAGTAATCACCGAACTATAACATCAAATGTAAACTATATGTCGGCCTATGTTTATGCATGCCTGGCCTGGGTGGATGAAATTACATATTTTAGTTGACAAGCAATTTCACAAGGCATCAAAATCAAGGTTAAATATCATTTGCAGATACAAACACTTGACTCACTTTATTTACCTCTGCTTCTCAAATATTTTGTGTGACACGTGTTCAGATTGGCAAACTTCCCCAGGCTGAAATGATACAGTTGGATTTGACCATCACATGCACCATTATTCTTTTACCAAATCTTTTGGCTCTTTTATGTGAGGCTTCCCATTTTTCTCCTTTTGCCTTTTTTTTTTGTTTTTTCAGTTCCCCTGTTTTTTTACTGCAAGATACTGAAGTGATAACAAGATCACCACCCCATTAATTTCTATAGGTAAGGTCAGGTAGCTTGTCTATCATCTCTATCCATAATCATATTTTCTGTAAAACCATCAGCACATGTTATATCTAAGAATTTTTCACCAAGTATCTTGTGGTGTTCCCTTACCTATTTTGATACAAACTTTTTCGATTACATCTAATTTTTGCACAATTGCATCTCTTGACCTCACATAATTAAACCATTTTAATCATGTTTTGCACATTTTTATCTTCAATAGATGCCACTCTGACCCTATTACAAATAATCTCATCTATAATTGTCTTCTCTTGTATAAGCACATATCTGCCATGACATTCTCATCCCGATTACACAAATTCTGTACCACACAACAAAACTAGTCTTATAGGCATCCAACTAAATTTTTCTTTTAGATTTAAAGGGTGTTTTATAATAACATAAATGTTGAAAGCAGATTTTTTAAAAAAAATTTAACCATTCTGCCTTAATCATAACATCCTCAATAATTGTATCGTTTTTTTAAGCAATTAATCCAAAATATATAAACCATTTTTTTCTTAGAATGACTTAATTTTCAAATCTCACCACAACACATCTACACTTCTATTTTTAATAAACTTGTTATGGATTCTTAAGTGTCCCTCCATATCTTAGGCTTAGTGTTCAAAACCTCTTTTGTCTAATCCACTAAAACAATGTCATCTACAAATAACATACATCAAGATACCTCTTCTTGGATATGCCTAGCGGTAGATTCTTCATATAATTCATGTTCAAGCTCTGTGATACACGTCTATAATAACTTGCATAAAAGCAACTCAAACCCTCTTCCTTCTAAACCCTCCATGAATCATAGGTTTTTAAATCTATGAACACCATGTGTCAATCTTTTTGTTTTTTAATTTTTTTTGTTCTTTTTTGTTCGTCTATAGACATTTTTCACTAGTTGCCTCAACAAGTACGTATCTTTCATTGTTGAGCACCCAAGCATGAAACAAAATTGATTTTCAATGAGATTGGTTTCTTTATCTTTACTCAATCACCATCTCTCAAAATTTAGTAGTCTGCCCCATTATCTTGACCATTCTGCAATTTTTACAACTTTGAACATTTTCTTTGTCCTTGTAAATAGACACTGCATGCTTTTTCTGATCATCAAGTATCATCCTTGATTTAAGAAATGATATTGAATAGTTTTCTTAACCATAAAATGCCTAGGGTAAGAATGTGCTGTTCTACAAAAAAAGAGGACACTTAGTAGTCTTTTTTTATGGAGAAGGCTGGAAGCATTTCGGCCAATCTTAAGATGAGTAGAACAACAACAACAACATATCCAGCCGTTATCCCACTATGTGGGGTTGGCTACATGAATTCTAGACTTCTATGTGGGTTACATCCCAACAGATAGTTTGTCTAGAATTCATATTTGGATCCGACTAGGTTTTACGCTGGCTGTCGGCTACCTAACGCAACCCTCCTCCTTTATCCGGGCTTGGGACCGACAGTGGATAATATCTCCTGGCAGAGTAATGATGAAATGAAGTTTGAACACCATCTTCACATGGAGAAATTTCATGAGATGGTGGTGAATGAAGATAATTGATATAGTTGTGTTCCATAACTTAGTTGACATGGTGAAACCAACAAGTACAATATGGAAACACAACTCAATCTTAAGATGAGTAATTTTTTTTTTTTTATCTTGTCAAAATTAGCTCCTTGTTAAGTAGCCTAAATGAAGATATATTCTGATTCATTATGATTTCCTTATCCACTCTTCCATACAAGGGTGTTTACCACTAGAATCATTGTGATTCCACAGGCCCATCCATCTGCCCCACTCAAGAGTTGATCCGGCATCCATAAGATGCAGACTCCAGATCTGAGTATTGCATTAACTCAGCTAACTGTAACACTGCACAAGCTCTGGATACATGGTCTATGAGCCAGAAAGAGTATTTGAAGAAAGCGTACCAGATTTGGCACATACCTGAAAAGTTGTCAATGGGGGCTGCCCTTATCTTACATGTCCAAATGCATACAACTAAGTGATGAAATACTAGGCATGCAATTCTATATTCCAATCAGGATGAAGCTAAATGATAAAAAAGCGGGGGGAGAGAGAGAGACCTGTCTGGTAAGGTGGTTGAGTTGTGACAACAGTTTCTGTAGTTACTCCATTCACACGGGGTCCTCCATATAGTGGAACATGGCCTGGCATCAAATTGGCTTGGATGGTTTGATAGCCTTGGCTAGGATGAACCATTTGCCCATACGGTAGAATATTTGTATTAACCGTGCCAGGTACTCCATACATCTGAAGGTAATTTTGACCCATATAAGGATTGTAGATGCCCTAGCAAATAGAGAAAACAGATTGCGTCAAATTTATTTCTAAGCCAAATTGAGTTCTATAATAGCCAAGTGTATTCAGATTTGAACTTACTGACCTGTGGGTAGAAATATTCAGATCCATAACCTGTATACCTGCCAAAGTAAAGATTAATGCCTTGATGTCAAAGACACATCAACCAGTTCAGGCTGTACAGAAATAGATAAGGGCGCTCAGATGATCACATAATTGGGACACATGAAACTCTGAATCCATAAGCAATAGAGGATTTATTTTCTTATATTAGCAAAATTAATAAGACATCTTAAGAGTCAAGAGATGGTGAATGGAAGTAACAAACAAGTCCCCCCCCCCCCCCCAACCCCAAAATATATACATATATATATATTGGGGCAGCAAATTTAGTGCTTTCTCATGAGACATTTTGAGACGTGGTAATATAATGCCTTTGAAAATTTTGATTGGCATACTGATGCCCCTCAGTCCATGTAAGGATATATAAACACAATATAAATCGTGCTGTCAGTGCAAGCATTGGCTCCCCCTTTGAGAAGGTAACACACTTCAAATGAAGAATGCACAACAAGGTGAACAATGTCTGTAGGTAAACTAACTAAACAACCTTGTTCTTCTTTCTTTAATATCAAATATCATAAGAAATTTCTATGAAGAAATTGCTATCTAATCTTAATTAACAGGAGTGAGCAATAAAAAAATCCAGTGTAAGTTAAATCGGCCTTCAAGTTTCCAAATAACACGACTATACTTTGAAGAGCTGGGAATGAATACACTACTTACAAAGGTATTAAGGGGGATCATCTTAGCAGATGGAAAAGGTTCAAGGAAACTATCGAGTCAGATGGTTCTTTACAAGTACAGAATTGGAATATTTCACTCAAACTCCAACAACCATAGCAAAACAGCCAAAAGCTAACCTTACCTCTGGACGTCATGATAACGATAGAGACTTACTACTTGAAGGAAAACCACTCACCCATATGCTGGATATCCAGTCCCAGCTTGGTAGTTGAAAGAGACTGGTCGGTGAAAAATTGGGCTTCCCACGTAGGCACTTCTAGGGATCTGAGGTATTCCATAATACTGCATTGCTGATCTCGGGTGTCCTAAAAATAAAATAAAGGATAGATTAGCAGTTCTTAGGGGAGAACAGAAAAGAAATATTTAAAACAACCAAAAAGAAACTGCAGTTCATCATATTAGAAAGCATGTAATTCTGTACTTCGTAATGTTTGCATGAGTAAAATTTTCTCTGTAAAAGAGTTCCACACATCATGAAATTAAAATCAAGATTACTTGTTCAAATAGAGAAAGGAGAATAGAAGAAATCACAATCATGATCTCTGGTTCACATGCAATTTTGGCCTTCCAACTGGAAATAAGTTCAATCAACCATGAATTTTGCACTTTTCTGTTTCAGGAGTGATTGGTTCTGCAATTATTTTCAACAGACAAGACAACTTTATGCAATAAATTATGGCTCGACTCCAACAGTCTGTACTTAGTTTCATTTTGTGATTCTGGTGTTTTTTTTTTTTTTGGTAGCTTTCTTACTTTTATCCTTAATTAGGGTTATGCACGGACCTACTGTTTTACATGAAGTCTGGTATATGGCTATAGCCAAAAGAAGCTTAGTTGGATAAAATTGTGAGTTTTCTTAGTTTTCTCCAACTTTCACTATTATTGTGTACTACAAGCAACAATACTGGAGGCCTTTTTTCTTGGATACCTTGTTAAAACAAAAGTTTCTTCTTCTTCATTGGATGATAATCAACAAATCAAAACAACAACAAACAAGAGGTTAGTTTCCAGTGTTCAAGGATGAAACAAATAAACTCAATGCATCTATCTCTTCCCTTGCTTTCTTAACCCTTCAATATGCCTAGGGAGGATTTGATTTTTTACTTTCTACAGCCAACTAGCAAGGACCTGCTAGCAGAAAAGATCTTAGAAGATGGGGCAATCAGTAAGTGCACAAGTCCTCTTGGGAGAGGGAAGAGACACAATAGAGGCAGATAAAAGAGAGTAGGCAAAAGGTATTCTGGGGTTTATTTGTTTAGGGTTTAGGGGTTTGTGTATTAATATCTCCAGACTGTCCTGAGAGCTGAAGTCTCCCCATAGGTCACAAGGCAGTGGCAATACTTAGGGTAGTGAAAGTTGTCTTCTTCCTTTAAAATCTAACCAGATCTCCACATCATCCCTCTTACATAAGCAAGGGCTCCTATAGTTGTCATGAATGGCTCATCAATCATATTGCCATGGCCGATCCAAAAACAAAAGGTGCCTACACGGATGACATCATACCAAACTGTAACATGATGCATCTTCCTAATAGAGAATGGGTCCAAGCAAAATACCTTAACCTCATTGCTTTTTCTAAGTCATTGTAGCTTATAGAGGTTAGGATGTTCTTCCACGTACCCATTAACCATTAACCCAGCAACAATGTTTTTACAGTTTCCAACATCAACAATAACATTACTTCTCATGAGCCATGAAATTGGTGCTTAAGATATTATAACACAACCAATTTTCATCATCAATTGTTATATTGGCATTGAGACCCCGTCATGTTACCAAAGCATCATATTGATCAGCATGGGCTATCTCTTCCTCTTCCTCATCTTATTAGGTGGGGGTTTGATCTCTTCTTTTTCTTCTTTTCGAACTTCTTCATCAATAAAAGCCATGATCTTGAGATTAGAAGGTGATACATCCAAACCCCTAGCACTTAAAGCATCTATAAACATTAGAAATGAGGCCAGCTATGTGTTTTTCTTCCTTCTGCACCATTTAGGAGGTACTGGGTTTAGCTAATGAACCTTTGGTGCAGAACTCCCACAGTTAGAAGCCCCTACTTACCCTTTAGACAAATTCATTGTAGACACCTATTGTTCTTTACAGAGGTATAGCCTCCCTCCCCCCCCCCCCCCAACACACACAATAGCTAACTATCAAACGGCCCTGATGCTATTTGTTCTTTTCTCCCAGTACTTTATTGTACTCAATAAAATTTCCTCATGATTCATAAATTCTAATGGCCATAACCTTTTAAAATGAATATATATGTATTATTTTAAACTGTCAAGTAGGGAGAATTATCACAAGAAAATTAAGACTATAATGTATTGCAAATTGGTACAATCATTCTAAATTAATTATCTAGCTAACCATTGTTTTAAAAGGATTTCATTAAATTTTTTCTGAGGAGGGAAAATATCAAATATAATGAATTAAAATCTAGGCCAAGTGGAGTCTTATCAACACAAATTGAAAAAAAAAAAAAAAAAAAGGCGGTCGTGTAAATTATATTTCAAGATGCATTTTTAACACGATCTTTTCAAAATAAAAAATAAAAAAGAGTACATTGTATGATTTCTTTGGATGCTATCAAGTTAAAGAATCACACATTACAAAACCAGCTCTATGGTACTGTATTTCAAAACATGCAATACTTCCTTTCTCATTCAGTATATCAGGACTCACCTCCTGGGAAAAATAGGTATAGAGAATTATTCAAACTAAATAACTAGCACCATAGGGGTATAAGTGCAAATGAAATAAGCTAGATTGTAAAAAAAATACCATAAGGAGTATAAGGTTGTGGCCGCCCAAGTGAAGCCAAATTACAATTTGCTCTTCTACCATCAATAACTGGATTTGGATCTACACAAGCTTTCTTGGCAGATTCAGGATCACGAAATGTAACCTAGCCTCCAAACAAAATATTTCAGTGAATAGAAGATGGTAAATAAAGTGATCAATACCCAAAAACAAACACAAAAGAAAGTACATGGGAGAATGGGAACTTAGCATCTAGCATGTCACGTATAATGGGTCTTATTTAGCAAACAATATTGAGAATAATTCAACATAGTCCACTAATCAGCCTACGAGAATCATAGATTTTTTTCTCAATAAAACAAAGCCAATTAGTAATCCATCAAAATCCTTTTTCCAAGATTCATGTCCCAAAAACCTATATCGCAGAACCCGATGAATGATTAAACATATGACAATTTCATGACAACTTGCCACATGGTTGGCATCACGTGTGATCCAAAACAACACGTAATTTTGTTCAGGGACACAAATTCTTTTCCAGCAAGGCAAATATGTATCCACCAACATGATGCCATTGCCAACAGACTTCAAGCTTTTGGGCAGAACAAAAAACACAAAGAAAAGGTTTCCAATTTCTCATCCTCTAAAAGCATAGCAAAGTCCGTGCATTTAAGACAACCCAGCAAAAATTTCAACTTGAACAAATAATCCATCCACGGAGAGATCTAACAAACACCCACATGCTTCTCAACTTCAAAATACGGAGGACATGCGGAACACAACCAGCTGGAAATTGCGACAAAACAGCAACAATACATCAGTTAACAAGACTTCTTTCAGTGGCCATTATAGAAGTGTGACTCTTTCTGGATTGAGCGAACATCATCCAGAGAATTAAATAACGGAGCAAAAAAAAAAATTGAGAGTACTCACAAAGCCATAGCCCTTCGATCGGCCGGTATGCTTGTCGTTTATGACGACGGCCTCTAGGATCTCCCCGAACTGCTCAAAGTGACGGCGCAGCGTCTCGCTCTGCGTTTCCCACGCCAGACCGCCGACGAACACCTTGGTATAGGTAGTGTCCCCAAAGGGATGATGATAATGATGATGATGATGACGATGATTCACGAACTGCAAGCCCGACCCAGCCCCCGGAATCGACTGATGAGCCATGAATCCAATTCGCAGCAACTATATATACACGGATTGAAAGGAGTGAAGCATGTACATAAACCTAAACCTAAAACCCAATTCTTCAGAAGAAAGAACTAGCTAGGTTTAGGAGAAGCAGGAGGAGGCGGTGCGATTGGAAGGGGGGAAAACCCTAACGAGAAAGCAACACGGGGCGGGGGATCATCATGATGACCGGTGGTGGGGCTTGGGCGAAAGAAAAAATGGGAAAAACCAAAAGAAAAAGCTGCGCGGAAGTGAGCTGTATGGAAGGAATCTTCGAGATGGATTTATATTAATTACACGCCCAAGACACAGTGAAGAACAGAACGGAACAGAGTAGAGCAGGGCACTGCAGTGCAGTGCAGTGGCTTTAACCTTAAAGAAAGAAGAACATTAGTAGTGTCATCTGCGTGGATATTCAATTTATAGATGGATAGATAGATAGATAGACCCACCTGTTCCGTCTGAGATTCTTCTGTCGATGCTCCCTCCGACCAATGCGGT
Source organism: Diospyros kaki (assembly GCA_036245055.1). Lineage (NCBI taxonomy): Eukaryota > Viridiplantae > Streptophyta > Magnoliopsida > Ericales > Ebenaceae > Diospyros > Diospyros kaki. The sequence goes on from BSEG01000016.1 coordinate 43,830,047, forward strand.
TTTGTAGATTTCCTTTTATGTTCTTTTTTTTTTAAGGTAATTTTGTTAAAATAAGTAAAATAAAATTATATAAATTTAAAAAATATTTTAAATTTTTATTAAATTATTTATTAAAATTTTTAAAATACATTAAAGGTTATGTAAGTCGTTTTTTTTTCTTATATGTGACATTCAAGATATGTTTATCTAGAAAATATCAGATAAGAAATCACGAGACTTCTGTTATAAGAATCCTTAGATAAATTTAACAAATACATTGAAAATGATAAAAGTCTTGAAAGATTTTTATATCTTATATTTTTTAGGTTTATATCTTGATTAACAAATACTATCTTAAGTAGTGTTTGTTAAAATAAGTAAGATAAGTCTCTATCAAGATAATTTATATGTTAAGTTTAAGATAGATTATCTGAAAGAGAGAAAAGATAAATTTATCTTGAAAATTCAAGATAAGAAATCATATAATTTATTTTAAAAAAATTTAACAAATACAATAAAAAATATTTTTGTCCGAAATACTTTTCATATATTAATTTTTTCGATCTATATATTGATTAACAAATATTAGCTTAATAAATAATGACTTCTTAGAGTATAAGAGATGATCCACTGCATGAGTTTGGGAGTTTAAAATATCATAAGACTGTGAATTCGATTTTATCTGTGTTTATCTAAAATGACAAGTTCGAAGGTTTAGCTCATAATGAAATTGTCTATACATCCAAACTCTAAACTCGTATCCGAGCTAATCTTGGGTTTAGTTTTGAATAATAACTTTAATTGAGGGGTCCCTCCAATTTCTTACATTATAAATAAAAATAATAATTAAAAAAAAAAGAAAAATCCTCGTTGAAAAGATTTGAATCTTAATGGCAAAGGAAAGAGAATAAACTCTTACACTAAACGAAACCTACCCTTTTGGGGTGGGGGGGTTGTCGGGTTGATGTGAAAGGCCCCACTTAATATGGAAATGTAATTTATTTAAGATACTCATTTTCTTTAAAGATTAAAATATTTTTTAGTAAATATTTACTAAAAAAATACAATAAGATAAAATACAGGGAAATAGTAATTTATTTAAGATCCTAATTCAAATGGGGTTGTTTTTTATTATTTATTTATTTATTTATTTATACCATTATATGAGTTGGCTCAAAGACTCGATCTAATATGAGTATTTATAAAGAAAAAACGAGACTTTTATATAAAAACAAACTAAATTGGGATGTTTGAAATTATCTTTGAAATTTTCAAGTTTGGTTATTTCTGGCAGGTGAATAATTTATCAAACTATATAAACTTCGTTATTTTGAATAGGTGGTGAATTTGTCGAACTAGATAGAGATTATGTTAGGCTCAACTGATAGGAGATGAATTATTCGAATGAAAATTTGGGAATTGAATTTTGTAAACTTATTTTTTAATTTAATTTCATAAAAAAAATACACGTGTCATCTCTTTGTTACTTATTAATAAAAATAATAGAAACTCGTAATAGTATGAGATCGTTTATCTTTTAAGTATATAATAGTGATTTTATCATTTGTGGGTATTGAAACCAAATATTTATAATGTTATGGTCGTTATTAAATTTTTTAAAATAAAGATTAAAAAATGATGTAAATTAAAAGATGGGTGATTTTAGGAAGGAAATAGAGAACGAAGGAGTGATGATGAAAGGGGAAGTGTCAATGTTTTGGACGGTAGAGAGGGCTTTAGAAATACAAAGCGAAAAGAAAAGACGAGGAAATTGCATGCATGGCGGCGTTTCCTCCCTGGGTTATCGTCGGCAGTGGTGGCAACGACACGTAAGCGACACGCTGACAACTGACAGGAAAGCCGCGTTCTCTGTGCATCACAAAACAATGAAAATACCCTCTTGCCCACGTCCGCTGCTCTCCTCCTAGCCACCTTCGCTCCCAATATTTTAATCCAAACCATATAGCATGTCGTTTATTCAAATATAATTAAAAATTATTATAATCTTCAGTTATGGGAGGTTAACATTTAATTTACTCTAACTAATCGAATCAAATTTGTCGATTTAGTTTTTGATTTTTTTTGTTGCATTCGTTCGGTTTAATTAAATTTTCTCAAAGATTTAATTTTTAATTTCGATTTAATTTTTCAACTAAAAAATCAAACTAATCGAATCGACTAAACTTTAAAACGATATTGTTTTGATGTTTATAAAATGATATTGTTTTCTTATGTTTTGTGTGTTTTCTATTAATTACTTTAATTTTTTTGATTATTGGTTAGTTTGATTTAGGTTAATTGGTCAGTTCAATTTAATTTTGTTCTTTAATTATGTTTAATTACAAAATATAAAATAAGGATAAGAGAATGATATTATGTAGTTGGTGGCCAATAGGTTGTGAGAACACAAGGTCATATTTTCTTTGTTATTTTTAGTTTTCAGTTTTTTAAAACGGTGAAAATATGTTTATTTTCATATTTTTAAAAACGTATTTTTAAAAATATGAAAAAAATTTGTAAAGAAAACTCAAAACTATAAAAAGTCGTTTTGGTTGTTTATATCATAAACACGTTGAAAAATTTCAAAACGCGAAAAATACTATAGATAAAAATAACGTGTTTTCAGTAATCTTAAAATAAACACTCAAATACACAAAATTAAAAATAAATTCAAAATTTAAAACTGAAATACGCAAAGAATAACCCCTAAAGTTTGGGTTTTTTTTTTTGTATTTGAGGATTTTATATTATTGGTTAAAGATAAATTTGTCTAATATATATATATATATATTATGATCACTAATTTTCCTAAGTTTAATGATGAGAATATGATTTACATTAAAAAATTTACATTCTCAATAATTTAATATACGGAGAGTGAGAATCATTTTTCCCCTAATTAAATTTGAACGAATATAATTCACATTACAAAGAACAAACACAATCATAATGTCTATAAAAATGTGTCATCCCCATAATGGAGGAGGCACTTAAATCCATATTTTGTTAATCAATGTCTGTTTGGAAGGTGAAACACATATTGATGTGAATTGTAGTACCATTGGACTCACTATTTTAAGTAATTATATAATAATGGGTTAATTGGGCCCTGGGTGTGGCCCATTTATGGCCCATTTAAATTCCACATTGTTCAACAAGCTTGGCAAGCCCAAAACATTTGGGACTTGTTTGGTTACATTTTATTTTTATTTTTCTGAAACTGAATGAATTTGGAAAGTTAGCATTCACTTGGCCCCATATCTTAGCTGATTTTTAACCTTTTCAACTTAAAAACAACAATAAAAAAGAAAAACGTCTTGAGATGGACTTATATTGTACTTTCTCACGAGTCATTTAAGTATCCTTATACGTAAGTATTTGGACACGAAAATGATTAATTGACTATTACGTAACATCATTACATGTGATCACTTAAATTATAACCTAAATTAAAACGACTATCAAACAGTGATAACTTAGATAGATAACCAATAAAAGATTTTGGAACGATACAATCCACCTAGCACTTTAACATAAACGATCCCATAAACATCATGTATTGATGGGCCATCGAGTCGAGTCAATCTATTACTTATTATTGTCTATTTATCATACGATCTTTTCTTATTATATTTTAGTATTTTTTTCTTATAAATAAAAATTTTCTTAAAAATTTTAAAAAGCTTCAAATAACTACCTTTTGAAAAACAAACTCTCGATCATCAGTTATTAAATCTCACTAAATACTTAAAGATTTTTTGATACCAATGTTGATATTTGTGATGATAATATTTAATTATTTATTTAGAATTACTTGGAGAAGACACGAATATTTTTTAAAATTATCAATTCATTTTCGTCCCATATGACGCAATAAAAGAAATGCAACATATTTTCATAATTTTATGTAAATTTTTCATAAAACACAACAAAGGCTGTATTTACTTATCATAAAATAGTCTTTTCTATTTCTTAAGGTCAAAACCATTATTGTTTGGATCATATAGCCTTTTTTAGCTTGTCGGGATGCAAGGGAAGTCTTATGTGCACGTACATAGAGCCAAAAGGCACATTGCCTGGCGTGTAAGTAACAAAAAGTTGGCAAAGTTTAATTAACTTGCGAAACATTAATTAATAAATAATCCATACTATTGGGAGTAGGTAAGAGAGTTATTGACCAAGGTTTTAGACTCGATGACCATCAAATCGTAATATAATTATATTTTCTTTGAGTTTTTTCGATTTTGAAGTAATCATAATAATACTAGAGTCCGACTTTGTTTAAACTAGTTTTCCTTACAAAAAATGAGAGGCAATATATGGTATCATATTGAATCATTCAACGCTCAAATTAGTCACTATATTCATGAATGATACAATAGTGATATAATAAATATATAATAAATGTCATAATTAACTCTTTTGTTATATAAGCGAGGTAAATGGTCAAAGAGTTAAAATAATATCATGTAATTGATCAAAGTTGATATTCTTGATCAACTAGGAGAACTGTTATGACTTTGAGTTAGGGCCTTTAACACTTGTTTGAGCTGCCTTGGGATAGATTTTCGGGTAAGTCAAAACTCTTGAAATCACATCTATCTTGAGTATCAAATTAAATTTGAGTTGGTGTAGACTTTTGGCCAAGAACCTATTACTGCTTATTATTAATGTAAACAATTATCCTTTCCAAGTGGGATTTATCTCCAAATAACTTCTTCCTAAATTAATGTACTTTTGTCACCTTAAACTCACGTAAACACCTTTCTTCCTTCTTTGTATTCATTAAAACGTGAAGTTATGTACAAAATCACATACATGGCATCTTTGGTTTGAGTGGGTTTTGATAATAGTGATACAAAATGTTGGTAATAAGGAAAATTGTGAAAGTGTCATTTTCAAACAGCTTCCTAAAGATAACATGTGGTCAGTGTCTTCTTAGACCTAGATTAGGATCAAGTGATACTCTAGACTTCACGTGTTGGGCCTAAGATCTAGCTTGGGGGGCATATATTGCTTAAGTGTAAGATCCAACCTGAAGAATTAATTCAAGTCCAAATGTGGACCCTGACCCATATCTGCCTTTATTAAGATTAACCTTTTTTTTTAAACGTAATGGTTTACGTGACATAATCATAATCATCTATCAAACTCAAATCTAATCATCTATGGGACATCATTGTGGTCCTCTATCAACTCCTAAGTACACCCATAATGCATCATTAATTATATCATTATTGTATCACTTTATTATGATTCTCATAATTGATTTGATAATTAAAGAATATATGAAGAGATAAAGTGTCTCACTCTCCTTTTGCAAGGAAAGCAAGTCCTAGACAAACTCAAGGTTGGGTACAACCAGGAACATGTCGGGTAGAGTAAAGCTAACTAAGAGCACAACTCAGACAAAATTAATAATGATCAACTTTGAAACATCATGGATGGCTTTAGGCCCAACAAGGTAGTTATAAGAGGAGGGGCTATAATGCTTTTTTTGTTGTGATGGGAATGTAACTAGGTTTAAATTGAAATAAATTCATGCGCAATTTTATGCATTAGCTCACATATATGATTTTTAGGGTGCGTTTGATTGTAATTATGAAATTTGTTATAAAAAAATATATTTTATAGGTAATTAAATTGTCTAAAATTAAATTTCAAGAAAAATGTTAATTGAATGTGTTTAATTGGCTTAATTTTTTATTTAGAAATTGTAATATTTTTGTGTAACTTTTGGTGTTTGATTGCCATTGAATTCTGAAAAATTATCTAAAAATAAATCAAATATACATACACAAAATATTCAAAAAATCAAATATAGATACATAAATATACGTACACCCAGTAAGAGGATGAAGGAGCTATTGTCAATATTGGTCGTCGTTGTCATTGTCGTCGTCATTGGCCATCATTGTTGCCATCGTTGTTCACTCCTCAGTCGCTTACCATCGCTCTTGCTCGCTTGCCCTATCTTTCGCTCAGTCTGTCACTACCTCTCGTTTGTTCGCTGGCTACTCTCTCGCTACAAGTCTTATTCCAGATCTTAGGGAAAGTTGAACATCAAAACAAGAGGATGAAAGAGTGTAATACCTCGAGAGCCCAGAGAAGAGTAATATATATTGAGGATAAGTAAGAAAGGTAACAACACCACTTAAATACCTTTTAGATTAAATATAGGTAAAGAACTCTGGAGTTAAGCGTGCTTGAGTTGGAGAAACTCAAAAATGGGTGACCTCCTGAAAAGTTTGCATAGACCCATCAGGGTAAGTTATTCCGGTACTTCCTATCGCTCGATATAGAATGTTACAGGTGGTATCAGAGCCAACCCTTGGTGAAGGCTGTCCGATGAGGGCAAGGAATGGCACCGAGACTCGAGGGCTTGTGCAGTGAGTAGTTTTTGGCAAGCTTCTAGGATGACAGCCTTCAATGGGGAGAAAATTTGGGACCAGTTGTAAAGTCGCATGACGAGAACATCATGTGCTCAGGGAGGGAGAATGTAATACCATGTGAGACCAGAGAATGGTAATATATATCGAGGATAAGTAAGGAAAGAAACAACACCAGCTGGATATCTTTTAGGTTGAATGTAAGCAAAAAAACTCCCAGATTAACCGTGCTTGAATTAGGAAAGCTCAAGGATGGGTGACTCCTTGAAAAGTTCGTGTAGGCCCATTAAGATAAGTTGTTCTGTTCTTTCTTATCGCTCAATACGAGATGTTACAAGGAGGATTAAGAACGAGAGTGCAATTGTCTAGAAAATAATTTTTCTCCCCCTTATGGGAATTTTTTTTCCAACAAAAGTAAAAAAAGAGTATTACACAACCACAATTTGAAAAATATTTCTTATGGAGAATATCAATTAAACCTCTCAAAAGTTAGAATTTAAGTAAAAAATGACATTTTTTATGAAAAATATAACCAATCGCGTAATTCAATCCACATTTAAAAAGTGTCAAGAGGTTCTCATTATTAATTAAAAACCAAAAAAAAAATCTATGGACTTTGACCAAAGTGGAAGCTCGTTTGAGTTGCTGATTGTCTCCATTTTCCATTCAAATTAATCACAAGCCTCCCTTCCACTGAGCCCACAGTACTATTGTTAGGTAAGTGTGCATATATCATGAACCGACCTCAGTGACCAAAGATAGAGAAAATATCAAAACAATAATATATTAAGTCTTTATTCTATTAATTATGATAAATCTCTTATCATCTTTATCTAATATTATATATTTCACAAAGTTTTTTTATATTATAAAATTAAAAATATAGCATTATGTCACTCATAACGTGTCGAAACTAAACAATTTTTATCGCAAAAATATCTTATTTTTTTATTTTAAATTTAAACTGCATTTATTTCTTGTAATCCGAGCCATGAAATATTTCAAACGTTACTTATAACTCTGTATTTTTATACGTTTCATTAAAGGATGTTTTAAATATTTTATGGTTCAAATTATAATAAGTAAATACAGTCAAGACTGAAAATGATTTTATTTTATTTTTAAAAAATTTCCTTTCATGTGTAACACGAAGTCATCTTTGGCTCACAATTAATTATGGATATGGTTGAGTAAGGATTGGTGGGTTTGACTAAATCCATCACCAAACATTTGGTCAAAAGAACTCCTATCACATTACTCCTAGCATGACACCCTTCAAAGAAACCATTGCATGAGAGCAATGATACCCAATTTGAAATTTGAAATAATATATTTTATTAATATCATGAAATTTTGACCACCCAAAAAAAACAAACCATATCCGTTGAGATAATTTTTATTACAACCCTCCTTGAACTCGTTAAAGTCGGGGCATAAGAGGAGGGTCGAAAGGCCATGAGTTTAAATAGTAAAAATACTGTTGAGATTGAATTATATGTAAAAATCGAGAGATAAAATTACTAATTTTTTTTATAAATAAATATTTCATTAAACGAAAAATCGCTTAAACGTTTACAACTAACTGTTAGAGCATGTTTCGAATATCATAACAAAACAAAACAAAACAAAGAAAAAGTTTTGTCTGGACAAAACAAAAAAAAAAATTATATACAATAATGTATAAAAGTTTTTTTTCTTCTATATAATAACTTCACGAGCTAAATTGTCAAAAGTATCATCATCAAACCTTCCTAAGCTCAAGAACAACCCTCGAGGCAAATTTTAAAAGATCTTAAATAAGATTAGAACCCATCAATACGTTATCGTCTCTAAATGTACGATTGTAAAATTATAGTTCTCTCATAACATAATTTTTGGACTAATAAACCTAAAGCTGTCGCAATCCTCCTAGCTCCAAATAATTAATAACTTTCCATGGCCACCACTTGGCTTAAGGGGGTGTCTCTATTGGAATGGGACTTCTTTATAAATATCTACCCAATTGGGTCTTCTACTACCTTAGCCCTATCACCAATCAAAACATATAGAATTGAACCACTTTAGAATTGTAGCATGTAGTAGGTGGTAGTTCTAATGAATTTGAGGTCTTCCATTCGAGTTTCAAGTCTCGAGTGCTCTCCACTATATCTCGTATGATATAATCATATTTACCTAAAAAATATATGAGATCGAGTTTATCAAATGGAGTTATCTTTATTTTTATTTGATTTTAAATTTGATGAAAAGCGATGTAACATAATTTTATTATAGAATAAAAACATATAAGACTACGTATAAAAACGATCTAAAATTCACTAGAGGTACCCTTTTGTTGGGGATATAGGATGCCTTGCTCTTGAATCAAGAGGTCACGCGTGTAGCTAATTTGTTGACATTAAATGCTGTAATTTGTAGGTTTGAAGGGTCCAAGAATTTAAAGTGTACAAACAAAGCACATCACAGGCCATCGCCATGGAGCAATTATTGTTTTGCTCTATTGCATGTGCCATATGCCATTGCATGGGGAATTTTCACTTTGCTAATTAAGATCCCATTATTAATGTTGATCCCACATGACTGGTTCATCAAGCAAACATTACTAAGAGGGCATTTTTGACATTTAAAAAAATATCGATAAAGAGATTGAATATGGCGATCGATATAATTAAATATAAAATTAATGAATTAAAATTTATGTGGTCGGTATTATCTAATAAAAACAAAGCTTGACTTTTTATTGGGTCTTTTTTTTTTTCTATACCTATGATTGACAAGTATTGTGGATGAGTTTTTCATGGTATGAACGAAAGAAAATTGCGACACCAATTATTGCGACATATGCATGCATGGAAGTTGGGGTTTTCTTAAATTTTCTAGCTAGCAACGTGTTGTGTAAGGTCAAAATAAACAATATAGACCCCTAAGATTATTTAATTCAATGATAGCTATGGATTTGGATCCACTTGATGACAATTCACGTGATGAATTTGGTTTGTGATTGTTTAGATATTTAAAAATTTGAAATGATATCTTACGTATAGTTTTTATACAAAAATACCATCAAAAATACTATTTGAACACTCTTTTAGATTTAGGACTTCTCATGCAAATTTAAGTAAGGTCTCTCCTATATATGATCATATATCGTCTTTTTTATCACCTTGATTAGATTTTGTAATGTGTAGGCCTTCTATTAATTATAATTTTTATTTTAATATTAAATTAAATTAAGATATATATATATATATAGGAGATGTTTGTTGGCTTGTTTCATGCTTGCTTGGCTGCTTGCTAATTCCAATCCAATTGCGCTGTCGTTTGCATGGCAGCCAATTCAAGAGCCGCTCGGTTTGGTCCCTCAACCAAACCAACCACTCGTGCCCAAACAATTATGTGCACCCCCATCTCACCTCCCTAATGGGTGCGATGTTGTTGGGAGTTGGGATCCGAATCACTTTCCGGTAATTTTTATAATTACGGGGCTTCGATTTCTCGAAATAAGTTTCGATGATTAACTTAGTGTTTGAATTTTAAAGAACAAAGAGAAAGAATAATAATATATAGATTAAGGTTTGTGACCTCTCTCTCATATTTAAGATTTTAGACTTTTATAGCTCGACACAAAATGGTGCAAGTGCGATTTTGATTAAATCATCTCTCGTGACGTGAATTAAAAATGTGGTGACACGTGATAATTCATCAGACAAAGAACAAACAAGTTTTATTCAAGGATGGGCCATATGTTAGCTTTGGCCGTTGACAAATTTATTTATCCTCCACCATTATGTCTACCAAATCACAATGATTGTTGCAAATTAGGTTTGACTAGACTTCGATACAATACAATTTTATTAGTTATTACTAATTAAGATTGATTCAACTTGTTTAAATAGGCCAAACTATATATTGAGATCATTGAGCTTGCTATACAATATACAACAATAATCTTCTTTTACATAGAAAATTTGAAATATACAAAATATTATATGGATAGAAATTAAAATGAATTTAATTTTGAATAAAATTAATTTCTATTTCTATTTATTAAGTTAATAAAATTATATATATTATATTTTAGAACTAATCATGAAAATGGTGTACATGATTCATTCTCTCGATGAATTTATATTTATAGTTATTAATCTCGTATTGTATAATCATAAAACGATATCATATATACTTAGAATTGTTCTAGTTCAAATACCAATTGGTATCGATCGTATTAGTCAATACCATGTGAGATATTTAGGCACTGGGTGGTACCACTTAATATTGGCAGGCAAGTATATATATTTTTTTATCTAAAAAATATGATTTTTTATTTTATTTTTCATAGTTGACCTCTAATTATCTCTTAGCAAAACCAAAACTCATAATACTCCCTTGATTATCTCAAATCTATGTGATTGTGGGTACCTAAAAAGTCCAAACCAAAAGGATAAGCTTAAAAAATCTAACTTTCGGATCATCATTATGAAGAACTCGACCCCTATTATCATGGATCGAGATAGGCAAGCCTGAGAACCATGGAGATTTAACTCTAAGAATCTTGGCTCATGTCATCAGTTTAAGTTATCCAAACTGAGGAACTTTAGAGATTTAACTCCGAATATTCCAACTCACTTCACCTCTAAAGAATTTGAAGTTAACACTATCTCTATCCGATTTGATGAATTCGTCGTCAATTCGACATAACTAACTTTATCTAGTTTGATAGATTCTCTGTTAATCTAAGATAATCGAGCTCGAGAGTCTCAGAGATAATTTTAAATATCTCGGCTCACTTTGCCTATACAAGTAAACAAACAGACTCTTACCTACTTTTATTACACCATCATTGCTTATTTACTCTACTAATTTGAGTCATGAAAGTTATATCTCATCATTTTTATAAGTGCTCATATCGACTCAGGTGCAGTGACCGATCAAGAATATCATCGCTACTGTGCAAAAAAAGTACTAATTTTATGTATGTATATGTTGATTACTTGATTTTGAGATATTAAAATTTTGTTATTTTATGTTAAAACTAGTTATTTAGGAAAAATTGATTAATTTAAATAAATCATATTAACTGTTTTAACAGAATTATTATCTTGTTTTAGGTTATGGTTTTATTTAATTTTAAAATTTTGGTAGCTAAGAACATATTAACAAAATGTTGAATGTAATAATTCGATCATGTTTTAGGAAAAAATAAAATTAAACACAAATTTAGAAAATCAAATGTCTTTTTTTTTAATTTAATTAGCATCCACCGAAAACAATTTGCCCTTGATTTAGACTGGTGTTGATTCAAGTTTGAATCAATTTTTGTAAGGTCTAGTGTTCGTCTTTCTTCAGGCATAGTTTTTAACGATCAAGAGGGAAGTCACCTTTTGCAACAAGTTTTTAACGATCAAATTAGTACTCTGAAATTAATGTAAATAAATAAGGGTTAGATATATTTATCTATTGAGACTTTACTCATTTATATAGGTTGAGCGTATAACGACTAAGCAAGATTCTTCGCTAAATCTCTCAATTGAGGTTTCCAAATTCTAGATAAGATCTATTACACTTGAACTTTTTCTCCAAGCAATAAAGGAATCGGTAGGCCATTTGGCCCTAATTGACAAATTATGTGATATGTTGTGATAAATACAATACATAATATATCGTGATAGACTCTTCTCAAAAAGATAAATATATAAATAAATATAACTCAGAATTTCTCCTTCGTCAATGACTAGTGCTATGATTCTTCATTTATTATATATTTTATAACATCTTAATTATTACACTTAAAACAATTATTGATATTTTTTTTCTGCAAAACAACGATTAATATTACCCACTAAAAAACAAAAATGTACCAATAGATGGTAATAAATACATTATATTTTAAAATATCTTACCAATTAATAAAAGTATTTGGATGCTAAAAAGAAAAAAACATTAAATGTATCAAAAAGATAATCCTTAAAAAAAATGAAAATATTATTTTGACACTTACTTGTGACACTCTTATCTTAATATACTATATTAATACAAAAAAATGATACATAAATATATAAATATTGTTAAAAATGTCACAAATAAATATTTAAATAACATTAACTAATATTGTCTTAATATTTAAATCTTAAACCCTAAACTCTAATTTGAGCCTATACTTAAGAATAGCATAATAGTGATATAATTAATGTGTAATAAATATTGTATTTGGCTCCTAAAAGATCGTATATTTATATAAGCAGGTTGAAAAATTAATATAAATCAAGATGATGTCACGTGAATGATTAAATTTGATCCAACCATAGGTGTGGGCTCGAGCCCTTCTTTGCACCACTTTGCTTGGATTGTCTTGAGTTGAGTTTTTAGTCCCAACCCTTCATGCAACATCTCGTTTGGCCCTTAAACTAAATCTAGGTTGTTGTGGAGTTAAAATTTTATTTCAAAAATAAAAGTGATGAGGAAAAGGACCTCGGGTCCCAAATTGCGCCGATACCTAAGACGAACAACCAAATACGGGTGGAACACGTGTTGCTTGATAAAGAACTTCGCTTATGATTATCTTGCTGAGGACTAAAGGACGCATGGCAGAAGATCATCGCCATGATAGGTGCCGGGGCACACGGTAAAGAAACCCTGAGTTCTTAGGGATCGATCACCTTGTCGAAGGTCGCGGGGATAGGGTCTATCCCGAAGATCTCGAGAACGGATGCCACTATGGAATCCTTATCAAGAAGATCCCGAAGTTCCCTCCAGGATCCTAATCTGGATGGGAGGATAAAAAGAAGAGGACGAGGTAAGAATAAAGAGGGGGGATTTTTTCCATTACAATTAGATTCCTGATAAGCAGGTGAATTGACTTGATCGTCGGAGATTGACCGGGGGAGCAAGTCCCCGTCTCCATTGCAGGTACGGCCAAGGAGGCAGAAATGGAGCGTTCGGCCACCACTTCTCGGATCTCATCATCAAAGAGATCCCATCATTATTATTATTCATACTCAATGAGTTTATCTGAAGCACATCGAAAGCATAAACCAATTTTCATCAATAACAAAAAACAATATTTTCAAAATTTACAAAGACTACCAAATCAAATGATTGGGGGGACACTCTAACCATTTTCCAAATTAAAATTTTAATACCAATTGAGATAAGTGTCCTTTTCTTAATATTAGGAAATTGGCAATAGTTTAAATTAGGAGGAATTTAGAAGGGATTAGGGCACCCTATGTTTGCCCCTAAAACACTTCTTTAGCCTTACTTATTGCTAGAACTCATTGAGAACATCATTAATTCTCACTAAAATTTAAAAACGGTGTGATGTATGACCTTATGGCCTATAGCCACTTAATAACATTAGAATTTTCTCTCGTGGTAGTGTAGATGATCCATCACACAAATTTGAAAGATTAAATTATCGCAAGATTGTGATTTCGAGTTTATCTCTATACGTGTATCGATAATCTATGTCTATTTGAAAGAGCAGGATCTAAGCTTCAGCTTGTGATTTACCTATCTATCCACTCAAGTTAAAGGTGTGGCAAACTATAAATTTTAGAGAGAGTAAAGGGGCTCCTCAAATTTTTCATGTTAAAAAAAAAAGTTAAAATTTGAACCCTAAAATTCAAACTTACAAAGCCACGTTTTCAAATACTCTCGTCAACTATTGAGAAATCTTATGATGCCTATGAATATTGGTACCATGCAAAATATAAAAGGTATAATGTAAAACTCAAATAATGTAATATACTTACAAAAGATATAGTATATGGTTATTATGCAAAAATCTTTATAATATACTGTCACATTATGATGATGGGCACTGCTATAGCATGCCCAACCCTAAAAGTTGGGCCCCCAAGACAAAGAAGAACCAACAAGAACTTGACCTGTCTTCAAGTCTCCCCACCACAATTCCAAGACTAGCCTAGGGAAGCGAGGGCCCATAGTTGATCATTGTGACTTCTCTAACAAATCTCATCTCAACCTTTTAAAGTAGCTTCATCTTGACTAGTGTTTTAGTGTGAACCACTTATATAAAGGTATATGACTCAACAAGTGAGATACGTCATTTATTGTGTTTATATTATATCACTACTGTATTATTCACGAGCATATAGTGATTGATTTAAACGTCAAGAGATCTTACTAAAGGACGCATAACCTATCTTTTTTTTCTTAGATCCAATTTAGAAGATGCTCGAGTCCGAAAATTGTTGAGACAATCTCAAATTTGAGAAGTGCATGAATATAAACAACTCATGATTCAAATAGCGATTGACCCTCAACTCTCATCACATTATATATCATATTCTTTACATTATACAAAATACTGATACTCCTATTATTATAAAAGTTTTCCTATGAGCTTGGCTGCGAGAAGACAGGGACATGAGAGAGAGGGGGACAAAAAAGTCCAGCAATGTGTACTGAATCAGTCAATCGTTTGGGTCACTATTGATACATATTGAAATGAAGGTATTATTTCATTTGGAATGCCACTCACTTCAGCCTTGGCTGGCCAACGAAGTCTCCCTTAATTATTAAACCATGTTTGGATGTTTAGTTGATTTCTTCTCGTTGTCACACCACTATCTTGTCCTTTTTGCCTTGATTAATTTTAAAAGGTAAAATAATAATAAATATATTTAAAAAATAAAATAAAATAAAAATTTAACGTGATTTAGATTGAAATTTTCAATAGAATTACATTCACGATCACTAATAATCACAAGTTTTGAATGTAATTTTAATTTGTTATGCCAACAATCGTCGTCGATAGCCGCCACAACGGACCTAGATGTGGGAGAATCAGTCACTAGATTTTTTCTTCTTTTTTCATCATTAGATTTTTTTTCAAATCACTTTTCCTTTAATTTCTTTGAGTTTTCTCACTAAAATTAAAAAGGTTTTTCTCTTCGTCTGGTCAAATTTTACTACAAATTATATATATATGTAAAATTATACGTGCATATATATATATATATATTTGTATTGAATCTTCAAAAGATTAAGTGATAGCCATTGACAACTACTGCTGCTTTGTTGTTATTTTATATATGTGTAATGTGAATTCTTTGAAGTATAAGGAATATTTTGTTACAAAGTATAAAATTAAAAAACTAATTGTGTTATTTAAACGAAAAAAAATATTATAGAAACAATTGTAAGACAGGTGAATAGAATAAGAAAAAATTTCAAGAGAGATAGATTAAAAAAATTGAGCAAAAAATGATAGAAACATATAGACTATAAAGATGGATCGGTCTATAAAATTTATGAACCCGATCCCACTTAATAGTAGTATTTTCTTGTCACCCACTTAATAGTATGGAAGACTTGGAATTTTGACTAAAATCTACTTAAACCCATCAAAGTTTTTAACTGGGGACACTTACTTTTTGTGGGTTTTATTTTTTATTGAGAACTCCCTTTGATATTAATTTTTAGCCAAAAAACTAAATTTACATGGGATATAAATTGGAGAGTAATTTACTTTTGTGATATAAAGATGAATGGGAGGGATTTCACTTTCGTTATGGATTGATTCTTTTTTGCACTTTCGTTATGGATTTAGAGATTGATTCGGGTCAATGATTATATTTTCTCTATTTTTCCCTCTCAAACTAATTATCAATTGGAGTCGATTTCGTCCACTTATTAAAAGTAAGTTTGGTATTTTTATTTCTAATTGATTTATAATAATAATATAATTATTTAAAATTAATTAAAGTATTATAATCATTTTCTTTTTTGAGTATATAAATCTAGTTGTGTTGGAGAAAAATGATATTTAAGAGGTTCTTGGACCAAAAATAAAATTAGAAGAAGGTGAAGTATTTCAACTTATAAGGCTCAAAATAATTTAGTGAATTTTAGCCACATAAGTATCATTTTATAATTAATTACTAATATTATGTTGATAAAACGACACGATATCACCGTTATAATAGATTTTTATCCCCCAAAAAATATCTAACATTCTAACATGTGAATGGCTCTTAATGTCTCCAACAACCTTACAAACCCTTTTTTTAAGGGTAATAAAGTGGCTTGATAAGTGGTCACCACCCATAATATGGTCGACTCCATCCATATATTTTATTTTTAATAATAATGAAATCTTGTAAATTTTATTTTTCGAGCAAGTATTTGGTAAACTTTTGAACATGTGTAGTAGCTCACATATCATTCATCGAACCCATAAGCCAACTTCATCTTATACTATTGCCTTTTAGACTTTAATTTTAATATATTATCTTGGTATCATCTTAATTTGACCTAATAAGTCCTCCATTAGTTCGAGATGATCGATTCTGAAAATTTCAAAGATGAGTCCAAGTATTCAAGCTTATTTCACTTATATAAAGGTCAATACTAAACGTTCATTACATCTCTATTACTCTTATTCCTTATTAATTTAAGTATTAAATGTTATATTAAGAAAACTAATCGACTATATCGGGAGGACGAATCTAGTATTCTTTTGCAAGTCCTCATATTGAGGCAAACCTTAGTGATTGTTTCCAACCATCGTCAAATTTTTTTCATATCTATCATATTCAAAAATTAAAAAAAAAATCTACTAATAAGAATGCAAAACCACTATTGATAGGACATACATTAGTTAAACTTAGAAACATAATAAGTCACAAATTATGCCCCCAACCATGCACATAAAAATCAATATATATGTTGTTTGCCCCCAATAATTCAAACCCTAATTGCTCAAAAGAACTTTTTTAATTAAATAGACTCAACTTGTTCTCTATATCTACTTTTTTATTATTTTGACTGCCTATTACGTGCACTTAAAATTTATTTATTAATATCCACCCACAAGATGAATACTATGGATTTCTCATCATTAAAAAAATCATTTTTTTTGGGTATTTAATTTTTACAAGTTTTCATAAACTGTCCCACAAAACATATTTATTATTTCTTCTACTAAGGACAAGAAAGAGGCGCATGAAACTACAAAACAAATAATGGAAAAATTGTTCCTTCATTTAGAGGCAACAAATCTACCAACTCCCACATGCCAAACAATCCTTACACATATTCCTTTTATTATTATTAGGGGGTGTGGCTCGTGTTATGCATGTAACATGTAGATTAAAAAATATATAGTCTTTTAATTTTTTTAGATAATATTTGTATGAAAATGAGTTTTGGTATAATGATACCTGCGAGAGTATAGTTTTAAATTTTATTCACACGATAAGTCTTTGTATTTTTAAATGAGATATTAACAAATAATATTATTAAAATTTAAAAATTTTAATAGGGTTTTGAAATAGAAAATCCAAATGTTTATTATCTTGAATAATAAAATAAATTATTAATTAGAATAATGTAGAAGGGCAGGTGGGGGAGACAGACAAGCAAATGGGGCTAAGGCTATGTCTAAGTTGTTGGCAGTCAAATATCAACCATTTTGTTTTTATTCAAATAGTAATGGCACCATTATTATTGGGGTCCTTTGAGAGAATTTTTAATTTTTATTTTTAAAATATATTTTGATCATTTTGATTGTTGGTTACGTCGAAATTTATGTTGTACGGAAATAAAAACGGTTAAGAGATTCAATATGAAACGGAAACGAAAAAATGACATTTTTAAAAAAAAAGTAAGAAGTGAAAACTTTGGAGAAATGGGTAAGTAAAAAAAGTATAGGGATCTTTTTGTAAATATATTTTTTTAATATAAAAAATTATAAAAGAATAATTATTCAATCTAAACATAAATATAAATTATATAATGCATTCAAACAAATATAAATAAAAATTTCATCATTCACGAATCATAACTTGTTAACTAAAAATAAATAATAAATTTTTTAAAAAATAATCAAACATAATACAAACAATAAATTTAAAATTTTACTTATTTTCAAAAACAAACAATAAAGATTGATTTCGATACAAATATTATTTAAAAATATTTCAACAATTAGACGATATCTTTACAGACTGAAACTCGTTTTTGACAATTTCTTAATATTATCAAAATAATTCAAAAATATTTTTAAAATTACAAAAACAATCAAAAAATATTTTTTGGCCATTTTTAGCTTTTTGAAAATATCGAAAGATCTTTCTCGAGATATTTTTGTAAATCATAGATGGAAACTAGAGTAGAAAATGAGGATAAAATAAAAAAATAAAGGCAAAGTGGTGTTGAGGGACTTGAGGGTTGTTTGCTATCAACAATTTCTCCTATCTATACAAAGTTCCTTTTTATATGGATTGAAAAAGATCGAACACTTTAAAATTATTTTTGAAATTTATCGAGATTCTTGAAATTTTCTCTAATATTTTCAAATTAAACTGATATCATTTAATAGAATTTTGAGTTTAAATTTAATTTTGGATAGATAGATCAGATCTAACTTAGATTCTTCTGAATTGAGGTCTGGAAGTTAAATTCGAGAGCAATCTCAACTGATTTTATTTTTTTGACCATAATAGTCTCACTTATGCAATAATTAAAAAAAAATAAGACAATAATAAATATGGTAATCTTAATTAATGTTTTCTGTTAAAAATATAATTTTCTTTTTCATATATATTTATAAAAAAAATGAAATGTGACGTAATAAATAATTTTTATTGTCCCGTGTGGGTCGCTCGGGTCGGCACCCCCCCCCCCCCGGGGCTCTCTTTCTCTCTATAAATTCTCTCCTAAAGCTTCGCGTCTCCCTCCGAAGCATTTCAACGAACAGTTGGGATACATTCACAACCGACGCCCCTCTCTCTCTCTCTCTCTCCGGGCACCGCCCTCCGATAACGGCCGGCCGTACCTTATTCTCCTCTCCGTCTTTTCGGGGCGTTGAAAATGGATGTTCGCCGGCACCCACTCCGTCAGCCCAGGCCGGCCTCCGCCGCCGGCGGACATCTCAAGCCCCACCACCACCCCCCTCCCCCGCCCAAACCGTCTGACGCGCTCCCCGTGCCTCTCTACCTCACTAACGGCATCTTCTTCACTCTCTTCTTCTCCGTCGCCTACTTCCTCCTCCACCGCTGGCGCGAGAAGATCCGCAACTCCATGCCCCTCCACGTTGTCACGCTCTCCGAGCTCGCCGCCGTCATAACCCTAATCGCTTCTGTGATCTACCTCCTCGGCTTCTTCGGAATCGACTTCGTCCAGTCCGTCCTCACCGGTCGCACTTCCCACGAGGCTTGGGACGTCGACGACGAGACCGCCGAGCGATTCATCCTCGACGAGGACAGCCGCCAGGGCCCTTGCGCCGCTGCCACCGACTGTACGCCTGTTTCCATCCCGCCGTGCAAGGTGGCGGAGCAGCCCGCGCAAACGTCCGAGGAGGATGAGGAGATTGTCAAGTCGGTGGTCGCCGGGACGACGCCGTCGTACTCCCTGGAGTTGAAGCTCAGGGACTGCAAGAGAGCGGCGGTGATACGGCGGGAGGCGCTGCAGAGAATAACCGGCAAGTCTCTGGCGGGGCTTCCATTGGAGGGGTTCGATTATGAGTCGATTCTGGGGCAATGCTGCGAGATGCCAGTGGGTTACGTGCAGATTCCAGTAGGCATCGCGGGGCCGCTTTTGCTGGACGGGAGGGAGTACTCGGTGCCAATGGCCACGACGGAGGGGTGCCTGGTGGCGAGCACCAACAGGGGCTGTAAGGCCATCCACTTGTCCGGCGGCGCCACCAGCGTCTTGCTCAGGGACTGCATGACCCGGGCCCCAGTCGTCCGGTTTGCGGCCGCGGCCAGGGCCGCAGAGTTGAAGTTCTTCTTGGAAGATCCCTTGAACTTTGACACCATTGCTCATGTTTTCAACAAGTCAGTATCACTATCTCTCAGTCTTCACCTTCATTTTCCTCTGAATTTTACTCTCTTTCAAGAAGGGCAAATCAGGATAACTCGAACGGATTTCAGAAACTATTTACGACATGCGAGTTTGATTTGCTGACATTATGGTCTTACTCTCGCTGGAGTTTGATATGTGCTGGCTTCTGTGTCGTCAACTTGCTTATTTTCGGTTGATATCTTCCTGATGTTGATGTTTATTAGACTCCAGTCATATATTTGACAAAACACCATAAAAGAAGATCTTGAAAAAGAATTAACTCCGAATGTATGTATATGTTTGAAGCACAAAAAATTATCTGTATCCCAAAGTAGGACACCTCTCTTTTTAACTAATTCATCATAGCTATGAATTTGGATGTCGCAGTGGAGTATTACTGGATTGAATATCTGAAATTAGAAAATAAGTGCAAGTGGGTTGTGTGCAGATCGAGCAGATTTGCGAGGCTACAAGGCATTCAATGTGCAATTGCTGGGAAGAATCTGTACATGAGGTTTAGCTGCAGCACTGGAGATGCCATGGGGATGAACATGGTCTCTAAAGGAGTCCAAAACGTCCTTGATTTCCTGCTCAATGATTTCCCTGACATGGATGTTATCGGCATTTCCGGTGAGTTGGGCAATCCCAAAAATTTCCTGTCAGAGCATCTTTATTTTTTCTTTTGGCTGGAAAAAGTCATCCTAGTACTACACGCCGTCATGCTAGGGTTGGACGAGGGTCGTTTTTTACCATTAGCTTTGCAAAATGGCTATTTTTGAACTGGAATCCGTAATCTTCCAGTGGATGAATTGTTTGATATTTAAATCTGAAGAAAAGACTTGCCTAAACAAAAGATGGTTGTTTGGTAACAAAATAATGATAATTCTTTTTTATTATCTTTTTGTTGAAAATTATTTGAATGTAAAAATAATTTTTTTGGTATTTTATGATTTTGGGTTATGACAATATATATATATATATATATATGTGTGTGTATATTCTAAATAAGTGGTCTGCTTTGTTTTTGCAAATAATTAAAACAATCTCAAAACTGTGATTTTTCTTTTTGCATATTCTTTTCTGTTTAAAAGTTAAGAAACACCAACTCCTAGTCATTTCTGTACTAGAAAAATTGAGGCTTTAATATCACTAGATGGGGTTAGCTATGTTCTATTTTGCTAATCATTTCTATCTATAATCACATTTTTTATAAGGCTATTATGATGATATTATGCCTAAGAAATTCCCACCAAGTTTTTTTTTTTTTTTGTTGTGCGTGCGCGTCTTTCTATATCTGTTCTGTTATTTTTCCTTCTTTTCATTTACTCTCTTCAGAGGAGCATGTATTTATTGGTTTACTTATTGCATAATCAAATCACTTTAATCATGTCTCATGCATCTTTAGAAAAGAAACAATTATGAAAATTGAATAAAAAATATCCTCCCAAAGTCAAAGGAACCACCCCTTGGGTACCCGAGATGGAGATGGGCAACTGAAGCAATTGTGGCCAAACATTAATGATCAGTCAATTTTTTTATTTTTGGTGGAACTGTTGCTTCAGGATTTGATCCAAAACTTTCATAATGCAGAAAATGAAAGCAGGCCATGTGTTCTGTATCATGCAATCACGATTTTCTATATGAAGTTGTCACAGCAAAAGTCGTTGTGTGTCACTGTTTCCTGTAACCTAAGTGTTCTGTGCCTTTTGGATAGCTGCCAAACTCATGTCTAATGCTCTTACCATTGTCCCTATCTTTTTCAGCATGGACCCTAACACCTTGCAATCAAACACAACTTCACTATTAGAAGAGGTTCATCCCAAATAAGTTTATATGATGTTTGAGAAGTACTTGACATCTTTAATATATATGTAATTCTGTCTAGAAACTTGACACTACAATAAAATGCTACAAAGTCGTTAATTTTAGGAGCTGGTTTGATGTGTAATTAATGCTTACTGGGCTCTGAATTGAACTGAAATAGGAAACTTTTGCTCGGATAAGAAGCCAGCAGCTGTGAACTGGATTGAAGGGCGGGGGAAGTCGGTTGTATGTGAGGCAATCATCAGGGAGGAGGTTGTGAAGAAGGTCTTGAAGACCAACGTGGCTGCGCTGGTGGAGCTTAACATGCTGAAGAACCTCACCGGCTCTGCCATAGCTGGTGCTCTTGGCGGGTTCAATGCTCACGCCAGCAACATTGTCTCTGCAGTGTACATAGCCACTGGCCAGGACCCTGCTCAGAATGTCGAGAGCTCCCACTGCATCACCATGATGGAAGCCGTTAACGATGGCAAGGACCTTCACGTCTCTGTCACCATGCCTTCCATTGAGGTAACTAACTCTTTGTCACACTTTATCCTACCCATTTTTTGCCCATAAATTGTGAAGTCTCCATAGAATTTGATCCTGGTGGCCATGTCGCAATGATCTATGAATCAGGTGGGTACGATAGGAGGTGGCACCCAACTGGCATCCCAGTCGGCTTGCCTGAACCTGCTCGGGGTGAAGGGCGCGAGCAAGGAGCCGCCGGGATCAAACTCGAGGTTATTGGCCTCCATTGTAGCTGGTTCTGTTCTTGCCGGGGAGCTATCCCTAATGTCAGCCCTGGCTGCAGGCCAGCTTGTCAGGAGTCACATGAAGTACAACAGATCCAGCAAAGACGTTACAAAGGTACCATCCTAATTGCTGAAATGAAAACAAGTCACCCTTGTAATTTACCTGTATTGTATGTGTGGTGCCCCCAAGAAAGAGGGCCTTAAGAAAAATCTAGCATAGAAATAAGGTCTCTCAATGAAGAAAAATAGGAAGATTAATGGAAAAATAAAAAAAAATAAAAAAGACAAAGCAGATGGTGGAGAGAAATGCAGAAGAACTCAACAAAAAAAACCTATTAAAGTGTCTGTAATTGTAATTTTTATAAGCAGAGAGAGAGAGAGAGAGAGAGAGAGAGGCATGTGAAGTGTGGACTCTTTCAAAGATGCATTAAAAGTGAGGCTAAAAGCCTCCCATTGTTTAGAAATTGTGAAGGAGAGCAGCCTCAGCCTGCTTGCTTTCGCTCTGGCTGTACTGTGCTTGTCTTCTGTTAGTTTTGTCTGATAAAAATACCAAAAAGTCAGTGGTACTCATGTATGAGGCTTCAAATTAGAGAGGCGTGTGAAGTTGGGACTCTTTCAAAGATGCATTAAAATTAAGACTAAAAGCCTCCCGTTGTTGAGAAATTGTGGAGGAGAGCAGCCTCAGCCTGCTTGCTTCTGCTCTGGCCATACTGTGCTTGTCTTCTGTTTGTTTTGTCTGATAAAAATACCAAAAGCCAGTCAATCAGTGTACTCATATATGAGGCTTCAAATTAAAAGGGTCCCACTCCAATTTCCATTGTTGGCTGTTAGTTCCATTGGCTTGTAATTCAGCAAGAAGGAATCCCCAAATTTTGGGATTCTATCTCTTCCATGAAAAAAATACCATTAGTGTGAGTCACATCATGCTGCATATATTATAACTACTATTATCATAGGCACAAAAAACCCAAAAATGATAGGTAAGTAAGAGTCATTGATAAGATGTTTTCACTCGTATTCATTTGTATGAATCGGAAGCTTTATCACTAAACTGTATATCTACAATAACCTTCCACGTGTTGGGCTAAAGAATTGGGGGTATATTAGCATACCCTCAAATTATTTGATGTAATGTGGAATGCTGGTGGCTTCAGAGGGTTGAATTCATGCTGTTAGAAGTCTTGTCCATTGAACCTTGTGGCTCTCCGTTCCCATCTGTCCTTAATTTGAAATGTCTTGCTCCATTGTGAAAATTACATTATTATAGCTTTGTATTAATATATTACTTTTAATTAGTCATTTCGATTTTTTTTTACTAATGATCTGATTTCTAATTTTGTTACTCTTTATATGGCTCATATTATATATATATATATATATATATATGAATTAGGTTCAGAGATAAATTGTTTAAGAGAGAAGCAAGTATATCATGATTTGGGGCAAATCTAGAAATTATTTTGTGATTTTAAGACATTGTGTCTCAATATTTTAGGTTGTGTTCTTTTTGTTATTTTTAACTCATTTTTAGTTTTTAATTTTTTAAAATAATGAAAATTCGTTCTTTTTGTTGTTTTTAAAAATATATTTTTGAAAATAAAACAAAAATTATAAAAAAAATTCAAAACAATAAAAAGATGTTTTAAGTGTTTTCATACAAAACTCACTCAAAATTCAAACACATTTATTTATTTATATTTTATTATTATAATAAGAAAAAATATTATAAAATTTATTAACTTTAAAAAATATATATTTTTTAATAATATATTAATATTAAATATTTCTAATTTATTGAATAATCAAATTTATTGAATAAAATATTATTAAAAAATTATTTTTAAAATTTTAAGAAAAACGTGTTTTCTAATTTTATATTTTGAAAAATAATTTTTCAAAATGACAAAAAGAATGTATTTTTAATTTTTTAAAAATAAATTATTAAAATAGAAAATTAAAAATAAATTTAAAATTAAAAAATAAATAGAACGCACTCTTAATATCTCAAATTAAAATTTTATTATTACAGTAAGTGGTAAATATAAATGTAGATTTATAATTATTTACTTTTATCATTAATACATAATAAATTATTGGTTTTGGATATTATATGAGGACTATTATAATTTTTGTTATGGCAAATCTTTATTATCTTGGTGATCACATTAGTGACAAAAGTAGATTGTATTGATGTTTGTTTAAATAAATGACAGAGTTTGGAATTTATATTTAATTGAATAATATTTTTTTATAATTTTTTATATTAAAAATCATATTTACCATTATGTTTTTAAATTTAAGCATTTTTCTCACATTTGTGTTTCTTACTTTTTTTAAAAAATATTTTTTTTTTTAATTTTCATTTTATATCATATAAGCCCACTCCTAATACCCAACATCGTGCAGTCTAAAAATTAAAAAAAAATAATATAAACAAAAAAAAATAGAAAATATATAATATAATTCAATAGGATTGTGATACTCATCTATTAATATCTTATAATTATATTAATATCACAAATAAATATCCGAATAATATTTTCATTATTTATTTATTATCCACTACAAATTAAATTCACAAGGAGGACAAAAGCCATTGTTGCCGTCCACCACCAACTATATAAAACATTTATATATATATAAGAATTAACATATCATCTTGGACCACCTAAACCCTGTGGAGGCCAGACCACCATTGTCCATTGATATGAGCAAATAACTAGAAAAATTGCAATATGTATAATTTTATTATTGAAAAGGGTTTTTCACCAATTTAAAAAGTAACACACTATCTATGTCTTTAGTCAATTGTTTTTAATATATCCTATTGAATGTTATCTTTAATAATATGACCTGTCCCTCATAAATTAACTTCCTAGTAAAAGTTAGACAATTCAATTAGATTAGATTATTTCTTTTTCTTTTTCTTTCACAAATCTTATTTTCCAAACACAGCACTACCACATTCTATTTTCCCTGGAAAACCCATCATAGTTGTTCCACCATTTTTTGTTTTTTGGGGGATTAATTAACTCCTTCCAAATTGTCCATTATTTGAAGTTACATTTTGAATTGAGTGAAGGCATAAATACCACTTCATTAAAAAAAATACTATAACACCCTAAACTTTCAAAATATCTTATTAGACACATGTATTTTTAAAAATTAAAACTATTAAATACCTCAACAAATAATAATTAGGGACAAAGATTGAAGGTGAAATATACTTTCCAAAGCGTCCCGTTCTCGCTCATCATTCTCATCGTCGAACCCATCACCATTCTTGTACCAGAATGTCAAAACCCATTGAACTTGTCATTGAACCGGTCAAGCTCATCGTCATTCTTGTCGTTGAGCCATTCATCGTCTAGTTCCCATCATTGTTCCCAACAATTATTCCCTCGTAATAGATCAATTATAGGTGTATATATATATAGGTATACATATATAAACCCACTATTGCTTCGATTGATCCTATAAATCCACTAACGTTCCAATAGATTGATTACATATATATATATATATACTTATATATATAAACTCATCACAACAATGGTGATACTTCACACGTTTACTAGCATATTTTCACTTCTTTTATTTAGGTGTTTAATAGTTTTTCTTTTTTAAAATACAAGTGTCTAGTAGGATGTTTTGAAAATTAAATGTGCTATAATATTTTTTTATGGAGTATTTGTTAACCAAGATAAGATAAAAAAAGTCAGATATGTGAAGCATTTCAGATGTTTGGCATTTTTAATGTGTTTGTTAAACTTATATGACCATCTCCAAAAAAGGTCTCACATGACCTCTTATCTTCCTTTTTTAAGATAAATTTATCTGACCACCTCCCTCATAAATTTATCTGTTATTTTACAAATAAATCTCAATTACTTGTATGTCCATGGTAAAATAGTTAATGTCATTTAATACATTTTAAAAATTTAAATTTATTAAAAAAATTATTCATTTAAGTCTTATAATTAATATTATTTAATACATTTTAAAATTATCATATGTTTTGACAATTTTTAAAATTTAAATTCCTTTCACCAATTTTTTAATTATTTTATTTAATTTTATATTTTATTATCTATTATAAAAATATATTTTAACCATTTTTAATTATCTAGGTGAAATTATTGTAATTCTAACAATAATTATTTCTACTTTTCAACTCTTTTTAAATATATTTTTGAACATGAATTTAAAAAATAAATTTTATTTTTTAATAATTCATATTAATCATAAAATACTATTTTAATCATAAATTTAATATTGATGTTAACAAATAATTTGGAATGAATTTGATAATAGGAATATTTTGATAAAAAACTCTTATCTTGGTATTTATCATATGCAATAACAAATACATAGAAAGAAAATGTACAATTATTAGTAGATTCCAAAAAATTTAATAAATAATCAGATAGAAATCTTAAAATAATTTCTAATTTTATATTGACCATTTCATATTTTGATCTGAAAAGTATTTCAAACTTATTTTAATGTCTCTTATTTTGTTCATTTTAACAAACGTCCCCTATAAAATACAAAGATATAAAGATAAATTTATCTCTTTACCCTTTTGAATTTATAATCTTTTAACGTACATGTCTATTGTGAGGATATAGATGTTTTCCTCCTCCTTTGACAATTCTTAATTAATCACTCCAATCTATAATTAGTCTCTGGAATAAATATCACCGACAATGAAGCATAAAAGGTGGGTTGCACATCCACCTCAAAGTTAGATAGGGTAGTTGACAAATGACACTACCTTTCTTAATGAGCATCACGGAATTGTTCCCCAACCAACACAGGCTGAAGGTTGTGGTTTAATTAATTAATTGTCATGTTGGTCATGTTTACATAAGAAGCTATCTTTGTAAATGCACATATATATATATATTTGCATGCATGCATGCATACAAATATATATACGTATGTAAATTAGGAAAGTCCACATCCCCACCTGTAACTTTAGTTGAGGCATTAATGCAATTGCAATCAGTGAGACTAAAACTTCCTCACCACATAATTCTAGTCAGAGTACAAACTTCTCTTCAGCTTCAGCTGCCATTGCCAACCCCAACCGTGCATGTCTACCATTTTCAAGATGTACTTTCTCATGCATCACTACTCTCTCTCTCTCTCTCTCTCTCTCTCTCTCTCTATATATATATATATATGTTGTTTAGAATTAAAAATAGTTATCAAGAAATGAGTTTACTTGCAGACTTGCAGTGCAATGAGTCATTTATTTACACAATCTAGCAACAAAATCCATATTTGCCTTCTTTAGATTACTGCTGGCTGTCTTGCTCCATAACCGACTTCAATTGAGGACTAAAGATAAAATATACAATAATTGTTCAACATGCAGAAAAATATAGAAACCTAAATATCTAGGAGTTGTTGACAACAAATAAACTAATTTAATCTAAGCATTCGATATCCTCAAATCCATTTGCTTGTTAAGAATGATTCAGAGAATTATATATAAGCTAAAACATATATGAAGCTCAATACTATTGAATTAGAAATCATAATACTATGATGATTAAAAGAACAAAATGTGATAGATACCCTGAGAGCCTAACAGGAGCAAAATTTTAGTTAAAAAGGTAAGAAACATAAGAAAGAAAAGGAACCACAAACAAGGAATCAGATAATGCTACTTACAAGCTCGAACAAGCATTTGCCACAACTTTCAAATTTGTGCCAGATTACCTAAAACAATGAAAAAGTGGAGAAGCATGAGGTACATTCATAAGAAAACCATTATGAAGCAAATTAAGGAATAAATTAATCCCTGGTTGAGTGACAAAAAAAATTATTTTCAAGTACTGCTGGTTATGGGAGAATCTGTTTTTTTTTTTTTTTACGTTTTTACCTCAAGGAAACAATAATTTGTTGCATCAGAACCATTTCAGTCCACAGGACATTAGAAATCAGATCCTTCGAGATTTAAGAAGCACCAAATGCTATATGGAATTAATAGCTCAATATGACTAGGATTTCTCCATAGTTTTGTGTTTATGTTAAAGTTCATGTGGCAAGTCAACATAAACACTAGTAATTTGTGTCATTGTTGAAGCCTAGACCACTTTGAGAGCAATCTAATCATGGATGGGTAGAGGCTTTGTGTGGGAATCATCCCCAAAATAGATAAAATGCTTCAAATTTTTCAGCCATTCAATTGAGAAACAGATTATAAAGCAGCAAGTATAAAATGCTGTTCATCTGGGGACACATGCATTCTTGATAAAACAATTCAATTTGGTAAAACACTTCCATGGCACCTAGCAGCCAATTTTTTTGGCTGTATAAATTTTGTAAGTACTAGGGTGAAGCACCGCTCTAAATCATATTCTTCGGTAATCAATCACTTTTCCCCTCTTGTAATCCAATTTCCTGCAAGTAATGTTCTGCATCCAAGGCTGCCATACATCCTGCATCAACATGAAAACGAACCAAAATTAGACCCAACTAAGGTAATAATTTGCTCCTCAGTCCAGTTGAATGCTAATGCCCAGGCACGTCTAAATTTTCATGTCATTCAATACAAAATCAAAAAAAAAAGAAAACTGAACCCAAGCTATTTATCAATTAGTTAGCATCGGACACAGGGATCCCTTTTTGCCAGTCTACAGTTTCAGTGTATGAAGCACGGACACGGGACACAGCATTTTCCAACAAAATAGGATATAACACGGTCGAGGTATGTTAATTAATAAAATAAAATTGTGTATTTCTAATGGCACAATAACCATCAAAACTATATTCCTAACTCATAAATATGCATTTAAAATTCATAATTCAAAATTCCAAATGAACAACTTTAATCTAATTGGCAACCAAATCACAAAGTCATTATTCAATATTCATTTCAGATTCAAACACCAAAAGATCCAAAACAAGTATTTAGGATTCAAAGAAAATAAAGACTAGATTTGGGAAATAAATAAATACTAACAGAAGAGGATACAAGTGTGTCAAAATCCAGTCAATGTTCAAAAACAAAGGGAACAAATGCGTAAAGATTAGGAAAACCGAAGAGTCGTACAATGAAAATGTGGAAAAACTGAAGAGTGTGGAAAAACTGAAGAGTCATGCAATAGCCAAGTCAGAAAATTGAAGTCATTAAGAAAACCTTATTTTTAATGTCTTCAATGTGTTCGCTAAGGAGACACGCGTGTCATATGCAGGTTCCTTCCCATGTCCTTTATAAATAATTCTTAATTGTCTATCAAACCAATATCTTTGGAAGGGTGGAGATATTGGTGGCATGTCAGCATGTTGAGGTGTTCTATATGCCATGACACCGGCATGACAGCCCCTAGGAAGTGTCTATGCTCCTTTGGTTTCATTTAAACAATGTAATATGTTCCTTTTTACTACCATTATCATCCAAGTCATTTAGTGTCCTTCCTCCTAAGGTTCAATAGCATTTCCCTTTGGTGTAGATCGTAGAGCATAACCCCCTAAAATAGATCATAGAACATGTTGCTCAAAACCATTTCAATTGATTTTCTAATTGCATCTTGAAATGGATGCAACCTCCATCATCCTCTGATAGATTCAATCACTCCTAATCCTCCTCTCTCCTATTCCCACCAACACTCACTAGAGCACTGCTCTCTCAGATACATTTTTAAAAATGTCACTTCTTAATTGCCCAACACTCTATTATAAAGCATTGGTCTTAAAATTCATCAATAAAGTTTCTTTTACTTCTTAATTGTCTATCAAAGCAATATCTCAACCCTTCCAAATAATTAGCACTAAGCTTTAGTCTCTCATCCATAACTAATTGAGGCTAACCATACTTTTGTCTCATTCACTAACATAACAAAAGCAACAAATAACGTTCAATAATGGCCCCCTTTTTATATGTCTATCAGTTATTCCATAACTAATGTAAAAAAGTCCAGGGGTTTAAACAAATTCTTTATCTTTGTTAATCTAAAAGAACATAAAACTTATGAGTTTCCTTCCACAATTGTTCTCACCATAGGAATAGTTTCATTGAACAAACACGAAAGTCTTGTATGATTTTACGTGACACTTTTCCTTCTTTTGTTTTTCGATACCCACAACATAAATATATAGAAGCTTCTCATATGCTCTCTTTTTCAGATAAGTACACCCCATTTAAGCCCTCTAGTTGTTAGAAATTACATTAAGATGTTTCTTCTTTTAATACTTCTTTATTAGTCTCTTCAACAAATTACTTATCTTGCTATCACCCTAGGCAGAAACATATCCATTATGACAGTTTCGAGTCTAAAATGTATGCCTCATTACTCTGTCCCGTAACTTTATACTACAATTCTTATACTTAACCCCTATAATTTGTATAAATTTGAATATCATATTCTTATACATAGATGCAAGATGCTTTCTATTCATCGTTTTGCACATTTCTAATTGTTATAATTTTATGAAATATGATATTCTTACAAAACTTTTATACTGAAAATGAGATTAAAATGATGTAATAGTGATATTTTTGTAACTACTAGCCAATTTAGGCGGTGTTTCCATTCCAAATGTATCTGCTCTAATGAGCCAAATCATTCTACATAAACTTTTTAATTTGTAAACCATTACCCTAATTTTATTAGATATTCTCTGAGGCAGAACCAAGACACAAGAAAATAAAAAAGAGAAGATGAGAAGGGAAAAAGGAGAAGAAATTTGAAGAAGGGAACAGCAGAGAAAAAGGAGGGGGCAAAAAAACAGAAGAGAAAGTTACTAGAGAGATAACGAGAGAGAATGAGAAAACCAAAAACCTGCATATTCAAACTCAATAAAAACATGAGTAAATTCTACAGAAAAAACAGAAAGAAAATCTTTCCATAAATCAAAAAACTAGAATTATGCTACACTCATCTACCAAATATCTAAAATAATAATTAAATGTATAATAAACTTAACCCCAGTTTATTGAAATTCTTGCAATTCTTTTCCTTTAGAATGTCTTCATTTCTTGATCCCTTTCAGTTTTGATAGCCAACACACATCTACATCTCCTAAAAACACGACTAGACAATTCCTAGGGGTTGCCATACTGGTGTCGCCTGTATGTTGGACACTCCCACATGTATCAGATACACCCGTGTCGTGTGTCCAACACTTTCTTAAAATTTTT
Source organism: Diospyros kaki (assembly GCA_036245055.1). Taxonomy (NCBI): domain Eukaryota; kingdom Viridiplantae; phylum Streptophyta; class Magnoliopsida; order Ericales; family Ebenaceae; genus Diospyros; species Diospyros kaki. The sequence continues at coordinate 43,861,930 of BSEG01000016.1, forward strand.
TAAGAGGATACAAGAAGGGACACACATACCCTTTTTTGGGACACTTCAAAGACTAAAAAGTAAAGATTTTCTTTTTACTCTTTAGTTTCACATCTTGGTAATTGCAGTTTTTTTCATGCTTTGACTGCATGACCGTTAAAATATAAAAAATAATTTTAGTAATTAATGTATCTCAATTGTGTCGTGTCCTATTTTACTTTATTATGCTTAAAAATTATTTTATTAATGAAAATGTCATGTTCCCATATATCGTGTATCATGTCCCCATGTCCATGTCTGTGTGTCAAAACTCCTAGGCAAGCCCAGACCTCAATAAGCATCCTGCAATACCGCTGTCATCTTCTTAAATGCAAAGATCATTCCAAATTCCCTTGATTTTACAAAAGATTTACCGCCCATAATTTTCTTACTATTGCTGCTACTATTTGTAAAAAAAGCTTCTCATATATTTAATTTTATGAGCTCTCAAAATAACTTCTCCACTTCTCTTGATTTTCACATTTTCGGTATGATTCATGAATGTGCATTCTTGAAACATTTAACATGATTAAAGCTTTTAATTTTCATCTCCATATTCACCAAATTCCTATACATTCCTTTCCCATGCTCTATTCCCATGTATAAATTATAAAATCTTCATATGCTTTGAATTTAGCAAGTCTGACTTTTTTTTTTTCTTTTAACTACATTTCTTGCACATTGTAACTATCATTGCTTTTCATCCATTTTTATTATTTCCAATTTTCATTCTTCTTGACACACTTTAAATTAGAAAAATAAGGAACTCCAGTTCAACTGGAACTAGCCTTAAACCAGCTGCAGAGGTTCCCTTGGCTTAACAAGGCCTTCCTCAGTCCATGTCCCAACACTGTAATTAAGGTGCCCCACAAATTCATCGACAAAATATTTAATATCTCAAGAATAGTGATTAAAATACTTCAAGGGGTCACTCAACATAGAAATGAGACAGGAAAATGCCAGTTCCCACTGAGAACATCAACACATGCTGGGAGTCTGGTACTAAGAACCAGATTCAGGCTGTTCTGAAAAATGAAGCAAAATAATGCTCCTTGGAAGGAAAAACAAAAAGAGAGAACAAAAGAATAACCAAAAAAAGGCAACAGCGTTAGCACATACACCAAAAGAAAAAGAACAAAAGATAAGATTGTGTGGCAAACCACAGTGGACAAATCCACAAGTCTACCAAGCGTGTGGCAAGCCACATGGTATTATAATCAACACCATTTAAGGTTGGGTTTGACAATGGGATTTCTCCACAAGGTGAAATCACAAAGCTCAATAAATAGAACTGGGAATATGCACCTTCATGATCTTTGTGCCCACACTAATTAAACATATTGAGGTTCACTGGTGACATCTCAAGCATACAGAGACTTTTTCCGATAAGTTCATCTAAAGACTATAGATATTGACTGGATGAGCTCAATTTGTAAACAGCATCTACAGTGTACCAAAATGATGCCCCCCAAAGAAAAGAACAAACATTTGTATATAGGCTTACAGGCCGAATTGTGACAATCAACTAAGGCAAAAAGGGAAGAACCTGAATGGGAGGGATAAAGGACACAATCAAATTCATGTACTGCAAGATGAAACCAATTCTATGAAGTTCCAGAATAGGGCAATTAATTTGTTGGGCTTCATCTCCTGCTGTTTGATATCAGAGTTATTTTAAAATTTATAACTCTAGTTATGTGAGATTTTATTTATTTAGGAACTTTAGAGGATTATGAATGTTATGATTTTGCTTTCTACTTCAACTAGTATTCCTAGTTTGATAAGATTTTGTGATTTTATAAATGGCAGACCTCGTGTGATGATTGAAGGAAAGCATGATAAGCAGATGCACTCCAATATTTCTTCCAAGAAAAATGATAATACTGAACTATTGAGGTCATGAAGGCATTTAAAGAAAGAGTAGTCATAATCTGACTGACCAGAGCCAGCAGCAGTAACAGCCTGCCTGTACTTCTTATCCTGCACATCTCCTGCCGCAAAAACACCAGGCACACTGGTATGCGTCGTGCCAGGCTTCGTCACCACATAACCATCAGAATCGAGCTCCAGCTGCCCACCCAAGAACTTGGTAGCTGGTTCATGCCCAATTGCAAAGAACAAACCCGACACCTCCAAATTGTAAACCTCTCCCGTAGCGACGTTCTTGACCTTCAGTCCCCCCAAAACACCCTTATCACCTTTTCCATATGCCTCAACCGCCACCGAATTCCATAAAACCTCAATCTTAGGGTTTTCCATAGCCCGAATCTGCATTATCTTCGAAGCCCTAAATTCGTCCCTCCTGTGAATTATATAGACCTTTGACCCATACTTCGTCAGAAATGTAGCCTCTTCCATTGCCGAGTCTCCGCCACCGATTACAGCCAGCGGTTGGTTCCGGAAGATAGGGGCGGCGCCGTCGCAGACCGCACAAGCCGAAATGCCCCTGTTCCAGAACTCTCCGGAGCCAGGGAAGTTCAAGCGCTTGGCGACCGCGCCGGTGGCAACGATCACCGAGTCGGCCAGGACGGACTTGGAATCAGTGAAGACCTTGAAAGGCCTAGTGGAGAAATCGACCTGTTAGCGTTAGAATAGGATCAAATTTGAATTAGATTAGATTTATCTCCATCCCATACATACTCTGTACATAACCATGAAAAATTATTCAAAGCAATACACGATTTATTGTTCTGGACCAGACCTTTGCTACCGTCTCGGTGAAGATCTCAGTACCAAAACGCAAGGATTGACTTCTGCAGAGATCCATGAGGGCCGAGCCGAAGATTCCGTCAGGGAAGCCGGGGAAGTTCTCGACGTCGGAGGTGGTGGTGAGCTGACCGCCGGGGGCGATGTCGTTGGCCATCCATCCCTCGAAGAGCACGGGCTTCAGCTCGGCGCGGGAGGCATAGATGGCAGCAGTGTGGGCCGCCGGGCCGCTTCCGATGATGCAGAGGCGGGTTTTCAGTGTCTGCGCATCGTCCATGACGGTGGCGGAGCTCGAGACCTTGGTGGAGGTGGTGGAAGCGACGTAAGCGGCGGCGGTGACGGTGGCGGCGGAGGTGGTCCAAGTGGCGATACTCACCAAGTTCCGAACTCGTTTCAACACGTCTCCAAGCTTGGGAAACCGGCGCATTTGCTTGTCACAACCTAACAGTAAGACGTATTCATTGAAGCTGCTTTCGGCGGGAAAATGGCTTCCGCGGCTTCCCCACTGGAGGGAACGGATTAGGGTTCGGTTTCTGAATTATTTGTCACAAGCAAAGCGTCCGGATCTGAAAATGGACGATAATGGCCCGTTTGTGGAAATTATAATTTTTAATTTCTTAAATTATAATTTTTAAAATTTAAAATAAGTTATGAATCTACAGCTTCTCAGAAATTATAATTAAATAATTGTGATTTTTAATATCATAAATTGTAAAATAATTTATTTTTGTATAATTATCTATAATACCCTAGTTATAGAATAATAATTTAAAAATTAATTAGTGTATAGGGTTAATTACACCAATAATAACTCAACTTTACATTCTATTACTATTTGATCACTGAACTTTAAAATATTATCTGTTAGTCACTTTTAAAATGGTTGTTGCTTAGTCACTAAACTTTGAAATATTACCTATTAGTCACTGATATTTCAAAATTGTTACTACTTAGTCACTGAATTTTAAAATATTATCTATTAATCACTGATATTTCAAAACTGTTACTTCTTAGTCACTGAATTTTAAAATATTACCTGCTAGTCATTGATATTTTAAAATCATTTTTCACCCATTACTCGATAGTCACTGAACTTTAAGTTCACGAGTGATGAATGAGAAATAGTTTTGAAATATTAGTGACTAACATATAATATTTTAAAGTTTAGTATAACAATTTTAAAATATCAATGACTAATATGTAACATTTTAAAGTTCAATAACTAAACAGTAATAGTTTTGAAATATCAATAACTAATAGGTAACATTTTAAAGTTCAGTAACTAAGTAGTAACTGTTTTGAAATATCAGTGACTAACAGGTAACATTTTAAAGTTCAGTGACCAAATAGTAATAGAATGCAAAATTAGATTATTATTGGTGTAATTAACCCTTAGTGTATATGTATAAGTTTCAAGTGCTATAATTAGGTGAGAAGGGAGGGAAGGAGATGACGAGAGAGAGGAAGAGATCTGAAAATAGAGGTGGTGCTGGAGAAGAAAGACGCTTGATTGTGTAGACATGAAAGTAATTTTTTGTTAAAAATATGAAAAAATATTATTACAAAATTATCATTAAAATGTGATCGTTTAATCAGAAGTTGTAAAAGTTGAGGTATCCAACAAATCAAATCAAGTAAATTTAAATAATTACTTTTTAAATCACATAAAATCTAAATGTAATTTGTCCTAAATGATACTTGAGGTTGTTTTTTAGTACTTTGTTAAAGGCAATTTTAATGACTTTGTCAAATCTCTTATTTGAATTCAAGCTTATAAATATTATAAGGTTAGATATTAAATAATCCATTAGATTTTTATCCCCAATTCTAAATTAATTATTATACTATAAAAATGAATAAATAAGTCACTATAGTTGAAGAATTAAACCTGAATTAACGTATTTTGAAAATATACAAATTATTATTGTATGAGTGATGTTTATGTCTGTATTTAATTATTTTAATTAGAGATGCGATTAAGGGTGTTAATAAAATTGAAACATTATCCAATGGCATTGAAAATTCATCAACCACAATAACTAAAATGATTTTGAATTTGAAAGTATAATAGTTTATTTAACACATTTTAAGGTACAATAATTAAATTAATTTTGAATTTAAAAGTATAATGACTAAATTGTATTTAGAATTGTTATAATTGTGACCAAAAATTTAAATTTGACTGAGATTGGGACTCTTAATTTGACTATGACTATGATTTTGAATTTGAGTGTGATTATGATGTTGTCAAATTTGATTTTATGTTAAATTTATCTCATCTGAAATAATATACACATACATCATTTTCTAATTAGGATATAATTTATTGTCTTTATCTATAGATAATTTTCAGTCTATAAATAGATGTTCAATGTTTTTGAATTAGTTGTAATTATATCACTTTTGTATTACCAATATTTTGTTAATGGCATTTTATTTGTTCTATCCGTAATTTTTTTCAATTTGAGATTTTTATATTAAATTTTATGTTCGTATGTGGTTAATTAGTTTAATTGGGATTTGTATTCGATCTAATTTCATAACAAGAATTATACAACTTAAAATATGAAATTCAACTAAATTTCACAAAATTATGTTTAGAATGAATTCGAAATTGAAGCCTTTTGATGACTTCTTACAAGAAATCAAAAAATGAAATCGAATTGGGTCAAAAACTTAGTCTCATTTGAGCGAACACTCAAAAATCTTGTATCCATTTTTTAAAAAAACTACACTCCGTCAATCATTTACCTAATGTTGGTTATCGCCAATAAAGTTGAAACAATTAATCTTTTCCACTAGTCTATTTCACATTTTAACCCTAGAAGAATAATATAAATTTATTGTCCAAAACTCTAAATCCTAAACCTCAACCTCTACTTTTGATGGGTAGTTTAATAGGATTTTAATTTTAATAATATTAAAACAGTCTTGTTGATGTACTGGATATGTTATTTAAAAGATAAGTTATTAATTAGAAATAGTGAATTTACATCTTGTCAGTATACTTAATTTTTATTTTTTTAAGTAATATATATAAATAGTACTTTATTAACAAAGTGTATGACATTAAAACATAATATTTACTTATGTAATCATGCAGATATAGATTTAAACAACATTTGATGTTCACTTCGGCCTAATTTAAGGCTCACATTTTGTTAAAACTTGGGCTTGTGAAATTATTATTTTTTTCATCTTAGGATTGAGCTCCACACCCATAAACCCAGTCTGAGCCCAAATGAAACCCAAAGTTTTTCCCCTCTTACAGGCCCAAAAATTACTCTTCTGGTTTTTCTTGCTTCCTTTAAAGATTAATCTATATTTTAGACTTAAGTAAAATTAACAATAATTTAACATTTAATTCAAAATATATATTAAATATATATACACACACTTGGTTTTCAATCCAGACCAGACTGGACAAGTAGAAAATTGAAAATTGAAAATTAAGTTCACTTTTGTAAATCGAATTTATCCTCACCTTATATGATTAACTTTGCTGTCATAAATTGAATCGTGCCCAATAACACCATGATTCGATTATTTAACCATCATGATAGTTTTACAAAACTATTTTACTAAACCAAATTAACTAACAAAATATCATTTTTATATAACAAAATGAGGTAGTTATTACAATACTTGTTGAATATGATGACCACATTGCAACAATCGTCAACCACTTGTGCCAACGGCAAGTAGGCGTATAAGAATGGTTGACAACTGTAGCTAGTTGGTTTTTTTTTTTTCTTCTAATTATAGAAAGGATTAAGTTGAGATTAATTTAATGTAATTTAATTTTAATTAACGATATTATTATCAAAAACTAATAAAAGAGGTATCTAAGAAAAAAATTATAAAGATATTCAAAAATATTTTTAAAACACAAATTTTTTTAATTTAAAGTACCCAAACCACCAAAGATTTGGAAGCAATTTAACTTCGAAATAATAGTCATTTTTTATGTTTTGATTAATAATAATTCTCACAAACTAAATTAGAATACATAAATTTATGATAATTTTATTTAAAATTAATAATAATTTACAAATTATTATTAATTTTAAATACAAATATCATAAATTTACGGTATTAAGTCAATTTCTAAATATTAACGAATTATTTATATGGAATAAACAATTCGTCAAGGATGATACATTGTAAGGAAGAAATCACTGTTGTCAAGTGATAATATCTGTACAAAAACTCTGTAAATATGTTGTAATCCTTTCGAGAAAACAAAAACAGGAAATCGAAAGAAGATGCAAAATTACGAGATCAAACAAACACAAGAGTATAGAAGAGGAAGAAGAACAAACTGATCTAGCGGATTGGATTCGACATTTGGTTGACAGGCTTGTACTCATCCGACGAAACAGAGGAGCGCTTGATGAACTCCAGGCAGTCGGCAATGGCTTCCGAGTAGAACGAATTCGACCGCCGGAACGATCTCAACCTAGCGTTCGTCGCCGCCGGCTTTCTCCTAGCGCAGCCGCAGCCGCCGTGCCCGATCGATTCCAGCGTCCGCTCGCACAAACATCGGCATCTGCTGATCAACAGGTTGGACAGGTGGAGGAACTTCACGCGCAGCCGGTGGATGGAAAATCTCCTAGGGTTCAGCCGGAAAAACCGCCTTCGCCGGCTCGATCTCCGGCCAAACTTCTTGTAGCTCATATAATTCATTGGAAGCAAGTCAAAATCAAATTGATCAACCAGTTGTTACCATATGATCTTCCTTCCAGGTTCCAGCTCCCTCTCCCTCTCTCTCTAGAAAGCCATTTGAATGTGTGTATATAAAAATTTGAAGTTGGTGGCGGAAGGAAGGAACTTGGAAGGGCTTTGAAGACTTTCGCAACGCATGACCAGACTATATAATAGAGTTTATTCGCCTACTATATTTAATCACGTAATTAAAAATAAAAAATTCTCCCGGATTTTCCGGAATAGAATAATAATAAAAATCCCTCCTTTTTCATAATTATGAAATAAGATTAGACGAGACACATATACTTAATCATAATTAACAATCAACTAATTAATTACCCTTATCACCCAATTTTCATTAATACATATACTTAATAATATTTATTATAATAATTACTTATTATTGTGTTCAATAAAGTGGAAGAAGTTCAAAAATAGAAGCCCGAGAGGTCTTCTTGATAGAGGAGAGACTCTCTTCGAAGCAACTTTTTTTGGGTATTTTTGAGCATTGTTTTAAAAATCGAACTAGATTGGCAGACCGGTTTAATCTGGAACCAATGGCCTATTTGATCTAGTTTGACATAAAAAGTCAAATCTCCTTTAACCCAGTCAAAATTCGGTCGGACCGATGAACCGAGATCGGGTTGACCCCAATTTTTTTCACCTTCTCACTTATTTTTAAATTTATAATTCTTAATTAATTCTTTAATAACATATATAACCATTATATATAAAATATTAGTTGTATATTAGTTAATAATAACATTTCTCATAATAATATATAGAATATTAGTATTTAAAATATATATTTAATATATATTATTTAATAATAAAATATATATATATATGACATCATCCGGTCGAACCAACTGACCCGTGATCCAATTAATAGGCCGATTCGCTCTCCGGTCCGATTTTTAAAACATTGCTTATGAGAGACCCTCGTAAAGGCCTTTCTTGGGTTCAACGTCCAAAAATGTGTTAAATTTATGTTCGATGTCTCTATCTAGAAATTCAAAACAAATGATCCGAAAAATGTTGGTGCTTCTTTACTTGTCAACTTCGACCTTTATAAATAAGAGGTGATTTATTAGATCGAGGTAAAATTATAACTCTACTTAAATTATAATTTTTTTATTTTATTTTTTTACACTCTCCAATGAAGACTAATTTAAGCATTGGTGAGCCCATACAAAAAACACCCCGTTCTCTTAATCGTTTTTTCTTACACATGTCTCCCGAAGATTAAAAGATCAAAACAAATATTTGGCCGCATCTACAAATTTATTATTAATAATAACAATTATAATAATAAAATATGAACATTCTTCTTCATCGTCAATGTTAATATATTGTAATTGGATGGTGGAATACATAGTATTTTAGTGAATTAATAGTTGGGTTGGGTCAATTGAATGAATAAGACAACATGAAGGTATATTAAATGTATTAGGCGACCAACGTCGGTTTGGCTACTGCATATTATTAAACCAACAAATTGTGTGACAGTGCAACATGACAAACGTATTATATTAATTAAATGCAATAATCCATTTAGCAAACTCTATTAAACTTTATGTTTTAATAATAAAATCTTGCAAACTTAAAAAAAATCTAAAACCCATATAAAAACTCTTTTATCAATCGTAGATTTGAGTTCGATAACTTTTGCAAGTAAGATGAACAAAAAGTCTTGACGAAAAAAAATTTAGTTTGTGTCTTGAAATATTTAAATATAGGTTTGGGTTTCAACCCAGGTAAAGATCTTAGACTAAATAATTAAATTCATCTCTATCCAAGTTCGAATCTTCACTTGTCTAGACTGACTCATGAGTTGAGATTTGACTATCTATGTAATATGATCACTACTTTCCTTTATTTCATAGTACAACTATATAAAAGTACAAATTCTAAATTTTAAAAATACTTCATTTGTTATTTATTATTAATTTATTCTACTTTCGCTACGATTGACTTAATAATTGGAGAATATATTAGAAAATCAAACCCCACCATTTCGAGTCGAGTAAGTCAATGAATAAATTGAATAATTATCGAATACACTCGAGTTTATTCTTGTAAATAAAGATATAAACCAAGTGAAACTCATTCTACCAACAAAAATTGGAATTTATTTGGTTTACACTACATATTTATTCAAATGAAAGTTTGACTTATGGAATGCCATTTTTGTATTAGGTGACCAACTTTTTTTTTTAGTTGTCCATTGGACCGAATTAATAAGTAAATTCCAAAATCTTTGCTGCAGAGAAGGTTGGATGACAGCAATGAAAATTACTCACATTTTGAAGTTTCAAGCAGCTTATGTTGACCTTATTGTAAAATAGGTCACATTAATTAGTCAAAATCATGCCTTTTGTTCTTTAATCTCTTGCAAGTAAAGGCATTTTTACATATCCACCTTTTTAATTAATTGATTTAAACAATCGAGGTTAAATTGCATAATCAAATTCTACCTTTCTTTTTAGGTAGCTTATCGAGCTTAATTTGTGATAATTAATCCTTAATATAAAATGTATTCGAAACAGAGAAAATTAAGGGGGGTGTGAGCCCACCCCCTTCATACTAGTATCGAGCAAGCAACAAATAATTGCTCTCTGTAGACGTTACATTACGCTAAAATTAAAAATCCCTATTCAACCTAATTATTTTTCATAATAAACTAAGGTATTATATCATTTTCTCTTTTCAAATTGTATGTAATATTAAACTAAATTTTGTGTAAATTGTCATTTACTATTATCATCTCTTTGAAAGCTAATGCTATAAAAACTTGATATTATTGTATATGTTTTGAATAGAAATCTAATATGAACTTATCTTAATTTAATCGTGTCATGCATATCAAATTTACCTCATGATTGAGTCTAAATTTAAGCTTCAATCACACTTAGTTCAAGTTAAAGTTCATGTAAAATTAAACCTCTCGACTTAGTGCAAATGGTCCATCACCTAATTTCAAGAGTTTAGAATATCACGAGTTCGTGAATTTGATTCTATTTTTGTGTGTTAGAATGCTAGATCCACTATACCTATCTAAGAAGTCAAGCTCCTGGGCTTTCTCCCATTTCGAACTTATCCATTTACCTAGGGTTATTGAATAGGTGGATTGTGAGTTTTACAAAATGTGAAATAGATCTGAATTAATGATTGACTGTGATTGATGAATCTTTCGAGTTTTTTATATTACAACAAAAATTGACAAATTGCAAACGCCCTTAATATAATATACAGATTTCAGATACCCCTTGACAGATGTTTTCTAAAAAATAATTTTATCATTAAAATTAAAGTTTGTTAATTAGGAAAAAAAAAACTGAAGTTTCTTAGTTTTGAAGGGCAGATGGCGCGGGTCATCAAGCGCATAATAAACGGCAATTTTGCCACCGAACGCGGTCCGCCGCGGATGTCTGCCAAACGGGAGGCAGGTTGTGCGCCACGTGGATGGCAACCAACGCGACATTGGTCTAACGGCAAATGGTGACGTGAGTTGTTAAAATTAATGTCAGCCAGCCAATTTGGGATATTTCATCTATTAAGTCAACTTAAAATAATCATTAACGACCATGCTATTTGTACAAAAGCTAATTTATAGGGGGTGAGAGGCGAGGCGACGATTAGCCAAACGAGAGGCAAGGCGCAAGCGACGAGCGACGACCGTCTGCAGTTGGTCAGGAAAGCCAGCGACGGGTGCAAGGCAGCAGCGGGCGACGGACGGTAGGCTACGAGGCAGAGGCAGCGGTTGAAGGGGAAAGGGAAGAGAAAGAGAGAGAGGAGAAATCGTGAATTTATCGTGATAAATCTTCAATTTATCACGAGAAATTCATTATGTAAACTCATCTGTGAAGTTATTTCTGTACAAATAGCATTATTCATTAAGTCAAATGAGTTTGTGCTATGAATATACTCTTGAGTTATTATTTTACTGAATAAGTAGTGCCAAACCCGTGCTAGAGGTGTAATCACAATAAAATTATAAATTTTAAAAAAAAATCAAACTTAGTATTTTAAATAATTTTAATAGGGTTGAATCACAATTTTTTTTCCTTTTAATGCTCAATCTTTCACTGAAATTTAATTTTAATTAATTGTTTTTCATTTAATATATTAATGAAGAACATTATTAATTCAATATACCATCATTTAGTGTGTAAAAAAGAATTAACACATTAACTAAATTGTCACGCTTTTTAGCAATTAACCATCATATTGAATATGAAAATGATTCAAATAATTGAATACGAAAGTGATTCAAATAAATATTTTAATCTTAATTTGATTTCTTAAATATTTTCTTGAGAGTAGTTTCTTAAATATTTAATAAAATATAATAATTTAAACTAAACGCTATAATATTTATATAAGCTCAATGTATAACAAAACAATTATTGTATTTATGATTATATGGTAATACTAATTTGTTAATATGTTATGTAATTATGAATATATAAATATTAAAATTATAATAAGTTCATGTTATGTAATTATAATATCATAATTTCACTTCTGCTAATATGTTATAAATTTTTAATATATAAATATTATAATAAAAATAAAAGCTATTATACAATTTAATTTTAGAACAATAAATCATTAACTATATTTTATCAAACCAAAAATAAATTGAAACATAAAAGGTAACATTAGTCGAATGAAATTAAAGTGATGGGGCGGTTGAAGTGACAGATAAGAAAGATGAAGTCATCCTATATGGATTATCAAAAGATATCATGATAAAAAAAAAATTTAAAAAAATAATATATTTTTTGCATCACAAATTTTCTTAGTTGTCCTTTTACAAAATTCTTGGCATTTAGCATTGTCTTTGCCAATGACCTCTCCAATTATATCTTTAATAAAATTTTTAAAAAATATCAATTATAAAGACATAAATAATTATATAATCAACTTTATATTTATAAATAATTCATTTTTGTCAAATTCAACTGTACTCAAAATATTTGCAAATTAATGATCTCTAAAGATACATTTTTGTATTAAAAAACTTTCATCCATAGCATTTACAATAATAGTATTTGGCATAAAATTTAGTTCGTATTTATGACTTATATATAATATTGTATTTCATATTGTTATATTCAATTACAAAATTGAGTTTAAAATACAATTATTCTTCATAAATCAATGTTTTGAAACACCGAACCAATGTATGCTTGATTGTTGCATGAATCATTTCACCCTATACATTTGATGGCAAAATCTATATAAATAATTAATAATAAATTTATAAAAAAATATATATATACATTTATGAAAATCATCTCAATGCTATAAGTTTCTGACTTATCTTTAAACATGGAATCTCCCAAAACCTCCCGAGTCGAACCTTCATGAAAATGTCTATTCCGTCTTGCAAGCATTTATTTGATTAACAAAATTAACTCCTTCATTTATATTTTAAAAAGTTAATTTAAAAAAAATATTAAATTATATAGCGTTATATAAAATGAATAATCTTGACATAAACTTCTTATTTATACACAAAAATTATTACATTCGAACAATAAATGATTAAATATTTATATTAAATTAAAGGTATTAATTATTAAAATAAAATCATGTATTCCAATGCATGGGTTTTTTAATGCAAATTAAAAATTATTTTAAAAATTTTAATTTCTACAATGATAATAAAATATTGAAAATATGAATTTTAGCTCTTTTTTTTTTCACGATGCATTAATTTTTTTCCATAGTCTTTAAAATATGATATATTAAATCTTAATTAACATTGAAAAATCCATACATTAGTTTTGAAAAGATAATATCTTAAATCTTAATTAGTATTGAAAAACTTATGTATTAGTCTTGCATTAAATTAAAAGTCAATTAATTATTAAAGTAAAATAAATTATTATATTATATATTTATTTATAAATTATAAATATAAATTAAAACTCTTAACAACATGAGTTTTTCAATGCAAATTAAAAAAATTTCAAATATTAAAATTTAATTTTTGTAACAAAATTTTAAAAATATAAATTTTAACTTATTTTTCTTTCATCATGCATTAATTTTATTCCATAATTTTGAAAATATGATATCTTAAATCTTAATTAATATCAAAAATATAATATAATAAATAAATTTACTTTAATATAATTAATTAATCACTACATTAACTTAATGTAAATTTTGGAGAGAATAATTTCTCATTAATGCATAGTTTGAAAGACTATGTTACTTTAATATATTAATAAAATAATTTAAAATCAATATTCTAAATTAAACAATCATCAATAATGTTATAGCACTAGCAATATTATTAAAATATGGTAGCGTAGATAGTAAAAATATTGATAAATTATAATAAGTTTAAAACAATATTAGTATTTTAAATTTTAGAATTATAGAAAGCTTATAATTTATAATCAATATTAGTAATATGATGAATAAATATTAGTCAGAACATTCTAATCTTATTACTTATTACGTCCAATCTAATTTTATTCAAAAAGGAGACGTAATATCCTGTTACTATTAATAATAGAGCCCACAACATTACCCTTTCATTCAAAATATTAATTAGATGTCACAATCCAACCCCACCACATTAGAGGTCGCATTTTACATAAACAAAATTATCTTACATATGGATAGATAGATAGATATCCGATGCATTCATTGGCCGAAAACCAACTTCTTTAAGCAAAACCACCAACGATGGGCGGCATACTTTGGTGGCTGGTGCTGTGGAGGTGGAGGTCGAGAAGGTCATGGTTTCTTCTAGTGTTCTTCTCCCTTGTTGCTGTTCGACTGATGTGCCTTGCAAATCTGGACATGAATTAGATTTTCATCAGTTTGGAGGAACTTGAACAAACAGGTGTCTCCATATTGGATGTTGTTGTCCGCTCGGAACTCAGACCACCCACAAGTCATATCAGTCCTATTCTTCCAACCAATATCGTATGATCTTGCCTTCAGCTTAACCGCCCACACCTTCCCTTGCTCGTTCCTCAGCACCACTCTCTTCTTTAGCGATAGCCCAGCCTTTTTCATAAACCACTTCGGAACGGTCTGAAAGAAGAGACAAAAGATTAAACCAAGGAACGTACGTACGAATATGGATGATGATGATGATGATGATACAATACTCTCTAGTTATTACTCACCACGGAGCGCGCGCGGTATTTATTGAAAACAATGCGAAAACAGGGTTGCCCATTTTGATCACCTGCATCCGCCTTCACCTCAACCTCGGATTTTGGTGGCGGAGCCAGGACTGGGACAGCTTCCTCGGTGTTCTCTTCGATGATTTGAGGGTTCATCATCATGAGCTTCTTTTGGCAGCAAGTTGGACCATAAGCCACAACGTTGAACACCCAAGAGGCGCAGGACAGATTGAAGACCAAGAAGTCGCCAGATTGTAAATGGTTATCCTGAACGAACTTTTCCCAGCCGTGGTGGTGCATGAAGCAGCCTGCACTAGTTTTGTGTATTTTAACGGGCCATGACGAAGATGAACCCCCTTCTTCGGCTTTGATCAACACGTCTCCAGGGAATGCCCCTTGGAATTTGGCCACAAAAGCCGGCGGTATTCGCTGCCAATTAAACCAAGTGGAGGCATTAAAAGGGCGCCGATGAATTTATAACAAAGCAGGGCGTAGAAACACGGGTGTTACATCACATCCAATAACCATGAACGAACGATGAGCCTCCTCCTCCTATAACGAATCTCAGTTCATTTACGAGAGAGAGAGGGAGAGAGCTTACAAGCCTGGTGGCAAAGTCGCCGATCAGGACCTTGAAGAAGCTGCTACATTTTGGTTTTATGCCCATTGGACGATGATGAGGAAACGAACGTAGCCGACGGCTTCAGCGAGTGAGTTGGCTTCCTTCGCTGCAACGGTTAAAGAAACCAGAGTAGCAAAGCAATGGTCTTTAACAAAATACACAAAGAGACAGTATTATTATTTAATAAAATAAAGAAGCAAGTTGAATTGAATGCCTTGCTGAGAAAGGGAAGGCTTTAAGTCTCTCGTTCCTCCCGTCGCGTCCCATCAATCGATCTTGTGGAAGAGAAGCTGCCTTCCTGCCTGCCTCGTGCAGTGCAATACTGAATGAATGAAGGAATGGCGGCTTGCTTTGGGCTCGTTTGGTTGGGGTTCTATTCTATCAATCTGTCACATGCTCTTGCTGGCCTGGCTGGCCCAAACCTATGTGGAAAAGCTGCCGCCTGTGCTGGGCTAGAGACGAAGCCTGGCCTGCATGCTCACGGGCAACGGCTTGTGCCAGATTTTCAAATGGCGGCTCTGGCCCACCCTGACTGCCTGCCTGCCCGCCTTTTAACCCCTTTCCTTTCCCTTTTTTTTTTTTTATGAATGAAATCTCCACAAGTTTTACCCCTTTAGTATTATTATTATTATTATTAGTGATGAATCCGTGTGATACATGAAAAATTTTAATTTAAAAATAAAAAATAAATTTATTATTTTAAATAATTTTAACAGAATTAATAATTATAATTTTTTTAATCTTTAATCATTTATCAAAATTTAAGTTTAATTAATTATTCACTATTTAATATGCTAATATAGAACACTTTTAATTTAATGTACTATCATTCAATGTGTTAAAAAATAATTAATACATTAAGTAGGTCTTTTGATAAAAAATTTATAAATTTTTTTATTTATTATATTATATTTATTTATAAATAAATATTATAAAATCTATAATATATCCAATCAAAGACGTTTGTTATTTTTTATTTATTATATTATAATTATAAATATAAATTAAAACTTTTAAATATAAGTAAGAATAAGTTTTTTTTAATAATAACAACATTTTAAAAATATGAATTTTGATTTCTTCTGTGGTCTTAAAAATGTGATACTTTAAATATTAATTAACATTGAAAAACTCTAACATTTGACAACCTTAAATAATTTTTTATGAATTTATTAAGATATCACATTTTCAAGATTATAATATAATTATTAAAATAATTAATATTTAATTAATCACTACCTTTGATTTAATGTAAGTTTTTCAGGAAAAAAATTCACCATTGATTGACACTTGGCAAAATACTTTGTTTGACTATCATATTTTAATATTATATAAATATATATAGAATAAAGATATAAAAATAATATTTTAAATAAATTGATAATTTTCTATGACTTAATTAATAGTTTATATTGTCTATTAATATTTCTAATAAAACCCATGCAAATTTGATACAAATTTTAGAGGTAAAAAATAGCTTGACAGATTTTTGGAGGGAACAAAAATTTACAAACTATTCTAGTTTAATATAATACTAGTGTTAAACCCGTGCGATGCACGGAACATATAATTAAAATAGATTTATATATTTAAAAATACAAAATTAAGCTTATTATTTTAAATAATCATAATAGAATCGATAAATATAATTTTTTTTATTTAAATACTCAATCTTTTATCAAAATTTAAGTTTAATTAATTATTCACTATTTAATATGCTAATAGATAACGTTATCGTCATTCAATGTGCTGAATAATTAACACATTAAGTAGATTGTCACATTTTTTCACTTGTCATTTCACAAGATTCTTGACATTTAACATTATCTTTGTCAATAACCTCTCCAATTATATTTTTAATAAAAATAAAAAGAATTGTTAGTTATAAAGGCATAAATAATTGTATAATCAACTTTATACTTACCAAATAATTCATGTTCGTCAAGTTCAACTATACTCAAAATATTAACAAATGACCTAAAGATAAAATTTTGTATTAAAAAACTTTCATCTATAGCATCTACAACAATAGTATTTTATATTAAGTTTAATTTGTACTTGTGACTTGTAGTCTTATATTTCATATTGTTGTATCTAAGTATAAAATTAGATATAAAACATAATTGTCTATCACAAATCAATATTTTGAAAGATTAAACCAACTAACACTTGATTGTTGCATGAATCCTTTCACCCTATAAATTTGATGGCAAAATTTATATAAATAATTAATAATAAATTTATTAGGGAAAAAAAATATGTTCATCCATGAAAATCATCTCAATGGGAATGTTATAAGTTTTTGACCTATCTTCAAAACATAAAATCTCCCAAAGTCTCACAACTCGATCATTTAACGTCTATATTTTGAAAAGTTACTTTAAAAAGTCTTTTATTAAA
This sequence comes from Diospyros kaki, assembly GCA_036245055.1. Lineage (NCBI taxonomy): Eukaryota > Viridiplantae > Streptophyta > Magnoliopsida > Ericales > Ebenaceae > Diospyros > Diospyros kaki. Next base: position 43,879,540 of record BSEG01000016.1, read on the forward strand.
TTGTACAGCATTATATAAAATGAAAAATCTTGACATAAACTTCCTATTTATACACAAAAGCTATTACATGTGAACAACAAATCATTGAATATTTACATTAAATTAAATGTAGTGATTAAATAATTATTAAAGTAAAATAATATAGTATATTATATATTTATTTATAAATTATAATTATAAATATAAATTAAAACTCCTAAACATAAGGAAGTATGAGTCTTTCAATGCTAATTAAAAATTCTCTTGAAATTTTTAATTTATGCAATGATAACAAAACATTGAAAATATGGACTTATTTTTCTTTCACAATGCATTAATTTTCTTCTATGGTATTGAAAATATGATATATTAAATTTTAATTAGTATTGAAAAATCCATGCATTATTCTTGAAAATGTGATATCTTAAATCTTAATTAGCATTGAAAAACTCATGCAATAAATTAAAGGTAATAATTAATTAATTATTAAAGTAAAATTATTTATTATATTATATATTTATTTATAAATTTATAATAAATATAAATATAAATTAAAACTCCTAAATGTGAGGAAGCATGGGTTTTCCAATATTAATTAAAAATTATCTTAAAATTTAATTTTGCAATGATAACAAAACTTTAAAAATATAGATTTTGACTTATTTTTCTTTTACTATGTATTAATTTTCTTCTATAGTCTTGAAAATATGATATCTTACATTTTAATTAGTATTGAAAAACCCATGCATTAGTGTTGAAAATATGATATATGAATTTTGATTTCTTCCATAGTCTTGAAAATGTGATACCTTAAATATTAATTAATTAGCATTAAAAAACCCAATGTATCATATTTCTAAAACTACAATATAGTTATTAAATTAAAATTAATAATTAATTAATCACTACCTTTGATTTGATGTAAGTTTTTGAAGCAAAAAAATTCACTATTAATTGCCACTTGACAAATATTTTGACTGACTATCTTACTTTAATATATTATATAGGATATATAGGATTTAAAGATAACATTTTATACGAATGAACGATTTTATATGATTTAATTAATAGTTTAAGTTGTCTATTCATATTTCACATAAATAATATTTATTTTTGATTGATTGAAGAGATTATATGATAGAAAATATGTATTTTTGATTAATTAATAGTAGTGTAAAACCCTTGCAAATTTAATTCAAATTTTAGAGACAAAAAATAGTTTGGCAGATTAGTTTTTGGAGGAAACAAATATTTGTAAACTATTATAATTTATTTAATATATTATATAAGAAAAGATAAAATTTTATACAAATTGACTATTTTTTATGACTTAATTAATAGTTTAAGTTGTCTATTCATATTTATCAGAAATAATATTTATTTTTGATTGATTGAGGGATTAATTGATGAGAATATATGACATAAAATATTTATTTTTGAATAATTAATAGTATTTGAAAACTCATGTAAATTTAATGCAAATTTTAGAGGCAACTTTTTAGAGAAAAACTGTGTAGGATGTTTGTTACTTTATATATTAAGATAACTGTAGGAATTTAAAATATTAATTATCTTATTAATAATGATAATAAATAATTAATGTAATTGCATAGAAGCTGCCAAACTGATTATCTCAAAATGTGTGACTGTTAAGAAGTGTGAAAGTCACATCGAAAACTAAATGATGTCTCATTTTAATAATAGTATAAATTTAAAATATTAATTGTCTGATTATTCCAGCTGATTAATAATGTTAGTGAATAATTAATGTAATGGCATAGAAGCTGCATTTAGCTAATTAGTAATTATCCCAAAAAAATTGCGTATAAAGTGTTATTTTAAATAATAATAGTAGAAAATTTAAATATTAATTTTTTTTTGAAAAAGAAAAAAAAATTAAACCAATAAAAAGACAAAACAGCAAAAAAAAAAAAAATTGCGAAGCTACTGGAGTTTTTGTGCGTTTACTTTTTTAGTGCTTTAACTTCATATGAAGCATACTTTTAGTATGTTTTCATTTTAATAACAATAGAAATTTAAAATATTAATTATTTAATTAATAATAAGAGTGAATAATTAATTTAATTACATAAAAGCTGTAATTAAATTAATTTTATTTGATTATCCCAAAATGTGTGACTGTTAGGAAGTGTGAAGGTCATATTAAAAACTAAATGATGTCTCATTTTAATAACAACAGAAATTTAAAATATTAATTGTCTAATTATTCTAGCTGATTAATAATGATAATGAGTAATTAATGTAATGGCATAAAAATTGCAGCTGATTAGTGATTATTCCAAAAAAATTATGTATACCTTTTAAATATTAATTTATTTCTTAAAAAGAAAAAAATAAAAATTAGTTTTGAGCGGAAAAATTTTGTGCAACTACTCTTCTACTTTAATATATATTAAGATATTATATATTATTATATTATACAAAGATAAGATTTTATTTAATGGATAATTTTTCATGACTTAGTTAATACTTTAAGTGTCTATTCATATTTCTCATAAATAGTATTTATTTTTTATTAATTGACAGATTAATTGATGATAAGATTTAATAGAAAATATTTATTTTTGATAAATTAATAGCATTGAAAAATTCATGCAAGTTTAATACAAATTTTAAATGTAAAAAATAGTTTGGCAAATGTTTTGAGGGAAGAAACATCAGCATACTATTCTACTATATATTATATATAATATTATATTATATAAAGATAGAATTTTATATAAATACATAATTTTCTATGACTTAATTAATAGTTTAAGTGTATATTCATTTTCCTCATAGATAGTATTTATTTTTGATTGATTGACGGATTAATTAAATATTTAATATTCATATAATAATATATTAGAAAATCCATGATTAGTATTGAAAAACTTATGTATTTAAAATTCATTATTAATTTTACAATAATTAGTATATATTATTTTAAAAAAATTGAAAGATTAAAATTATTAATGCAAATTACAAAATATAAATTATTAATGCAATAAGTACTAAATGCAAATCATTAATACAAGTTTTTGAAGAAAATTTTATTACTACTTATTATTTCAAAGCAATTGAAAGATTTAAATTATTAATGCAAATTAAAAAATGTAAATTATTAATGCAATAAGTATTAATTACAAATCATTACTACAAGTTTTGGGGGGAAATTTTATTATTTTTTATTATTTCAAAGCAATTGAAAGATTTAAATTATTAATGCAATAAGTATTAATTACAAATTATTAATGCAAGTTTTGGGGGAAAATTTATTTTTTCAAGACTATCCTACTTTTATATATATAAAGATTTGAGATTACCAGTACTATTATTGATAATACTAAAATTTAAAATCAAAATAATGGTTAGGGAAGCGGTCTTTTAGACGATTAAGAGTTAGCCTTTTCGGTGCAGATGTTAAAATATCATCTAATACTTGTACAGATGACAATTGCAATCGAAATTTGGGGGAATCGAATTGAAATTGAATTAGTCAATGTAGTTAAAAATTGTTTGACTGGATAATGATTTGGTTTGGAGAAAAATTAAACACCATTTCAATGGGTATGGTTTATAAATGGTTTTCAGTAAATCCAAACCAAAATCCGAACCAAATATATGGGTAACTGAACCAAATCAAACCGAATATACATATATAATATATATTTATTTATTTAATATACTATATATACATATAATATATATTATTGACTAATTCATTTTTTTATAAGTATTTTAACTAATGCATTACAAATATATAAAATATTTAACATTTATAAAGTAATTAACAAATAAAAATAAAACCTAATCTTAAATTATTTTATTTTTATGAATCAAATAATTATTAAAAAAAATAACTAATTAAATATTTAAAAAAATAGATCCTGGTGTGAGATGCCCCGCCTTTCTTCTTTCCCTAGAGCAAATGAATGGTTTGGTTATGACTTTTAATTTTTAAAACCAATGGGTAATTGTTTGATTTTAGTTTTAATAGTTTAAGTTTGGTTTGATTGTAGTTTTGGCAAAAATTGAAACCAAACCAAATCATTGCCAACCTTAGTATACATAGTTTAATAGTTTTTTTTTTCTTTATTTAGAAGATTTTTTTATTTGCTTGTTTAGTTTATTTTTTTTAGTATTGTCTTATAATGTTCGAGGTGTGCTACGGTATAAAGGTATAAATGTTTTTATGGTTTTTTTCGTTTAATGATATTTTTTATTTAAACAAATTTATTGCTTAATATTATGAATATTGATTGAATAAAATTATTTATTGTGGTAATAATTTTGTAATAGAAGAATTTTAAATTATTAATTTATAAATCTAAAATAATATTCTCCCCCTCTATCTCTTCACTAACAACAAAAAATTAACAAAAATATACTATGATGCACATAAACGTCTTGAGGGTGTCGTTGCAATGTTTTCAAAATGTTTCATGCAGTGAAATATTGAGAAACATAAAAAAAAAAAATTTGGGCTATTTATATAATTTTGAAAATGTTTTAAAATCATTTTATAATATTAAAAAAATATCAAAATGCGTTTCCGTTTATGAATATATTAGAGACGATAAAAAATATATTTTAGTTTTTACTTTTTAATATATTTTTATATAAAATTTATATTTATAAAAAAACCCTATATAAGATTATTTAATTTGATATTTTATAAGATATTCTATAAAAAAACATAATCAATCGATATAAACAATGTTTAGAAAATTTGATGAGAGAGACTCAATAATGGAATTAAGACATAACTTTTTAAATTAATAAATTTATGATAAATTTTGTTTATAAATAAGTATTTCATTGAAACAAAATCATCAACCACCTACAATTTATGGTAGAGCATATCTCAAATATAAAAAAAAAAAAAAAACTAAACTACTAAAACATAATCTAAACTACCAATATATACGAAACAATCCTCCAAATATAAAGAATATATACAAGTATTAGAGGAAATATTCAAAAAAGCTTTACTTACAAACTTAAAACACATTTTTTTGTATGTTATGTCTCTCTAAATATTAAAAGGCTTCTGACTCGAGTGCTAACATTTCTTATGTCAACTCCCGATTACTTACCCAAATAATATTTAGAGAGGGCCACAAACATGTTCACTTTTCTTCACTCCCTAAGCGTTAAACGACTCTTGACGAAAATGTTAATATAAAAAATAATTAATAAAAATATATAATAGAAAATAAAAATAAATAAAGTATCAACACAATATATAAAGCCTATAATAGCATTCTCTACACATAATACCAATATCTCACAAAACTCAGGAATTAAATAGTTTTGTGTAAAATTTATTTTATTTTATTTTTATTGAAAGGGGAAAGTTTGGCCAACATAAAGGCTTTAAAGTTGCAAAGATTAGGTATGTGACCCGTTGTCTTTTAACCACCTAACACCTTTGTATGCCTTGGGGGGCCATCTTAATGTGACCCAAATTAAAATGTAACAATCTCAACAATTTGGCATGGGAATGGGTGGCCTCAAATTAAGACCAATTACATTCAAATAAATTAAAATGTAATTAAAGCAACATATATGTTATCGACGAGGGTCTAAAATAATAAAATTTTGTTTAATATAATGACTCGATTGGATTTGATCCAAGACTAAACAAGTTAGGTTTGATTTTTTTTAAAAAAAATCAATCTTCGATCTCAATTGTAGATCTAACCCATTTTCTATTGAGCAGTAGAATCTCTTTCTTCACACACATATATTTGTATGTAATATTGCTCAATAATACAATAGTATATATTATTGTAAATATTATAGTTTGTAGTTAGGATCATAAATGAGCCGAGTCATTTGTAAGCAGCTTGACAAATTTTTCTTTAATTTTATTCGTTAAGATAAACAAGTTGAGATTGAACCTAATTTTGAAACTCGATTCGTAAACGAGTCAAGTTTAACCTTAGAAGGTCATGAATATTAATAAATCCGATTAGAGACTCGTAAATATACTCTATTGTCCAAAAAAATACCTAAAATAGGGGTGAATTGAGTTTTTCAAAAATTAATGATTTTAACTCTTTTGAAAACTCTTAAATTTATGATCTGGTGATTGCAATAAGATTGATAACAATAAAATCACACAACTATAAGGAATAAGATAAATTTATAGAGGTTCGACTCTAAGAGCCTAATTCTCTCTTTTAAGACTTAGCTTGAGACTATAAAAACTTAACTTGAGGTTCCATTAAGGAGAATCAATACTAGCTTTAAATTTGAACTAGAACCAACAAACAATCATTTGTCTAAACAATAACCACTAACATGCTACTAGCAAATACAACTCTCTCACATAATAAGTGAATAAAAATAACAAACTTACAACCAGAGACAATTACAAATATGTCACAAATGGTTGAGAATTCCACCAGTCAGTACACTTCTAATATTTTGAACTTTTTTACTCTTGTTTGAATGTTCTATCCAATTTGTTCTACCTTGAGCCTCTATACTTATCGTATATATACACATCTTCCAAACAAACTAACAATTAAATAAAGAGTTAATATAAAATTTAAAATTCAAAAATTATTTGAACTTTCTCAAATAATAAGGAACAAAACAAGAAAACATGTTTAAAAAAACTCATATTTAATTCAAAATAAATTTACCTTTTGCATGAGAAATTAAAATTTGAAAATTCAAATATAAGTTTTTGAGATATAAAATATTAAATAAGGAAACATGTCTAAAAACAAATTACCTTTAATTCAAAATAAATTTACGTTTTACATAAAAAAAATATATTTTAATTTAAAATAAATTTACTTTTTGCATGAATAAGAAATATATTTATCAAGATATGAAAATTAAACATAAACTTTTGAGACATAAATGATCAAAATAAAGAAACATGTCTAAAAGTAGTTATCTTTTAATTTAAAATAAATTTACTTTTTGTATAAATAATAAATGCATTTATCAAGATATGAAAATTCAAACATAGAGACATAAATGATTAAAATAAAGAAACATGTCTGAAAATAATTAACCTTTAATTTAAAATAAATTTATTTTTTGTATGAGTAAGAAATAAATTTATCAATATATAATAATTTAGAGATAAATTTTAGAAATATAAAAGATCAAAATAAGGAAACATGTCTAAAGAAAACTCACATTTAATTAAAAATAAAATTACTTTTTGTATATAATTTTAATTTAAAATAAATTTATTTTTGTTACATGAGTAAAAAATATATTTATATCATAAAAATAATTTTTTTATTATCAAAATTTTATTTACTTATCCTTGAGTTTAACATGCTTAATTATAAGTTCGTGAATAATTTGTGAACAACCTTGTTTATAAATATATTAATAAATTTATTTATAATGTTATAAATATATTATTTAATATAAAGTTATCAAATTTTAAATTATTATCACAATATAATTAAATTAAAAGTGTTTAAAATTATTATATATATTAATTTAATTATTTAACATAATATAACATATGTATATATAATAAAACAAGATAGCAAAATAACATGTTATGGAGAGCCCAATCTCCAACTCAAACTCGAGTCTAGAAACTGGTTCGCAAGGCAAGCTCGAGCTCAACATAACTTGGTTCAATTGTAAATATAACTATATGCATATGTTAGATGTATTGTTTTGAATATGTTCATACAAATTTAATAGGAGTGGATCCAATTATATTGGAGTCACCTAATTAGTTTAGTTTCACTCTTAGGTCATTCGGTCAGTCAAATCTCGCCTTCCGTTTGGCAGTTGGTCTAAATTTTTTTATCAATTTAAAATTCAGTATTTCCCCATCTAGATCGATTCAATACTATTATTATTATAAGTATATGTATTTTTGTTTTTTTTTTGGTGAGAAAAAATGAAGTCCTTTTTAGGGTATCATAGTCATCTTCCTTATCCACCATGCTAATTAAGACACCACAAAGCTCAAATCACAGCCACCACAAATCAAATATGCAAAATGCAAATGAATTGCGCCACCAGTTATTATTACTATTATTGCAAAAGAAAATTTGTTAATTATTATTATCCCGAGAAAGTTTTCATGGCTGCGTTCTTTAATCCCGTTTTCTGCGATCGTCCGTTTCTTGGATGAGAATTTTCTCGGGAAAATCTCGAAAGAAGAATCATGCTGTCCCAATCAGATTCCACTGCTGCTGTTACAGCTACTACAGATACGAATCCATCGTTCCCGGACGGCGATCCGAAGCCGCCGCCACCTCCTTCTTCCTCCGATGAGGACTTCTTCTCGTCGGTCTCTTTCTCGTCGTCTTCCTCCTCCGACGACAACCAGATTCAGAACCGGACGCCGTCTGATCAGCCGCAAATCCCCGTCTCGTGGCCCTCCGATGGCGCCCCGACGCGAGATTGGGTCCTGAGCTTAATGGACGCGTTCGATTGGGGTTCACGGAATCTGTCCCCTTCCGAGTTTCCGTCAGTTTTACCGGTCCAGGTGTTCGATAGTCTGGTGCTTTCTGCGTCGAAGATCCTTCACAAGGAGCCGAATTGCGTAAGGATCGACGGCGGAGATGGCTCAAACGTCGTGGTTGTAGGTGACGTTCACGGGCAATTGCATGATGTGATTTTCCTGCTGCGGCAGGCGGGTTTACCGGCCGATGACCGGTTCTTTGTGTTCAACGGCGATTACGTGGATAGGGGGGCTTGGGGTCTCGAGACCTTCCTTCTCTTGTTGGCTTGGAAGGTATTCTGATTCACATTTCAAATAGCCTAAAAAAGGAGGAAAATACCTGGTTCGAGTACAGAAGCGAAATGCTACTATAAGCTCTTATATCTGATTTTATAATTAAGTTGACTCTCGGGTTGCAATCAGTGTATTTATTCAGATGCTAAATCGGTACTTATGGCTTTGCTTTATGTGATTTATTGTGCTTTCTTAATCTGAATTCAGTGTTCTTTTTACTTGTTTGGTGGCTTTGGTCCTAAGGAGAGATAAATTGGTTGTAAAGGACATGAAGAACTGAAAGATAAACACATGTAAAGAGAACTTGATTAATTGAAATTAAATGTGACCCAAAACCTGGAACACTCACCCAGCATGTGGAACTCCATTCGAAACTCTAGTAAACAGCTTGTGCCACCTAGCATCTGTTCAGGTTTATGCTCAATGTAATTTAGTAAACATGAACCTTAATGTAATGTTCCCGCATGTCCCTTGAATTTGCCAAACACAGATACCTTATAAATTCCATATATTACTTCTCTAAGCAATTTTTCCAGTGGTTGAAGTTTCATATACAGATTCTTAATGCAAAAAGATTTAGATTGCATGGGCAATGCTCGCCCTCTTGAGTTAATATCATTTTGTAATTTGGGGAGGACGCAGGAAAGAAGTTGGCAACTTTACCTGTTTGTCATTGTATTTTCTATGATTCTTTCTGGAAAGAAAATGACTGAAGGAATTTAAACAGAAGTACAAAAATGTGCAAATAATTCTACTTATAGACAAAAGGAAAAAAAGTGAAAATGCTGATGATTGAAAAACAAGGGTGAACCTTGGTCGTTGCAATAATTTTGCTCCTTTATGACTAGAAGGTCATGAGTTTAAGTTCTGCAAACAGCTTGTTTGCAAAAAAGTAAGGGGCAAGCTGCATACAAATGAGTCTTGCAAAGTTGGAGCTTCGTGCGCTAGGGAGGCTCTATTTAGATGATTGAAAACAGGTGTTTTCAAAAGTGTCTATTAAAAAATTAAAAGGATGATGGTTTAATGAAAATTGAAATGATGAAGATGGGGCAAAGAGGCCTTAATGGTTTCTGATTATGCAGCGGCCTCCCTACATTGTTTTAGAACTCTGAAAATTTTCAGACCCATTTAAGATTTTCATTTTTCTCTTATTCTGGTACATTTTAGAGTCAATATGACTTAGGAACTTTTTGCCAGCCTTGACATGATGTGGTGAGATTTTATTTATTATTATGAACTTTGTGCAATAGCCAAGGTATACGTTCTCATGGTATCTATGACCTGCTTTATTAGGAGCCCTTTTCAACTTTTTAAACCACCTTAATTCCTAATGTCAATCCTTTACACTTGCTTTGAGCTCAACTAAGAACTTTATCTTTTTGTCAGACCAAAAAGGAAAAACTAATTTGCTTCATTTAGTGTAGGCACATGATTTTGTTAGCTTGTTATAGGACTTGCTTGTTTTTGTTGGGTAGAAAGTTTACTGTGGTAATGTACTTGTCACAGGTTTTTATGCCACAGAGGGTATATCTTCTTCGTGGAAATCATGAATCAAAATACTGCACTTCAGTTTATGGGTTTGAAAAAGAAGTCTTAACCAAGTATGGAGATAGAGGAAAGCACGTCTATCGGAAATGCCTAGGATGTTTTGAAGGACTCCCTTTGGCTTCCATTATAGCTGGGTGCGTTTATACTGCACATGGAGGGCTTTTCCGGAGCATAGCCACTGTAACCCCAAAAAGACCCAAAGGGAAGAAGAATAGGAAAATTGTTCTCAACCCTGAAGCACATTCCCTATCTCTTGGTTCACTGGATGAGTTATCTAAAGCAAGGAGATCTGTCCTTGATCCTCCATGGGAAGGCCAAAACTTGATTCCCGGTGATGTTCTGTGGTCAGACCCATCAATGACCCCCGGTCTTTCTCCAAATAAAGAAAGAGGAATTGGTCTTTTATGGGGCCCTGATTGTACTGAAGAGTTCTTAAGAAAGTTCTGTTTAAAGGTAAATCAAGTTTCTCATTTATTATTGGTACTTTTATGTCATTTGTTGTTTTATTATATATTGTTTTCCTAATACTTCATACAAATCTTTACCACTAAACTGCAATAATGAACAAAGAAATCTGTTCCTGTCATATGGTTTCATGATTGTCAAAAGCTTTCATAAAATAAATCATGGCAGTTCTTTATTTGGTTATTGAATGATAATTAATTAGATTAGAATGATTGTACATTTTATTGTTGCCTAGACATTAACTATAGTTTAACAATTTCTCCCATGCGATATATGTAGTAATTTTCAGATTTTTTTTTAATTGTACTCTGCTTTATTAATTGATGGATAATCTAATGCTTGAGCTTGAGCAGCATCATGAATGACCCTAACCGTCATTTACAACATATATTTTGAGGCATTTATAATTTATTGTATTTTTTTAGGACTGATCTCTTTTAAGGTTCTGAGATGAAAATGCATTTCAAGTCACGGCTATATCCTTGACAACAAGAACAACAACATATCAAGCCTTAATCCCACTAGGTGGGGTCGGCTACATGAATTCTATCTTGCCAATCATATTTTGTCTAGACTTTGTTGTAAGAAGATAATTGATGATTTTTACACTATTTTGTTGGTTGCCTAATGCAGCCCTTCTTTATCTGGGCTTGGGATTGGCTGTGATAAGAAGTAATACCTTTAACACTAGATGTGTTGAGGGGATTATTCCACCCCAGGCAGAGTTTAAAAGATGGCTATTAGGCCACAGGTTTTGCATGTGCTTCTTCATATAAACAGCAGGGGCATACATGAAATACTGTATTGCTGTGAGCTTTAATGTGAAGTACAGAATGCTCTTTGTCCTTTATATAAATCTATTGCTTTACAGAAAAGAATGAAAGAAAGAACTAGTTCAGTGAATAGAAAAATAAAAATATAATTGATCTTTCTTTTCTTTTTTCTTGATAAATTTGAAAAGAATTTTAAGGAACTAGGTTGGAAACTTGGAGTTCAGAGCTCCATCATAACCCTTTGTTAGTGATTATACTTCTCATTTTCTCCAAGTGAAACAACGTAATCAAGTCTTAAACATATGAAAGAAAAAAGAATAAGAGTACCTGTTCTAACATCAATGTTGTTGTAATTACTTGTGATTGCAGTTAATTATCAGATCACATGAAGGTCCTGATGCAAGGGAAAAGCGGTCTGGTCTGGCTGGAATGGATGAAGGATACACAATAGATCATGTTGTAGGGTCTGGGAAACTGATTACTCTGTTCAGTGCTCCAGATTATCCACAGTTCCAGGTATCTTCTTGCATTTGTGTTTTCTTTGACATAACACCATATTTCTGGATCCTGTTTGATGTTTCTTCAGAATATATAATGTTTGTTCTGCTATGACTCTGCTTTCAGTATTTCCTTTTAACATCTGGGGTAGAAGAGTAGAAAAATTTTTCTGCTAACTGATTTAACACTGACACAAGTGTGCATGGTTAACTGTAGAACTACATATGGGAGTCTTCTTGTAAAGTACACAGCATATTGAGTTGGATATATTTTTTTTAACTAATTTTAGTTTAACCATGTAATGGAAATAGGAAATGTTGTATTTCCTTGTTCCCTCCCTCATTCTTACTCAATTTTTTCTTTTCCATGTTAGATTTTAGAAACTGACTTTCTTTGTCACTGCTGCTATCATGATCAGTAAGGTTATACATATAAACTGACCTCTGAAAATCAAAGCATCTTCCTTACAGGAGAAGAATTCATTAATGCAGTATAACGGTGAAGATTTGTCAATGATACTGGAATACATGGCCTTCCCTTCTGAAAGTTTTTGATCCTTTCAGAATTTAGAGATTTTAAGTTTGCTTTTGGAAGGTTTTCACTCATTCCCTTAAATAAAAGAACCTCCTCTAGGAATCTTTTAGAATAGAGAGGCTTGCATAAAGAAGGTATGAAAAGAGAATTAATATTCTAGTTTGCATGTTAATTCGTAGGTAAAAAGATATACCCTTCCTGTGTAATTTCGAGCTTCCATTGTCAAGAATTGTTAAGCATGTTGGCTTATTATCTTATTAATTTTCACATTCCTGTACAAGAACTGAGATGAACTCAACCTGTGATTAGCTTGAAAATGGTATCATGTTGGGCATGTCCAATGTGGATGTGGTGTTGGTTGGGTAGGGCTACCCAAGAGTTAGTCATTTTGTCAAAGCTGAAGGGATTAGAGATGGACCCAACCTTTACTGGTTGAATGACGTCAGGACCCTATGGTGGTTAGATGGTGGTTGGATGGTTAAGAGGGTTGTAGGGGTGGTTGTAACAGTAGGGTTAACAGTGTAACAATAGATAGTTGTAACAGTAAGCTGTTAAATAGCAGTTAGGTGGTTTAGAAGAGACTGTTAATATTGTTAGAGGAATAACTACTCGGTTGTTAGGATGTAACTGTCAATGATTAGCGGGAAGAGGGGCCTATATAAAGGGTTTGCCCTCTCAATAAGAGAATGTCAATGGATTTCATAATAAACATTTCATTTTTTTCCTATCTCGGAGTTCTCTCCCAAATCTGTTTGTTTCATTCTTCTCTTCTGTATCTTCCCTCTCTTTATCTCTTCTTTCCAACCCTAATTTCCCTGCCTCGAGGAGAATTCTTTACTGTCAAGGCTGAGAGCCTGACAAATGAGATAGAAAGTGTGGCCTCCAGTGCAGTGGGTTGGTTGCTTTATAGCCAGTAACAAGCTACATTGTGTTGCTATGTATATAAGGAATAATTTTCAAATTTTAGGATGAGTATTTAGTCAGTTAGAACTTGTTTTTATTTTGTTGTCCTCGCTTCCTGTTCTTTTTCTTTTTCTTGACGATTGGGGTGGCTAAGTGTAACATCCCTCATCGAGCGATAGGAAGGATCGGAACAATTTACTCTGATGGGCCTACTCGAACTTCTCAGGGGGTCACCCATCCTTGAGCTTCCTCAACTCAAATACGTTTAACCCGAGAGTTCTTTACTTACATTCAGCTTAAAAGGTATCCAGTTAGTATTGTTTCCTTTCTTACTTATCCTCGATATATACTACCCTTCTCTGAGCTCTTGGGGTATTACATTCTCCCCCCCTTGAGCACATGATGTTCTCGTCATGCGACCTTACAACTGGTTCCAGATCTTCTCCCCTTTGGAGGTTGTCATCCTAGAAGCCTGCCAGGAACCGCTTCTTGCTCAGGCCCTCGCGCCACTCCCTGCCCTCATCGGACCGTCTTCTCCAAAGGTTGGTTTTGATACCACCTGTAACATCCCTCATTGAGCGATGGGAAGGATCGAAACAACTTATCCTGATGGACCTGCCCGAACTTCCCAGGGGGTCACCCATCCTTGAGCTTCCCCAGCTCAAGCACGTTTAACCCGGGAGTTCTTTGCCTACATTCAGTTTAAAAGGTATCTAACTGGTGTTGTTTTCTTCCTTATTTATCCTCGATATATACTACCATTCTCTGGACTCTTGGGGTATTACATTAAGCTTGTCTAATAAGATTCTTTATAGGTTAGCTTGATATTGAATGAATATATGACTTGGTATGGTTGCATTGGATAAAGAGCTTAAATGAAAATGATGTATTTTAAGTTGAGAGCTTGAGCTTCTAATCAGGCATGCCAATTCTGTTTCTCTTTACACCTTGCTATTTACTAAAGATCCCTTAAGAAGGCCACATGTCTAGTTTCTTATTGGGATTGAGACAAGGTTTTCCTTCATCTTTAGTCATGCAAATATGATTGTAACAATCTGGGGTTTGAAATTTTGCTAATTCCTGATTCTTGCAGAAGTAATGCATAATAAAAGCCATTATTAAGTGATTTCTATCTTGGAGTTTTTGGGCTAAACCTATATTTTTCCCTTGTAGTTTTATGTTTTTTTCATGTGGTCACTTAAACTTTTCATTATTTCGATTACACCCCTGGACTTGCATTTTTGAGTTAATTTAACCCTTATATGTTGATTTTTTTTCTTTGTGTGGTAATTTGAACTTTTCATTGCTTCGATTACATACTTTTGGATTGGCATTTTCAACTCAATTTAACCCTTGTACTTTGATGTGAATAGAGTGTGACGTGTACTTCTGTCATTTTACTTTACATTTTTTTTTTACACATGAAAGTAGGTTAAAATTAAATTGACTAAAAAATGCAGGTCCAAGCCTCCAGGGGTGTAATTGAAATAACGAAAAGTTCAGATTGTCACATGAAAAAAGATCTAAGTACAGGGGTTAAATTGACTCGAAAATCAAGTTCAGGGGTGTAATCGAAATAATTAAAAGTTAGGGTGGCCACATGAAAAAAAACATGAAAGTACAGGAGCAAAAATATGGATTTGGCTAAGCTTTTGATTTCACTATAGTTTATTTTACAGGGAAGTGCATTTCCTTGAGCGCTTTTTATTCAAACTTCTTTAGGATTCTTCTGAGTGGTTCCCAGCCAAAATTTTGTCTGCTAAACTTCTTACCATGAGATGGAAGTGCAGCTTTGGTTATGACTTAAAACGCAATACATCAAACAGATTTGTGGAAATTGCTAGCTCATACAGCGTCATAGTGTTTGTGGTGGTCTTAAACAACACTCTTATTTGTTTCCTGCTGGACACCTGCTTTTTACTATATAGTGATAAGAAAATAGAAGTATTGTGTTAGCACTACTCACAAGCAAATGTTGTTTCAAGTGACAAATGATAATTATTAGCATTCAGGATAGTCTAAACAAGCCTTCCTGATAGAATGTTTAACCAATCTATTCTGGATCCATATTATATGCAGTGTGTATTTTGCATGTCATTTTATGCCTTTGTTGGAACATTAAAACTTGGCATGCCTGAAATGGAGATTAAATGGTGCCTCTCATGTTAACTTGCTTTTCGATGCATGCCTATTGACATATTGAAGTTCATTCAGAGAGGCTTGTCTCCATTTTTCCATTCATATAGAAAAGAGAAGAACAGATTTGACTTCCTTAAGTGACACGGTTTGATTGCCACATACAGTGGGATTAAGGCTTATGTGTTGTTGTTTGAGTGACATGGTTTGGTTATTATCTTGGCATGCCTTCCCGATTCAAGCCTTCAAGGCTCTCAAATTAGAAAAGATTCTATCAATAAACATTCTTGAGAGGTTATTTAAATCCTCTCTATTGAGAGGTGCAGGTTTGGGAGAAAAAAACAAAAACCATTTCAGATTTAAATTTAACTGAACACTTTAGGCAGAGTCTTCAATTGCTGGGGAGAATTGCCAAGAGGGCTGAATGTCTAGTCTAATATCATGGGATGTCCAAACAGATGAACCAAGCGAGGATTAGTGTTGAACTTGGTGAAATTGTCTTCACCTGATGTGGAATGCTATGTGAACATCCACGTTAAGTAGTACTTGGATTGGTAAAAGAATGTTAACCAATGAAAAGTTGAGTTTGAAATTGCTTTCTGTGAGGTTAAGCAGCTTTTTAGTCAATGATCTACAGGTGACAATTGGTTTGTTATAGATATAAATAGCTAATTTATCCCCTTCGCTAACAGTTTAGCTCTGAGTTTTTAGTGGAGGACTGTTATAAACTCCCTATGATATCAAAATAGGCAAAGCTCTTAATGAAATGGCAGTTATTAACTTAATATGATACCAAAAGAGGTGAAGTCCCAATGAACGACAAGTTATTAACTTAATGTGATATCAAAATAGGCAAGGTCTTAATGAAATGGTGGTTGCTAACTCCATATGATATCAAAATAGGTGCAGGTTTTTGATTCAAATTTCAATGACAACAATAATCCTACTAGGTGGGGTTGGTTAGCTCACTAATCATCGCTATCCATGACCATATCTTTTACGAGGCCATTATATCTTATGTCATACTTGAGAGTTTTCTACCAAGCTTTATTTGATCTTCCTCTAGCTCTGTCATTACATACATATTCTATGTATGCCTCTTAGGTATGTGATATGCCTATTGGTCTTCTTCTTACATGTAAACAATTATAATTGTGTCTCAAACATCTTATCTTTTGTTAGGGCCACTCCAATGATATTAATGATAGTCTTGTTTCTAGTTCTGTCTATTCTCGTATGGCCAGAGATCTAATATAACATCTTCACTTTAGCTATGCTCATATTTTGCTTGTGATTGGTGTTCAACTGCAGATTATTTTGTACACAACTTATACTTTAGTTGCTTAAACTTTTCAAAGGAGATGGTGGTCAATATCTTAAGGTTTCAGCTATTTTCATGAGATATACATCTGAACTAGCTCGTAGTACACCACACTCTGGGTTTGTTTGGATATTTTGATGCTCTCATTTTGAATTGGGAATCAAGCTCCTATTGTTTAGGCTTGAATAACTTATTAGTGTTCTGGACAAAATCTGGATGAAATGAACTGATTAGATGCCTTATTTAATGCAAACTTCAAATAGTGTAATATCTACCAAGCTGCTAGAATAAAGAATAATGATATGTATGCATATAATTGGGGCATTATAGAAACGAATGAATTGCCTGACTTTTTGTACTCCTGGCAGGCGACAGAAGAGAGATTTAAAAATAAAGGGGCATACATTGTTCTGGAGCCCCCTCATTTTGACTCGCCAGTGTTCCATAGTTTCGAAGCAGTTTGTCCAAGACCAAAGGTACAGGATCCTACTAATTTTTAGAGTAGAAGTTGCAGGAAACAGCCTCTTTGCGAAAAAGCAAGGGGAAGGCTGCATACACACGAGATCCTCACCCAACCCTCGCAATGTGGGGAGCTTCATGCACTAGGGATGGCATTTTTTTAAACTAGGTAGCTAGCTGACTGTTGCCAATATTTTATTTGAGATGTTCTATGAGGCACGTGATAGGAGGCTCGACCTTGATGGAGCATCCGTGAATATATACTAGTGATAGGATCATAAAAAGTATATATGATATGTGTACTCTGGCATGTCTCAATATGGAAGTTGATGTTGTGCATGGCAGGCAAATCCCTATTACGACTTTGAAGATGTCATTGACTCTGATGAAGAATTGGACTTGGCCTGTATGGTATCATCTTAGAGGTCATGAGCCGGTGGACTCTGACAATTATAATTGGCTTCAGAGACATGGTAGCGGTTGAATAACAGTATTCGGCCTTCCCACAGGAAGTGTAGGGAGGAGGCTGCCAATCTGCTGCTGTTGTAGACCTTTTCGTAAGCAAGAACCTGGTACTCTGGGTACGACCTCTATCTATGGTGTCATCTTCTTCTGGAAGGAAGGATTAAACACCCTTCATTATCTAATTTTTTTTTTTTTGTAGTACATCACTTGATCCCTTTTTGTATTGGGGTAATTTTAATGATGGAAGAGCATTTACATATCCCCTAAATCCTTTATGGCCAGTTCAACTCTGGGAGTGCATGCACTTAGCAGCTTTCACACACTTGATGGGTAGAGAGCTATTTCTGTAACATCTATATTGCTTGAATGTATTGTAGGTAGTTTCGTTTGTTTGTGTGCATCATCATCATGTCACTCTTGGAAGCTCCAGTTTTTGCATTTCTTCCATTGTTGCATGTGGCAGCTACTTTGATGGTGCATTATACATATTATGTACATGGATTGCAACCATTTGAAGTGGAGATAGGTCTCCCCCACCCCCCTGCCCTGGTTTACGTTATTTAGTTTGGTTCCTGGTGACTACTTTGCAGCTACCAGTACCCGAAAACTAACTGGTCTCGTTTGATTTTGTTGTCGTTTTCAGTTTGATTTACGTTTCTTTGATTTTGTCTGGATTTTTCTTCTTCTTTTGTCCTTGTGTTTGTCTCTTGAGAAGTGGAGATGGTTTTCGGAACAAGTAAACAAGCTGTTTTTACGACTTAAATCAATGATTTTACTTGAAGTGCGATCTTATTTCTTGGTAATATATTAATATATATACATACATACATATCCAGCCGTTATCCCACTATGTGGGGTTGGCTATATGAATTCTAGACTTCTATGTGGGTTACATCCCAACAGATAGTTTGTCTAGAATTCATATTTGGATCCGACTAGGTTTTACGCTGGCTGTCGGCTACCTAACGCAACCCTCCTCCTTTATCCGGGCTTGGGACCGGCAGTGGATAATATCCCCTGGCGGAGTAATGATGAAATGAAGTTTAAACACCATCTTCACATGGAGAAATTTCATGAGATGGTGGTGAATGAAGATAATTGATATAGTTGTGTTCCATAACTTAGTTGACATGGTGAAACCAACAAGTACAATATGGAAACACAACACGATATTAATATATATATATATATATAAATATTTTTTTTCTTACAGTTCTCGTAAAATATGAGATTGTAGATTAAAACTCTATGTCAATGTTTCTTATTAATAAAGATAACAACATGCCTCCAGGGGCATAACTTAGTGGTTTTAGTAATTCCGTTTGGAGTTTGTTTTGTTATGGTCATAGTGTTGTTTTAGAAATCGAGATCAAGGGCTATCGGATTCTCTAATTTAACTCTTTCATTATATCTTGAGACCAATAGGTGAGGGCGTTTGTGATGAAATGTTACCTAAATTAAAAAAAAAAAAGATAACGAGCATTTAAAATTCATCTATCATGGAAAAAATATGCAATATAATTGTGTAGTATCATAACTTAATTATATATTATAGTTTAATATAATTATATATAATTAAATTAGGGGTGAGTATTCGGTCTATTCGGTTATTGAATCGAATAGATTGTACTTATGTCAAAAACTGAATTGAATTGACTGAATAGATTCTTAAATTGAATAAATTAAAAAATAAAAAAATTAAATTGATAGAAAAAAATTTAAAAATTAAAATAATAAAATGTAAACATGACATTATTTTTTACATTGCAATCGATTTAGTTATATTAGTTTTTTTCAACATGAAGATTGAATTGAATAGAAATAATTAAAATTGTTAAACTTAGAAATCGAAATGAATCAATCTACATCTTCAACCAAATTAAATAAGTAATTTTTACTATTTAGTTATTTCGATTTAATTGAGATGTTGTCTTGGAAATTAAATAATAATAATAATAATATTACACTGAGAGAGTCACGTGATATGAGATATACATCAATAAAAAGGTAAAGATGTCATAATAGCGCCAATGGAGACAAAAACGGCGCCCGCCTCTCTGCAGCAGGAGGCTTCCCCGCTGTCTCCTTCCAACTCTTCTAACGTCCAAATTGAATGGAAATTTGGCGGTTAAACCCACATTCGGCCAAAACCCTTTTGGCTTCTCCAGAGCTGCTGTTTCATCAACTGTTTCTTCTTCACAGTTTCACTCTATTATCATACCGCATTCTGGGAATTTGCTGCTCCAGAGAGAGCCGTTTGTTGGGCTCTTCATTTGTAAGGGTTTGCATTCCTCTTAAGTTGCGTAGTTGTAAGATCATCAACTGTTAATGTATAAGCGATAACATTTTCCTGTGAGCATAATAACTGAACAGAACAGAAGAGAACATCTTTGAATCTCTTTGGGTATTGTCTTGTGGTTTCTTCCATCTTTCTCCAAACATGTTGTGTTGTGGTGAAAGTTTTCTTGTCAATGCAGGAGCTAGTAGTCGAAAGATCTGAAAGCTGCTTCGAGAATGGGGCTTTTGGATCTGCTTTGCGCTGCTTCAATGCCTGTTCTGAAGATACTCTTGATGACTGCTCTTGGCTCCTTCCTTGCTCTAGATGGGGTAGACATACTGGGAGAGAGTGCGAGGAAGCACTTGAATGCCGTAAGTCGTCCACCTCTTACATTTAACATTTTACTTTCCTTCAAGTGGATGAACTAACAAGAGCCCTTGTTATATCAGGTTGTGTATTTCGTGTTCAATCCTGCACTAGTGGGTAGCAACCTAGCTAGGACATTTACTCTTGAAAGCTTGTCCCTGTTGTGAGTTCATCTCTATTCGAGCTCGAAATTTTCAAAGCTTCTGTATGATTTATTTCTTCTCAGAATTGAGATATGCTGACCCCAAGGCCCTAACTGATAATTCGACTGTTTTTGTGTTGTCTAGGTGGTATATGCCCCTCAATGTTCTTATCACATTTGCTATCGGCTCAGTGCTGGGTTGGGTACTCATAAAAATTACAAAAGTGGCACAACACCTTAAGGGCCTTGTATTAGGTTCTTGTGCAGCAGGTAGTGCTAATTCATGTTTAGACCCAACAAAGTTAGGTGCTAACCGGATTCAGTTCTTTTGAGTTCAGATCAAAGAACCGCTTCATCCTCCTTGGAGAACACTTATTCACTTTTTCATCCTCCTTGGAGAACACTGTGTTCTGAACAAACATACAGAAACACTTTAATTTGCAACATTGCACACTAAATTGTAGCAGGGAGTGCCTATTGTTCTAGTATGTGGCTAAAAAATGAAGTCATATGATTGCAGCACTTGTTACCATATTCATTATGCGTGTTTCATGCATAAGCTAAATGCAGCAATTTGACCTTCTGGTTTCATCTAAGCAGGAAATCTGGGAAACATGCCTCTGATTATCATCCCCGCTATATGTAGAGAGAAAGCTAGTCCATTTGGAGCAGCTGATATATGCCAGACATATGGACTGGCTTATGCCTCACTTTCTATGGCGGTATGTATCCACAAATTGATGATTCCATACCAACGAAGGATGATGACTTCATATGCTTGATTTGAACTGGTTCCTACTCCCATAAGCCTTTGAACTACATCAATAGATCTCACAAGCCTTCAGGCTTTATCAGCTTGGAATAATACATTTCCCCAAGCACAAATCTACTCCATGCTGTGAAATTTCATGCATTACCTTATCTATATCCTAATGTATTAGCTCATCATCACTGGCTATCCAGAGCTTGGACTAAAAGCTTTATTGCTCAGTCTAACTATTTCTTGTTTTGATACTTCAGATAGGAGCAGTTTGTTTGTGGTCTTACGTTTACAACATTGTCCGACTGTCCTCAAGTAATATCAGAAAAGAAGTCTACAAGAACGACTCCACTGACAATACAAAATCTGACAAAGAAATATCAGAAAGACTATTAGGGAACTGTGAAGAACAGCTTCTACCTTCAGAAGGCTCCTCCTCTGAGGACTATGGATGTCAATTCTCGCCTAAAGGAATATCTGATGGAAATAGGAAGGTTGTTTCCAGCTTTTTGCTTACGAGAAAACCTTTTTATGATTTCCAAGAGTTTCTAAGTTTGCCTCCTAGGGTAGATCATCCTGGTTTTGAGAATATGTTACATTTTACCATAAATTTTTTGGTAAAATTTCTTACCAGGTGAAATTCTTAGATAACATTAAGCAGCACTTCAAGATATTTCAGACAAAGATCAATCTGAAGGCATTGTTGACACCTTCAACAACCGGAGCGGTATCTTCTTGGTTCTCACCACCAAACCGTAGTTGCTTCTTTGAAATGGTTAAACAAGCATGGTTCATTAGTTTGCTTTCATATTATGATTGGGTCTCAATATATGGCTTAACGAGGATGTAATGCTCAATAATATTGTACGATGCACCATTAGTTTTAGATGTTCATGTTGAAATCTATACATTGTTCTCAATGATAAATAATTTACACCATTTCTAAAGATTCGAAAGCATGTTGAAATCTATATGTTCTGTTGTACAGATTGTTGGCTTTCTTATTGGAGTAGTACCGCAGCTGAGGAATTCAATGATCGGTAATGCTGCTCCACTTCGTGTGATCCAAGACTCTGCTACCATGCTGGGGTATACCGTGTACATCTTACCTGCAGACTTTGTTTATCACTGATAACTTAGGGGCTTGTGGATACCATTTGTAATCTCAAACATGACATTCTAAATTTCAATTTTCCACCAGACATTAGACACCAGCAAGAAATGTCGAGACAGTATTTCTTGTTTCTTCCTTGTGCAGCAAGCACAAGTACATCGTCTTAGGTGTTGTCACAATAGAGAACCAGTGTTTGTTGCAGCCTCAAAACATCATCGTTCTATGCACCTTAACTTCTTTATGTTAGGACGGTTGTAGGGTCCTCCATTACAGGCATAAATTTAGTTCACAACATTTTGCTGATTATTGGTCTCATTCTGGAACTAGTACCAACATGATTTTTCTTGCATATTCTTCTTTTCCCTTTCATTTTTTTATCTGATTCACAGGCATTCAGCAATCCCAACAGTGACCTTGATACTGGGAGGAAACCTCCTTAAAGGTAATAATTCATGCCTGTTTGTTTTCGATAATTCCATGGCATCACTTGTTGTTCTTCCCCTGTGGGTTTTTTTATCTCACTTCTCACCTCGGCTTTTAGAACAAATTCCTTCAACTGGTAGATCCTGTTTTCCAGGGCTGAAAGGATCGGGAATTCCGCCCTCTCTCATCATTGGAATCATCATGGTACGGTACATTCTCCTGCCACTGCTTGGGATCATCATCGTAAAAGGGGCAATCCATTTTGGCCTGGTGCACTCTGATCCGCTTTATCAGTTTGTTCTTCTACTACAGTTTGCACTCCCACCAGCCATGAACATAGGTACCTTGAAAAAGTAACATTCCATTATAGTAAATCAGTTTGTTCTTCTTCTTCAGAATTTTTGATCAAGCCATTCAGCAGTCATCGCTGACTTGTTTTTGCTGATTTTCAGGCACAATGACACAAATGTTTGGAGCTGGAGAGAGTGAATGTTCTGTCATTTTTCTGTGGACATATGCACTGTCATCGGTTTCACTGACTCTCTGGTCCACATTCTTCATGTGGCTTGTAGCTTGACTCTCTTCTCAATTTACAATTTATGCCCTGTTTTACATCATTTTGAGGCTACTTACTGGGGAAGCTTGCGTTGCGAGACAAATCATCTTGTATGGAGATAGATTTGCAGAAGCCAGGTCCAACAAGGAAGAAAGATCTCCCTATTTTTTCCTGAGTTTTTATTGTTCCACATGATGAACTCAAGAATTTAGTTGATTGAAGTCGTTTAAAATTTAGTTGATTAGGTCTTATTTCTAGTTTAGTTAATCAAAGCTTCACTTTGGTCGACCAAATTCCATCAAAAATAGAAATTTAACTTGTAGAAAATATGTTATATGTTATTTCTCATATGTTTATGTTTCCTACCTCATCCTAAACATGTTTAAACTATTTTGCTTGAAAGTTTCTCTCTATCAAATATGATTTCCTCATCTGACCTGAAAGATAAATCTGTAACGCCTTTCACTGAAGGGGTCATAAACAATCTGTAACACTATTTTGATCTGAGATATGTTTTTTTTCTCTTCATTTGTTGCATGTTATAACTTGCTCCACAGTTGTACCCTTTTCATTCTTATAAAGGTTATTAATAGCTCCAATTTTACTTATGTTCTTTGTATATCAAAGGTTCAAAATAATATCTGATTACCTGAAGAGATTCCAAACTACATTTTCCTGTTTTATTTATGTCTTTGGCACATCAAATATTTAAAATCATTTCTAATTTTCGAAGAAGGCTCTGCAGACCACCAAGCTATTTTTTTTTTTTTGTGTGTGTTTGATTGACATTTATTGTGGATGGTGCAATAATATTTGACTCACTCTACATCAAACTAAGAACCTCCTATATAAACCCCACGGAGTGGCCTCAGCGGTCAGTTGGGGGAGATGGGTTACCCTGGTCTCTAGGTTTGAATCCTCTCCCAACGCAGTCGTTGGTGGATAATAGTTAGATTTACTTCCTCGTCACTAAAAGGATGCGATGGCGAGATGTTTGCAAGGAGACATCATCCTAAGAACCTCTTACGCAATCCCTCCCTTTCTCTACAAAGTTGTTTCGTTCAAGACAACTGAAAGTGTTAAATTCTCAAATCTGACCATCTAAATTTGCCACCAACAATTAGAACTAACGAAAAGAGACTTTAAAAGCAGCTTACCTATTAGCATTTCAACTCACTTATTGCTCGTTATTGGTGCATTCAAAGCCGAAGGACTTCAAGAGATTTAAACATTAATTCTTGTTGCACAATTGTTCATTCGTTACTTATCTTTGTGTATTAAGAGTTGTAAGTATATTTTTATTCAATTGCGTGAGTAGAGTTCACTATAATTTATAAGGCTGCATAACTTGATTCAAGAGTTATTCTTGATTGGAAGAGAATTGTAACTTGAATTAATCTATTTTATCTGAAAAATGTATAGAGGGGCTTATCGAAGGGTGTTAAAATGACTAAAATGCCCTTACCCAAATTATAAATTTGCAAAATCTATCATTGTCTGGTACTCTTTCTTTTCTCTCTTCCCATGTCCGCTGATGCAACTGCTGATTGCCACTGCTTTTGTTTTGCCACCTCGTCGACCATCGCTACATCCTCAGTGAGGTGACGAGATGACGACGGTGAGGCAATAAGGCAAAGGCAGCTGTGAGTAGTGGCAGTGATAGATTTTACTAATTTATAATTTGAGCAAGGATATTTTGATCTTTTTGACATATTTCAATAAGTCTCTCGATGCATCTGTCGAGCACTGTAACATTACTTTCGACACTTGTAAAAAAAACTAGGGTTTATGTCAAGATTTTGCTTGAAAAAAGAGAAGGTAAACTCTTAAAATTAAATCTTTATTAAAATATTGTGTCGGTGGTTGTGATTGTTACTGTTTTGTTCTTTACTTATTTAATTATTTTATTAACAAATCACATTCCGGATTCTGGCGATTATCTGAGACTCTCTGAGCTTCGGCCTCTCTCTCTCTGTGGATCGAATTCGAATCCGAATCCATGGCTGCAGCAGCCTTATCGTTTCTCTGTGGACCAAATTTATGCAGCCATAGCTCAAGAAAACACACCCCGTTTTCGACCCCCGTTCTGGCGGGCTTCGGCGGGAATGCTAGGACCGTCCGGAGAAAGAAACTCCGCCGGAGTTTGAGTGTGCTTGCTGTAACCGAGAGATCCAGAAAATCCCAAGAAGCACAAAGCAAAGAAGAAGAGTCCATGCCCTCCTGGGCTAAGCCGGGCTCCGACGAGCCTCCTCCTTGGGCTCGCGACGAAGCCGCTCGGACTGCGTCGCAACAGAGCTTCCAGATCCCCTTCGTCGTCTACTTGCTTGCCTCCGCCGTTACTGCCATAGCCGCCGTAAGCTCTCCGAACTCGTCAATTTTTTTGTTTTAAAACCTAAATTGTTTTGAACGTAGGGATACAGGTAGGAAATGTCAAGAGTTGTCCCTTTAGATAGTTATTTTGTGATTGACCCAACCTTGTTGATTTGTAAGATGATGGAACTAGATTGTGCGGGTTTGCATCTTGAAGGGGCCACAACTGGATACCTAAGGTTGGAGTGTAGCCGACTGGTAATCTTGAATTGCGACGATTGTGAGAATTTTCATTTTTCAGGCCTGAGAGTTTGTAGTTTTTCCATGCAAAAACTACAGTTAATGTATCATTCCATTACTGTGGAGTCGTGAACATAGGTGTTAAATTTTTTGTGTTATTGATGTGTGATGTTGCTGGGAAGCTGGGACTAGGGCAACACCTGCCAATCTCCTGCAAACTTGGGTTTTTGTCCCCTGGTATAAACTCTGATGGTCAAATTAGTGTGGTAATGAAAGAACGAGCAAAGGACAGAGTAGCAAGAAGGGTAGTAGTAAAATCTTACCTGCCGTTGAAGGATTTAGGGCTCTCATAGCCTACACAATAATCGTCCGAGCGTGATTTGCACTGGGACCTTGACATAAGGCATAAATATGCCCTCAAACTTTTCCCTTATAGCCATTTGGCCCCCTCAACTTCAAAGTGGACCTAAATTTTCAATTTTGCTACAATCACACACCTCATCTCTCAAATGGGTGCGTGTGAGATACAAACACTCTGTCTGTGGGTTGCCAGTGAGGGAGGGGGGAGGGGGGGTCGCTGGCTAGGGAGGCCAACGATTGGTGGGTTGGTCGGCCAAGCCAAGAGATGCGATGGCTCGGTGGATTGTTTGGCCAAGGCAAGAGCGGCGATGGGTGGGTCGGTCAGTGACATAAGGAAGGAGGAAACATAGGTCGGTCGACAGCGCACAGAAGATGAACCTCTACTGGTTGTTGGCACAAGGAAGCCTCGTTGGTCAATCGTCGTCCTCCCACCTTCGACTTCTGTTTCCTCCTTCTTTATGTCGTTGACTGACCCACCCATAGTCGTTCTTGCCTTGGCTGACCGACCCACCGAGCCATCGCGTCTCTCAGCTTGGCTGATTGACCAATCGGCTGTTGGCCTCCCTCGCCAACAACCCACCTCCTCCCTCCCTCGCCGACGACCCACAGACAGAGCGTGTGTATCTCACGCACACCCATTTGAGAGATGAGGTGTGTGATTGTAGCAAAATTGAAAGTTCAGGGACATGATAGGTCCAGTTTGAAGTTGAGGGGGCCAAATAGCTATAAGGGAAAAGTTTGAGGGCATATTTATGCCTTATGCCCTTGGACCTTACCTAGGACGTGGCCCCGAGATACAATCAAGGCATGGTGTCAAGACGCTGACCCATGCTGGTGGAGCCATGCCCCCTGATGACCGATGCATGGGTTCTGTCACGTGGCAATTTTCTACTGGTCTGTGTGTTCCCTCTTGATTGGTCCACATATTGCTCCAGGGTTGGCTGGTAGGTCACTTAATTACCTCCATCAATGTGCATAAACAAAATCAGACGCGAACATTTCTTTCTCACTTCTCCATGTCTTTGGGTTTGGGCTTTTAAATGAGTTGTTAATTAATAATTTGACAATTCTGTGAATGAACTTACAGGGAGATAGAGATGGACAAAGAAGAAAGGAGACAGAAAGAACATTGAGATGAACAGAAAAAGAACATATCTTGTGTTTTGTTGAATGATCCAAACTGAATGCAAAGCCCTTATCTTATACTTGAGCTTTGTTAACTAACCAACAGATAACTTTCCCACTAACTGCCAGTGGTCCAATCTAACTAATTACAAGATAAGCTAACTAATTATAACAAAAATGCAAGCTGCACCAGTCTATACAACACTGACCAAGTTTTAGACTATGTCTTCACAAATTTCATGATTGGCTGCAGATTGGATCTGTTTTTGAGTACGTGAATCAGAGGCCTGTTTTTGGAGTTTTGGGCTCAGACAGTGTTTTTTATGCTCCATTGCTTGGATTCTTTGCCTTTACTGGCATTCCCACTTCTGTAAGTTGTCTCAATTTTATGTTTTCACATCTGAGAATTCCCATACGTGTCAAATATTTTGGATGAATTGGGGGCAGAGAGAGATGAAGACTCAAGTTTTTAATGAAAAGTTGTGAAATCCCTAGAAAGATTGTTCGATTTTGGGAAAATCCCAGAGATTTTCTTCAATCTGATTGACAACTAAACAAAAACCATTTCCTATAGAGTTTTTATACAAAAAATATCAAGAAAATGATATGAAAAAATGGCATTTTTTGCGACTACAACCCAGTCAAATGGGTGTTTTCTTTTATATGATCATTCATTGACGAGTTATATCATTCTATACAAAATTTTTGTTTGTATATCACTACGTGCAATTACATTATGAGATAATAAGTAAATGTCTGGATGTGGCCTGGTCTATTGGAACTTTTGGATTGATTGTTACTTCTTTTAGCTAGCTAACCAGAGTGTTTAATACAGGCATTTTTGTGGTTCAAGTCTGTTCAAGTCGCTAACAAGGAAGCGGAGGAACAAGACCGGAGAGATGGCTATCTGTAGACTTGAACTCTCAGCCATTGCCACTGAAAGTAAATCCCCTTCTGGGCTTGTATAACCCATCATCTGTCTAACTCAATTCTAATTTTCCAAGGTACCCCAATGCTGCCCTATAAATGACTGCCTAACCTTCTGCCTTTCTCTGCTTTCTAGTCATAGATTGGATTGTTCATACGTAAGAAAATTGAAGTGTAGCTCACTTTTAACCAACATGCATCTGTTGACTGTCATGAACATCAGCAAATGTGATATTCTTGCACAAACATCAGCATCCGTAGTAGACTTATTTCTGTAATTAGCTTGTCATGGACAATCGCGCATCCAATTAGTCGTTCTTAGATGAGAAGCATTACCCACCTACAAAGTGACCAAAAACGGTGTGCTTATTTAATCTTGGATTGGTACATATCCTATCAAGCACCAGCCATTGTTAACATAGGTGTAATTCTGTGCAAGGTTGGGAAGAAAGGGCCTTGTGCAGCTATAGTTTTGTCCTAGTTTTCATACTTGCCATTGTTTATCAGTTGTAGAGTACCTATCCTGAAGTTTTCTCCTGTGGAAGAACAAAATTTTGTCTAAATTACCATGTGATGTGTACTGGTTGTTCAGATAAGAAGCCTTCCCTTAAATTGCTGCAAGAAACCATCTTCCCTGTAGAAGTCTCCATGCCAAATCCTTGTTTAAGACTCAGGGTAGCACAAAATGAGGGCCTACTGGGACGATCGGCTGTTGCAAATTTACTGGATTTATCTTCAGCTTGTCGTGCAAACCAACCTAATTATTTGCTATAGATGTGCTTGAAATAGGGCTGGGAACAATCCAAGGAAGTGGGGAGAGACTTTCAGACAAGCAACAAGTCTTATAACTTCAGTTTGAGGTGGTTTGACTTTGATCCTCTGAGAATAAGATTGATCGATGTTTTGTGAGAAGAGTGGATGGAATGGAAGAAACTTTTAACTAAGAGATACAAGAAAACCCAAAAGAAGAAAAGAAAATTATTCGCAGGAAATTCTTAGGTGTGCATTATGTGCGTTAATAACCTTACAAAAGATACGGTCATGGTATAAATGATTGCCGAGTAGATTCTATATATCTTGATAACTCTAGTAGAGTTAAAGCTCGATATGTTGTTGTTTTTGCAGTTATTGGATCATACATTGCTTGGAAAGTGAGAAGATATGTTTGACAATGTGCATGTACACTTGGGAATTATCACATGCCCAACATTATAACTAGGGCATGGACAAGGGCTAGCTTGAACTATGTATGATAGATAATTTATATGCGTGTAACAACATATATGTGTAGCGCCATCTTTAATGCATGAGAATTTCCACTTTGTAAAGGTTGAGACATGAGAGTGATGTTTTTGCATATATGCAAGAATAAATGTGCTATTTTTCTCTCTTGTTTCTTGGAACTCAAAACGGTGTGATGATAAAACGGTATAATATGAAGAGTGTTTTGTATAATGTAAAGGATATATATAATCTTTTTATTATTTAACATATTAGTTACGTTGAACAAAATACTATTCAATACTAATGGTCTCAAGTAACATACGAGCCTCGTGCAATTTTTTAGTATTTTGCATGATTTCCAGTCTTACATTGTTATAAGATATTAATTTGGAATGTTGTTTTGGTATAAAATACATAAATTGTATGGAAATAGAAATAAAAAATAAATATGATACGAAATGAAAATGGAAAAATAATATTTTTTAAAAAATTTAAAAAAGGAAGGATAGAAAAATGTGTAAATATATGAATTTTTTATAAATATAAATTATAAAATAATTATTTAATAAAAATATATAAATTTTATGATATATTCAAATAAATATAAATATAAATTCTATTGTTTACAAGTAGGGGCGTGCATTCGGTTATAACCGAACTGAATCGAGCAAAAATACCTTATCGAACTAAACTGAACTTAGACATAAAATCGAACCGAACCAACCAAACCTATTTACTAACTGAAATAATTGAATTTAAATTTTTGATAACCGAATAAAAAACCAAACCGATATAATTACCTAAAAAATCGAACCGATTATCATAATAACCAACCATAATTGATATACCGAACAAAAAATAAGCTACCTATCCAAATTCAAATACAATAAACTGAACGCACAATATCCAAGCACACAACATCAATCAATCTAAGCACACAACATCCATCCACAACATCAATCTAAACATCAACGTCTTTGCATCCAAATCTAAAATTGAAGGAAAATTGGATAAATTTCATTCATGATTAATAAAATGGTATTAGTTGATTTCTACGATCATTCACTTAAAAAGTTACACAAAACCTACCTTGCAATACATATCATTCACCTGTATATACACTGTACAACTATATATATATACACATACATGTACCTGTTAACCTTTAACTCTGAATCGATCAAGGAATTGAAGCGGACGAAAGCTTGGATATTGTCTCTCTTCTCTTCCTCTGTGCTCTGAATATGATTGCTCCAGAGAAAGGGATGAAGGGGCGACGACGATGGTGTCAGGTCTATGGATCTCAGCTGTCGGTGTCGGTGGGGTGGGGTGGGTGACTATTCAGAAGCTGACGACGACAGCAATTAGTTTTGAGGGCGAGGGTAAAGGACTTAAGGTTTCGATTCGCTCGCCCTCGAAACTAAGGGACTTAAGGTTTTGATTCGAGGGTGAGAGACTTAGGGTTTCGATTTGGGTGCAGGGGGGTTGAGTTGGGTGGTGGGGGGAGACAGGACAACTATTGGTTTCAGTCTTCGATCGACGACGAGGAGGAGGATTAGGGTTATTTGCTCATAGGGTGGGATTGGGGATTCGGGTGTAGGGGGTCGGGGGTCTGAGCTGGGAGTTGGGTTGGGGGGTCGAGCATCGGGTTCGGTCTTTGTTTTGGGAGGGGGGGTTGGGTGCGGGGAACCGAACCAATTACCCAATTTTTTAGAAAATTTGTAACTGAACCGAACCGAACCGTTTATCAAGAATAACCGTTCGGTTCGGTTTGGTTAGTTCAGGTTACCCAAATTTTTGCACACCCTATTCATGAGTTATGACTTACAAATTAAAAATAAATAATAAATTTAAAAAATTAAATATATTACAAATATTAAATTTAAAAATCAATAATAAATTTAAAAATTTTGAGTTAGAAAAGGAAAAAATTGTCTCTAATTTAGTTAATATTAAGAAATGATCCTAAAATATTTTTAAAATTATAAGAACGATCAAAAAATATTTTTTTAATATTTTTTAATATTTTAATATAAAAAAACATTTTAAAAACATCAAAATCGTATCTGCCAAGTATTCGGCACATCCCTTTGATGACTATCTTCTATCAAAATAGAACATGAGGAAATTAGGAAAAGTATACTTACATTATGTTGGAATACATTTTGACGGACTAAATAAAGTGAAATTTTCATTTCATCTTTTGTATTTACTCCAAAAAAAGAAAAAAATCTTGTCTATAAAAACAAGGGTGGTGTAACATCCTGTTCGAGCGATAGAAAGGATTGGAACAACTTATTCTGATGGGTCTACGTGAACTTCTCGGGGGTCACCTATTCTTGGATTATCCTAGGTTAAGCATGCTTAACTTGGGAGTTCTTTGCCAACATTTAACTCAAAAAGTATGTAGTTGGTATTGTTTCTTTTCTTACACTATCTTCAATATATATTAATTTATCTGGCTATCGGGATATTACAGGTGGAATGAAAATAAATATGATAAATCTTAATATTATAATTTATGAATGATAGACTGGTGGTGAGTGTACTTTATTAAACAAAAACATAAAAAAGGGTTGGTTCTTGGGCTGTTCATAGACCTCAACGCCCATATGGGAATCCCCTTGTGAATTAGACAAAAGTTGAGTTGGCGCCCCCTAAGCATCTCTTATTATTCCTAAGATTCTTCTAACCGGCACTAATTAATGGAGGCATATTACTTCTTAATTAACTTCTCTAATCTATTAATTAATTAATTAATTAATTAATTAATTATATACTATGATTATCCCTTTAAGATGGAATTTGGAAGCCACACTCCCATTTCCATGGATTCTTCTCTGAGTCAGACCCCCCGCCACCCGGCTTGTGCTCACCACGAGCTTCGGCTTCCCGCCGCACACCATGACAACAACCCCACATCGACACCAATGTCCAACCCACTGCAACGCGCTCAGTGGCTCCGGGCCGCCATACTCGGCGCCAACGACGGCTTGCTCTCCACCACCTCACTCATGCTCGGCGTCGGCGCCGCCAAGGAGGACAGGCGCTCCGTCATCCTCTCCGGGATTGCCGGAGCCGTTGCCGGCGCCTGCAGCATGGCTGTCGGGGAGTTTGTCTCTGTCTCCACCCAAAGAGATATCCACAGGGCAACAGCAGCCGGCAGAAGCCATTCTAGTTCGGAGCCAACCAAGCCATGCCCAGCCACCGCCGTCTTAATCGATGCTAACCCCGCCGGGGCTGGCCGGCCCATGTCGCCGGCCATTATAGGCGACCAAAAATCGCCGCCATCAGCCGCTACGCCCGAACGAAAGTCGCCGCTCATCCTCCCGCTGGCCAGGTCCCCCGCCATGAAAGTCATAGCAGAAGGTCGTTAAATTGAAATCTCCTAAATTCGTTATTCGGATTCATTTTTATTGAAAAATTATGGGTTCTTGACGCAGATGAAGCAAAGATGGCGGGAAACCAAGATGACGGCGATGGAGGGCTGCCGAACCCATACAAGGCTGCGGCAGCGTCAGCCTTGTCATTTCTAGCGGGATCGATCGTTCCTTTTCCGCCGGCGATGCTCATTGCTCATAACGGGAGTAGGATGGTGGCGATCGTGGCGGTGACGACGGTTGCTCTGGCTGTTTTCGGGGGTGTCGGGGCTTACGCCGGCGGGTCTCCGGTGAGAGTATCTGCGGTTAGGGTTCTGCTTGGAGGGTGGGCTTCCATGGCCATAGCTTATGGTTTGCTTAAGCCTTTGGACAAGGATACTCAGGACCATGAAGCCTGATAAGTGATATTTCCTTATTTTAAATAAGATATATATATATATATATATACATATAAATACATATACATGATATAAATATCCTGTCAATAAACTTACGATTTAATTATGCTATTCGTGTTGAGCAATATAATATTTGACCGACATAAACAAATTGAGAGAGAGATGGGGACTCATACACTCACTCCTGCTAGTTCACATCGAGTAACATATCATTTCTCAGTAGAATTATATATGAATATGTGAATTTTATAAATATTATTATTATTATTATTATTATTATGTTAAATTAGTGTAAACACTCTAAATCAATTTTATATGTTTGATAAAATTATATTTAATTGAGTTAATTTAAACTTAATCATTAAAATTAAAAAAATTAGATAAAATTATAAATTCACAAAAAGAATTGAATTATTTTCATGATTAGTCGATATTTTAAATGTGTCACGTATATCTTTTTCATGAATATCTTTTTATACTTTAAATCTCTAATTTTAACAAATACCTAATTATTTGGGTAGTATTGTGATATCATGAAAATGTTTATACTTAATAATTGAGGCATGATTAAAGGGGGGTTTAGCGGTTGGATTGCTTATAAGTTTTTACTGAAGTTTAAACGCTGTATAATTTATTTTATTATGGGTTTGTTAAAAATTAAAAAGATTAAATGATGTTGAACTTATAAATTGTTTTAACAGTGTTTTGAATAAGTTACCTCTCTTTTTCAAATAAACTGTTGGTGGCTTATTTCGTTGACTAAATCAATTACAAATTTACTATCAAATAATTTGCATATTTATAACTCTCTATCCATTAAAACATTACACTCTTTCATCATCTCCCATCTCATTCTCTAGTCGCCTCGTCTATTGCTGACTTTCATTATCGTCGTCTCTAACCTTGCGTCGTCGTTTGAATTTCCTCCTTAGTTGTGTCCATTGCCACCTCCTACTTCTAGATCGACTGTCACCTCCAGCCATCACTGTTTTCTTTGGTCGTCGTTGTTCTTTTATTTTAACTATATATATATATATATATAAACACATATATATTAGCTTAATGTACATACATATATATTTAGCATATATATAATAATATATTTAATATTTTTATAAATTAAACTTAAATTTATACATAAAATATTATATTAACATATTTTTAATAATTATATATAATTTATAAAAATTTTATGAGTTGAATATTAATTTATAATTTATTTTTATTAAAAATTAATATTTTTATAAGTTTTATTTATATTATTCAACAATATATCTATTTTAATTTTTTTTATAAATTTTTAATAATTTATTAATTTTTTTAAATCAAATATATTATTATATAAATAATAACTTAAAATACATTTATTCAAATACTTAAAAACCTTTAAATTTTACATAACTTATAAGAACAAAAAAGACTTAAAACTCTTAAAAAAAAAGGAGTAAACCAAACAGCCTCTAACTTAAGAATAGCATTGAGGCTGAATTAAGCAATAGTTAATTGAATCATGTTATTTGTACATTATTTTTATATATTTTAAATTACATAAAGAGATATTATAATTAAAATATTCTTCGCTTCTATGCTCTTTTATATGTCTTGAGAGACTTTTTTGTTATTGATATATTTTTGTGTAGTTTAAGGTATACAAAGTGTAATAATAACATTTTTCCAGTTAATTAATGCAAATGATTGAATGATAATGAAGAAATCAAGGATTTGTCAGCTAACCGACAATTTTGGATCATCTTCCTGGCGGGGATTCGGATTCCCATCTCAGAGCAAGCGCTTCCACCACTCCCGCGAAGCTATCGAACCTCCGGCTCACCACATCCACGCCCACTCCCAACCGTTCTGCTCCGGCCGCCGTGACCGGGCCATGCGCCGCCACTACCAGTTCGGGACATCTCCGCTTCACCGTCTCCCAATCCAGGCCCTTCTCCTCCAGGCTCTTCAACAGCCCCTCCACCTCTCCGGTGCTGCTGAACACCACCGCGTTCAGGCCACCGCCGTACTCGCTCCTCCTCACTATTGGCTCCGCGCTCTCCGCCCCCGCCCACCGCGTCTCGTACGCCTCCGCCCTGACCGGAATCCAGCCCTTCCCGGTGAGTTCCCGGAGGAAGTCCGGCACCACCGGCGGCTCCTCCAGGCCCACCACCAGGGGAACCGGACAGAGCACGCTCCGCCCTAGCCCTGCTCCCAGCGACTCCGCGAGACCGGCTGGCGTGGAGATGGGAGGGATTAAGACCTTGATTCGGTCGGAATTGTGGCAGAGTCCGCCGACCAACGCCTCGTCGAGAAGCTCCGCGTCCTTGCCGAGGGCGGCGATCGTGAAGGCCTCGCCCGCCGGGGCTAGCGGGGGGTTGTCGAGGGTGGCTAGGGCTTCGGAGAAAGCCGAAATCCCAGATCTGGAAGTGAAGGCTATGGCGGCGAAGCGGTCGAGAGGGGGAGTTGCTTGATCGCCACTGGGGTGGGAGAGGTGGAGACGAATGGAGGCCTCAGTGTGGGGCGTGGTTTGGACGAGGACGGTGGGGCACCAGAGGGGTTGCCAGCCATGGAGGCGGAGGAGGTGGGAGAGCCTGGGCGCGTAGTTTTGAGGCGTCGTGAAAGCGACGACTCGATTGGCGGCGGCGCTGATGCTGCCGGGGAGAGATGGGGGTGAGGGATGGCAGTTAATTTTGGGAAGTCGGGGGCTGTTTCTTGTTCCGGCAGCCGCTGGCAGAGGAACCGCCATTGTTGTTGTTCACTTGGAGTGGGATTGGAGAGACGCCTATTTGGATTTTCGGATTTACTTGCTGCCCCGAGCTAAGAGGCTGTTTGGCTTACCGTTTTATTTTGTAACTTATGAACTTGTTTAGCTTATAAGTTGTGTAAAATTTAAAAATTATGTTATGTTTAAGTTGATAACGTATTTAAATAAATATATTTTAAACTATCAGTTATATAATTATATGTTTGATTTGAAAGAATTGATAAACTATTCAAATTTGATAAAAAGACAAAAATAGAGATGTTGAATAATATAAATAAAATTTATAAAAATTTTAAATATATTAATATATATATAGTGAACAAAATTGCAAATGGGGACGACAATGATTGCAATGGAGGCAACGATGATAGGTTAAAAACGACGAGTTAGGGCGATAGTGATGGAGGCAGATGGAGAACAGTGTTAGACGACGACAATGACGAACATGGAGGAGACGGGTAACATCGACAAATATAGAGGAGAAGGCGACAAAAAAGGTGGAAAAAGAAAATAGATAGAGTTGTAAATACTTGAAATATTTAAGGGTAAATTTGTTATTTACTTAGTCAATATAATAAGCTATCTAGAGCTTATTTAGAAGAATTAAGTGGGAGAGAGAGCTTTTTGAATAAGTTACTTAAATAGTTTAAAAATTGAGTAATGTTTAAATTCTTAAATTTTAATAAGCGCGTAATAAAATAAGTTATGTAACTTATAAATTGAAAGAGTAGGTTATAAGTGGTCAAGCGGAAAACCCATCTCAGAAACCTGTTTTTAGAGAATATGTGGGTTAAGCCTAATTAAATCCAACTAGAAGCCATAATTGAGGATAATTACATTCTAATAAATTATCTAATAAAATATAAAATTGAAGTGTTAAATAAGTTATTATATTTTGATTTTAGGTTAAATTGACTATAATATTTTAAAAAATTACTAAATAAGGTATTGTAATATCATAATTAACATCAATTTAATTACTATACTTTAAAAGTGACAAATAAGTGATTGAATTTTCAAACTTAGAGTTACTTTAGTTATTATTGTAAAAGTTTTCTTAACATTATTCAATGGCATTAAACAATGTCAACTTACTTTATCCCAACTTAAAATAATAACACATACTAAAAACTTAAATCCAACCCCAAATTTAGATTCAAAAAATTCAATACAGTTATAATTTGGGTCTTTTTTAAAATACGATAGCTAATTTAATCTCATGTCTAATGTTTTATTTGATCAATTTTAAAGTGCAATGGGTAATTAAATTTCAAGTCTAAAATACAATGACTTATTTTAATAGTTGGCCCTAAAATGTAACTAATATAATCCTAAATTATAAATAATCAATTTGTCAATTAAACAAAAAAACAATGTTAAGTTTAAAAAATTATACAAATTACATGAATTGAAATTGGGGATAAAGAAAGCCCAAAAAGAAATTAGGGATAATTCGTGTTATACTATTTATTTTTTTATTTTATTTTATTTTTTACAACATGAGAAACTCGAGGAGTTTTCAATCACAGGTAGTCTTTAGTTTAAATTGTCACATCCCTATTGGAAAAAAAATGGGGTTAATATATCAAAGATTCAATGACTTCAAGGCACGTAACGACGCTATCTTTTAAGAGATGTTTCTCTCCGTGTCTATATTGTCATTAATGGGTTTAGAGAATATCTCTCTCAAGATACAATGGAGTTTTACGTTCGATTCAAACCGTGACGAGTTTGATCAAGCCAAAGAAAAACTTGGTTATAGGAAATCTGATGATGTCGAATGAATATATGGGATATGAGACGTTCTCTAACATTGTAATGACAGACGTAAACAGATTATATACAGAGGATAAATGTTTGTTTGGAAGAGATGTATCTCTCCAATCATAAAAATAAAGGTGTGTCTAGTTAATTCGAAACATCACAACCTTTAGACATAGCCTGTCAGTAATTAATTAATTAATTACTAACCCATCCTCATATTTAAATTTTGTTTACCTTTTGGGGACATTGCCCCCAAGTCCCAACGGACTGCAAGTCATTTACAAACACAAACATGGAAATAAATATGACTAAAACCCATAATCTACCTTGACTCAGTCTAAATATATGGACAAATTCATTGCGAGTTGAAATCTAAGACTTGACCTCTAGAATAGATATAGGTGATTGCATAATTTCACACAGAGATTAAATATTATATATGCATGTATATGTATATTCTTGTTTGTATATGCATACATATTATAAGTATGTATGCTAATGTACATACATTTTCATTTGAATACTTGTATGTATGTGTGCATGCGTATCAGTAGGGTTGCAATATAATTGAGTTGAGCTTAGGCTCGAGCTCAAGCTAAGCTCATAAAAAATGTTGACGAGTAGAGCTCGAGCTCAACACGGGCTTAAGTTTGAGCTCGCTAGGTTAGCTTGAGCTCGACAAGTTTTTGGTGAGTCCAAGCATGGCTTATCCTTGAATTTATCAAAATTATATTTAAAAAATTTGATAACTTGATATACAAATAATCAAAAAATATAATTTTAAATCGAACTTGATAATCAATAAATCTTAATAGTAAACTAGGTATTAACTTTAAATTAATTAATTAATTTTTAAATCACAACATATCTTATTATCAATACATTTTAATGAAGAAATATATTAAAATTTCACATTTAAATTCTTATTGTCAAAACATTCTCAAAATCAAATTCAACAAAATTTAATGATATTATTATAATAATTTAAAATTTAATAAATATATACTAAATAATATTTTTATAAAATTATGAATAAATTTATTAATATATTTAAAAATAAATTTATTCACGAACTTTTAATCAAATTTGTTCACGAGCTTCTGATTGAGCAGCTTGCAAAATAATGAGCCAAACTTTATTGATCTTAAACTTAATTAATTTACAAATCAAGATTTAAAATTAAAATAAACCTTGACTCTTTATCTTAACGTCGTTTATCTTAACAAACAAACTTTTATTAAATTAAACACCGAATCGATCGTGAATGACTTGATTTATTTGCAACCCTATATATCAATATATGTATACATATTGTGCATATATATATATATATATTAGAACATTTTAATAAAAAAATTTAATGTAAACCATCAAAATTATCAAAAAGAAAAGGGAGCTGGCTTCTTATACCCGTGTAAATAAGAAAATTAGTAATAAATTTTAAATTAAAAACTTGTTTTTACATGTAAAACATTTTTATATTTTCTTTTTCAACCAAACACCAAAAATTAAAAAAAAAAACATTTTAAACCTAAACAAAGAATCCAAAATATGAAAGAGAGAAATTTCACACGTACAATAACTCTTCACCAAAGCTTAGATGTTATGATAAAGATATATTATTAAAATTCTAGACTCTAAACTCGTCAAATGCACATATTTTCACGGGAACTGTAACGGGTCAAGAATTATCATCACTCATAAGACACCTGAAAAAAACAGCACAAAAAAGACTCAACTCAGACGAATGCACATATTGACATGTTTTATGAACTATTGCAGGTACCAATGCCCACGGGACGACACCGGGTTGAGGAGTCTCATTTATAAGACATCCAAAAGAAACCAACACAAGAAAGAGTAGAGAAAGGGGGGAGAGGAGTGGAGCATAGAGAGTAGTTCAAATGTTGCAAAAGAAGAGTGAAAATTACACAGTTCCTAGTACCAATTTGATACCTTTGATTATCAAGGGCTGAAGTCTAAATTAGCTAGAGATGTACCATTTTCCCTAATCCTTCAACTTAAGCCTGATAGATAGAACACATCTTCCATGGCATTCAGTATTTCATCAAAAGAACTAATACAAGTCTCTGCAAAAGAGTACGATATGAACCAATTTATGGCAAATAGGTCGATGAGTTGCACAAACCAAAAGAACTAAATTTGGATTAAAATGCCCAACACTGGAGAGCGATGGCTCCCGGAGCAAACTGACTCCCAAGAGTCTGCGTTCAACGCGCCATTTTCAGTATCCAAGGGAGCCGACAGAAGGTAGTCCAGAAAAAAGGTGGTCTCGACCATCACTCTCGCTGCTATCCATCATCCTTTCACCAGTGCTGTGGGTGAACGAATCAACTTCTTGTTTCCCAAGCTTCTGCACATCCTCAGGTGAAAGTATTTTGATATACCAAACGTTATTTACAAACTCCCTGCGCATGATCAATAGCCAGTTTACAAGGAGGCAGAATGTGGATGACAGCTAAAATTGTTCATTACTTTCCACAATGATGGCAGACTTGACAGCTAAATAAACAAGAAGCATGGACAGGGGCACAACATGATACAAATACATATCAATCAGGATACAGAATGAGAATATAATTTTGTATATTCACATGAAAACTATGCCTTAGGTCAAATTTTTACATTAAAATATGTTTATACGTTTTTAGGGTCAGTACCACACAATGCATGTATTGGGAAAGAAGGATGAATAACAAGTCTTTTAACGTCTGTTAAGAATATTTCTAGGTCAAATCCACTTTATTTTATTCTCAGCATTGTATCCCAATTCCTACAAACTTCCTATGTCGTTAATGTATGCCTACCTAATAAAATGCACACAACCACTTCATTTAGAGTGTTGCACTCATGTCTGACATGTATTAGACATGGATATTGTCAAACAGCATACTAAATAGTGTATCTTAATTTTTCAATGTTACTTTTATTTTCAGACATACATGACATGGGATATTATAACCGAACAGATGATATGATTATAAATAAAAATAATTGAAGAACTAACCTAGTAAAAAAATAATATTGAAGAATTATAATTCATGTGGGTGACCCTACAAAATAAGAATAAGGTTTATGATGGTCATGATCATAATTATTATTTTTGGACATGTCTCTGACACGTCTATGACTTGAATACGCAATAGACACTACACTTCTTATGCCGAATAATGTATATATTATCATTATTATGGCTGTAATGATATTATTATCATGTTAGCTGAATGATAGTTTTTCATTAGTTTCATATATATTATCATTATAGAAGAAACAGTATTTTCAAATTGTATCTGTAACACTTTCTTAATAATTATCATCATTATGAAACAGTTCCATGTTAAATCAAGGTTAAGAAGCGGACACCAATTAG
Organism: Diospyros kaki; assembly: GCA_036245055.1. NCBI lineage: Eukaryota > Viridiplantae > Streptophyta > Magnoliopsida > Ericales > Ebenaceae > Diospyros > Diospyros kaki. Next base: position 43,920,871 of record BSEG01000016.1, read on the forward strand.
ATTAATAACTTAAAGTTATGTCAAAAGGTACCAAATACTTACTCCCATGGGTCGTCTCCAAGGAGAAGCACATCATTCTCCCTGTCAACAAATACAAGCTGCCAGCCTGATCTCTGAGGGTCTTCTAGCAACCCCTTAATCCCGAACATCTGACCCAGCTCCTCTCGCAGCTCATGGTAGCTGTTGAACCGAGTGATGTCCAGTGATCGCCCGACCGATCCCGACTTATAAACCTGTCCATGCACAAAACATCATCCAGAATGCAGGCAAAGGTGTTGGCATACACAATGTATTCTATGATTTTCACCTTAACAAATGTCTGGGAAGGATTAGGTGAGTCAATTTGTGCTGCACCATGCAAATCAGTAGGCTCTTGGATACCATACAGAGAACCCTGAAATGCGGAAGCCCCTAATGGCATTGAGGATGCATCAGTACTAGCTGAAGAAGTACCAATACTGGAAAGTGTGGCGGGGAGGAGGAGTCCAGAGTCAATATCAGAACCAAAATGGGCATGGTTCCGGGCATCCAAGCTAGAATTTTCCTGCTCCACAGCAGTGTCTTTCCAGGGATATGGTGGAAGTGACACTGTGTTGGCAGAAGCATTCACAGCAGAATGGGTGAACTTTGATACCCATGATTGTTGAGAAGGTTCACTAAGCATGGACTGACCAGTTCTTGAGAAATTGAAAAGATTTCCACTTCCTTCAGTGCTCGAGCCCATCATATTCTGTATACCAGGAGTGACAGATGTTGAAAATTTTGCATTTGAATCTGCTAAGTCCGTTTTTGAAAATGAAGGAGATGGAATATTAGACTGATGCCTCAGCTGGAGCTGATCATTTAAGAAGGCATCCTGGTAATTACGTTGCTGCGGTTGTTCATCTAGTTCACTGGTAACTTGCTGCTGAATATGCCTAGGCATGTTCTCTGGTAGAGACTGGTTTTGTGGCTGGGCAACATGTGAGGGAATTGGTGGCTGAATTATTTGCTGCTGCAGCAATGGATTTTGGCTGCCAGAATGTTGAAGGTATTGAAATGGTTGCTGCAACTGCAAAAATTGTGGTTTCAGAGAATCTCCACCTCCTATATTCTGCAAACCAGCTGCTAAGATGGCTTGGTACTGCTGATTAAGATCATTTCTGAGAAATGTTGCATCCACTCTCTGCTGAGCCCAGGGAAACATACCAACATTCTGAAAGTTGACTGAATTAAGTCCTTGCTCTCCAGTTTCACCTCTTAACCATGCCATGCCATTAAGTGCACCACTTTCTCTGCCATCTGTAAAACAAGCATAGAGAGAAAAACAAATTTCTTTTAGAGGGGGAGAGGGGCTTTTTTGCAGAGGCTGCTATAGCATATCCTGTTCGTGACTTTCTGAGGTACATAGGCCATTCAATTTGATATTAAAAATAAATGAAGATCCAAACAAATAATAACCAATGGAGCCTTCCCTACCAACAATAAGCAAGAGAAGCTGAAAGAATCTGCCACAATATAAAATTGTATTGGGAGGTCACTTCTACTTTGGATACCTAAGAAGCACATATATTTTTAAGGTGTCATGTCATGTAGAACATTTCCATTCAGCTAATAATTCCAAAGATGCATAGGTAGGTGGTTTATAAGTATCCTATTATTTTAATTGTTTCTGAAGTCCAAAAGTTACCAGACTACTGGGAGACACCAATACCATAGGGAGAACAATTGTGTCCATCACTTCAATAAATTAGACTCAAATTATAACTTTAAACAAATAAATTAAAAACAATTATATTAAAGGGGCACCCTAGTGCTCCAAGCTCCCTACTTTATAAGGGTCAGAAGATGGTTGTTTTTGCATAAAGCCTCCCTTACTTCGCAAATAGATTATTTCCTCGTGACCTTTTAGTCACAAATGGTCAACCTTATTGTTGCAACTAAGGTTCACCCTCTTGAAGTCAATCATATAAAAGGGTGTTTTTAATGCATGAGGCTATCCTCTTTATCACAAACTTCATGGATACAACATACAAGCAATGAAATCTTACAAATAGGAGCTATGTGCACAAGCAAGCAGGATGAAATGGGAATGTCTTGTGGAGGGACAAATTGAAACATCAGCTTTGGTTTTACGTAGTCTAGATATTAAAATACAAAGATTAAATCAGACAAAATAAATTCCCTGAGCAGAAATTAAAAAAAAAAAAAAAAGAAGATAAAAACATGTAATTAGAACTCACCCTGCTTGGCAAGAAAGGAACTACTCTCAACCTAAATTGAATCATTTTTTAGGTTTACAGTCAAATGCATGCAGCAATAATGTTTCCGCCAACCTTGGTTTGTTATGCAATCTCTATATGCATGCAGCAATAATGTTTCCGCCGACCTTGGTTTGTTATGCAATCTCTATATGCATGCAGCAATAATGTTTCCGCCGACCTTGGTTTGTTATGCAATCTCTATATGGATGCTGCAATAATGTTTCCACCAATCTTGGTTTGTTATACAATCTCTTTTATGCAGCCCTGAAGAAATGTGATAGTTCAAACATTTAGGCAATTGCAGGTACCTTGAAAAGATGAAGCTCCAGGATACCAAGGATGTCTCAGCCTGAGAGGAAAGAGTGATGGATACATGGGAAAAGTTGTCAGAGGTTCAATTTCCCACAAGGATACCCGTGGCTGCCTCTCACCTGCAGTTGACTCATCCCAGCCAACCTAAATTGAAAGGACAATAAACAGAAAATGGATACAAGGAAGTTAATAACATTCAAACAACAGATTTTCTCACATCCTATCCTCACCCTAGAAGCAAATTTCCATGCCGTCATTGACAAAGCTTATGGAAAAAATGTTTATGAAATAAAAAGTAACCAAGACATAATAAACTTAACTCCAATCTGCTAACAAAAAGTTAAAGTCCATGATTAAAAATCAATATGTTGAAAACCTTAATGCATGTGATGCAGGGTTTATGCCTATGGTTTACAGCCCTAAGAGATAAAATCCAAATAGCAGTAGAAGTCAAGTAATCACAACAAAACTGCTGTAAGGCTAAATGTAGAGTTTATGCAAAATGGTGGCATTTGCACTAGAATCGTCAAAATACAATATTATTGAACCAAATAAAGCATTTGCCACACAATCCTGTCTATAAATAATGGAATTGACTACAAAGAATGTCTGATAGATAAATAAAATACGATAAAATACAACATGCACCCATGCCATTAGATAGTTGTAAGCAAGCTTAAACAGAATATGTTAACAGAAGCAAAAATAAATGATGGTTGCCCAAAAATGCCCTAAAAAATAAGTTAAAAAATCTCAGAGAGAGAGAAAGAGATGTATTTCACCCATTTGCTGTTGGGCTTTCTTCTTCTGTTTCTATTGGACAATACATATATATTTATATGTATAAAAATATTTTTCATTTTCTCTACCTAATAGGGATGAAAGAGAGTTTAACAAGAATGGAGAATAGAAAAATGAATAAATAACACCTTCTGTTAGAAACAAATTTTTCCTAGAAATTTTTGTTATTGTGAATGAAAAGGAGACCACAAACTGGTAAGAGAAGGTGTTTACAGTAATTTTTTTGAAAAAATGTATGATTTTAAAATCCTTTTTAAGAACTATTTTTTGTTTGGGATAAATTTCACACACTACCCTTGAGGTTTGCCTAAATTACCCCGACTACTCGGGTTTTTAAAAATGGCATGCACCTCCCTTGCAGTTAATTTAACGTGAAACTTCATCATTTTACCCTCTTATTTAAACAACTTCCTCTCTCACCTCTCTCATTCTCTTGCACATCTCATTTTATTTCTACTCCCCTCTTTTTTGGTGATCTACAGCTCCCCTTCTCTCCTCTTCTTCGATGACCCTTCTTTTTCAATGACCTAATTTGGATCTCTCTGAGTTCTCTTTCTCATCTCTCTCTATGTCCCTTGGGTCGATGCTGGACAAGATGGTCTCAGCCATGGGGGATGCATATGTAATGTTCTCTCTCTCTCTCTCTCTCTCTCACTCATATCAATGAAGCTCCACCTTGGACAAGTTTTCATTGAAAATCCCATCTCACAACACTCTCCGTCTTGATTCTGTGACAAATGGGTTTCAACAGGAACCTCACGAGTTTCTAATTTCCAAAAGCCCATAGCGACTGATGGGGTTCTCAATGAAACCCATCAATCCCAACTCCTTTTCTATCTCTCTCTCCATTTCTCTCGCCCCCACCCCCTCTCCCTCCCCCAAAAAACCTTCGAACCTAGATTTTTTCTTGGTTCAATCGATTCTTCAAAGGACCCAAATTTCTAAGTTTCTTCAAGGTCAAATTCTCCTTTGAAAAAGAAATTTTTAGGTTTCTCCTTCAAAGGATAATCCTAGTCCCCGGGGGGGGGGGGGGGGGAACCACCACTTGCATTTTTTTTTTTTTTTTTGGAATAACAGTACAGAGAGAGAGGGTATTTTAGGAATTTAAAAAAAATTAACAGCGATTAACTAACTGTAAGGGGAGAGTAACCTACAGCTATGGAACTCAAGGGAGGTGCTTGCTATCTTTGAAAACATAGGGGTAATCAATGCAATTTAGGCAAACCTCAAGGATAGTTTGTGAAGTTTACCCTTCTGTTTTATCAGAAACCCCTTTTCCATAAATTTCCAAAATGTGAGGAGCACTCCCTGTATTATATAAATCCTCAGTGGTGTAGTTTACTCATGTAACTTCCTCAAGACACTTTGATAGATAGATAACATGGGGAGTTTGGATTAATCAACATCCTTGGCATACCAAAGGGCACTTTAGTAACAAAAAATATCAACCACTTTTTCATTAAATATAAATCTTATTCAGAAAGCAAATCGTAATTGAACTTGTTCATTAAGGTTTGTCATATGTAAGGGTGGTTAGCATAATTTTTTAAATGAGAGGTCTACCAATAAAGGAGACGATATGAATCCAAATGCTTCTAAGTAAACTAATTCATTAGAGTTTTCCAAGCCACAAGCTTTCAAATTTGATTCTCCAATGTTTCAAAGGAAATTGATTTTCTTTATCTAAAAAAAATCCCCAATGCTCGAGGCTCCCATTTTAGGAATGTTGGGGAAAACTCCCCTTCCTTTGATTTCTCACATGATCCAATTTTTCTACAATTTTGAATTTGTATTTTTAATATTTAATTTTTATTTTCAATTAAAAAAACTTAACATGTTATTTGATAATTTGGTCCTGTTTTTAGTTTTCTCTTTTCTTTTTTTTTTCTCTTTCTTCTTCCTCCTCCTCCTCCTTCTCCCCACACCGATGGTAGTTGCCAGACTCTTAACAACTCCCAAAACTTGCTCTAGGAGTAACTGGGGACTCCCCAAGCAAACTGGGAGTCACCCAATAACTCCAAATCTAGTTTGGGAGTCACCTAAGTCCGACAACTCTGGCAATGATTGTCACCGATCATGGGGAAAGGGTAAGGTATTAGTGGAGTGGAAAAGAAAATTAAAATGAAATGAAAATTCTGGCAAAACTCCATTTTGGTGTTGACATTTTTTGGAAAGTTCTCAAAATTTTTAAAAATGATAACAAGCAATCAGAAGTAATTTTTTTCATTTGTTTCCAAAATTTTGAAAATAAAAACTGAAATGAAAGCCCAACCAAACGGGTTGGGCCCTTAGTTACCAACAAAAATGTTGGTTACAGCTTACCAACTTATTCATAAGAATTAGAAGGAAATTAAACAAAAACAATCTGAAAAAATTGAGTAAGAACTACATTTTTTAGCTTGACATCAATCTTTTCTTAGTAGAGCACGAAGAAAATAATTTAAGAAACAACAGCCTGATTAAGTCCCCCATAGAAAAATACATTTGAGAAAGCAAATACTTAGGCACCTATTTTGTGTAATTGCAACAACAATAATGCAACGTTACAAACCAAAATAATTCAAGGGCATGTATAGTTAGTTACCTTCACAGATCGCCAGTGAGAATTTGGCCAACGAACAAGGTCAAGGTCACCAATGCCAGTTATCGTACCCATGTATCTGCATTACAGGAGTTCACATGTAAAAAAACAAAATCCTTCAAGCAAGAGAATGTATATGGCAAGTGCCAAATAAGTTCATAGCATTCAAAGCTCACTATGATACATTTATGATATTTGGCAAAACCACAAGTAAAGCATGGCCAAGCCCAAGTGTGAAAAATGAACTCGGACAAAATCAGCCCCCTGAGGCTTGCTGTTTGCCCATCCCCATCTATGATCTCTCTACCCATTTACTACATAAATGTAATATTTGTCAAACAAGCATGAAATGCCAGGTCAAAGGTTCTCATTCCATAATTACACAACAAAAGACAAAGTCACACCAAGAGGTGGACCAATTCATGTGTCACCTGTAACTTAATAGCAATATATGCATGGATTCTCTAATGTACATCCCAAATACTTTCACTTTCCCCTTATGGCTTACATCCAAGCACACATCTAAATACAAAATCCAGAGGTGCAGTCCAAGGAAAAGCAGTAAAATTTAAGATGCAATGCTATAACCTCACCAATAGAAAAACATAAAATAAGAGAGAGAAAAAAAAAATTACTACCAATTTGAAATCTTCATAAATGCAAGAAATTAACAAAGCAATCATGAATTAAAAAGGTTAGTGAATAACAACCACTGTAATACCTACGAACACTTGATTCTTCAGTTTCAAAAAGCATCCGAAAGCGCATCCCAATAGAAACACGGGTATGATATACCGCCTTAATATATTTTGACAGGGGAATGACAAATTCAGATGGACTAGCCCTATAAAAGATAAATGTGTAATTAGATATGGACAGAGATAAAAAGAGTTAAAACAACTTTGAACAAAGTTCGCCAACCTTCACCAGTGAAGAGAGAGAGAGAGATTTCCAACCTTGGATGATAAAATATTGTGAAACAGCTATTAGTAGCAGTAGCATGGGCTGCAGCAGCGAGTAGTCCAATGTGCATGCTATCACTGGATAAAACAGATGATGGCATCACAGTAAGCGGTCGATTAGCACGGCGAATTCCCAATAGCAGCTGATTTTTCTCATTCCTATACATTGGAAGTAATAAAGAAGTAAGACAATGAAAGCAACTGCCACTAACAAATTCACACAACAAATGAGATCTGATGAATGCAAAGTAAAAGTCACAGATCAGAAATACCAGATAAAAAGGACAGAATCCCCAGCTACAAGTCTCTTGGCACTGACAAATATGCTCCATCCCGTAGTAAGAAGATGTCGTTTGGGCTGCCCTGCATAATGAGCCCAAGAAATGAAAAACATGTCAGGTGCACTATGAATCATTCTTCACATGTGTAAAGAAACTGGACCGAACCTTATGAGAAACTGAACTGAACTGAATCATTCTTGGTTTGATTGCACACCCCTACCATGTGGAATGAAAGGCCCAGGGTTCAAGGCCTTAGAACTTTAAAAACAAAGGGTCAGCCCAACATGGCCAATCATTTGTGAAAACCCATTCAAGTTAAGAGATATGGAGAATATAAGCTCCCTTACTGAACACTCTCTTTTCTCCCCTGCACAATCCTCCTTTGCACTTCCATCATCTCTCACATATATGGTTGAGACAAGCAAGTGATAAATAAAACTTGGAACAAAATCACACACACAGAAGACCAAATTTACGTGGTTCAATAAATAATGCCTACGTTTGCAGTAGCACTAGGTGTTTTTTCACTATTTGAGAATGTTACAATTACAAGAAATATACCCACGTATTTATATACAAAGACTAGGGAAAAAATATAACTCCTAATTCGAGCCTGTTTAGGTTTTAGAGGCTCTACTCCTAAGCCCCCACAATGGGTGCTACCCCCTTGACCCCTGCCCGTTGACTAGGCAGCAAGACCCCATGCCGACTTTGTGTAGGCATCATAAATCAAATCAGACTCCACATCTCCAACAATCAAAAGACAGCTAATGAAGTTTGATGGTTAAATCAAGCAATTGAATATGGAAGTTTTTAGTTTGAGGCAATCAAAGGTCTAATGTTGAAGAAGATGACCAGGACAAATTAATGGAGGGAAATCTTTGAGCAAGTGCCTATAAATACCATCCCAACTAGACTCTCCAATCATCAGAACAAGCAAAGTGGGTGAGAAAGAAATTGAGAGAGAGAGAGGGGGGGGGGGTTACCTTGCAGTAGTGAAAAGGAAGGAAAGAAAGGTCAAAGAAGGAAAGGAAGTTCGTTGAGCTTCCCTCAGCCATAAGAAGTGGCGTAAGGCTCACATTTTCTTCAATCTTTTAGATTTCCAAACTTAATTGAGACAATAGGCAACTTTCCCAATCTTTACGACGGTCATTGACCTTATTTCAATTGTTGTTTGGTCCTTCTGGTATTGACAGTGAATTGAGAAGTGAGAAGCTTTCAACAATGACTATCATAGCCACTGGAGTTTTCACTGGGGTTTGCCTAATTAGAAAGTGCATAGTGCCTGATAATCCTCCAGTTGACCCAAATGCCTATCCTTGAACCCACTGGACCTCTCCCATTTCAGAGAATTCTAAGTTATTTACTCTTTGACCCCCTATCTTTCCATTACTTGCTCTTTAATTCCCACCTTTTTATACATTACAAAAGAGGACCTTAACAGTTTTGGAAATAGCAAAAAAGTCCCCTCAAGTTTTTGAAAAGTATAGAAATGCCTCAAAATTTCAGAAAACTACAAGAATGCCCCTAAGGTTTCTAACAATTGCAAAACAGCTCCTAAAGTTTATAAAAATTTTACAAAACAGCCCCTAAAGTTTCAAAAATGACAGAACCCCCCCCCCCCCCGCGTTCCAAAAATGACCCAAAAAAACCCTTAGAATGCCTTCAGGCTATTTTTTTTTTCCAATAATAGAGTTATATTGATGTGGAGTTATTATAACAATCAGGTTAAGAAGTTATTAAGGAATAGACTGTTGGTATAATATAGTACAAAAATTGAGAGTGCAGTTATTCTCTAATATGTATGTTTTAAAAAGTTAGCCTCATGCATGTTCATGAAATATCATGACATGACATTATATGTTCTTGATGGTTATTCGATATACACACGACATGGTGAATATTGCAAACAAAATTGAGAACATGGATTGAAAATTGCTACATTGAAAAACATGAAAGATATTTATTCTAGGCCATTTACAATGAGATCCCCTGTGGTTTAAAAACTTTTTTGAAGGTCCCCACTGTTTTCCTTTCTATACAACCCCCCCGATTCATTAGGTTGGAAGCCCTCATTGGCTCCTTATAGTTTCGAACATTTTCACACCCCTATGATTTCCTTTAATTTTTCATACTTCAGTTCCAATCAAAGACGATCTATTATGCTGTTGACTTAATGAAGGGGGGTTTAAGCAAAAAAAGAAAAAAGACAACCAAAAGAACCTCCAAACACATTTTTAAACCCCAGAAAGTCTCCTTGCTAATAGCCCAAACCATGGGCAGTTTTGAGTGCAATTTACCCTTTATTCTATGATGAATGGATGTGATTGTAATACGATGGGGTCATTGTGCTCAACTGTAGGAGAAAAGTTCAAGAACATGCCTAGTGACTTCACCAAGTACTAGGGATAAGACCCAGGTATGATCTTGCACCCCCTTGTACACTATGGATAAATCTGCTACACAAAAACACCATTGAGATGATTATAGAATTGGTGATAAATTTATTGATTGATTTGATTAATGGTTCCTTGTAGTGATTGTGTTGTATATACGAAATGGATAATTGCCACACTACCATTGCTACACCATGTACATGATTTAAATTGCTGCATTGGGAATATTTTGTGAGAACATTTTATTGTATACATATGAAATGTATTTTTTTAAATGATCAATTATATGCAAATGGCCTTCACCGGGCTATGAGCTCATCAGTCCTCACTCCACCTAACATTTTTCAAGTAACCAACAAGATGCATAGAACCAAACTTGAAGGGGAAAAAAAAAAAAGGGGGGGGGGGGACTGTCTGAAATACATCCTATTTATTTTTGTTGGACATATAACAATGAGACCTTGTACTTTGGTTATTCTAGTTGTATATCTCACTGTTGGTTTTTAATCATTGAGGTGATTGAAAGGAAGATAAGCTTCATGTTCCTTAAGTTTTGACTTGTGGTTCACAGCTGATCATACTACCCACAAAAAGGGGTGCAACATGTCTTTCTCTCTCTCATAAACACCTCAAATTCCAGTGCTCTTTTTGATTTTTCACATTTATATTCTTTGGACCTTCTCACGAGGGTGACCGTTGTGGCCCAAAATCAAGCCACTGCAGTGCAACTCTCAGGTATGTAGAGTTTTGTTTCATGTTTTACCCATTACTATTTATATTGTCATGACATGAGCATAAACATTTGTTGCAAGTACCCTAATTTTCCAACATCATAATCTTTTTATCTGTTACTAAGTCAATTGAGATTTACCCCATTCATTTAATGTTTTTCAGATCCGTAAATTTAAGCTGGTATGATAGTATCAGCATCTAAGACACGGTGATACCTTAGACATGCTCCTAGTTATATAGCATTGACTGCACTTACTAGGATAGCATATTGACGTTAGGAGATACACTGACTATTTGATATTTTTTAGTTATTGATTCATTCATTCATTCATTGTGTTGAGGTATTCTAATTCATATATACCACTCAAATGTTATGACATTGATGTTCAGGCAAGATGATATTTATTCTGAATACACTTCATATTATTTAGTTTGATTCTATTGAGATGAGGTGTCCATTTGGTTCTTATTGCATATAGAGATGGTATTGATCGTCAGATTGTATGATATAAGGCTTACTACACCTTAGTGGGGCCCTACAGTCCACTTAGGCAATAGTGTTGGTCAAAACCCCCACACTTTTGGGTTGTAGCAGTAGTACAGACATTCATAACAGCATACCACTCACTCCAAGTTTTTCCTGTATTTTGCTCTATATGACATTCTACTGACCAGAATGTTGCTACACTGCTGATCAGAATGTCTGGAAAATTAGAAAGGAAAATTTACTTCCGACTATGCAAGACAAAAACATCAAATCAATTAATAGCTACCTCGGAAAATGTGCCTAAACTTCCACTCAACGTCATGGAGATCCCTTGCAATGAGCTCCTGGCAAGGTGGTTGTTGAGAAAAATCCTGACGAACCCGACCAAAAAAAAAAAAAAAGTTTTATGCATAAATCTCAGGATTACATTCAGAAAGAAAAGATACCCGGGGGATTACCAGTGGAGGAAAAACTTTTTCTGCAGCACGCCGAGGAACAGAGAACCCTCCATGAGTACTAGTATCACTTGCTGTTAAGGTCTTGCAGAAATAATTGGTAGGCTGCCTGCTTGGAATTCCCAGTTCCACAGGAACATATGTATCCTTTTGCTCTTGCTGCATAACCAAAAAACATTACTTCTGGTGATCAATTGCCGATAAAATGGTCAAAGAGTAGTATGATTAGTTGAACCAGCTTCAAGGATAACTTAAGACTACCGGTGTCAAGGGCTGCAAGGTCATTTGAGCATATACTTCGTCCGTTTCAACATCTGCCTGAAATTCCAGAAATAAACAATTCTTTCTTAAGTGCCATACACAACAATTACGTAATATGTACATAAGTAAAAATAAGAAGCACAGAGAAAGGAACCCACGTGCATTGTAACATTGTGCAGTTGGCAGATCAACTGGGGCGGCAAGTTTGGATAATTGGGTATGTGGGCATCAACTTCTTTGTTAGTTGCGGCTGCAACCTGGCTTCAATTACGTTTGAAGTCATTACCATTCACTTTTTTCATTGCTAAAATATTAAAATATGGTCTTGAGCTGAATAAATCGGTGTTCTGAAAACAACAGTACTATCAGAAAAGAACCTGCTCACTATGACCCTGAGGGAAGTAAACCACGCGACTCCCAACCGTTGGCAGGGACACGAGAGGCCCAGCGCAAGCATGCCATAGCTCAGAATTCAAACATTTCTTCTCCCCTTTCAAAAACCAATAAAAACAAAACAACAAAAGAACCACAAAAGGTTTGTTAAATCCAATGAAAAACTAATACGTTCAAAGAAAATACAAAATCAAGCCAAAAAAGTAAAACAAAAAGAATTGAGAACAGAAGACAAAGGGAGACACCTTCATGAGTATGTTGTCCCTGACCCAGCCCCGATGTCGAAAGCTTCATATCTTGTCTAAATTTCGAACAAACAACGCTGTTTCAAACTATAATAAACTTCAGCTCAGGCAACCCTCTTCTACAGCTTCCATAATGTCGAGCCCTAAATTGGCGTTCCAGACCAACTCTTTTGCTTCCTCAACCAAGTCTCCCCCCAACCTCACCATTTCTTTCCTTCCAAGAAACCCCAAAACCAAGCCCCGCACGGAATTCCCAAATTACAGGACTACTTTGAAAGCCCCAAATTCAACCCTATGTATCGCGGAGCAGCAAGCCAGCCTTCTTCCCAAATATGGAAAACAGCGTCAGCCGAGCTCGGCGCGCCAAGCGTGCTCCAACACCGCCATGAACGAGCTTTCTCCTTGTGGGTGGAAGCGCAGGTAAAAGAAGAGAATGGGAAATAGGGCTTTTTCTGTCCTTTTTATAATTGCCCCGACCAAGCTCAGTCTGGTAACAGTAGAGAGAGAGAAAGGACGAATTGTGATGGAGAGAGAGAGAGAGAGAGAGAGGAAAGAAGAAGAAGCAGAGAAGGTTTTGGGGGAAATTCCAATTCCAATTCCAAATCCAATCTGAGCCGTTTGGGGATCCGTACAGAGCGAATCGCAGCCGTCCGTTTTGGAATGATATGACAGGCAGGCATGTGCCTCCATCCATTCAGTGGTCGTTGTCAGAGTACGGACATTTATTTTATAAATTAAATATACACCCAGATATCCACTCTAAATTAATCTATCTATATTAAATATTAATATACCATATAATTATTTTTTTGATATTATATACGTGAAAAACTTAAAAAGTCATTCGATCACAGATACTATTCGATCCAAACCTATCATACTTTTTCTAAAATTCACAATTTATTTGCCTTGAATACTGCTACGTTGTCCATCGTCGATCAACATAACAGTTATCTAACTGAGAGAGGGAGGTGAACCCCATGCATATATACATGTCGCTCACCTCTCTCTCTCAATCGGACAACTGTTATATTACTCGATGATAGACAACATAAAAGTTGCCTATTTGCTCCATTGCCTTAAGTGAGCAAACAAATTTTTTACGAGTCAAAATTCGAGAGTCTATCTCCTTAAATAGATAGAATTAATTGCGTATTCTCGCATAAGGGCAAAATAAGACCCAAAAAACCTCTAAGAGCATGGTGCAAGTAGTAAAACTCTCAAAATTTCTTAAAAATTGCAAGGGATCAACTCTTGGTAGAGATAAAAATACTCCATTTTAGTAAAGACTAATCATGTGTCTGCTTATGAGTGTATAAACTTGTGACCGCATTTGATTTACCTAAAAACCGAATTAGGGGGAAGGCTGATATCCTCTAAGACTAGGCAGATGAAGTCCAGACACCTAGATCATAAAAAAAAAAAAAAAAGAACCCAAGACTTCACGATATCCCAAGCTTTTGAATGTTTACGGTAGACTGTTTGCACTATCTCAAGAAGTTTATACATTTAAATTCATATAAATAAAATTATATCATGTATTAATTTTTTTAAGAATAATATTATTCATTTTTAATAGAGATCAACAATAATAATGTCTCAGTCTATGTAAAAGTGTTAAATTGACCTACACATCTATTTAAAGAATATAAAAAGTAAAATTTGTTGGGTGCTCTTTTATCTTCTCTAGATAAATACTTCTATATAAGGTGTTACCTCACAAATTGTTACTCGAGATGATTGTCATTACTATTTTTTTAATATTAATTTTAATACTTTATATTAATATTTTGATATTTATATTGATATAATGAGTACTATAAAATATTAACATATAATATCACTATAAGTGTTGGATTTAAGTATTTAAATAATATTTTATATATTTTTATAAAAGGTAACGCGGTGAAGATGAAATAATGCTTGCTATTGCTCTTTTGAGGGGGCACAAGTATATCTTGTTTCTGGATGAAGTATATTTATTATACCTTACTTTTACATTCAAATAATTAAATTAATTAATGATAAATATATTGTATTTTGAAACATTTAATCAATCAATCAAATTTAAAAAATAAAAATAAATGCATTTTGGCTTGAAAACAAAATTGCATTTATCATCTCCTAACTATTTTCTTAAAGATAATGATTAGTATTATTTTAATTTTACTCATTAATTAATAAATATACCATGTTTTAAAATTCACCTCACTGCCATGACTAGTAGGATATTTTTTTTGTAAGATACGTGCTCGCTCGGAACTTAAATTATGAATCAACGTCGGATTTAGACATAAATCAAGCGACAAACAAATTCTCACCCCCACAAGGTAGTTCAATTATTGTGCTTAAGGTTCAACAAAGTGGCTTGGACTCCCCCGAACAATGCTATAAGAATCGGTACTGAACATCCCCTTGTAATTATACTCCCATGGCAATAACAAATTATATTTAATTAACGAACTATATTGTTTAAAATTTTAAAATAAATTATAACAAATGTGGTTTATCTAAAAATAAATTATCAGCATTAGCCCTTCATGAAATAACTTAAAATTTTAAATACTAAGGTGGTTTAGGACTCAATAATTTTTGTCACAGTTAGTTGATGATAATGAGAGTTTAAGCAATAGGTTGATGCGATTAAGAGATTGGATTTAGAACCATTATATGTCCAATGGTCAATTAATGAGATGGCCACAACCCACAAGTCAACCACCTCAGTAGGCTACTTTAGTATTTAGCTATTTTTATTGATGAAAGAAAATCCATAGTCCAATTTTTTAAATAAAATTAAAATTAATTGTTAATATTAAAAATGAAAATTTGATTTGAAATTTAAATAAATACAAAAGTGAGGGCTTTCTTTTTCTACAAATTGCCCATTTTAAAAAATTATGAAAAAAAATATTTATTATTGAAAAAGAAAATAGTTTTCCAACTATCATAAGTTGAGATTAAATTTCTATTTATAAACATAAATCTTACACGATAAATTATAAAATTAAATACTAAATTTCACTTTCAAGATAAATACACTTAAATAATCATTATCTACTATTATACTGATTTCAAGACTCTGAATAAGCTTGAGTTTATCGAAAAGTCATAAACTCCTCAATTTTTAATAGTCTCCCTTTAAACCAAGCTTGTTAAAATTAGCCATGTTAATAATTTTCCCAAATTTAAAGAAAGTGTCAACTCTCAATAGTTATGTAAACATGTTGGAAACTTGCTCCGCAACTTGCAAAATTCGAGCATAATTTCCTCAATCTTTATTAAATCTCTAATGTAGTGAAATTTAATGTCAATGTCTCACGGAAAACTAGGTTCTTGGTTAGTGCAATTGCAAAGTTGTTGTCACACTTAATCACGATGGGATGCTCCTGCTTGTGATATAACATAGCAAGCATTTGGCATAACCACATTGCTTGAGATTTGAGTTACACAATACGCTGTTGGTATATATTCTACCTGTATAGTAGATAAAGCAACCACTTATTGCTTCTTTGAGAACCAAGAAAAAAATTATAGATCTTAAAGAAAAAACATAACAAGAAGTACTTTTTATTTCTCCAATATTGCTTCCCCAATTATTATTAGTATGACCCACTACCTAAAAGTTATTAAAGGAAGCATAGAAAATATAATTTTCAATGGTACGCTTGACATGTCTCAAAATCCTCTTCCTAGTTTGTAGGTGTGAATGTTGAGGGGATTATATGGATCTACTGACAATCCCGATGCTTTATACAATGTTTGGCCTAGTAGAAGTCAAATAATGTTAACACCTACACCACTTCTGCCATTCACCAACTTTGACCTTTCTTCCACCAGAGTGTGAATTAGATTGCATGAAGTCATCTTGAAGAAGATCTTAACATATTTGTTGGGAAACAAAGATTCTCTTGTCAAATTCTATCACTTCAATGCCAAGAAAGTAAGACATGAGACCTATATATCCCATTCAAATTCATGTTTCATAGCCTCCTTGAAGTTATCAATTATTTCTTGACTCTCTTCAATAAAAATGAGACTGTTAACTTATAGGCACACAATAAGCATCTCATATTTCGAATTGGCCTTCACATACAAAGTATATTCATAAGGATATCGAGTAAGCCATGGCTTAGAAAATACAAATCAATTCAAGTGTACCATGCTCTAGTTGTTTGCTTAAGGTTGTAGAGAGCTTTCTTCAATTTGTAGATCAACCTCTCTTGCTCTTCATAACATACCCATTAGGTTGATGCACATACATCTCCACTACAAGTACATCATTTATAAATGTGGACTTGATGTCCATTTGGTGCATTTTCCAATGTCTTTGAGCTATTAAGGAAAGAATCAAATCAATAGTGTCTAACTAACTAATGGAAGCAAATACTTCAAAATAATCAACCTTAAGTTTTAATTCATAACCTTTGACTACCAACTCAGCTTTGAGTTTGTCAATTTCCCTATTAAGCTTGTACTTGGTCTTATAGACCCATTTCAAGCCGATAAACTCTTTTCCTTCCATGAGAAGAGTTAGCTCCCATGAATAATTTTTCTCAATTGACCATATCTCATCATCCATGGCACAAATCCATCATTCTTCTCATGAAGCCTCTAGAAATTATTTCAGATCATAGTCGACAAAGAAAGTGAAGTTAATAATCTCATCGTCAGATGTATCATCATCTTGAGACAACACATAATCTTGAAAATGAGTTGGCAAGACTCGTTCTCGTTGTGGACACAAGGAAGTTGTTGTAGTTACAAGTTGCATTCAGTATCTTATATAAGTTGAGGTGATATTATTGCAGTGGTTGTTTGCAAGTCAAAAGCTTTTGGTGATTCAGGAGCAAGCTTTTCTTCTTCTAAGAACAAGTTATACTAGTTCTTATCCTCCATGCTCTAACTCCACTCACCTTCCTCATTAAATGTGACATCTTAGGTAATAATCACTTATTTGTCACAAGATTATATAACTTATAACTCTTAGTCATATTATTGTAACCAATAAAAATACATTTCTCATTTTTATCGTTAAGCTTCTTAAGGAGCTTGTTGGTTATATGGGCACAAGCAATATAGCCAAACATACAAAGATGTGCAATTGAAGTTCGACCACTCTATACCTCAAAAGAAGTCTTGAACTTGAGACTTTTTGTCAAGTATCTATTTAGTAGATACATCGCACACACAACTGTTTCAACTCAAAATTGCTTTGGCATGTGTTTTATACACAACATGCAACAAACCATATCAATAGTATTACGATTCTTCATCTCTATAAATCAATTTTGCTGAGGCTTGTGTCTTGCTATCAATTGATGCTTGATAGTGCTCCACTTAAAGAAGTCATCACCCACCAAGTACTTCATATCATAATTAGTCCAAAGAGTTTTTATTTGTTGACTATTGCCAACTTTGTTTTTCTACATAGGCATTTAACTCCTTGAAAGCATCAATAGTGTCTAATTTGTACTTCAATAAGTAAACCCATGTCTTTCAACTAAAATTGTCTATAAATGTAATAAAATATTTAGACCCTGTAATACCCCGAGGGCCCAAAGGAGTTAGTACATATTGAGGATAGTGTAAGAAAGGAAACAATACCAGCTGGATACCTTTTGGGTTGAATGTAGGCATGGAACTCAGGAGTTAAACGTGCTTGAGCTGGGAGCAGTTCAAGGATGGGTGACCCCCTGGGAAGTTCGCGTAGACCCATTAGGGTAAGTTGTTCCGGTCCATCCTATTGCTCGATGCAGGATGTTATAAGTGGTATCAGAGCCGACCCTTGGTGAAGGTGGTCCGATGAGGACGGGGAGTGGCGCCGGGGGTCGAGAGCCTATACAAGGAGCGACTTTTGGCAGGCTTCTAGGATGGCAGCCCTAAGGGGAGAAGGTCTGGGACCAGTTGTAAGGTCGCATGACGAGGACGTCATGTGCTCAAGGGGGGGAGAATGTAATATCCCGAGGGCCCAAAGGAGTTAGTACATATCGAGGATAGTGTAAAAAAGGAAACAACACCAGTGGATACCTTTTGGGCTGAATGTAGGCAAGGAACTCCGGGGTTAAGCATGATTGAGCTGGGAGCAGTTCAAGGATGGGTGACCCCTTGGGAAGTTTGCGTAGACCCATTAGAGTAAGTTGTTCTGGTCCATCCTATCGCTCAATGTAAAGATTAGAGTGAACTAACTCCAATACATTGATTACTCTCCATAACTATCTTGAAAGAAAAGCTTTCCTAAATTTCTTTCCGGCCACACATGTCTCGCAAATCTCATTTGGGGAAGAGATTTTTGGTAATCCCGACACCATTTACTTGCGAATCAATAGCTTCAAGCTATCGAAGTTCACATATCCAAAATGTATGTGTCACAACCACAAGGAGTTTTAAATCGAGGCACTAAAACACATAGTAGCATACTTGATATGTGAAAGAAAAAGACAATTATGAGACACTTTCACTTTTAGCAATCAATCCCTGTTGACTCTTTTTTATCATACACAACCCATCGTGGATCTCTTTGTAGTAGCCTTGCTTGGACAATTATCCCATGCTAAGAAGATTTTGATAGAGATCGGGAGCATAACACATTGGTAATACATTGATTGGACCTATCATTTGCCTTGATGGTAATTTGTCCTTTTCCCATGATAAGAACTTTTCCATTGTTCCCAAATCTCACCTCTGACACTTCTAATCTAACAATGTCGTCTAGGTTTGTGAATAACTCCTTCTGTCCACACATATGATTGCTGCATCTAGTGTCTAAGAACTGGACATTATTCTAATCCTCTATCGCCACATCACATGTGAATAGCAAAGCTTTTTCAAGGTCTTCATAGTTATCAACAAATCTTGCAACTTTAGCATGGAAACTTTGACTTTCTCCTCGAGAATGTTTCATCATATTGACATACCCTGATATGTATCTAACACGTAAACTGTATACATGGCATGACTATGAAATGCATATGTACACATTGATATCACTAATCACGTGCATTGTACCCATTTGGGAGTACGAATTGACACCGTTGTTTTACCAAGGGTGCCCCTATACACCCCGGCTTCGAAAGAGGTGGCCGTAAAAATGGTGAGTAGCATGAAGGGTGTAGTTGACCCTTACGAAGATGTAGGACGTGTCATCTATGCATGATAAAACAATTTGTATCTTACTTAGATGGTTCATCATCTAATTCGGTTTATACCCTTGGAGCATTCAACATTCCAGTTGGGACTTGCAGTGAATGTACGAAAATCGAAGATGTGTAACAACTCGAGTTGTCGAGAAATGAGCAAGTCGTATAATGTTTTGTTACAACATAAATATTTCAATTATTATGTAATATGTCATGACAAGAATGTATATTTTAAGTCATATTTTGAAAGCTTATGTGTCGTACCAAGTTTTGAAGAATTTTGTATTACGAACTATGTTCGGTTATTAATATATGAGATGCTATAATCAGGTTCTATTTCAGGTTCCGCTTTATAAGATTCTATTTAAATCTAGTGTATGAATTGTTTGGCTTGACACTAGATAGGTTTAAGGGAATTTCGGGAATAATGTAATTTAGCACTTGAAAAAAAAAAATGTCCCAAATTTTCTAAATTATAAAACGCCTTGATTAAGTGGGATGTTACTGTGACACCCCGGCCCCTACTACCAGGTGTCATCGTAACCCGTGGTTACAACCCCGACCCTTCTCGAATGACGACTATGCCCCGTCATCATAAAGTACTAAAATAATATGGTCATCCTAGGTGGGGTCCAGGCTTCGTCGCCTCCGACTTTCGGGTATTCGAGTTCAAGTACATAGGTAGCGAAAATTTACCCGACTCTCATACCCGACAAAGCCTTTAAAATACAAATCAAATTGATTATCAGCACGCTCAATAAAATACTTTAACAGTTAAGCACATTATATACTCTGAATTACTCATAGTGGGAACCTTAATTTGAACCAAAACAAGTTTTATTCAAATGACAACCATCTTTCGTAGTTAAGTACATAGCATATATAATTTACATAAGTGACACGTACATGACCCACATTCTCATTGCCCGCAATCACTGTTAACCGGCGACTTTTCCACCACTACCGCTTTCCCTTTCTTAGACCCCGATCCATCTGTTGGGTTAGTGGGAGTGAAGGGGGTGAGTCTGGAGACTCAGTAAAGAAAATATGCAATGCAGTAAATTAATTAACATGACATCATAGATAAAAATGAAGTGCAGCGTGCATGCAAGTCCGTCCATCGCACCTATCTCAGGCTCTAGGTGGCCTCTAGTGGTTTTCTCTATGGCCCTGTCTTGAGACTCACACGGTTCAAAACCCACTGCCCCATGCCTAGGCACTCTCTTGACATCTTATGCAAGTCATGACTAGAAATTACACACAAAACATATTAACCCTTACTTTAATTTGTTTGGTGATTAACTCTGTATGTTGCATAGGTTGGTAACGTACTTGCAACACCCTTATCACAATTACGCATAAGGCTAAGTAATTTATTAACTAATCGCAAATTAAATTTACTAATTTAACTAATTCCAAATATTATGTACTAATTTAATTTAACTAACTAATTAACTAATTAATTAAACTAAATAAATCAGAACTCTTAAATATACATACCTTTCTGTTGAACTATTCCTCTTCACGGACTGCTCATTCACTTATGCTTTCTTCCTATGGTCGAGTTGCCTATTTATAGGCTTGGCCACCCCCTGATTTCTCCCTCAAATCCATGGTTTAATCCACAGATTTATAGCTTATAAATGCCTAGGTCATTGCTCTTTTATGTGGCTGAAATTTGGCAAAAAAATGAAGCTGAATTGAGGGTAAATGGACGAGTGGCGAAGGAAGCACCAACGAGCACCACGTGGCTCGACTGGGCTGCGCAAGGCCAGCAGATGGCTTCCCTAAAACGATGTCGTTTTGGGGTGCTTTGGGTAGGGCTGTAATAGAATCGAATCGAATCGAGCTTTGACTTGCTCAAGCTCGGCTCGATAAAAAATAAGTAAGCTTGAGCTCAAATTATTTTTTGGGCTCGACTCATTTAAAGGCTCGTCGAGCTCGAGCCTTGTCACGAGCTTGCTCAATAATTTTGTTCGCGAGTTCAGTTCATGAGCAACTCATTTAAAAGCTCAAGAGACAGCTCGATAATTTGTTCACGAGCTCAATTCATGAGCAATTTGTTTAAAACCTCGTTTAACATTACATTTAAAAGCTCGTTTAAAAGATCATTTAAAATTATATTTAAATTACCCAACATATGCAACAACAATCCATTAATCAAGCCAACAACATTAACTTTAAAAAATTTTCAGTATTTTAATTATATACGAGTCTACTCATGAGCTTATATAAACAAGTATGTTTATGAGCCTATTCATGAACTTGTTCACGAGCCTTCTCATGAACTCATTAACGAACTTGGTCACGAGTTAACGAGCCGAACTTTGCTTTGCTCAAGCTTGGCTCGTTTATATTTCGAGCTCTAAAATCGTGCTCAAGTTCGGCTCGTTTATGAACCGAGCTGAACACGAACGAGCCCTTATTGAATAAAACGCCGAGCTTCTCATGTGCAGCTCAGCTCATTTACAGCCCTAGCTTTGGCTGATTAAAAATCAACCTTTTTTTCTCCCAGCGCGCGCATGCCTCCCCCACGAATCGAACCTGCGTCCCTCGCCTAGCCACCCTCACGCGCGACCACCCGCGCTGCCACTTGCCTTCAACCTATATACGCCTTTCATTTTATTTAAGCAATCTTTCAGACTTCTTTTTGAAATTACACTAGTGCCCCAGAACTTTCGAAATTCACACATACCCCCACGCCTCATTTCCCCTTATTTCACTTACATTCTAAAATTTTCAAAATTTCACTAATTTAATTTATTCTATTATTTTATTATTTTCATAAATATTCTTAATAAAATAATTAATTTCTCATTTCTTCAAAATATTATAATTTATTATTTTTTTAAAATTTCGAGATATTACAGTTAGATCACCTCTGACCTAACATTGTCATCTAGGTTTGTGAATAACTGCTTCTGTCTACACATATGATTGTTACATCTAGTGTCTAAGAACTAGACATTATTCTAATCCTCTATCGCCACATCACATGTGAATAGCAAAGCTTTTTCAAGGTCTTCACAGTTATCAACAAATCTCGCAACTTTAGCATGGAAACTTTGACTTTCTCCTTTTTTTTACTTTTGCACTGGGATTTGTAATCCTCATATGTTTTGCAATTACAACACTAAATATGATATTTATCTTTATCCCTGCTGTTCTTCTTCTCCTGACACCCTTGAGACTTGAAATAACCACTTCTCCAATGGAAATTAGAAAGACCTCTCTTATTGTCTTCCAATTCCAATTGGCTTTGTAGAGTTTTCTCCATCATCTTTGATTTCTCCTTGAATCATTACTCGTGAACATATAAAGAGCCCATCAAGTCATTGATTGACAAGTTAGAAAGATCTTGAGACTCTTTTATAGATGTCACAATATACTTGAACTGCGACATCAGTGTCCAAAGAACCTTGTCAATGATCTGTTAGTCACCAACAGTCTCGCCATTGGCCTTCATCTGATTAACAAGAACCAATGTTTGCGAGAAATTAATATTCAAAAATGGACTTCAATCTCTCCATATGAAGAAGCTTAAATTGTTGACAGAGAGTCTAGAGGCGAATCGTTACAAGAGTGTCCCAAGTCCCAAGCTTTCTCTTGCAGTTTTCATAGTTGCCACCTTCTCGAAGATGGAAGAATCTATCGCTTGAAATATGTAAAATAGGGCTTTACAATATTTCTTTTTATTTTCCTTCAAAGTCTTCTGCTATTCCTGGTCAAAGTCGTTGGTGTCTCTAGCTCCTCAAATCCTTCTTCGATGATCTCCATAAGCTCATGGTATGCAAATAGCACCTCCATTTGAATCTTCCAATACTTGAAATTAGAGTTGAGGTTGGATTATCCTATTTCTATTCCAAATAGCCATTGTTCTCAAATACTCGAAAGAGC
Organism: Diospyros kaki; assembly: GCA_036245055.1. NCBI lineage: Eukaryota > Viridiplantae > Streptophyta > Magnoliopsida > Ericales > Ebenaceae > Diospyros > Diospyros kaki. The sequence goes on from BSEG01000016.1 coordinate 43,944,053, forward strand.
CTAAGTGACATTTGACCCTATTAGGAACTTGCCTTAAGCTATGACACCAAATGTTGGAAAAAGAAAGTACTTTTCTTATTATCATAAGTTGAGATTATACCTTCGTTTATAGGCATAACCATAAACCTTACACAATAAACCATCAAAATTAAACACTAAATTTCACTTCCAAGACAAGTAAGCATAAATAATCCTTATCTTCTATTTGATTCTAGGACGCTAGACGAGCTTGGGTTTGCAAAGAAGTCACAAACTCTTCAATTTCTAACATTTATTAAAAATTTTACATATACTATCATGATAAATTTTGAGATTATCGCCCTTGCGCGGTCTTCTACCTCTCGTGTTCTTGATTTCAATAGAAGAGGTAAATCGCAGGTAGAAGTTTTATTTTACTGTGCAAGATAAGATATCGAACCCACAATCTACTGGTGCGAATCCCAACTTATTATGACCCAACCACTTGACCTATGTCCTATTAACTACTATTATGATAAATCTTATTTGGAGTTCTTGTAGTCTAAGTTGTTTTTGCAAATTCTCTTTATAATTTACTTTTAATATTTTTGAGTTCTTATAATTTGTTTTTTGCATTATTTTATTAAAATTGACCAAAATAGGAGCTAGGGGAAATTTCACACATTATTATTATTAATGAATTGTATTGTTTTTGCATAAAAATATTAGCTACCATTGCCAGCGTTTATTACACATTTTTTTTAAATTTTAAAAACTCTTATTAGTTACTAATAAGTATATCATAATTTGAAATGTTTTATCAACTAACAAAAATATTTGAAAACTAAAAATATGACATAAACTTATCTTTTATTGTGTTTTAAAAATATTTTAAACAATATACATTATTTTCAGTTCTAAAATAATTAGCAATAAATTTATTATGTTTTACAATATTTTATCAACTAATAAAATTATATTAATATTGAAAAGAATATACTCTTTCTAAAGTAAGGTACATATATACATTGAACCTTAACCATTATCTTTAAAGCAATAATAACAATACCCCCTCTATCTATATATAAATATGTATAATATAATATAATTACTCAATTTTCTTTTATAGAAGCCCTTTAGCGCCAACCGGGCAATGTGACCCTTTCCATAAATAAGTAGGCAATCGTTTGGAGTGAGTTAGTTTGATGCTAGTGAATTTATTGACAATTTTTGGCGGACCATGCCCCTATAAATAGCCCATAGCACTAGGACATCAATTTCACAAAACTACATCCTTTTAAGAGTCAACATTAGATTGCTTCTATTATCGAATCGATTGAAATATTAAAATCAAAATAACATAACATATATAAAAAATTGAACCAAATTAATCAAACAAATATAAAAACCTAACACATAAAAAATTAAAAAAATTGAATAAATAAAAAGAAATCAAATCAACCAAAAAAATAAAAATAAATATTATTCAAATAAAAAAATATTACTCGATTAAGAATAATTTTTACTCAATTAATCTTTATAAATAGATTTTAGTTTAAAAATATTATTAAATTAAAAAAAATTATTAGTCAAACAACAAATGTTACTCAAGTAACCTTTATAAATAAATTTTAATCTACAAACATTACTCAAATACAAATTTTTTTTACTCGAGTAAAAATAATATTACTCGATTAAAATATTTTTGAAGCAAAAATGACATTTCAATTAGTTCAATTATTTTGATTTATTTGAGAGACCAAACCAAGTTGAAATAACTAAAAAACTCAAATTTAAAACTAAACAAAATCAATCAACAAATTAAATCGAATCAAACTGCTAATTTTAATAGATTCAATTTAATTATTTCAATTTAACCAAAATTTTGCTTATCCCTATTCTTAAGTATAGCATTGGGTAATTAGCCCGAAAGACAGGGCTTTTGTTGTTAGCTTTTGAATTTCTTTAACTTAATTTACCTTTTTCTTGTTTTGTGACTAATTGACTTTTTCTATAGCATGAAAAGAGAAGGTGAGCTTGTGGTAAAACACACAACCAAACAAGACCTTATTGATCATTTAAAAAGCTTTAAGACTTGCCTCCACGTGACAACATCACCTGTCCTTAAAATTTGCCTTATAACAAATCAATTCTTTACGTCATTAAACTTTTAATCTTATTACAATTTAATCTTTTTGTTAAATTTATCATAAAATTACAGAGAAAATGACTTAAAAGAAGCACCAAACTATGGACACTTGTTCAAATTTATTACAAACTTTAATTCCTATAAAACTCACTAGGAATTCAGCTTTTGTCATCAAAATGTTACATAATTTGAATGGTCATTAGAACACACATTTAAAAATGTCATGTCAAGCGTACAAGACAACAGCTGATGTGCCAATTACTTTCACTGATATGGAAAATGGATATGATGGGAAGGGAAAAACAAATAAAGAAGCACTAATATATATGCATATGTATTTATGCATGACTATACATATAAGTAAATCACTAACTCAGCTGACATAAAGATTTGAGTCTTTAGTGTATATATACATTTTTTTAAAAATGTTTATATTAAAAACAAGGGAAAAATAAGTTAAAAGACCGAACTAACTTGGATTGGACCAATTCAATTCAATCCAATCCTAATCCAACCGGTTCGATCTTCAGTCGAAAAAGTATAACCCTGATCCAATCCTGTCTAGGGTCACTCTGATTCGATTTAGACCGAATAAAAACCTCTTAACTACAACCTTTTGCACATGCTTAGAACCCAATCATAGGAAGTAATATAGGTAATAAAGAAGTAAGAACAGCACAAGACACCTAACATAAATTCCCAAGAAACCAATAAGAATAAGGCACAAAGCTTTTGCTTCTTTAAAGAAAACCAAACAATCGACTAACCTAAGCAAAATCAGCTTCATCACATTTAGGAAATGCAACACTAAGCTTCGTTTTCTAAGTTCTCCGGTAAGAATTGTGGCATGGAAGAAGGATATTGAAACTTCGGGTAGAGATTTTGACAAAAATTGTGGAGGAGAAGGAAATCTCGGCGCAGGGCAGCATTTACCTGAAAACTCCCACAACCTCGTAGATATTATCAGCATTTACCTGAAAACTTCAGAATAAGGAAACAAAATACTGAACGAATTGACAACATGGTAAAGAAAGCTACAACTAAAAAGCTGTAAATAAAGTAAAATCAACAACATTATGAAGAAAAGGCACAAGAGAGACAACTTATGATTAAGGGCAAGTGAAGAAAGGACAGATGATCACTGAGAACTCCGTGAAAACTGCATTATTTGACTAATTGCATTTATTATGCGTATAAGTATAGCAAATTTTGTGGCTTCTATCAAGTTCCATTCAGGTTCAATTAAAAGGAGGCCGCAAAATGAGAAAGATAAAATAAAAAAGTAACTAAAATGAGGTTGGTTAGCCAAAACCAAGATTAGATGACAAATAAAATGACATCAGACTGCTATGAAGCCTTTTCAAGACCAACAATGTACTGATATTGTTGATATAATCAGATTGCGAAGAAGCATAGAAACCAAGACTCAATAATTTTGGCAATAACATAACAGAATACCATACTCGGAAACTGAGTGCCATAACTACTTAATAATGTTCTGAAATGTTAACTGTGTTATTTGATTATAATCACTGTCATTCAGCAATTTCTATGATTTATTGAGGGAAAACATCCAGGAATTTGTTTTCCTTCATTATGACTAATAAGATGTTTTCTCGGCAAAGAAAACAACGTTGGATTTGTTTTAGAGACAAATTGAAGATAAAGAATGCACTGATATTGTTTGTCTTCGGTAAATAAACAAAAGGAAGCAGGAAAATGGGACAAAGAAAGATTAAACCAATTGAAGTGGAAACATGAATATCAACCAATTACCCCCTGATTCAACCAATTGAAGTGGAAACATGAAATTAACTGATTTGTGTTAAACTTTGGATCGTATGGCTAAGGACCATACATATTGTTGTAAGAATTTTCATTCCAGTTTTAAATTGTTTTGTGCCATATAGGTAGTGCGGCAGGGTAAACAGAGACATTATGTGACACCATGGTTGCTTTCTAACTCATGTTTTAATGATTATTTTAACATCTAAGAGATATTAGTAGCATAGCTTGTCTATGTTTTTGCTGAATAGGCTAGTGGAAATTCATAGAAGATACATAGGCACTGAATTGAGCAGTGGGCTGCTCATTGTGTATTGTTCTTTCCCAATAACATGTATTGACAGGAAGTAACAAGGAGTGATGCCTTTGGAGGCTAAGAAGAACAAAAAAGCAAATGATTTGTAAAGCAACCAGTCCACCCAAAATGGCAAAAACCACCCTGTAAAACAGCCCAGAAGCAGAGCTTAATACAAACATTCCAAAACATGACAGAAATAACCACCTAAAAACGCAAGGACCAGCTGCAACCTATCCTCAAAATCCCAAAAGATCAGATAGAACCTAAACACAACAGCCATCACAAGAAGTTTCAAATATGTGAACAATAACAGAGAAGAAAGCAGTGTTTCCATCAAAAACAGCCAATGCTCAAGAATGACAGAAAGAAAATCACTTGGAACACTCAAGAACACTACCCTTCTTTCATCTAAATAGTCTAATATTCTTTTCCTCTTCACTTATTCCAAGATCTTATCCTCCTCTCCCTCCCTCTTTCTAGATTGTAACAAATAAGTCATCCTTTCCTAAAACCCCCCATCATTGATAATTAAAAAAAATAACGGACAAATTCTCTTTACCTTGAATCAAGAAGCATACCAAAGAAATTAGAACCACAGCCATAGCTGAAATTAATACCTTAGAACCTCATCATTGAGGTTCCATATGACACTGAAATTCTTGGAACTGATGTAGAAAATTCAGCTCTTTAAGCTGGAAAAAACTAAAATACTCCAAAACCACCAAGATTCAACCCTGAAAACAAACCACACTTTTGAGTCCCCAAATCCAACTTCTACTCAAGAAAAGGGAACTAATATACGTCCTTTACTGAGTCATTTAACATTTAGACAGATTAGACAAACGTTAAATAAATAACTACAATGCTGATTTTTGGCATGTCTATTTTTGGTATGTCTATTTCATTATAAGCAATACCTTCACAGCTAGTCCAAGGGAGAGCTAGCGGCACGTACAAATAAAATTTAGGTAATACAGACTAATATCTCAGAACTGTCAATACCATAAAACAATCTGGTAGTTTGGACTTCGTTAATGATAAATAATAATGATAACATAATATTTGTATTGATTTATAATATTTAAAAGACTGCACATCATGGAGAATATGCAAGAGTTAAAAACACCACATACCAATATCAAAGTATTTTGTATATTTAATATTTAAAATATTTAACTCAACACAAATTGCTGGGTCTGACCACAATTTCAGCTAAAATTGAAGGGTAAACTGGACAAAAACCTGAATAGCTAAAGATCAAAATCTCATACCTGTTAACCATAATCACCAGAAAAACAAAGCTTATTATCCACATGATGTTATTTATCTACAAAACTATGGACAAATTTCTTTTGAATATTTAAACAGGTAACGAACAAACATATTGCTGGAAACAAACTTGCACCAACCAAGCATAAGCATAATCAGAAGAGACGAGAGTAGTTGTACAAGAGTCATCATCTTCAATGCAACCTAATGCGTAAATATATATATACATATATAAGGAATCCTAAAGTATATTACCAAATACAACATACCATGCCTTTATGCCACCATGTGTTGGCCTATGTCCATTTAAAAATTATTACATGTAAAGATTGGCATCAGAAATGCCAGTATCTGACTTCTGAAACAAATACCACGGTCTACTCAGGATGTACTGGGTTCTGCATAATTGCAGCATTTGTTTATAAATGCAAAAGAATGAAATCTAATGATACAAAAGCATACAGACAAGTACCTGTATTTTCTCCAAGACAAAACTCAAAACAATTGTTCCATGAATCTGTTATTTCCAGCTTTGAGCAGCCACCTCACATATTTCATACCAATGAAAGGTGATTGAACAAAGAAAACATTATTATGAAATGATCGGATACTCATAAAATACATAAGTTGATGATACTTACATTTACATAATGCAAGTAAATTTGTACATATTCTTAATTAGTCTATTATAAATTTATTAAGTGTACAATATGATTGATAATTATTTTGTTTTTATAGACTGCTTTCCAAACCCAATCCTCACCATCTACTTTCTGGAAATGACGATCTGAACATAAAGTTACTCAATGAAATTATGTGAAAGAAATGGGTTTTTGGTCTTTATTAAGACTAAGTTGTAATACATTGTGTAGGGATACATGTGACATTTTGATTAAGAAATTTGAGACAAAAACTTGTGCTCAAGGGTTGGGAAGTGAATCTATTCCTTTGACTTGTGATCCTGTAGGAAGCATTTTTGTGTATTCCTAATAATGGCTAAGAGGTTGACATTGTTGAGTGTGAAAATCTTTTTAATAAATTAGGGCTAAATGATTTTCTCATATTCTTCAAAAAAATGTCTTGCCTACCTAATTCAAAAGAGTTTTCTTGCTTTATAGCCTAGATCAATTTTTATATCCAACTATTGCTTTAGAGCCTAGTTAAAAACACTATCTGTTGTAGTTGATGTGGAAAATGCTAGTACTTGTAACTAGTCAAAGTATGTTTTGGATTGGTTAGTTTGAGAGATGATTAGATACAAGAAAGGTCCTAAAAGTCAGCTAACAACAAGCCAAAAGGATCCATCAGTAGTTGCTTTTCGTTTTACAAATAGTCATTTAAGTCAATTTTTTTCTTGAACTCTTGTTTGTTCATTTCAAAGATATTACTAACAACTTTTTCATTTTTCTTGCTAAATGTTTTAGATAATTTATTTCCATCAATTCATACTAGTGAAGTTGATTCCTCAGAATTGTATACCAATAGAGCTCTGGAATGATGACAGAGTTAAGGTAGAAGAAAGAAAGAAACCTAGCTAATGAAGCCTACAAATGGATAGATAATTGTTGTATTATTAACTTACACGCACGGAATTGCTATTTAACTTTTTTGATATTTTATGATAATTCATTTATAACTTACTTTATTTATGTTAATAATTTTAAATTAATGATTTATTAACTTCTTAATTTGCATTATGCTATTAAAGTATTATACATTATGAATTAAACTATGTTTAACTGCTTTTAGTATTTATTTTTTTTTAACCATCTGATGTAGGAAGCTTTAAATACTACTTTTGAATCTATGGTTGCTTTGGCAGGTGTTAAAAAATGAGGTATAACTACAATGATAGTAACATTTCATATTTTTATGATGAGGTGGTTAATTAAATATTCAAATACGTAGTATGTAAGAAACTAAGATTGCATCAAGAAAAATGTTTGCTACATTGATGGAGATGAATGAAAATATAACAAATGCAAAAGTAAGTTTTTTGAGATGAACAGGATGCATGCCACTATGCATAATATATCAGGAGATATCAATAGTTAAATTCTACAAAGAGTGAAAATAACTCAACAATTTCATAAGGATGTGAGATTGCAAGAGATAATGGTGTTTGCCATGATCAATCTATAATGAGAGAAACACAGCCAGTAAGATTAGGAGAAGTCAATATTGCATATACAAGGAAAGAAAATATTCTTTAAATAAAATGAACAATAGAGTGTAAATACAAGAACATTATGGGATGAAATCAAGATTGATATTAACATGTGCCAATGCTGATTTCTTACACTCCATTGCACACTCTACTAAAACAATATTTTATTTCTTTGTATACACAATATTGAGTTCTCTTAGGCTTATTGGCAATGGATATCTCCTCTTAAATGTACAATCAACAACACCAACATTTTCCAGGGTCTCACATCCTTTTGATCCTTTCGAAATGAATGAGTGATTATTACTATTAGTAGAATTTGACTAATGATCTTCTCTAGATGCATTATGCACAAATGAATCCACCATGTTCACCTTAGAGACCATTGCCTCCATTGCCTTTTGCATTCCTTATATTTTCACTAATCTCCAGCAACATAGTAAACATTTTCTCTTGCTGCAATCTTAGTTTCTTGCAGGTTGGGTATTTGAATATTTTAATTAACACCTCATAATATTACTTAATATGCAGCATTAGTGCGTTACAACCATTGTAGTCACTTCATCTCTTGGCACTCCTTAAAGCAATCATAGACTCAAAAATAACATTTATAGCTTCATATATTGCAAAATTAAAACAATTATTGTCAACATTTAAACATAGCTTAATTCATCATATATTATACTTTAATAATATAATATGAATTAAAATTACCAACATAACTACAGTAAGTCATGAACCAATTATCATAAAATATCAATGATGTTAAAATACCAATTTCATGCTTGTAAGCCAATAGTACAACAATTAACTCTCCATTTGTAGGTTTTATAAGCTAGGTATCTTTCTTTTTTTCTATCTTTAACTCTTTTCTCATTCCAAAACTCTATGGGTATACAATTAGGAGGAATCAATTCCACTAATGGGACTCATCAAAATAAATAATCTAAAGCATTTAACAACAAAATTGAAAAAGTTGTATATACTTGAAATGAACAAAACAACAGTTCAAAAAAAAAAAAAAAAATCAGCTTAAATGAGTACCTATAAAACAAAAACACAACCATTGATGGATCTTTTTAGCTTCTTGTTAGCACAACTTTTAGGATATTTCTTGTATCTAACCATCTCTTGCACTAATCAGTCCAAAACATACTTTGACTAATTAAGACTAGCATTTTTCACATCAACTATAGCATAGAAGTGTTTTCAATTGGCCTTTAAAGCAACAGTTGAATATAGAAATGATCAAGGCCATAAAGTAAGAAAACACTTTTGAATTGGGTAGGCAAGACATTTTTTTGAAGAATACAAGAAAATAATTTGGCATAATGTATTAAAAAGCTTTTCACACTCACAATGTCAACCTCTTTATCATTTGTGATGTTTTGAGAGAAAAATGTTGTCTCTTATTCACAATGCGGTATATCTATGTATACCAATAAGGTACAACTAGCTTAAGCATAAGGTACAACACTATACAAAATATACTAATTCTAACACTCGCCGCCCTCAAGCGAACGCATATATATCATATTTGCCTAGCTTGATACAAATGTAGTCAAGCCGTGGACCTCGTAACCTTGGTAAGAAGATCAACCAGCTGATCTTTAGAGCCAACAAATGACGTACTAATCTCTCCAGAAATCAATTTTTGTCTCACAAAGTGACAATCTATTTCTATGTATTTGGTCCGCTCATAAAAAACTAAATTAGAGGCAATACGAAGAACCACCTGATTATCACAAATAAGTTGCATAGGTCCTAAATCTTTAAATTTCAACTCCGTGAGAAGTTGCTTGAGCCAAATCAACTCACGTGGCTAAAACCATAGTCTGATATTCCGCTTTTGCGCTAGATCTAGCCACAACCTGCTTTTTACTCTTCCAAGACACCAAATTTCCTCCAATCAAGATACAATAACCTAAGGTAGAGCGCATATCTATAGGACAACCGGCCCAATTTGCATCATTATATCCAACAATCTGCTCGTGTCATTTGTTCTCAAACAACAAGCTTTTACCAGGAGCACTTTTAATGTATCTCAAGATACACACTAAAGCGTGCCAGTGACTATCACATGGGGAGTCCAAGAATTGACTTACCACACTAATAGCAAAAGAGATGTCTGGCCATGTGATAGTGAGATAATTAAGCTTCCCAAACAGTCTCCTATATCGCCAAGGATCCTCCAATGGAACCCCCTGTCCTGATAGAAGCTTAACATTAGGATCCATAGGAGTATCTATAGGCCGGGAATCAAGCATATTAGTCTTTTCCAAGATATCTAAGCCATACTTCCTTTGAGAGATGCACACACCATGGGCAGATTGAACTACCTCAATACCAATAAAATATTTCAACCTAACCAAATCCTTGGTTTAAAAATAAGAATGCAAATGAGTCTTTAACTGCCTAATATCAATGTCATCATCTCTTGTGATAATAATGTCATCTACGTACACCGCCAATAATATGACTCAACCAAGAGAATGGTGATAAAAAATAAAATGATCAGCTTCACTTCTACTCATACCAAAAGACTGGATAATCGAACTGAAGTGACCAAACTAGCACCGAGGAGATTGCTTCAGGCCATATAAGGACTTCTTCAGGCGACATACTAGTGAAGACTCCCCTTGAGCAACAAAATCAGGAGGTTGCTCCATATACACTTCCTTTTGAAGGTCGCCATGAAGAAAAGCATTTTTAACATCCAGCTGATAAAAAGGACACTGTTGAATAGCGGCAATAGCAAGAAAAGCACGAACATAAGCAATCTTAGCTATGAGAGAGAATGTATCACCATAATCTAGGCCAAAAATTTGAGTATAGCTCTTAGCAACCAATTGAGCTCTCAAACGATCAATAGAACCATCTGAACCAACCTTAGCTGTAAACACCCATTGACAACCAACAGTAGACTTCCACATAGGAAGAGGAACTAAACCTCATGTCTCATTAGCCAACAAGACAAACATCTCCTCATCCATAACATGTCACCACCCAAGGTGAGAAAGAGCTTCAGTATCTGTATTAGGGATAGAAACAGACAAAAGAGCAGAGACAAAAGCAGAATAAATAGATGACAAATGGTGATAGCTCACAAAAGTATAAATGGGATGAGGATTGTGAGTGGACTGTGTACCTCGACAAACAAGAGCTTGGACAGAGTCAAAGGGAGACAAAATAATGGCACCAGCTGGAGGGAGGCATGGGTCTGGAGCAATACCATCATTGGCAATAGGAGCGGGAGCAGTAGGCACTGATGAAGGCTTAGAATGAGCTGATAAGTTTGGAGAGGAACAGAAGGAACAAAAATAGGTACTGGGACCAGGGGAGGAAAAGAAGGGATAGGAAAAACCTCATGAATGGAGGAAGAAGACCTATCCAATGAAGAAGAGAAAAAAGGGGTAGACTCAAAGAATGTGACATTAGAAGAGAGAAACTTACCACCTGAAAAGCACCCTGTAGGCTGTAAATGGGTATTCACAGTGAAATATAGGGAAGATCGACAGATTGACAATGTAAAGATTCCAAAAAAAAAAAAAATTAAAAATTAAAAATTAATTAATTAAAAAAAATAATTATTATTAATTAAAAAAAAGAAAAAAATATAAAATCAAAAGGGGGAGGCGCTCGGCAGCCCCCCCCAACAGAAACCTAAATCAATCTCTCTCTCTCTTATTTCTCTCATTTCCCCTCTCGATTTTTCGACGATTTTGAGAAATCCGGCCGTCCGATCTTCAATCCGACTTCGATTTCACCGTTAAAGCGCCCCCGATCTATCAAGAGGTAAGTACTTTGGCTCCATCCTCTCTGTTTTTCTTCTTGTTTTCGTGAAGTATGGCTTGAACGCGATGGGGTCATTTTGGCCGAACGTTTGAGGTTAGATCTACGAAGATCTAACCGTTGGATTTCGATAATTTTTGGATATGATGGTCGGTTGGCTTAAGGGTGTTGGATGGCGGTCTTGGATCGCCGGAAATCGCCGGCCACGGTGGCCGGCGACGTTGGCAGTATTTTGTCCCATTTTGGCCGAGAGTTTGACTTTAGATCTACAACGATCTAACCGTCCGATCTCTCCCATTTTCTGATATGTTGTTCTCCTTGGTGCTACGCACCTCGGGGTACCTTTTGATTGTCGGAAAAATGGCCGACGGCCGGCGAACGGCAACGGCCAGATTCGTTCCTATTTTTGGCCGAAAATAAACTCTCAGATCTACTAAGATCTGACCGTCCGATGGGTTCCATTTTAAGGTATGTTATTATACATGGCGAGGGCTTCGCATTGGTATATAGATCGGCCATTTTTGGCCGGCCGGCGGTGGTCGTCGGCGGTGGCAGGCAGGTTGCTGAGAAGAAAGAAAAAGAGAAAAGAAGAAAAAAAAAAAAAAGAAAGAAAAAAAAAAGAAAAGAAAGAAAAAAAAAAGAAAAGAAAAGAAAAGAAATAAATGAATAAAAAGGAAATAGAAAAATAAATAAATAAAAAATGAGGGCTTTTTGGGGTTGGGCATGTCGGGTTAGGAGTTAGCCTAGGATGGCGGGGCCCGATTGGGTTTTAGGATGGCCCAATGTGTTGGGCATGACTGACCTAGTCGTGGCAGCCCTTGGGCTGGCCCACTTGGCTTGTTCTCCCTTGTCGCTTGTCCGTGAACCTAGGATGACTTGGTTAGGTTGATCTTACTCAGGATATCGAGATTAGTCTAATTTGGGTTCTCATTAGGCCTCCTAGAATTGGCGATATGATTGGCGAGTCATTTTGTTGATCGGAGTCCTAAGAAAGAAGCCCTATTAGATGACTCGAGGCCGAGTAAGACTGACCCCGAGTGCGTTCTAGGCTAGCCTATGATGATGACGTGGGATTATTTCGAATCCTGATTTCTGATGGATTCCTTCTATTCTGAGGCTAGAATATTGAAATTATTTATTTTAAATAATTTATTAAATTATTAATTAATTATTAAATTTTTAAGAAAATTTATCAATTTAGTTATAAATATATATATATGTATTTTTGATAAAGAAGGAATTTAAATAAAACTTTATTATCTATATTAAATGAAAACTAGTTTATGGGTAAATATATATATATATATTATGAAATTGCAGCCTATAAGTGGGTGTGTAGCTCCACTATACACCTACGCGTAGCATGCAAGGCGGGGCATGATGACGTAGTCGATGGCTTATCTCGACGAATTCCATGACGCCAGATTTGAATATTGCGTGGGCAAAGGTATAAAATAATCTATTCAGAGTATTAGGTAATGGTTAGGGTTTTCAGTAAATTCATTTCATCGTTACTCTTGTTACCTAAATGTGACCACACCATTCTATTTATTGTAGGATCAGACTCTCAGGATTTTGGTCGATCTTCTCCCCAGACTCGGACTTGAGTCATTGTTTCCCAGGCGAGTAGACAGGATATGTTATGTTTACTTTATATTCTACACATATATATTGTTTCATGCATAAATGTTATAACTTGTACTGATTTTATATGCATAACTTGTATATGATTTTTATATGCAAATCGTAGAAAATACTTTTAAATGCTTCGAACTTGCATGAAATATTTTCATCCTACTGGGAGAGACATAAGCTGAAATATACCCTAATTGGTTTTCTTGTTTTGAGAATATGGAATATTGCATGAATGGTGTATTTTAAACACCACATGAAATGATAAATGATTATGATTTGTGCATAAATTAGGGTATCATTTGCATTATTATTAGAGGACTATCTAGTAGATTCCCTGGTGACTCACAGCAGGAAAAGATCATGGTACTGTGAGGCTTGGCATGCCAAGGCCATGAGAGACACGGATAGTATGTTTCAGCATTGCTATCACGTGGGCCGTTATGATGATATTGTGTGATGATGATGTATGTGATGATATATATACCTGTGTGCATGTGTATATATAGGCGTTAGGCCAGTTTCTACTAGTGTGTCCTCAAGATCAGTGCATGCATCTCATATAAAAGTATAGGAGACTTAGGTGGTTAGGGAACAGCTTATGGGGGTTGTCTTTAAGCACCTATTTTTCCTACACTATGCTTTTCTTTGAAACCTCAAATTATTTAAACTTATGGTACATATTACTGTTGTTTATATTGTTATTATGTTATTGCATTCATGATGATCATCTTAGCATTTTATTGTATACTCTCCTAGTGGGCATGACATACCTTATACTCACGAGTCCACAAGACTCACCCCTTTTTTATTAAAAATATTTTCAGGGAATTCTCCTTTTGATTATTGGTCCAGCAGATCTTCTGGTATGATATCATACCCTCTTTTGATTTCGGATGTAATATAGGATGCTCTGTGGAGACGTACTCGTGTTGTAGAGTCGGATGTTTTGTCTTTTATTTTTGTTGGCACATAATTGTGCCAAGGGCCCGAGGTACGGGAACATATATGTATTTATGACAGCAGTGTGATAGATATTTTGTACAGCTGCTGTTTATGGAATATTGAGATATTATGTTAGAAGGTGAATTAGTATTTTATTCATGTTCTAAATCTTGTCAATAGTATTGTCTTATTCAAATCAAGCTAGAGAAGAGGCTTACTAGTCCATTGTGGGGCCGCTGGGCCTAGGGATTAGTGCCGGTCATGACATATCAGATTTTGGGTCGTGACAGACAAGTTCAAAGCCCACATAGTGGCAAAAGATTTCACTCAATCCTATGGCATTGATTACCAAGAGACATTTGCCCCAGCGACAAAATTGAATACTATTTGAGTTTTACTATCTCCAGTTGCAAATCTAGATTAGCCTCTCCATCAACTAGATGTGAGCATTCCTAAATGGGAATCTAGAAGAGGAAGTCTACATGGAAATCTCTCATGGATTTGAAACCAACCTTACAAGAAACAAGGTATGCAAACTCAAAAGATCACTCTATGGACTCAAGCAATCCCTTAGAGCTTGGTTCAAGAGGTTCACACGGGCAGTCAAGAAACATGGATACAATCAAAACCAAGTTGATCACACGTTATTCATCAAATATTCTTTGGGAGGTAAATTATCTATCCTCATTGTATATGTAGATGATATTATTATTACAGAGAATGATAATACTGAAGTGAATAACCTCAAAGAAAGGCTTGCAAATGAGTTTGAAATCAAAGATCTTGGAAACCTAAGATATTTCTTGGGCATGGAAGTTGCAAGGTCTAAAGAAGGAATTTTTGTATCCCAAAGAAGGTATACTCTAGACCTCCTTAATGAAACAGGTATGTTGGGATGCAAACCAACTGAGACTCCTATGGATTCAACTGCAAAGCTAGATTTTGGCAAAGAAAGTGCTTTAGTTGACAAAGGGAGATACCAAAGATTGGTGGGAAAACTAATATACCTATCGCACACTCGACTGGATATAGGTTTTTCAGTGAGTATTGTGAGTCAGTTTATGAATGATCCTAAAGAAGTACATATGGAAGCTGTTTACTGCATCTTGAGGTTGAGATCTGGAATTCTGAAGTTATCCTGAGGCTGAGATCTGGTGTTCTGAAGTTATCTTGTTGTGTTGATTGTTGAAATTAGGGTTTAAGATGTCTGGTCCTAAGGTAATATCCCATACTTCTGTTGTTGTTCCAACTATATGTGGTTACCCTAGCTTAATAGAATTGATTAGTTCTTTTCCCTCCAATTTCTCTTTTCCTCTCTTCATGTTCTCTCAGTTCTATATATCATTTTTCACTATTAAAAATAAGGTCACATATAACCATAATGATTTATATTATTATCATCATAAGCCTAATGCTATATTACAATAACTGGCCAAATAACAATTAATTGGTAGTAATTCAAGGAGCTTCCATCTACATTTCTCATCAATAATGAACTATAAACAGTTCAACAACACTATGTTTCAATTCTCAATTTATACACCACATCAACAACACAAATAGTTACATCACAATATAGACAATTTCATTTTTAAACCTCACAAAGGGAAGATCTATCTATTGAATCTCAAAATCTAACAATTTTCCCCACACTTTCTCAACAATCAAGCAGAGAGCAGGCATAAACATTTCTGAACAAATTTGGTTCCTAAAGTAAGGAACCCTAGAAACAAAAGACTGATTTGGTGGAAATCCAAAACATACTTGATTTCACATGAAATAGAACTTATATACAGCATTCTATGTTATCAGTTCCTAAATTCTAGCAGATGATAAGCAACATAAATGAGAATATTTACAAGATAATACACAAATCTATTCCTATAAATTCTCCTACTTGATTAGGAGTCTTATCTTATTTTTATCCTTCTTTTTCTCCACCTTTATCTTGATGCGCCAGCCCACAACTGAAGCCCACATCAATTGCAGTCTCCTTCTTTGCTTTGGACTCTTATTTTTTACCTTGAGGTTCCCTCGGATCATAGGACTCTCCAACACCCCCCCTCAAGCTAAGGAATAGATATCTCTCATTCCTAGCTTGTTGATAAGGATCTCAAAACCAGGTCTTGACATGGCTTTAGTCAACACATCTGCTATCTGCTCTGTTGTAGGAATGTAAAGTAGATTTATGCCTCCTTCATTAATTTCTCTTTGGATGAAGTTGCGATCAATCCTGACGTGTTTCATTCTGTCATGCTGTACTGGGTTTTTAACAATGCATATGGCTGACTTGCTGTCGCTATATAGTTTTGTTGGTTGAGTCAAAGGTATTTGTAGGTCCTCCATAAGCCTCATCAGCCAAATAAGCTCACATATGCCTTGAGCTATCGCCCTAAATTCTGCTTCTGCACTGCTTCTTGCCACTACTGATTGTTTCTTGCTTCTCCATGTAACTAGGTTTCCCCATAACTTAGTGCAAAACCCTGATGTTGATCGACTATCTATTATTGATCCAGCCCAATCTGCATCAGAAAACCCTTCAGCTCCTCTTTCATCGCTCTTTTGAAATAGCAATCCCTTACCAGGAGTTCCTTTTAAGTATCTTAATATGTGGTACACAGCTGTCATATGTTGTTGAGTTGGAGCATGCATATACTGGCTAACAATACTCACTGCATATGCTATATCTGGGCGAGTTAGGGAGAGATAAATTAACCTCTCTACGAGTCTTTGATATCTATCTTTATCAACCACCAAGTCATCATCCTTTTTCACATATTTCCAATTTCTTTCTAGTGGAGTATACCTAGGTTTGCATCCCAACATTCCAGTTTCTTTTAGGAGATCTAGAGTGTATTTTCGTTGGGAGATAACAATACCTAGATTGCTCCTTGCTACTTCCATTCCAAGAAAGTACTTCATTTCACCCAAGTCTTTGACTTCAAATTCTTCTTTCAATTTTTGTTTCAGGGCTGCTATCTCATGAGTATCATCTCCTGTAATGATTATATCATCTACATACACAATTAAGATACACTTTTTTCCATTAGCAGCATGTTTAACAAAGAGAGTATGGTCGGCATCACCTTGTTTGTATCCAAATTTAATGAGAGTAGAGCTGAACTTTTTGAACCATGCCCTTGGAGACTGTTTCAATCCATAGAGAGATTTTTGTAATTTGCACACCTTTCCACTTTCTTCAGTATCAAAACCAGGTGGAATCCGCATATATACTTCTTCTTCTAACTCCCCATTCAAGAATGCATTCTTTATGTCAAATTGGAGCAATTCCCAATCCATGTTTACAGCAATAGATAACAGTACCCTTATAGAATTTAGTTTTGCGACCGGTGCGAATGTCTCCTCATAATCTATCCCATAGGTTTGTGAGAAACCTTGGGCAACCAGCCTAGCCTTATATCTGTCCACACTCCCATCTGATTTGTATTTGATGGTGAATACCCATTTGCAGCCTATGATCTTCTTGTTTTCCGGAAAATCAACAACTTCCCATGTGTGGTTACCTTTTAGTGCCTTCATCTCTTCCATTACTGCCTCTTTCCACTTGGGATCATTTAGTGCCTCTTGAATATTCCGAGGTATAGCCACTGTATCTAAATGAGCTGTGAAAGCCTTGAATTCGGGAGATAACCTGGAATATGTCAAGTAATTTGAAATAGGATGCTTTACACATGATCTTACCCCTTTCCTAACAGCAATAGGGAGATGCAAGTCACTGTCAACAGCTGTAACTTCTTCTTCATTCACTGGACTTTCCCTTGGTTCTAGCAGTTGGCAGTTTTGAGGAGCTGGTTGTTTTCCTCTTCTTGAGTAGACTTGTATTGGCTTTTCTAGATTCAAGTTGTCCCCTAAATCAGTTTCCATAGATTCAGCTGAGATTTGGGGTTCTTGAGAAGGTAATAGGCTCGGGTGATTAGATTTAGAGCATGCTGGCTGGGAAGAATCAGCTGCAGCAGTTTGATTAAAAACACTATTTTGGTTAAGCTGAGGTATAGGTAATGAAATAGGCATGGGTACTGCTGGATCCCAATGATTATCTTTCAATTGTAGAGAGTTATTTGGGTAATATGACTCACTTTCCATAAATGTTACATCACAAGAGATGAAGACTTTTTGTGATGTAGGGCAGAAACATTTATAACCCTTTTGGGTAGGAGAATACCCAATGAATATACACTTTAATGCTCTTGGTTCAAGTTTATGCTGATTTGGACTGGTTTGATGGACATACACCACACATCCAAGAACCTTGGGAGGAAGAGTATTTAGAATACGAGCATGGGGAAAGATGGAAGTGAGATTTTGTAGTGGAACTTGATACTTCAAGACTTTGGTAGGCAGTCTATTAATTAGATATGCAGCTGTTAGAACTGCCTCCCCCCAATATCTATTAGGCATGAAACTTGTGAACATAAGAGATCTAGCCACCTCAAGCAAGTGTCGATTTTTCCTTTCAGCTATTCCATTTTGTTGAGGGGTATATGGACAAGTGCTTTGATAGAAGATCCCATTAGTAGTAAGGTATTGGGTAAACGAGTGGGAGAAGTATTCCCGACCATTGTCAGTCCTAAGGATACAAATAGAGGACTGAAAGACATTTAAAATGAGTTTATGGAAAGTTTGAAAGATTGCACATGCCTCAGATTTTTCTTTCATCAAGTATACCCAACACACTCTTGTATGGTCATCAATAAAAGTTATAAACCATCTTGCCCCATTTAGATTTGGTACTCTAGCCGGTCCCCATATATCACTATGGATCAAATAGAACGGTTTCGAAGGAGTATAAGGGACTGATTGATAAGTACCATGAGTTTGTTTAGCAAGGATGCAATGATCACACTTGAGTACCATTTTTTCTTTATTGATAAATAGATTAGGGTACAAGTGTTTCAAATAGGAAAAGCAAGGATGACCAAGGCGTTTATGCCATAACAAAATTTCAGAATCTGAACTGACCATAAGCGAAAATCTATGACAAACTTGACTAAGAGACTCCTTATTATCAGAAAGCCAGTAAAGTCCCTCCTTCTCCTCAGCACTGCCAATCACCTTCCCCGAGGATCGGTCCTGAAAAATGCAATATGAAGGAAAGAATGTTATAATGCAATCCAAGTCTCTTGTTAGTTTGCTTACTGATAGCAGATTACAACTCAGGTTTGGCACAAGCAATACTGATTTTAGTAATAAATCAGCAACACAAACACTTCCCTTTCCTTTCACCAATGATTGAGATCCATCAGCCATCAAAACAGTTAGATCTTTATCCCCTATCTGAAAATTATCAAGAGCAGTAGTAGATCCGGTCATGTGGTCGGATGCCCCGGTATCTACTATCCAATGACTCTTATTCATTCTCCTAGCAACCAGAGAAAGAAACTGACCTTTTTGTGCCATAGATGCTGAATAATTTGGTGCTGCCTCATCTGATTCCTTTGCAATATATGAGCTTTGTAACAGTTTCTGTAAGAAGTCAATTTGATCAGTAGTTAATCCCATACCTGTTCCCTTTTCACTAGTGGGTGCACTTGTTGCAGCATAAGCCGATCTGTCCTTCTTCGGTTTCGGTTTCCAGTTTGGGGGTTTCCCATGCAGCTTCCAGCATGTACTCTTGGTGTGATAAGGCCGATTGCAATGTTCACACCATTGCTTATCCTTTGGAATGTCTTCTTTTCTTGCAGCAGTAAGGGCTGATCCTGAATTAGGTTCGGTGGTTGGTAGCATCACCCTTTTTCTGCTTTCTTCCCGTCTAACCTCGGCAAACACCTCCCGAAGAGATGGTAAAGGTTTTGTACCCAACAATCTTCCTCTTACCTCATCTAAATCTGGATTGAGCCCTTGGAGAAAATCAAAGATTCTCTCTTTTTCCAGCATTTTGCTATACTTTTGGCTATCATCTGCACACTTCCAGCTAGGATCATAAAATAGATCCATCTCCTGCCATAGTTCCACTAGGTTATTGTAGTATTCAGTCACTCCAAGATTGCCCTGCTTGGTATTCCGAATTGCAGCCCTAACCTCAAAGCATTGGGCTGTATTTTCGAGATCAGAATAGATCTCCTGAACAGCCTCCCAAACTTCTTTGGCTGTTTTGTAAAATAGATAGGGTCGGCCTATCTTAGGCTCCATAGAGTTGATAATCCAGGCCATCAAAATTGAATTTTCTATCTCCCATCTTTGATATTCTACTGAATTTTCTGGTGGAGTTTGGATTGTACCTGTGAGGTAGCCGTATTTCCCTTTGCCTTTAATCACCAAGGTTACGGATTGAAACCATTCTCTAAAGTTTCTTCCGTTCAACCTATGTTGGGTGATATGCAAAGTATGACTATCCAAGGAAAGAGTGCTGTTAGGCGCTCCAGCAGTTGAAATCGCTGATTGTTGAAGATCCGAACTCAAGGAAGACTCCGCTGCAGTTGGGGCTGCATTCTCACGGTCTTGAGGCTTCATCTGATTCGGATCTTTGGACTAAGTAGAGCCGAGCTCTGATACCATGAACAAATTTGGTTCCTAAAGTAAGGAACCCTAGAAACAAAAGACTGATTTGGTGGAAATCCAAAACATACTTGATTTCACATGAAATAGAACTTATATACAGCATTCTATGTTATCAGTTCCTAAATTCTAGCAGATGATAAGCAACATAAATGAGAATATTTACAAGATAATACACAAATCTATTCCTATAAATTCTCCTACTTGATTAGGAGTCTTATCTTATTTTTATCCTTCTTTTTCTCCACCTTTATCTTGATGCGCCAGCCCACAACTGAAGCCCACATCAATTGCAGTCTCCTTCTTTGCTTTGGACTCTTATTTTTTACCTTGAGGTTCCCTCGGATCATAGGACTCTCCAACAATTTCCAAAGTTAATTCAAATTGACACAACTTCTTGATTTACCTTAAAGTAGTAGTAGTTTGCCGCAATTCACAGAAGTGTAGCAAAAGCCAACAGTGGTGTGCAATGGCCATTTTGGGAGGTTTGAAAAGTGTTTTCCAAATCAAACCGCTATGTCCTTGAAACCACCCAAACCACAGTTTAGCAGCTTGGAAGGTTTGAGTGGTTTGAACGGTTTGAAGAAACATAATATAATGGCAATTAATACACATGTACGTCATAAATAAACATAGAGATGTATAATAATTAATTGTCAACATACATGGAAAAAGAAAAAGAAAACAATTAAAATATATTCAGAATTGTGTAAAAAGTATGCCAATATTCAATTCTAAAAGTATTGTAATTTATAAGTAATAGTCAGTATTTATAAATAATCAAGTATATCTATAAATAATCAAGTATATCTATAAACTATATTGTGAATTTGCTACTCACTTGACAATCAATAAAATCCATAGCTTTATTACTAAATAGAAAATCTAAACCATAAAAGCTTTGTTTTATTAGGGCAGTTGGTCAATTTCGCAAGATGCAATTGCAGATAGTGAATACGAAAGGGTGGGAGAGAATTCCACAAATTTTTTACTAGGGTTATCACTGTTGATATACAATCTGAAACTGAAGTAAATTGAAGGTGTTTGGCTACTCTGATTTAGATAATTTAACTAGGATTTAATTACTTTATGTAGATTTTAAAAGCTGATTCTTGGACTCTTATGTGGCATACCACATCAAAATGTAGGATGGAGTCTAAGAACTCCACATACAAATAGCATTTTATCCTAAAATAATCTAATTTGGAAATTAGAACATCATCTTTAATAGCTTATAACAAGTTCACCAACAAACTTTCGATGATCCATGCCATTGCATGAGACAAATGAGCAAAAATCACTTATAGGGAATAGGGATATTTCTTCTGCTTCATATGTATTTAAAGCAATCAATTGCAATCACTTTAAAAAATTGAATAGTCAGTATAGAGGTTTTGTCAGAACATCACTTTAAATTATTGAGACAAATAATTGAATAGTCAGTATTTAATACATTATTTCATATGTATTAAATAATTGAAAAGTAAGTGTAGAGGTTTTGTTAGAACATCACTTTAATACATTATTTCATATGTATTAAAGCAATCAATTGAGTAGTCAATATAGAGGTTTGGTCTCCTCTTCTACTTCTACTCAGAGCTTTGTGTTGATACAAAGGTGAAATCAAAACTCTCACAATCTTTTAATTATTTTGGGTGCAAGACCCAATTCAATAGGACCTAACTTTGTTTTGATTTAGTTTGATTATGTGTTCTGATTGGGTGATTCCAAGTCTAAAATTATGAACTCAATCACTATTAGTTTGGATCTAATATCAAACCTGAACAAACCCCCACATGTGACTTTGTACCTTACATGGGCCTGACCCAACCTTGAGGACTTAACCCACTGGCCCACAGCCCAATCCATCATCGCTATTTATATGTCATACTCATTCCTAGCCACCACGGAAACAAGCTTCTACAATTTTCCAAATAGAGTTTCTCTGTTAATCTCTCCTCTCATCAATGGCGGTTTCAGCCCACCATTTCCTCCAAATCGCAATCTTACTTGCCCTTGAGGTATCCGCCGCCTCAAGACCTTGCCCCTACAAAACCATAGTCTTATTCTCTCTCATCATCATGCTATCGAAACCCATCTCTAACCCCCTCCAATCTCTTTCAAAGCTTATCTTTCATTGTTTTCTTCTCTGACTTCAAGAATTTCTACCCCAAGCCTGCCCTCGTCCTAGTCGATCACATAGTTGTTGACAAACAAACCCTTCCCCTTCGTTTTGGATTCTACCAAACCACCTTCAACAATTGTAGCAAGGACATTTTGCAAATCATAGGGTCTCTACTAGCAAGCGCTAGTTGTGGCGCCCTCATCATTGCCGCTATTTACTTGATCTGGTCTCATTTCACTCCCAAACGCATTGAATTCACCAATTTTAATGACTTTGTGAGCCCCAACACAATGGAGTACATCCCAATCATGACGGTCGAGGCCAACATCATCGCACCATCGACCAAGGAGGTCGTTTGAGTGTTTGAGCGAGAGAAGAGTTCAACTACCATGTTATGGATTGGGGAAAGTTTAATCATGTAAGCATGCCATATTAGGAAGAGGTAAATTGAATGTATCTGCTAATAGATTATGGTTATCCTATATGTAAAAGAATTTCTCTTTCAAAGTTCTCTATATTTGGTTTTGGTGTGTCCTATGTGTAGAATCATTTCTTTTTCAAAGTTCTCTATATTTGGTTCACACCCACACCAAAACTAAATATAGAGAACTCGAAAACCCAAAAACCAATTACAAACAAAGTGCAATGAACTAAAAACCATCAAAGTTGAAATTTCATTTTTTGCTAGACATTGCTTCACCCATACCAAATTTCCATGTGCCTGGAAAGTTTCACAACCCAACGATGCATAGCTTGACAATTTCCTGCAGCCATCTAGTTCTCACAAATAGAAAGAGCCAAATAGTGGTCTGTTCCCATACCAACATAGACATATTGCTAGCTTAATATACTTCTGTTGATGAATGCTTGCAAATATACCATGATGAGTTACCTCCATCAATAGGCTGATTCTTGAAATGCAAAAAAGGATGCCCACACTGAGCATATGTGTTTATTTAGCATCCTCAAATTCAACCACATCTATGCCACTGCTATGACCATCCACACAAATAATATTGATCCTCAATCAAGTGCAAGAACAAGAACACATAAGAAACAATTTGAACAGATAATAACCAACAACAACAACACAACATATCCAGCCGTTATCCCACTATGTGGGGTTGGCTACATGAATTCTAGACTTCTATGTGGGTTACATCCCAACAGATAGTTTGTCTAGAATTCATATTTGGATCCGACTAAGTTTTATGCTGGCTGTCGGCTACCTAACGCAACCCTCTTCTTTTATCCGGGCTTGGGACCGACAGTGGATAATATCCCCTGGCGGAGTAATGATGAAATGAAGTTTCAACACCATCTTCATATGGAGAAGTTTCATGAGATGGTGGTGAATGAAGATAATAACCAAAACTAACTCAATTTCATGTAAGGCAAGCCTAGCAAAAAAAGACACCTGCATCCATCACAAGACTAGACACATTGTAGATACTAGGAAGACACCTACATCCATCACAAGATCTTGTTTGCCCATCAATTAAAAAAATTGACAATATTATATGCTTAAGAAAACAAATCATAAAATTAAAAAATATAAATATAAATTTATATTGGTCCTCAAACCTACAAGGTCTAACTCTGTGCACCACTCTATTCCAGTGACCATAATCCATTAACAACGTCTACTAGACTTATAAGGTTCTAAGCAATTGGTCCTAGGTCATCCCATCATAGGTAGGAAAAAAGATTTTAGACTTGGTATTAAGTTAAGGCATGATTCAGAGAACAGTTAAACTGATTTATGAGGTTATATTTCTATTATAGTACAACAAAAACTACCTGAATAGAAAATAACAGATTCTCAATTTTCTGACAATCTTGATGTTGGAAAATTCAAAGCAAGTAATTACCAAAAAAGACTTCCGGTTTGGCAGTTTCCCAAGCATGACGTAAAGGGTAAGATGTGTCAAAAGGTTAGGATTAAATCACACAAATCCAATAAAGCCCCATATACTTCCTCCAATCTCCAGTCTATAAGAAGAATTGCATTGATCTTAGCTTTTGTGTTCTTAAAGTGCAATAAAGAATTGAACCACCAAATTATGACCCAAATTTCACCACTAAGTAGTAAATGCCCCTTTCCCTTTCTTTCTCTAATTATGGCTTTTGTCTACATGTCATCAAAAACAAATAACAAAATTTAATTGCTCATAAGTAACCATGGCATAATTCATACTGACCTATCCAATGTTTAGATAATATGACAGAAAAATCAAAATTCTTTGGCATAAAAATGACCAAATATAAACTAAACACAGTAGCATATGACTTATCAAGATTGCAGATGTACTGATACTAGAAAAAACCTGGGCCCTACATCAACTGAGGGATGCAAAGTTAAAGCTTCAGCAAGAATTTTGGCCAAGCCTTTTGAACACCTTCAGGCCACAGCCCTACTCAATCATGTTTCCCAAATGAAAACATATAAAGGGACCAACATGCTAGATGGGAGAGACAAAGCATCAATTTACTTGTCCGTGAAGCGAGTGAAGGAAAATACAAAAAACACAAAAGGATAACCACTATTTTCGCACATGCATACAGCATATATTTATTCAAGAAGTTTTAATTGCTTATGTATATCCATAATCTTAATCTACTAGTGCTAAAAACCTAATTGATGTAGGACATAAAAGCTGATATTTTGAAAAATATTGTTCTAGGCACGGAAATAGGAACCAGCGTTATTTCTTTTGTTTATCTTTTAGTCAGAACTCTAGTTATTAAGTTCCATTAGAATCATAATTAGAAATAATCAAGCAAGAAAGAAGAATCCTAATTAGAAATTAGATTGGAATTAAAGTATGATCATTTCCAGTAGTGCCTATACATTGTTGCTTGGATGCAACTGAAAGTAGACTTTGATTATTGATTTTGATATTCAGATATTGAGCTGAGATTTTTAGTTTGTTCTTGCGTTCTTTTGGGTTCTACATTAATGTGGAACATAAAAGGAGATATTTTGGAAAATATTATTCTAGGCATAAATAGGAACTAGCATTATTTCTTTTGTTTATTCTAGGTGGAACCACTGCACATATCTTCTGCAACCCATCAGAACCTACCCAATTCACCATCAGTTTTAGCCACCGTTAGAAGTTTTCATCAACCACCATAACCGCAAAATTTCAGGCAACTATACCATCAAAGTAACAACTGTCCTCAATCACCATCGTTACACAGAGAATCAACCTTCAAAGGCATTGTAGAATATCTAGAAGCCTCGATTCATTGATTCAACACCATAAATTTAGCTTGAAGCTTCACAATGGTCAAAGGCGAGCCTTGAGTGTGAAATGGTCACCACTTGAGTTACCAACAGTACCCTCTTCATTGAAAGCCTTTGCCAACATCGGTGCAATTAAGTCTTCAACACCAACTTAGCTGAAGCCAAAAAGATCTTTGTTGCAACTTGAATGAATTCATGACCCAATTAAGCCAATTTTAACCTCTCCACCCAATTAAACCCTCTGCCCAATTTCAATTGAACCGACCCAATTAACCAGAAACCCAACCCAATTTGTTTTAGCCCAGAAACCCATTAACACCAATTTTCCCTTAACCCAAACTGAACTTTCTGCAAGCCTAAGCCCAAGCAAAACCCAGATTGATCATCATGAAAATTGGTTTTTTCTATCCATATCTTTGGTTTACTGTTCTATTTTCTAAAATAATGTTGAATTAATTTGGGTGCTTAGATTTTCATAGACTTATTTGACCCTTAGCCATTGACCCAACATGTCAAACCCTATGAATCCAACAATGGCCCGGATATATCAAAATATTGAATTCATATAAGCCCAATTTTACCAAATGAATCAAGATTCACGAGGCTGAAATAGGGATTATTATTCACCTATAATCTATACCTCCTCTATGAACCAGTGGTTTATGCTGGGTCCTTTTTCGCCTAGAATCCCACCCTTAGTTATTGAGCCACATTGTTCTAACCGTGCACTTACTATTCACTTAATTGGAAAGTGAGCATTTGTGCCATTTCATATATGGAAATAAAGAAGAGAAAATAAGGAAAAGTAGCTAGAAGAACAAGCTCAAAATCCCAACAGTGATAAATTGGGTGGCTTCAAGAATGATTGCAACCAAAAAACAAAAAATCAAAGGATTGTAGAACTGGAATTCCAGATTCCTAACCACGACAAGCCCAAATTGGGGTAAGGGAAGAAAAAGTCGCAGTACATGAGGAAATTCCCAAGGAACCTTGGCCAAAAAAAAAAAATGCCAGGAAATTAAAGAATCTCCTGATGTTTTCCCTTAGGAATTTTCAAAACCCTTTCACCTTTGTCCATTCTCCAACTTTTCGTTGATGTTTCACAAGTGATGCTTCCTTTCAGTAAACCGGTTGTTGACCCATTACTTGAACCTGCTCTAGGGTTTAAGATTCCATTAAAATTACCTTTCTGCTATGGACATACATATAAACTAGACGTTATTTTACGTAAGCAGAATGTTCCTGTTAGGGATTGACAGCAAATCCTCCAGATTAAGTAAAACTTGGGGACAAATTTTCTCCTACCAGGAGAGACTAATGTAGGACACAAACAAATATTTTGAGAAATATTATTCCAGAGGCAGAAATAGGAATTAGCATTTTCTTTTGTTTAATTTCTATTTTCTTTTGTTTTCTAATTTCTTTTTTTTTACCTTTCAGTTAATCCTTTAGTTATTAGGTTCCACTAGAATCCTAATTAGATTGAAATTATTAGAAAAGGATTATACCTAGTATTTGTCTAGTTGTTTAGGATGTAATTGAAAGCCAACTTTAATTATTGATTTTGATATTTAGATAAGAGTTTTTTTTTTTTTTTTTTGGTTTGCTCATGTTCTTTTGGGTTCTGCATCAACTCTTGAAGGAAGATAATCTTAAACATCCTTAAGATTTATCCATAAAAAGGGGAAAAATAGTTAAGAATGACACCAATAAATTACAGGGAGATACTAGAGATACCAAGATCTCTGCCCCTCACCCCATGGAATTGAGATTGTATTCACACACTTGATAACAATGTAGACTAATGCCAACTCAAACAAAATATATCATTAAATTAAAGAAAAATGAAAAAAAAGAAAAAGAAAATAGAAGATTCTAAAGCAGTTTAATAAAAGGAAACCTAAGCTAGATATCTCAAATTTACGTTAGGAGGGAAGTAAGAAGCTTACATGTCTATTCTTATTCCAATTATTATTGGAATTATTAACAAATGAATATTGGAATTATCTTCTAAAATATGTGATATAGTATAAATGATCAGTTTCAAAGAAAGCCATAACCCTGTATAAGGCTCTAAAATGAGCCTATCTCCTCAACCACTTACAAAAGGAAATGTGATACTGACTACCTATAACAAACAGTAAATCAGATAATATTGGTTGAGACATCATACATGACACATAATATGCACTGCCTAAAGAAGGGTGCAGTTTGAAAATGCAATCGCAGTTTTATTTGAATGCAATAAACCTCAGAAAACTGACAGCAACCATAAAGAAACTATATAGACCTTAAAATGAAATTTTAGGCTAAGTATTAAAGATGCAATAATAAAATGTCTACTGCTCATACTTTTCACATGACATCTGATTTGTTAAGGAGATTATGTATTATAGTAAGTTTCTTCTCATAAAAACAAAAACAAAAACCAAAAAAAAGACTGCCGAGTATCTCACATAAGAAGGTATAAAAGTATGAGAGTTAGATAATTATTCTTAAAAGATTCCTAGCAACTTTAATCATGATCACCAATGTGGAAGTAAAAGTGGAAGCCTCAAATGAAGAAAAGAAAAATAAGAATGTGGTTAAAATAAAAAATAGCAAGAAGCGTGAAGCAAACATTCTAGTCAATGGTTCAAATGCAATTGAATGCCTATGTTATTGATAATAATCCTCTACAAGCTTCCCCAAAAAAACCCACGCCTTTATTTGGCATTTCCAATAATTAGAACTGTTAATGAGAAGACTTTCCAAGATCAGTGGACAGACCAGCTTGATCCCAACTATTTTGCTCTGTACTGCAAGAAGATAAAAAGTAGACAAAATGTACACCAACTTCCAGCAATGGGCACTTGAGTCCCAAAGTCTCAGTTTCTAGTATAGTTCCAAAGACTTGGAATACATCTCACCAAGTCTCTACTTCTTCCCAATTCCGCCTGAAATAAAACGGCTATAAAGAATATGCAAAACAACCAGAGGATATATTATTTAAAACCCATAAGTAGAATTTAAGGAAATCACACAATGGAACTTGCCTCATCAAATTTCTAATTCCAGCCGCACAACATGGGCAACAAAACAAATCTTTAATTCTCTTCCAACCAATTTAAGCCACAGGTACAATGAATTACCTCGAGGGATCTCATTTCCAAATCCAGGGAGACCAGATGTGGGCTCCCTTCTGCCTTGCTAGCGTTAATTCATTTCACAAAACTTTCAAACTAAACTACATAAACCATGAAAAGTGTTGTGAGCTACATGTCCATAGGAGGAAGCCAGTATCAGGAAAGTCAATCATGTCCAATATACCCCAGTTCACTACTATTGACTGAGCGTAATTCATCACCAGTTTCTGTAATTCACATTTCCCACATTTTTTTCAGAGGCACAATCTAATCTCCAACTTAACAATGAGATGTTCAAACAGCACACTGGTACATACCCTCTTATCATTCAGTACCACTAGTAACAAGAATCGCAAAAGAAAAAAAAATGAAATGCTGCATTGAAGGATTCAGTAAATGAATACCCATATTCATCCCAATTCAGATATAGGGAGCACCAAAATAACAAGTATTCAGTCCATTGGCCGAAACCATAAACAGTAACACCAAATAGATTGCATCCAATCAGAATCAGCATTAGATTCACAGAAAATCAAAACCAAATACTGCGAATACCAAAAGAGAAACCATTTTAAACACAGAACTGTTAGCAAATACGCACAATTTATAAACATGGCATGCTTACATGATTAAACTTCCCCAATTCAGAACATGCCAATTGAACTTCTTCCTCTCTCAAACCCTCAAACGACCTCTTTGGTCGGCGGAACACCGACGATGGAATCGGCCTTTGGGATTGGAAGGTATTCCATCGTCTTAGGGCTAAAATCATTATCAAAATCGACGAATTCAAAACGATCGGAAGCGAAACGAGACAACATCAGGTAAATAGAAATCGCGGAAAGGGCGCCACAGCCAGCCCCCGCAAGCAGAGACGCAATGATCAGCAAAAAGTTCATAATGCGGTCGTGGAGCGCAGAGGAGTAAAATCCGGAACGCAGGGGAGGGGCTTGTTCGCTAACGACTGTGCGATCGACCAAGAGTGTGGACTCGAGGTAGAAATTTCTTAACCTGGAGAAGAAAACAGGGAAAGAAGGGCGTCGGAAGATATAGAAAGAGAAGAAAGGGGTGTCACAAACCTAGGGTTGGCTAAGGTTGTGATAGGAATTTAGGAGAGATTTAGGGATGAGAAATCAGTTAAAGAGAGAGGTTTAGAGCTAAAAACAAAAGAAATGGGAAGAAAGAGAAGAGGAACCGAGAGAGAGAGAAATTAAGAGAGAAATAGACTTGAAATGTATTCTTCAATTCAATCATAATCCCTCTTCTAACTACTCAAGCCTATTTATAGGCTTACAATTGAAAATGCTAACAACAATAGGAAATACAACTAATAAGGAAAACACATGTATTACTAATATATCCTAGGGGTTCCTTGGGGTCATGACAATCCCCACCCCTTCAAACAATTCTTGTCCTCAAGAATTGGCTGCTCTTGACCCTATTATTCACCCAATTCCAGTCTTAATAATTTGTTTTCTTCTTCGCCTTGTCTTGTTCTCATCTCTCACTTTTCTTTTCTTTTGTCTTGCCATATCTTTTCCTCCGAAAACAGCAATATCATGATTCGTTGCAGCACTTGTTCCAGCCATCCTCCCATTCTTTGTTGCTCTCAAAATTAATTCCATTTGACCTATCACAACTTCCACCATAATCTCTCTAACTGTAGAGAGTAAGTCAAATTGCTTTGCAGGCCGAAATTTGGTTCGATGTTGCTGCTTTCCAATGGAAATGAGAACTATTGAAACAACAAAAGTCTTGTTTCTGTCCACAAAGAATTTCCCCATGATCTTCCCAATGTCTTCTTTCTCTTTAGTAGAGGTATCCTCAATTGGTGTATCTTTAACTCCAAGCAGATTTTTCTGGAAGTTACCACTTATCCTTAGGTCTTTATTAGCCTCATACTTTTCATCAGCTGCAAGGACACTACCACCATTGCCATCCTTCCCTTCTAGTTTTGATATATCATCCTCCAGCAAATATGAACAATGATCCCCATAGATAGCATTGTCCCTTCCCTCTTCCTTGTTGAAATCTTTAGTTACAATTGGTCAGTCCAACTCCAATTTTTCCTCCGACTCATGCTTGACATGATTTGCAGCCTTATAAGCTCCACCATCAAATTTTTTTCTGAAAGAATTCTGATTTGGGACACCATCCGATCCTTCCATCCCTGCTCTAACCACCAAAGGTAACGGATCAGCTTTAGCTTCCTCAAATGCTGCCTTATTAATCTGTTCATCACAGATTCTCTTGGGATAATGACATTCACCACCAATATCATTACTAATGTTGCATTTCCCCTTTATAATTCTGCTGGAATCGGTACACTTCTTCCACTCCACATTGGAAATAGGTAGTGAATCAGCTTCTCGACTTCTTGCTTTCTCCTTCGGCTGCTCCATTTTAAGGAAATCTTATTTGATAAAACTCCCATGATAATCCTCAAAGTATTCGGTGGGAAAATTGTAATGATACTCCTTAGATAGTATCATTGCAAACTCTTGCAACTTTTCACGTATCATTTGGCCGAATTCTTGGTTCGATTCATGTACCATACTTCTTGTTCTTTTGTCCAATTGGCTGCTCCCCTTCCCCAACTTCTTTTCCCCTGTTTTCTGCTTCTGGCCAACTGAAAATGCAGCCTTCTTTGGCTGCCATAGAGGCTCCATTCCAACTGAAAATGAAGTATTCGTCTGCAGCAATTGCGGCTCTAATGGTCTCCTATGTGCACTGCTTCCCAAGGTGTCACGAACAGGACTTTTCATTGAAAATGCAACATCCTTCGACTGCAATTGAGGCTGCTCTCTTGCATGAAAATTACCCACTAAAAATGCAGCATCATTCGGCTGCAATTGAGATGCTCTCGGCTTCATCCGATTGTCATCCTCCATCCGAATTCAAATAGTTGGTGGAATCGCTTGGGCTGCTCGCCTCTTTTGATTAATTTGAGACAGCCAACGGAATTCTCAAGAATTGAGAATTGCTGGTTGCAATAAACTATGAATTGGTTTCCAATTCCGTTGAATCTGCTTTGGCTTGCTACCAGCCTCGGAAATAGCCGCAATCCACCTGCTCTTCCGCTTCACAACAGTCGTCGACCCTTCCTTAGCAAACGCCTTGTCTGTTCGTCCGCAAGCTCCAACCAACACTCACTGAATTTCCAACCGAGAGCCACCAAATGCACTGTCAGCACCACTTGGCCAAGTCGCCTCCAGCACAGCCTCCCGACAGATCAACTTAGCCATTCAATCCATTCCTTCTTGTGTCTGGGATTGCTTCCTGCGATCCTTTGCGTTCAGCAACCTTCGTCAATGGAACTCCTTCCTCTAGTTCTGCCCAATCACCGACCAATGGTCGGAATATTCAACCTACACACTTCGGAATTGATTTCCGAGAATAACTCGTAGCGGTCATGGATCAGACGCTCATAATAGTTCAGAATTGCGCGCGAATTTCAAATTGTAATTTCCGATCCTGCGCTTTGAGTCAAATCCACTTCGTAAACTACTTCTTCGATCGATTTCACCTTCCAGATCTGACTTCAATTACGAATTCAATAGTCTTGACTCCACCACTTGTTGGATTTGCACCAGCGGAAGAAGACGAAAGCCACAGATTGCTCGGAAGTTTTGATATCTTGGCTCGCCTAGCAGCCCAATCACCGACCGCACCTATGGCCGATCAGATTCGTTTACGTGATGAAGGCCGTCTTCCTTCTTGCTATCTACATGATCAAACACAGCAACCAGCCGACGTGTTCTTCTTCTACTAGAATCGTCTGGCTCACTTGCACGCCTTCCTTTCTGTTGTCTACTCACGATTGAAATGAATTCAATATCGCCAGCGTAGTCGTCCGCCTTAGTCGCACACACCAAGGCTCTCTGCTTCACCTTCGTCGGACTTGCTATCACCTCGGAACTCTGCCTATTCCGTTTAATCGCTGAAATTGATTTCAGCAGCCTTCGAGAGGAATCAGAACCACAGCCAGAACCGTTGCTCTGCTTCGACTCTCCTGAAATGCGAAACCTCTGGCCTGCAATCGAATTGCCGACCAGAGCCTACACTCGCGCCTTCTTCTTAGATTTCCTCGCTTGGCCAACACTCTTCGAAGTTCTCAAGCAAGACGCCAATCCTCCTGCTCCGTGTTCTAGGAGAGTCGATCTCATAGTTCAATCACTTCATCGAAATCACTGAATTTCAATCACTGGCCGACTTCGTCTTCAAAAGTCGAACAGAAATGCGCCAAAATTTCCAGGCAACAATTGCCTCTAACCAGCCTAAGAGAATCGCGCACCCAATCACCGTCCAACACTCCAAGTCGACCGATTCAAGACTCAATTCCGCTGAGTCTGGAACTGAAGTTGCAATCACGGATCTTCAATCGTTCAAGAATCTGGACTAACCTCAATCGCTTGCCTCAATCGCACGCCTTAACAATTCTAGAATGCGCTTGAATCACGGCTCTGCCTCTCCATCCGTCCTTGTTCGACTGCAACAACGTTGCTTGTTTTGATCGCAACTGTGAACGCGGACTGCCGGAAATTAGCCTAGCTCGCCTGGCCTTTGAGTTTCGGATAAAAATTGCTAAAGTCTCAAACTAGAATTAATTGAAATCACAGCCAAGGATTGACTGCTCTGATACCAATTGTCACAAACCTAGGGTTGGCTAGGGTTGTGATAGGAATTTATGAGAGATTTAGGGAAGAGAAATCAGTTAAAGAGAGAGGTTTAGAGCTGAAAACAGAAGAAATGGGAAGGAAGAGAAGAAGAACCGAGAGAGAGAGAAATTAAGAGAGAAATAGACTTGAAATGTATTCTTCAATTCAATCATAATCCCTCTTCTAACTACTCAAGCCTATTTATAGGCTTACAATTGAAAATGCTAACAACAATAGGAAATACAACTAATAAGGGAAACACATGTATTACTAATATATCCTAGGGGTTCCTTGGGGTCATGACAAGGGGGATTCCAATGCGACGACAACGGAGTGGAGAAGAAGATTATGGTTTTGTAGGGGGCAGGCCTTGAGGCGGCCGATAAAGCGATTAGGGTTAGGAGGACGGAGATGAGGAGGAGGAAACGCTGGCCGAAAACCGCCATCGACGAAAGAGAGAGATTTAACGAAGAAACCATCTTAGGAAAGTAGCAGAAACAGAGAAACTCGGTGTTGAGAAGGATAGGCATGACCGTCACGTTCACGCATATATATCAGCATTAATGGATGACCGGGCCCTGGGCTCCGGTGTTAAGCTGTCATGGGTGGGTCAGGCCCATGTAAGGTACGGAATCGGGTATGACGTTGGATCGGATTTAATTGGAATTTCAAACAACTCCAATAGCCCCCGTATAAATCAAAACTAAAATAAAAAATAAATACGATGGTAAATGAAAATAAAAAAATAATATTTTTATAAAAAAT
Source organism: Diospyros kaki (assembly GCA_036245055.1). Lineage (NCBI taxonomy): Eukaryota > Viridiplantae > Streptophyta > Magnoliopsida > Ericales > Ebenaceae > Diospyros > Diospyros kaki. Next base: position 43,978,487 of record BSEG01000016.1, read on the forward strand.
AAAAGCGTGAATAAAATTAATAAATAAAAAATTATAAAATAATTTTTAATATATAAATTTATAAAAAATAATCATTTAATCTAAAAATAAAAATAAATTTCATAATAAATTTAAATAAATTTTTAAAAAAATTAAAAATTGAGTTGGAGAAGAAAAATTTCATTTCTAAGTTTTTCATAAACAAAAATGCATTTTTAAATTTGAATTTTCAAATATTAAAATCATCTTGTTTTCCTTTGAAGAGTGCTACTTTACCCGACAAATTCACAAATTGACTTACCGAATGTAGTTAAAAAAACTAAAATATCCCTACTCAAAAAATAAATTTACAAAAGATGCCACTGGTCGTTCCTCTCTCCTCTCTCCCTTTCAATGGCAGCCTCATCGTCGTCTGCCATTGCTTTTGCCTTGTCGCTTCATCATCATCCGCCACTGCGATCGCCTCACTACCATAGCCTCGCCTCACCTTGTCGACTGTCGATATATCCTCGATGGTTAGCCAGGCAAGCCAAGGGTATGGCAATGAGGCGACGATAACGAGATGACAAGACGAAGACAACGACAGACTGCCATGGGAAGGGAGAGAGCAGTGGCTAATGACATCTTTCATAAATTTATATTTTGGGCAAGGACATTTTGATTTTTTTGACAGCATTCGATAAAGCTCTCTATGTATTTTTCAGACAAAATAGATTAATTCTTACCTTTTTTATTCAGAACCATCACAGAAAATTTTTATAATATAATCTGTAGAATAAAGCTTGATTACAGAGTGTCTGGGAGACAATAATAGTCCCCTGGTGTAAGCAGTCTCCGAGCCTTCAATTTTTGGAAAATCCACCAGTCGCATTTGTAAGTTAAATAAGCCATAAATTACGAAATAACCTTATTTTTTTGGGGGGTGGTACAATATTTGGACCCAATAGATGACGTTGGTGGATTGGGGGGCGTTGGGGATATAGCAGATTGCATCAGAAAGGGATAAGAGTGGCCAAGTGTTCGGCTATTTTCTACTACAAACGAGTTTTCATGGAGCCCAAACCTTTGGCAGTGTCCTTAAGGACAAACTTCTGAATCTTGCCAGTCGACGTCTTCGGCAGCTCATCCTTGAAGATCACCGTCTTGGGCACCATGTAACGGGGAATCCGATCCCGGCAGAAGTCTATGATCTCCTTCTCCGTAGGCTTCTTCCCGCCGGCCTCAGCCTTCAGGCTCACGAACGCGCACGGCGTCTCCCCCCAGAACTCGTCCGGCCGCGCCACCACCGCCGCCTCGTTCACCGCTGGGTGCCCGTACAGCACCGATTCCACTTCCACGCTGCTCAGGTTCTCGCCGCCACTTATGATCACGTCCTTGGACCGGTCCTTGATCTCCAGGTACCCATCTGGGTTCATCACTCCGACGTCGCCGGTGTAGAACCAGCCGTCGTCCGTCATGCATTTCGACGTGCCGGCCGGGTCTTTCAGGTAGCCCAGCATTGTGGAGCCGCCTCTCAGCACCACCTCTCCGAGCGTCGATCCGTCTCGCTTTACCCTCGCTCCGGTGCCTATTAGGAACAAAATCTATAGACTCTGAGCAATAGCTTGTTTAAGATGACTTTTTTAACCTTTTCACTTAAAAATTCGTATAAAGTTTTAAAGAAGTTAACGTTTAAATTGATAATATATTTAAATAAATATATTTTTAAATTATTAAATATATATAATTATATATTTAATTTAATAAATTATCAAAATTTAATAAAAAATTAAAATAGATATATTAGTTAATAATATAAATAAAATTTATAAAAATATTAAATTTTAATAAAAATTAATAAAATAATATTTAATTAATAAAATTTATATAATATACATATATAAATGTAGGAGATAGAGAAAGAAAATGGAGACAGAGATGACGATCGGAATGGGACTAGAGGTAATTATTGTTATGAAAGAGATGGAGATAATGATGATAAAAGGGGTGCGTTCAAAATTTTGAGATAGAGTAATGCTAAACGTCATGACTAATGATAGTGATAATGCTTAGCTAGTAACACACTATTGGCTATGGTCATGACACTTAGCATTATTTTTTGAGATATAAAGAGAAAAAGTGGTCGATGGAGAGTTTTCAGAAATATGGAAAGAGAGAGACGAATGGAGTTAAAAATATATAGTTGTTAGATCTTAAAATTATAAAATATTTGATTAATTAAATAAGTTATAAGCAGTCTTTTAAAAAAAATTAAAAAGAGTTTTTCTAAAAATACTATCAAATAATATTTAAATTTTTTCATTTTAAATAAATTATATATCATTATAATTTATATCAACCAAACAATCCTTAAATCACCTATGGCAATAACAATTTAATGAATAAATTGTAACTAATTTGGATTATCATCAACAATACCGGCCTCAACGACGTCGATTTCAGCCATCCCAAACGTTTTCACTCCTTGTCTCGCCTTTAGCCTCGCCCGCTCCGTCGCCAGCAACCGATTCCACTGTGGCTTCCACGCGCAAGACACCACAAGCCCGGCGGTTTCGGTCAACCCATACCCGTGGCTCACTATGAAACCAAGACTTTCCGTACGGAAGAGCACGGCTGCCGGCGGAGGCGCTCCAACTGTCAGAATCTGGACTGGCTGGTCGAGCGGCTTGCCGTCGGGGGAATTGGACAGCATGTTTAGGACCACGGGGGCGCCGCACATGTGGGTCACGCCGTGTCGGCGGATGGAGGCGTAGACCGTCGCCGCGTCGAACTTCCGCAGGCATATGTTGGTTCCGCCGACGGCGGCCAATCCCCACGGGAAGCTCCAGCCGTTGGCGTGGAACATGGGCAGAGTCCACAAATACACCGGCTGTTTCGGCAATGACCAGTCGATCAGGGAATCGAGCGTGATTGTGAAAATCCCCCGGTGGCAGTGAACCACGCCTTTCGGCGACGCGGTGGTGCCGGAGGTGTAATTCAACACCATTGGATCCCACTCGCTCTCGGGCCGGACCCACATGAAACCCGAATCGCCTCCCTCCACGAAACTCTCGTAGGTGCTGTGGAAATCGGCGGTGGGTTTGGCCGGAACTTCGTCATCGGTGATGAGGATAAGCGCCGGGCGCTCCGAGGTAGGCGGAAACAGAGAGAGCGCTTCTAGGACGATAGAGGCGGACTGGGAGTCGACAAAAATGAGCCTCGATTCGCTGTGGCGGAGGAGGATGGCGGCGGTACGGGCGTCGAGGCGGGTGTTGATGCAGTTGAGTACGGCGCCAGCCATGGGGACGGCAAAGTTGAGTTCGTACATGGCGGGAACGTTGGGCGCAACGACGGAGACCACCTGGCCGCGCTTGATCCCCATAGACGCGATCGAGGAGGCGACTCGCAAGCAGCGGCGGCGAGTCTGCGACCAGGTGAAGGTGGCCCTGCCGTAGACGATGGAGGGGCAGTCCCCGTAGACCGTCTCCGCCCTGTCCAGGAACACCAGGGGAGTGAACGGGCTGGAATTTGCCGGCCGAGGCTTCAACTGGTCCATCGTCTTGGTGTCTCCCTCTCTCTCTCTCAGTGACTCTCAACTCAGTCTTATCTTCTTCCAATGAACGAACTTAAAAGTTGATTTCGTCCATTGATAAATGATAAGAGTCATGCTATTTGTACAAAATAACTTTTACAGATTGATTTACAGGGAGTCAAATTGACCATTTTACCCCCTGTGTGAAATTAACTATTTTGCCTTTATATAAAGTCTCTCTCCTCCCCCAAAATCTGCAGAACGCCAAACTTGATATCTCTTCCTCTCTCAGTTTTTCAAGAAGGCCTCTCACTGATCAACACTGTGTTCATTAATATTTAGTAGTTTCAACTTTCAAGTTGCATTATTTTTCAACCTGTGTCGTTGTGGGAAAATGAATGTGGAAGAAGATTCTGGAGAGAAGAAAGCCATGAAAAAGATTTGAAGGAAAATGCCAGAAAATTTGAAGGAAAATCCAAGACAGGAGGAGATAAATTTGGAAAGAATTTTCTGTGATGAAAAAGATTTTCCTTCTTGTCCTTTCTCTTTCTCTCATTTCTCCAGTTGGAAATCAAACAAAAGCAGAACCAAAAATCCATAATCTTCTCCTCAGGCCAATCTACACAAAACAAAATATAATCACTTTGAATAACCAATTTCTGCATTGAAGCAGAGAGAGAATTTGAAGAAGTTCTAATTCAATACTGCTAGTTAGGTTTTATACAATAAAATCAGATGAAATAAAGAGGAAACACAGCCCCAAAAAAAATGAAAAAAAAAACCCAGAAAAACCAAACTCAAACCCAAATGAATCTCAAATTAGCTTTGCCCCAACTTGCCAAAGTCTCACATTCCATAGACAGACACAGAGTTCTTCAAGAACAGAGAGAGAGAGAGAGAGAGAGAAAGAGAGAGATCAGATGTGGCAGTCGCAACAGAGGTAGAAGAAGCAGAGAGTGGCTACCAGAGCCATGGCTTCTAAGATGGAGACAATCTTGAAGAGGAAGTCGGCGACGAACCAAAGCTGGAAGCTGAGTTTCTTCCACCAGGGGCCGAAGCTTCTAAACCACCACCGCGACGAGCCCTTCTTCCCCCGCCGCTTGAAGATGAAGATCCCAGCTTCTTCTCCATTCTTCTATCTCTTGATTTAGATTTAGATGAGATTCACCTTTTAAAAATATCGCGATAAATTGTTTTACTTCACACTCGAGATATCTCCAATTTCTCGCGATATCTCGTCCCTGTAAGCATTCTGTAAGAATGCTTCTGTACAAATAGCACTACCCAAATGATAATGCTACTTGCACAATCTTTTGATAATTGATTTGACAAATGACAAATTCAATATGCACTGCAATCACTTTTTTAATATACCTGAAATGTCCTCTTTTAAAAACTTATTTTTATCCTCATGCAACCATTTTCTCTCTCAATGAATTACCCACCATTGCCCATTTACACCAAAGACAATACAACAAACACATATACAAATATATATATATATACACATACACAAACACAAACCATATATACATACAGTCACACTGACAATCTTCTCCACTCATTTGTCTTTTCCACACAATCTCTTCATGTAATACTCCGTTTCGGTGTAAAGTTGTCACGTCATTTAAGTGAGATTTAAATACCGAAAATAAGTTCGGTAGCAAAATAAATCACCAAATCGACTGGAGGGAGTACGCTGGAGTGTAATTGGCTAAGGAAAATGGTATGGTCTCGATGAGCGTTCCGAGATAGGATTTATGGAGGCAAGATAAATCAAAATTGAGACAGTTTTCGGTACAGCTAAAATGCAGCTTCGGATCAGGCTGAAATGTCGAATTTTCATAGGGGACGTCCGGGAATTCAACGGAACCCTAGGGAGGCTTCGGTTTTGCGTGAGAATCAACCCTTAGGCGATTTCAGGACGAATCAAGGACCTAGTGAGGACTCGAGGGTGAAATTGTCCTTGTTAAGCAAATTCGAGGTCATTAATTTTGGTTTTAAAACATTGTAATGCAAATTAATTGGTCTTTAAAGGGTATAATAGTAATTTAAGAAATTCTAAGTGTAATATAGAATAATTATAAGGGTTAAATGTGTAATTTCCTATATCATATTAGTGTAATATATAATATATATATATATGTAATGTATATGTCATGCGCGTGAAGGCAGGGGAAGCTTCAAGTGTCTGCAGGCGTGGGAGACAGCATTTGGAATGGTGAAATTGGGTTGAGGGATTTTGCAAATGGCCGAGAGAATGTCGGGAGCGAAGAGTGGCGCCCAAGCATCCATTCATATATATATATATATATATAAAGAGAGAGAGAGAGAGAGAGAGAGAGAGAGAGTTTGAGGAAGAGAAGCCATGGCCGAATCGGCCATGGCAGTGAGCTCGCAAGAGCTCGGCCGTGAGGTAATGAGGCTGAGGGAGGGAGAAAGAGCAAGATCGAGAGATAGGGAGAGAAGCCAAGAGCTCGAAGGAGGGAGAGCTCGGCCATGGTAGCAAGCTCGCATGAGCTGGCCGAAGCAGAGAAGAGAAGCCGAGAGCGAGAGAAAGCTCGTGAGAGCTTGGGCCGATCTCGGCTATGGCGGTGGCAGCTCGCGAGGAAGGCTTCTGCGAGCTGGCCGAAGCAGAGAAGAGAAGCCGAGAGCGAGAGAAAGCTCGTGAGAGCTTGGGCCGATCTCGGCTATGGCGGTGGCAGCTCGCGAGGAAGGCTTCCAGCAAGCCGAGAGCGAGGCAGCGCTCGGGTGTGCGCGCGAGAAGGCAGCAGGCGGCCATGCGCGGGCTGCAACAGCCGCGAGCCGCAAGGGATGCCGCGGTGAAGAAGAAGAAGAAGAAGAAGAAGAAGAAGAAGAAGGAGGAGGAGGAGAAGGAGAAGAAGAAAAGAAAGAGAAGAAGAAGAAGATGAAGGAAAAAGGAAATGAAGAAAGAAGGAAGAAAGAAGAAGAAGATGCAGGCGCGGGTTCGCTGGAAAGAAGAAGAAAAGTGGAGAAGAAAGTGAATAGTAAGGGAGAAGGAAAGAAAAAAAAATAAAAGAAAAAATAAGAAAAGAAAGAAAAAGAAAAAGAAGAAATAGGAGAAAAATGGAAATAAATTCTGGAAAAATACCGGAAAAATAGGAATGATGTGTATTAATATTCTGGAGAGTTTGGCAAGAAAAATAGTTCGAGCACGCGTTTTGAGGCAGTGCACAAAAATCGAGGCGACGCACGAAAATTGAGATGTCGCTCAAAAATCGAGATAAATGCTCGAGAAGTAAGGTAATGTGCGAGAATCGAGGTGGTGTGCAAGAATCAGGGATTCGCGCGACAATCGAGGTCGATCGCACATTTCGAGGTCATGGCGCGCATACCGAGGCAGCTCGTGAGGCTAAGTTAAGGTAAGTAGAATTTCTTTAGAAAATTCCAATAAATTAGGAATATTATTTTATGAGTCATTATAGAGAAAATTTGAGGATATGCTTGAGTAATGTTTAGTTTAGATTTTTTAGGAATTATTTAATTAGGAATTAATTATTGAAAAAAATAGGAAGAAATAAAGGATAAGTTATGAGGAAATTATGATGAATAAATTATTGATGTTATCGAATGAATATGATGGCCAGGGTATGTTGAGGATTTGAATTGAGTACGTTAGAAGCTTGACACGTGAATCGAGATGTTATGAGATGCGTATGAGGTAAGTAGTACTACCCAAATGAATTTGAATTTATAGAAAATGCTTTCTTTGTAAGTGGTATTTTTCGACTGAATTTAGTTTTATGAAAGACTTGGTTTGTAAGTTGTTTTTTTTCAAAACCCAATTTTATGTAAGCGGTTTTATCATGTTGTCATGTCTTGATATGAATATGTCATGTAGATTGCATTTACATGTATTGATGATGAAATGTGCATGTGTTCACGATGAAATTATTGATCATGCATCCGCATAAGGGTTTGAGAATACGAGCCGGGGCCGCTGCTTTTCCAAGGATGCACCCATACACCTCGGCCTGGGAAGGAGGCTGTAAAAATGGAAAGTAGCATAAGGAACGGTCGGCTCAAACCGAAATGAAAGGAAAAGACATTTTGCATTCATGCATGAAAATGATTTTTTATACTGCTTACTTAGATGATTCATCATCTAATTGGGCTTTGTCCCTGGAACATTCAAACGTTCCAGATGGAGATTGTAGCAGGTACGAGGATGAATGAGGCACGAAATGGCACTTAGCTAAGTGCATGATGAATGAACGATGAAATGAATGAATGTGATGTAGCCCATGTGTTTAAGTCCTGCTACTTTGAAATCTGAACGATTTGAAAGTCCATGATGTAAGGTATGATTGATGATTGACGTTAAGGATGATGATGTAACCTTAAGGATTATGCCGATGTATAAACCCTAGTTAGGATTAATGTTATATGAGAATGTATGTTATGTATTAAAGTTATGTTGAGAACTTATGTTATGTCTTAAGTCATTGATGAATAGTCTTGTATTGAGGATTAAGTTCGAGAAACGATGATGTAAAGAATTGATTTATGATTTAATGTTAAGGTAAGATATCAGGTTCGATTCTAGCTTCCGCGTTTGAGGTATGTATATAACGGTTCTCTCTCTTTCGAGATAAAGTAATGTAGGGAAATTTTGGGACGGATGCGGGAAATGATGCGACTTAGTATGAGTTGAAAGAAAAACAATTGTCGTTCCAGAATTGTCCCAAGTTATAACGCGCCCGAGAAAACGGGGTGTTACAGTTGGTATCAGAGCTTAACCCTATTTAGTGACTTAGGGATTGCTGATGGTTTAGGGATTGTTAATTTAGAACAAGTCTCGAGGAGGGAAATGATAGAAATTCGAAGATTTATGAGAAGTCTGATTTGAGGACTTGGGAAAAGTTTGATTAGGAAATGAGAAACCCACGATGTTTCGATTAATGTTTTTGGAGAGTAGAATTTGAAATTTTTGAGGTTGATTTTTTGATGGATAGTGAGACAATGTGAGATAGGAAATGAGGTAAAGTTGTCTCGAGAAAGGAAGTGATAGGAATTCGAGGATTTATTTGTTGATTCGAGGTTAATAGTCGAAATGATTACGATGAATGATAAGATAACTAGTAGTTATCGAGAGTAATTAAGTCAAGAATGATTAAGCTTGATGTAGCATAGCCTAGCTGTTGAGTTAGGACCAAATGATAAGTATTCTCGATGATCATTTAGTAACTCTGAAGAGGAGATGCGTGCATCAAGGATCCTAGGGATTGGGTCAAGCTAGAGACCGAATGTGGTCAAGTGATGGCAACTGAGTTGCGTTAATTGATGAGGTGGCCGTAATGCAACTTATGGGACTCTCAGAGACGGGACAATGAACCCTAGTAGTATATGGGGTCCAAGTCCTAATGGTCTAAGGTGCAAGGTAAGCCACTAGTTGGTTGAAAAGGGCTGGAAGCCTCGAGAATTTATTTAGAATAAGATGGATCGTATTGTGGAGATGTGGCCTAAGGAAGATTCAAGTTCGTGAGTCGTTTAGGCACTACCTATGTGTACAAGTGGATGGTAGCAACTTGGGTGCTGGCTGATAGTAAGAATAATGCCTAGAAAGAATTAATTAAATGGTCGCGTGCCGATAGTCGGCTGGATCTAAAGGTCGAAATGCGAGAGTCGGTGAATTCTCGGTAAATGAGATTTCGGGTAGTGGAGTATGGCCAGTTCAAGACCCTAACGACGAGTCGTGAGGTGGCAATCTCAATTCGAGGAAAAGATCAGGTAAGAGTTGTTTGTAGGAAGAATGATGAGAGACCTAATCCACAGAGGTTGTGGCTACGGTTAGTATGCCAAGTGAGCTTGGGATTCAGAAGCCTGTAAGAAGGGACTCGTGAAGAAGTTGTGCCTCGTGCAATTGCATGGGAACTTGAATCGTTATTTGAGGTTTAAAGTATCAGTCAGTAAAGTGTCCTTATAAGTTTTGAGGTTCGAAATGATTGGAACCAGATATCGAGATCTGAATAAGAGATCTTCAAAGATGGATTAATTTGGGATTTTTGAGGAAATTCCCTAAGGATTGAGAATCTAAAGATTTGTGATGAGACTTTAAAGATTTTAAGAAAATATCCGGAAGGTCTTTTGGGTAATGTCGTTAAGGAAATAGAGATTGAATTTCTTAACCTGTGAAAGCTATGATCCAGCAAGGATTGGTGTATAAAAGGACATGTAAGTACCTGCCTACTCTAACTGGCAGTATAGTTATGGATTGTCGTCTTGAAGGTTATGAGAATCTTTGAAGTGCGTGAAAGAGATAGATAGTGCCAGATGTGCCGGGATTTTGGGTCGCAGTAAGAGAAGCTGCATTTTAGAGATCTAAGATTCTCGATTAGGGGGAATGGAACTTTTATTGGGCTAGACGGTTGGTTTAGATAGCCCTGGTGGGAAAATCGGGGAATGTGTAGCTGGAACATCACAAAGTGATGTCAGCAAGTTACGGAAATAAGGAGCCTATGGACATGTGGTCCAGGCCCATGCGGTCAACGAAAAGCGATAAGAAAGTTGAAGTAACAAGAGAAATGTTATGATGTATTCCCGAAAAATTTATTAGGATTACTTCTTAATTGATGAGTCTAAAAATTGCCAATGATGGCATAAGATCTTTTGATGTTCGGCTATATGTGGCATGATCGGGGATAATTGGTAAGACATAGGTAAAGGTCATGATGATCTAGCTACTAAATTAGGATTGGAAAAGAAGAAGATCGATCGTGTATTCACCAAAGTAATGATGAGCTAAGCCACTGTTCATGTAATAATGATCAAGAAGTAAAGTAGACCTTTGAGATAATATTAAGGTTACGTGTGGCGGTAGATGAGAGATAAGTAGATCTTCATTGTGATGCTCGAGGTTAAATGGTCCCGAGATTTTGATTGGATTCTAATGACGTCATAGATTGTTTGGACTAAGAGGCTAGAATAGTACGGATAAAATTAGTAGCGCTATTATTGAGGCGATTAGACATTAGAGTTGAGGGGTAAGTCTAGAGATTGCGAGGTGGCAAGAGAACTTGTGTTATGATTGATTAGAAAGAGCCGATAGTCAAATACGAAAAAAAAAGAGAGAGAAATCAGATGATTTTTTTATGGTAAAGTATGATTGGCATAAGATAGTGCCTTAAGGATCGAGCGTGATTAGAGTCGGTTGACGTGAAACGTTATTACTCGAGGATTAATTCAATCAAATTGAGGAGCAAGTGATTAGACTATTGATATGAAATGTTGTTTGAAGATGACTTCGAAAAGTGCGATGATTTATTTAAGTTAAGGGTATATGGATAAAAAAGTATTAGTTTGGCGACTAAGTAACAAATGTTATGAGCAAGCGATGTAAGGATGTTAGTATTGATAAATTTGGGAGACATTGATAGATTTTGATTGATATGAAGAGTTAGGTTACGAAAGGAAGATTTGGAGACAAATAGAATCTATTAATAATTGTAAAGATTTTCTTGAGGAAATAGTTATATGACATAATTAGAAAATGTTTGTGGTCAATTGGCATAAACTTGGGGTTATATCAGGTGATAACTTAAGATAAGGCATAGCTAGTTTCGAGGACAAAAATCATTCGAGGACATGTGATTGCTAAGATAATAGGACCATTGACTTGTTGTGGCAATTTGTAAGACTAAGAAACAACCTAGTGGTGCCAAGATATGTGATGTTTGAGGATTTAAAGATACGTGAAATAGTTTGATGACATAAAATATTTCTTTGAGGATTCTTTTGATAGAAGTCTAGATGTGTTAAAGATCAAGGACTCTTGTGTTAAGATTGGGAAAATATCAAAGCATGATCAATAAGTTCAAGAGAAAGGACATCGTGAGAAATCGGTATTAGATAAGTGTCATGAATAAGGATATCGATTGAGTGCCTAGTGAAAGGCAAATTAAAAATTGAGGATGAGGATATGAGAGTTGCGAGCTCGATACGATGATGTGTGTACCGACCGATGGGAACTTGAGTTGGGACTCGTGGCCAAAGGATCAGGTTATGGTTTTTGAAAGAAAAAAAATGAAAGGCATGCATGGTGGTTAAGTGTGTCTGTCTAGGGATTGATGAGCAAAGTTAGCCAAGAGTTCTAATTTTTATACGCAATGGTGTTCTTAAATTTCAAATAAGATATGCGTGCTAAGGATCTTGTGATTAAGAGATGGTTATAGACGGTATAGTTGGCTTGAAGATGAGATCGCCTGTAAGGAGCTATAGCAGGATTATTCAGGTTGAGATAATGGGATATATTTTCCCTAATTAATTGATCTGTTAGGTGATAATTTTGAGGTCAGGATTTCAAAGATTTGGAAAGCGGCAAATTTCGAGGACGAAATTTTTGTAAGGAGGGGAGAATGTAATACCCCGTTTCGGTGTAAAGTTGCCACATCATTTAAGTGAGATTTAAATACCGAAAATAAGTTCGATAGCAAAATAAATCGCCAAATCGACTGGAGGGAGTACGCCGGAGTGTAATTGGTTAAGGAAAATGGCATGGTCTCGATGAGCGTTCCGAGATAGGATTTATGGAGGCAAGAGAAATCAAAATTGAGACAATTTTCGGTACAGCTAAAATGTAGCTTCAGATCAGGCTGAAATACCGAATTTTCATAGGGGACGTCCGGGAATTCAACGGAACCCTAGGAAGGCTTCGGTTTTGGGTGAGAATCAACCCTTAGGCGATTTCAGGACGAATCAAGGACCCAGTGAGGACTCGAGGGTGAAATTGTCCTTGTTAAGCAAATTCGAGGTCATTAATTTTGGTTTTAAAACATTCTAATGCAAATTAATTGGTCTTTAAAGGGTATAATAGTAATTTAAGAAATTCTAAGTGTAATATAGAATAATTATAAGGGTTAAATGTGTAATTTCCTATATCATATTAGTGTAATATATATAATATATATATATGTAATGTATATGTCATGCGCGTGAAGGTAGGGAAAGCTTCAAGTGTCTGCAGGCGTGGGAGACAGCATTTGGAATGGTGAAATTGGGTTGAGGGATTTTGCATATGGCCGAGAGAATGTCGGGAGCGAAGAGTGGCGCCCAAGCATCCATTCATATATATATATATATAAAGAGAGAGAGAGAGAGAGAGAGAGAGAGAGTTTGAGGAAGAGAAGCCAAGAGCTCGGACGTGAGGTAATGAGGCTGAGGGAGGGAGAAAGAGCAAGATCGAGAGATAGGGAGAGAAGCCAAGAGCTCGAAGGAGGGAGAGCTCGGCCATGGCAGCAAGCTCGCATGAGCTGGCCGAAGCAGAGAAGAGAAGCCGAGAGCGAGAGAAAGCTCGTGAAAGCTTGGGCCGATCTCGGCTATGGCGGTGGCAGCTCGCGAGGAAGGCTTCCAGTAAGCCGAGTGCGAGGCAGCGCTCGGGTGTGCGCGCGAGAAGGCAGCAGGCGGCCATGCGCGGGCTGCAACAGCCGCGAGCTGCAAGGGATGCCGCGGTGAAGAAGAAGAAGAAGAAGAAGGAGAAAGAGAAGAAGAAAAGAAAGAGAAGAAGAAGAAGATGAAGGAAAAAGAAAATGAAGAAAGAAGGAAGAAAGAAGAAGAAGATGCAGGCGCGGGTTCGCTGGAAAGAAGAAGAAAAGTGGAGAAGAAAGTGAATAGTAAGGGAGAAGGAAAGAAAAAAAAATAAAAGAAAAAATAAGAAAAGAAAGAAAAAGAAAAAGAAGAAACAGGAGAAAAATGGAAATAAATTCTGAAAAAATGCCGGAAAAATAGGGAATGATGTGTATTAATATTCCGGAGAGTTTGGCAAGAAAAATAGTTCGAGCACGCGTTTTGAGGTAGTGCACGAAAATCGAGGCGACGCACGAAAATTGAGATGTCGCTCAAAAATCGAGGTAAATGCTCGAGAAGTAAGGTAATGTGCGAGAATCGAGGTGGTGTGCAAGAATCGGGGATTCGCGCGACAATCGAGGTCGATCGCACATTGCTCATCAAAATTCTAATAAATTAGGAATATTATTTTATGAGTCATTATAGAGAAAATTTGAGGATATGCTTGAGTAATGCTTAGTTTAGATTTTTTAGGAATTAATTATTGAAAAAAATAGGAAGAAATAAAGGATAAGTTATGAGGAAATTATGAGGAATAAATTATTGATGTTATCGAATGAATATGATGGCCAGGGTATGTTGAGGATTTGAATTGAGTACGTTAGAAGCTTGACACGTGAATCGAGATGTTATGAGATGCGTATGAGGTAAGTAGTACTACCCAAATGAATTTGGATTTATAGAAAATGCTTTCTTTGTAAGTGGTATTTTTCGACTGAATTTAGTTTTATGAAAGACTTGGTTTGTAAGTTGTTTTTTTTCAAAACTCAATTTTATGTAAGCGGTTTTATCATGTTGTCATGTCTTGATATGAATATGTCATGTAGATTGCATTTACATGTATTGATGATGAAATGTGCATGTGTTCACGATGAAATTATTGATCATGCATCCGCATAAGGGTTTGAGAGTACGGGCCGGGGCCGCTGCTTTTCCAAGGATGCACCCATACACCTCGGCCTAGGAAGGAGGCTGTAAAAATGGAAAGTAGCATAAGGAACGGTCGGCTCAAACCGAAATGAAAGGAAAAAGATATTTTGCATTCATGCATGAAAATGATTTTTTATACTGCTTACTTAGATGATTCATCATCTAATTGGGCTTTGCCCCTGGAACATTCAAACGTTCCAGATGGAGATTGTAGCAGGTACGAGGATGAATGAGGCACGAAATGGCACTTAGCTAAGTGCATGATGAATGAACGATGAAATGAATGAATGTGATGTAGCCCATGTGTTTAAGTCCTGCTACTTTGAAATCTGAACGGTTTGAAAGTCTATGATGTAAGGTATGATTGATGATTGACGTTAAGGATGATGATGTAACCTTAAGGATTATGCCGATGTATAAACCCTAGTTAGGATTAATGTTATATGAGAATGTATGTTATGTATTAAAGTTATGTTGAGAACTTATGTTATGTCTTAAGTCATTGATGAATAGTCTTGTATTGAGGATTAAGTTCGAGAAACGATGATGTAAAGAATTGATTTATGATTTAATGTTAAGGTAAGATATCAGGTTCGATTCTAGCTTCCGCGTTTGAGGTATGTATATAACGGTTCTCTCTCTTTCGAGATAAAGTAATGTAGGGAAATTTTGGGACGGATGCGGGAAATGATGCGACTTAGTATGAGTTGAAAGAAAAACAATTGTCGTCCCAGAATTGTCCCAAGTTATAACGCGCCCGAGAAAACGGGGTGTTACAGTTGGTATCAGAGCTTAACCCTATTTAGTGACTTAGGGATTGCTGATGGTTTAGGGATTGTTAATTTAGAACAAGTCTCGAGGAGGGAAATGATAGAAATTCGAAGATTTATGAGAAGTCTGATTTGAGGACTTGGGAAAAGTTTGATTAGGAAATGAGAAACCCACGATGTTTCGATTAATGTTTTTGGAGAGTAGAATTTGAAATTTTTGAGGTTGATTTTTTGATGGATAGTGAGACAATGTGAGATAGGAAATGAGGTAAAGTTGTCTCGAGAAAGGAAGTGATAGGAATTCGAGGATTTATTTGTTGATTCGAGGTTAATAGTCGAAATGATTACGATGAATGATAAGATAACTAGTAGTTATCGAGAGTAATTAAGTCAAGAATGATTAAGCTTGATGTAGCATAGCCTAGCTGTTGAGTTAGGACCAAATGATAAGTATTCTCGATGATCATTTAGTAACTCTGAAGAGGAGATGCGTGCATCAAGGATCCTAGGGATTGGGTCAAGCTAGAGACCGAATGTGGTCAAGTGATGGCAACTGAGTTGCGTTAATTGATGAGGTGGCCGTAATGCAACTTATGGGACTCTCAGAGACGGGACAATGAACCCTAGTAGTATATGGGGTCCAAGTCCTAATGGTCTAAGGTGCAAGGTAAGCCACTAGTTGGTATCGTTCTGAAAGAATAATCAGAGGGAATAATCAGAAAACCGTCATTCTGAAAGAATAATCAGAGGGCGGACGTGGAGTAGGCATCGTTCTGGCCGAACCACGTAAAAAATCGCTGAGTGTCCTTCATTAGGATCTAAAACTTCCATTCTTCTCATCGTGACCCATAACTATTCATTGCGGCCCAAAAAACGAATCACACTCGACTGAAATTGAACGTCGACATTTTGGCGCTAAAGGAAGGGGGCCGCTCTGATCAATAGCCATGGCAAGAGGAAGGAATACTCGAAGTTCCGAGGCAGCGGTCAAACCTCCAGAGAATCACCGCGACAGACCGCGAGACTTTCCACTAAACGGAGGGCCCGTTGCTCCTACAACAGGCATCCCTTTACCACCGCCCACCGGAGACGCTGCTGGAATACCGCCGCGAATTCCTGTTCAACCCGCGAGCCAAATCGCTGGGACCGGAACGATCCAGGACTGGCAGCAACGCCAGGAGGCGTTAGAAAATACAGTGATGCAGCTCGCAGATGCGGTCAGGATTCTGGCCCAAGCCCAAGTACGAGCGGCCCATGACCCACCGGCTTCGCCCCGAAGAAACCGCCAGCCACAGGAGGAACGACCTCCGCCTGAGGAGGAGGATATTGGAGACAACTACCTGCTCCCAAACCACCGCTCCCCGGACCGGGAAAGAAGCAGGCGGTCGCAGGCCCAGCAATCGGTGGGCCCAGACTCGACTGTGGAGGAGTTATATCAGAGAGTCCGGCAGCTGGAGGAAAGGCAAGGGGTCCGCAGCCAGAGCAATGGCCGTGGGGACAGGACGCCGTTCACCAGAGAGGTCGAACTCGAGCCCCTCCCCCGAAGATTCAAAATCCCAAGCATGCCACAATACAATGGGGACAACGATCCCTATGATTACCTGGATGCATACAACGTACAAATGGACTTACAGACAACCAGCTCGCTGGTTAAATGCCGCGCCTTCCCGGCAGTCCTGGGCGATATTCCCCGGGCTTGGTTTAGAAACCTCCCGCCTCGCAGCATCAGCAGTTGGGAAGAATGTCAACAAAGATTCGTCAACCAATATTGGGCCCTAAGAAGGCAGCTCGCGCCACCGTGCCACCTCGCCACCGTGTTCCAAAAGGCCAACGAGCCCTTGAGGGATTATATCGCAAGATTTAGGCGCGAAGTGAGCAATGTCGAGGATCCCTCTGACGAAAGCATCCTGACGGCGATCTCCGCCGGCCTTTGAAAAGATGGCAAGCTCTATGAGAGCATCTACAGGACCCCGGTCAAGGACCTGGGGGAGTTTTACGAACGAGCCTCCAAGGAGGTCCGATGGGAAGACGCATTCGGATCAAAGAAGCCCATAGGACCAAAACAAGAAGCGGGGGGCTCCAACCAGAATAAGAAAAGGAACAACGGAGACGCCGGGAGGGAAGTTCGAGGGGATCGCTCAAGCAGTGAAATGTTCAAACGGGCTCACAAGGCAGAGCGGGATGAGCGACCTCCGAGGCCGCAACGTTTCGATAGTTACTGTGTCCTATCTGACTCTCAAGATAGGATCTTCGCCATGGAAAGAAACAAGGAGGAGTTCGGGAAGCCCAACCCGTTGAGAACTCCCAACAAATTCCAAAACAAAGAGAAGTTCTGCGCATACCACAACGAGGCGGGCCACACCACCTCCGAATGCTGGGCCCTGAGGGACGCCATTGAAGATCTGATAAGAAGGGGTCGCTTGAAAGACTACGTAGTGCGACCAACCAATCAACCAAGCCAGCAACCGGCACAGCAGCCGCCTCCATCCGATGATGAACGCTTGCCAACCATGCGAACTATCTACACGATTCATGGTGGACCTCACCTCGTGGGATCCTCCCACAAATCCCGCGACAAGTACGTACGTGAAGCTAACCACGTCCTGGTGGCGAGGTCGAGCGAACAGTCAGTTCCTGCGAAGCGATCCAGGGGTGGCTCCACGCTGGAGAACATGGTTTTCTCAGAAGAAGAAGCCAGAGACATTCATTGGCCGCACAACGATGCACTTGTTGTACGGGCCCAGATCGGTAATTCCGAAGTACGAAGGATAATGATAGACACAGGAAGCTCGGTGAACGTAATGTATAGAGCGTGCTTCGACCATATGGGTCTGGAACTAGAACAGTTGAGCTCGTCCCCCGAGCCGCTCTATGGTTTTACAGGGGACGCAGTGATTCCTGTCGGACGGATCAGCCTTCCGTTCACCATCGGGGATGCAAAGCGCCAGGCCACCATTTTGGCGGATTTCCTAATCATAGACTGCCCCTCAGCATATAACGTCGTGCTCGGAAGGCCAGCAATGAACGACCTTGACCTGGTCACTTCGACCAGGTCGTTTACAGTAAAATTCCGGACCCAGAACGGAGTAGGATGTGTACGGGGCAAGCAGCATCTCGCAAGGCGTTGTTATGAAGACGCCTTGAAAATGGGAGCAAAAGGAAAGAAAATAAACATCATCGCAAAAGATGATCCGCGACCGACCAGCCAATGGGAGGTCAGTCATGACCTGGATCCCCGCGAGGTCGACTGCGACAAGCCCACCGGTCCCATGGAAGAGCTCGAAGACATCTCAGTCAATGGGGCGGACGGAGAAAGGCACCTCAAGCTAGGAAAGAATTTAGCTCCTGAGGTAAAAGAACAACTTACAAATTTCCTTAAAGCTAACCTTGACGTATTCGCATGGAACCACGAGGATATGGTGGGAATCCCCCCAGAAGTCATGTCACACGGGCTTAATATAGATCCAAGCTACAGGCCAGTGTGACAGAAGAGGAGGCCAATGACGCTAGAGCGCTATGCCGCCTTTAAGGAAGAAGTGGACAAACTTTTGGCGAACAACTTCATCAAGGAGGCCCATTACCCGGCCTGGGTGGCCAACCCGGTCCTGGTAAAAAAGAAAGATGGGAAGTGGAGGACCTGCGTCGACTTCACCGACCTGAACAAGGCTTGTCCAAAGGACAGCTTCCCTCTCCCTCGAATCGATCAGCTCGTGGACGCAACGGCTGGTCACCAACTCCTTAGTTTCATGGATGCTTATTCAGGATACAACCAGATCCCCATGAACCCTACTGACCAAGAGCACACCTCGTTCATTACCGATCGGGGGCTTTACTGTTATAAGGTCATGCCTTTTGGATTGAAAAATGCTGGCGCGACCTACCAGAGGCTGGTCAATATGATGTTCGAAGCACTGATCGGAAGAACCATGGAGGTATACGTTGATGACATGTTGATAAAATTCGAGCAGGTAACGTACCACGTTTCCGATCTGGGGGAAATGTTTGGAATCCTCAGGAGCTATCAGATGAAGCTCAACCCACTCAAGTGTGCCTTTGGGGTAGCCTCCGGAAAATTCCTTGGGTTCATGGTAAACAACAGAGGCATCGAAGCCAACCCGGAAAAAATAAAGGCTTTGCTCGATATGAGATCGCTCGTAAGAAAGAAGGAGGTGCAAAGCCTCAATGGGAAGGTCGCAGATTTGAGTCGCTTCATTTCAAAAGCGACCGATAAATGTGCCCCGTTCTTCGAACTGCTAAAAAAGGAGAAGAACTTCAGATGGACAGAAGAGTGCGAGCTCGCGTTCCAGCAACTGAAAGAATACATGGGACGACCCCCACTGCTCGCCAAACCAAAGGAAGGAGAGAAGCTGACCTTATATTTGGGAGTATCCCAACAGGCTCTCAGTGCAGCTCTCGTCCGGGGGGAAGAGGGGGTGCAGCACCCCATTTATTACGTCTCAAAAAGCTTGATTGACGCAAAAACAAGGTACGCACCAATCGAAAAATTGGCTTACTGTCTAATAGTTGCATCAAGAAAGCTGCGACCTTATTTTCAAGCTCACGAGATCGAAGTCATGACCAAATACTCGCTGAAGCAAATCTTGCAAAAGCCAGATACCTCGGGTCACTTACTGAAATGGTCTATCGAGCTCGCTCAGTTCGACATAGTATACAAACCAAGGACGGCGATAAAGGGCCAAGCATTGGCAGACTTCATCGCCGAGTTTACTGGGCCAATTGACGAGGATACAGAAAGCTTGAAAGAACCGACCTGGGAGCTATACGTCGATGGGTCATCAAGCGAACAGGGAGCAGGAGCCGGGGTTATGCTAATAAGTCCCGAGGGTCACAAAATCCTCTGCGCCCTGAGGTTCAATTTTTCAGCCACCAATAATGAATCTGAGTATGAAGCCTTATTAGCCAGACTCCGCCTTGCAAAGGAAATACGAGCCGAATCCTTGGAGATTTTCAGTGACTCCCAGCTGGTTGTCAACCAAGTACGAGGAGAATACCAGGCCAGAGATACGAAAATACTTGCATATTTGCAAAAGGTACGCGAGCTCCTTACCATTTTTGAAAAATATGAAATTCATCAAATCCCCCGCTCTCAGAACTCCCACGCGGACGCACTAGCTCGCCTAGCAACTGCCCGGGATGCAGAATTCTCAGGAGACATACCCATGGATTTTTTTAGCTACCCCGAGCACGGAACAGCGAGCTGAAACAATGGCGATCACTGTATCCCAAAATTCGTGGATGATTCCTATCCTGGAGTATCTACAAGACGAAAAACTACCTGAAGACAAGTTGGAAGCACGTCGTCTACGAGCTCAAACAGCTCGGTATTGCATCTACGACGAAAGACTATATAGGAAGGGGTTCTCCGCCCCGCTCCTAAGGTGCATTGACGGCACCGATTGCCGGACTGTGCTCGAAGAAATTCATGCAGGTCACTGCGGTAATCATGCAGGGGCACTTTCGCTGGCACAAAAGACCCTCCAACAAGGGTTCTATTGGCCCACCATAAAGCAAGACGTCGTGGAAACAGTCAAGAAATGTGAAAAGTGCCAAAGGTTCGCCAAAATTCCGCGAGCCCCGCCCGTTTATCTACAGCAGATGAGTAGCCCGTGGCCATTCGCCATTTGGGGGATGGATTTAATCGGGCCACTCCCAACAGCTCGCGGGGGGTGCAAGCACGCCATAGTAGCAGTCGACTACTTCACCAAATGGGCAGAGGCAAAGAGCTCGTGCAGATCACCAGTGCGAAGGCACAAGCGTTTACATGGGATAACATAATCTGCAGGTTCGGGGTGCCGCGACAAATAATAACGGACAACGGAACCCAATTCACCAGTGAGCAGTTCATCCAATTCTGCGAATCGATGGGGATCCAAAAGAGTTTTACCGCCGTTGATCACCCCCAGGCCAATGGGCAGGTTGAAGCTGTCAACAAAATAATCAAGCAGACCTTGAAAACAAAGCTTGAAGCCAGAAATGGGGCTTGGGTGGACGAACTGCAAACAGTGTTGTGGGCCTACCGAACAACAGCTCGGAGCAGCACTGGGGAAACCCCGTTCTCAATGGCATAAGGGTCGGAAGCTATGGTCCCCGCCGAGAATGAGGTGACCAGCCACCGAAGGGTCACCTTCAGCTCAGATCGCAATAACGAGCTTCTGGCAGCTAACCTTGACCTGCTCGAAGAATCAAGAGATATGGCTCGCATAAGGGTCGCCGTTTATCAGCAAAGAGTAGCACGATACTACAACCGGAAGGTCCGAATCCGGCATTACAACGTCGGAGACTCGGTATTACGTCTGGTACTTCCAGAGGCACGGACGACTAGTGACGGCACACTAGGCCCTAACTGGGAAGGTCCATTTATCATCAAGGAAAATCTGAGTAACGGAGCTTATCATCTGGCAAATTTGGATGGCTTCCCTTTCCCACGAGCTTGGAATGCGGAGCACCTTCGTCCTTACTTCAAATAAGTGTAATGGTTCCTACCTATGCTTTGTCTTTCTTATTACAAATAACTTTCCCGATTCCGGTTAAGATTCATGGACTTTCATTGCACTTTATCCTTATTGGTATTCGATTGAATATCCCTGGAATGAGGAATTGAAAAGCCATGGTTTGCGAGCTGGGGCCTAGGCAACCTAACCACTATGTTACAGTTTACGGCTTAACTGAGCATTCATCTCGGTCCCTCCCTCAGATCTTGGTCGGAAGCTCGGAACCATTCATCTTGACTTAATGTCATGGTTTGGAAATTTCCGAGCGACCACCTCCTCGAGTAACTCCGAGCTGGGTTCGCTAGCCGAGGTCCTTTTATCTTAGCCTAAAGCTATGGTCTGCGACCTACTTGGGTGTTTCCTCTCGGTCCAATTAAAATTTTGTAGAAGCCACGGCGTGTCAGCTGAGGTCGTAACGCGACCTACCTGGACACATATCTTGGCTCAGCAAGTCAAAAAAAAAAAAAGAAGGGAAGCCTCGGTATGTTAGCTGGGGTCACCCGATAACCTGCCTGAACATATAGCTTGGTGATGCAAGTTGAGTTGTCACCCAACCGGGGGTCCCTTTTATCTTGGCAAAAACCTTGGACTGCGACCTACCTGAGTATTTACTCCCATTTGTTAAAATCTCATATTTAAGCGAATTCTTCATATTCAAACAAGACAGCAGGGATCCGTCTCAAATTGCGTAAAATTATTCGCGACCTACTGGATACGCGTCCTGACCATTTATCGCGAGCCTCTCAGCCGCTATGCACTAGTCGAGGCAGCAAGGCAATCTGCCTTTGCATACACCCCGAAGAGATCCTCGTTATTTTATCAAAACATGCTGAAAAAGGGTTTTCTTGGAAATTGCCTAAGTATGAGTGTTCGCGCTGATTATTACAACTATCATCAACGAGCTAGTTCAAGCTTATGTTCATTCTCAAATTATGATTCTGAAGACTTGTGCTGAGGAGAGTGTTTTTAAGGTATCAACTCTATTCCGAGATATGTCATGAAGAAAGCTCTGAGTTACTATTCCTTTAAAAGTTAAATTCAGTTGAGCTAACGAAGAAATCTAAAACAACATACACGTAGTATAGAAAATGCCCATTCATTTAAACTGGTATCACAAAAAAAAAAAAAATTTTGAAAGTCCTAGCTCGGAGGGGGATTGGCTTCTGTAAGACCGATCTCAACGAGCTGAGAGGCGGTAGATGGGGTCGGCTGAAGACCAACATCCTGGGTAGGACAAACCGAAGGTTGAGCCTCGGCATCCCCCCCGATCTGAACGTTAGCAGCCCCGGATGAGTCGATCTCGGCAACTGGCATCAATGCATCGAGCGGAGTGGCAGCCACGGCGTCCTCAGCAGCCTCGGCAGCGTACTGTTTCACCTCCTCGACGGCCTCCGCGCCAAAGAAGGAAAAGTCCATCTCGGGGTGATTCAGCCACAAGGTGTACAGGAACGACGAGCAAGTGTCGGACCTGACCTCTTGGCATGCCAAGTTCATCCGAGCTTCCACTTCCGCCCTGACATCATCGATGGTCTTCTTCGCGATCTCCTCACACCGGGAAGCTCGTTCTTCAGCTTCTCTCCGCTCCGCCTCGGCCAATCTCAGCTTGTCCGAGGAATCCTTCAGACGATCTTTAACCTTATTGAGCTCGTCGGAGAGCTCCAATTTGGCAGATTCCCACCGACTCCTCGCGCGGCCGAGCTCCTCATCGAGTTCTTTATTCTTCCGAGACGCCTCCTTTAGGTGCGCTCCTGAACTCTCGAGCTCCTTTCGGACAGCGAGAAGCTCGGTCCGCTGGGCCTCTTTCTCCTTCTCGAGCTTTATTAATTCGGCTTCGAAGGCGGCCTTTGCTGCCTGAAGCCGCCCTTCAAAATCTTGCCGACACCTTTTGGCCTTCATGGCGGCAAGAGAAGTTTGCAAAATACAGAGTATTAAAAGCAGATAAGGACTTGAGAAGAAAGAAGCTTGGGCATACCAGGAAACTATGACGGGCGATGTAGTTGTCAAGCGCCTCCCCCATCATCTCATCCCTGTCCAAAGACCTCGCGGACGTGCCCACGATCTCGGACATCTCGTCCATGAGGGCGTGGAAGAAGACAGATCCGGGCATCGGTTCCTGCGCGGGCTCCTGATTCGCCACCTCCTCGGAAGCTTTGGCCCTCTTCTCCCTACCGGCCTCGCGCTGCTGCTCCGGCCCTCTCTTCGACCTAGCAGCGGGGGGGTTGGAAGATTCCTTCGCAACCTCCTTTCCCCGAGCTCCGGTTGGCCCCTGACTATGGGCGGCCGGAGCTCGTTGTTCCTGCCGCAGTTGAGGTTTTTGTTGCTGGAGTTGAGGGGCGTGCTGTTGTTGTTGGGAGCACGGCTGGGGTTGCGACACCTCGGACCTCGCGTCCCTAGAAGAGGAAGCGGCAGCCGAAGTAGCACCAGGCCTAGCCCCTGGCCTCTTCCGCTCGACAAGGGCGAGGTTCACCATATCCTCGCCTTGGCTGCTTGACGCGAGCGTTCGGAAAACAGACAGAAAGATCTTCGCACCTAGGACCCCGACACGATCCCCTTTTATGACCTCGGTATCAATGGGAGGAGCGAGCTCGTGATTCCTCAAAAGCTCGTCAGTAATCTCGAAGTTCTCCAAGCCCGGGCCCGCAACAACGAGCTTGTCCAGAACTCCGACCTCTTCGTCTGACAGGAGTGGCTTTCCGCTTCCGAGATCTGCACGGCAAAGCCAAGTATCAGTAACATAAAATAAGCCAAAGCGACCTAGACCACTAATGTACCCTTACCAGGAGCAAGCACGAAACTAAAGTTATCAAGCGACAAAAACGAGGGGCAAAAGACGAAGAACCAACTCGACTTGTAGTCGCCGACGTTGGACTTCCCTTTTGCTTTTCCCTGGGGAAGAATGGCTTTGTATTGAGAAGGGCGAGCTGCCAAATAATACAGCCTGTCCTTGGCATTCTTCACGGAAAAAAGAAATCTAACTAATTTTGGGGACGGAGGGAGGAGACCGTTCTCAAGGAACAGAACGGTTAGCGAAGTCAGTTGGGCGTATGAATTCGGTGTCAACTGAAAGGGTGCGAGTTTAATATCGTTCAGGATGGCAAGAAGGTATGGAGGTACGGGGAACCTAAGGCCAGACCCTAGGTGCTGGGGGCTAATGGCTATGAAATTGAGAGGGGGGTAAGCTGCGTGAGAGGACGGGGCCGGGACGTATACAAGGCAGTTCCTAGGAAAACGGAACTCCCGAACACAAGACGCCACCTCATGATGCTTAGCCTTAGACGGGAATCTTTTAAAGACCTCGCACCCTACTCTCTCGTCAGCGACCTCAGCCTCGATCTCAAACTCGGTGCTGGTAGAAGCTACATTAACGACCTCCCTAGACCGTGAGCTCGCACCATCGACATATTGACCTTCCATGGTGAAACAATCCTCAGAGTTCGAAGTGTCGTTTTCTCCTACGATATAGTTGCGGCGCTTTTGACCTGAATTTCCGCAGTGATGGTCGGACATCTACAAAGAAAAAGAAAGCGCAGTGAGGTCGCAAGTCGCGGACCAAACCTCAAGAGTTCCAAAAAAAAAAAAAACCTAAGGACAACCGCTAAAATCTTTCAGGTCAAGCGCTTTGCAAACGAGATGCCGCCTAAAGCGGAGGGGCTGTAGCTGCAAAGCCCGGTATTCCAAGGGGAGCTAATCCTAAGGTCATGGAACCCAGAGGCCCAGCAAACGTCTAACCAAGTCGAGCCGTCTCCCCATAAACAGAGACAATATCAATCGGCAGAACCGTTGATAGTCGAATCGGCAAAGGAAGGCCCCCCATCCAGAAAAGAAAAGGGGAAATAGAAGGAACGACCAACTTACCAAACACCGAAGCCGGAAGAAGAGCGACGAACGACTGGAAAACGGCAGCAGAGGAGGCTTCGAGAGTAGAAGAAGAAAACAAGAAGGCAGAAGCTGGAAAAGATTTCGAGAATGGCGTAAAAGAGGGAAAAAGTAGACAGCCTCACTATTTATACCAATGCTTCGATCGACCCAACCGTCAGATCTTAATGCGACTCACCGCATACTCCACATCCAACGGCTGCACGATAGCTTATGGGTCCCACAGGCATAATCATGCGCCGTAATGGGGGAAAGTGCGCATTGAATGCGTTACAGACAAGGCGTGCTGCGTGGAACGACGAGATTTAAAACGATTGGTCAAACATCGAAGAGGCGGGGGAACAGCTGGCACGCGTCAGTTCCCAGCGCGAAGATCGCACCGCGAACTGGGGGGCTTATGTTATACGCATTTCCCGTACGTGCTAGACTCGCTCTGATGGGCCGGCCCGATCGCCTGGAAACAAGAAGGCCCAAACGACCTCACTGGAGGAGGTCGTTTCACTACCAAAAATCGAACTTATAAAGCGACATCTGGCGAACTCCCGACACGCCTTCAAACGAGTTGAAGCCATCTGAGAGCGAACTCTAGGGAGCATCCTTCAGATCGCTGGACCACCGAGGTCGCTAGCCCGAAAACGATCAGCTCGCATAAAGTGGTAAAAGTTGTTAAGAAGTCAAAAGTAGGGACCATCCACTGCCACAGCCCATGCTCCTCGAAGATGAAGATCCCACTTACGTTTTTGTACAGATGATAAGGACGGTTTGTCCCCCACTACATCGTCTTTTTATTTCTATATGATATTCAAATTGTAAAGGTCCCCTCGAATATAAATAAGGGGCAGAAGTAACAAAAAATGGAGGAATAATCAGAAAACCGTCATTCTGAAAGAATAATCAGAGGGCGGACGTGGAGTAGGCATCGTTCTGGCCGAACCACGTAAAAAATCGCTGAGTGTCCTTCATTAGGATCTAAAACTTTCCTTCTTCTCATCGTGACCCATAACTATTCATTGCGGCCCAAAAAACGAATCATACTCGACTGAAATTGAGCGTCGACAGGATTAATGTTAGATGAGAATGTATGTTATGTATTAACGTTATGTTGAGAACTTATGTTATGTCTTAAGTCATTGATGAATAGTCTTGTATTGAGGATTAAGTTCGAGAAACAATGATGTAAAGAATTGATTTATGATTTAATGTTAAGGTAAGATATCAGGTTCGATTCTAGTTTCCGCGTTTGAGGTATGTATATAACGGTTCTCTCTCTTTCGAGATAAAGTAATGTAGGGAAATTTTGGGACGGATGCGGGAAATGATGCCACTTAGTATGAGTTGAAAGAAAAACAATTGTCGTTCCAGAATTGTCCCAAGTTATAACGAGCCCGAGAAAACGGGGTGTTACAGTTGGTATCAGAGCTTAACCCTATTTGGTGACTTAGGGATTGCTGATGGTTTAGGGATTGTTAATTTAGAACAAGTCTCGAGGAGGGAAATGATAGAAATTCGAAGATTTATGAGAAGTCTGATTTGAGGACTTGGGAAAAGTTTGATTAGGAAATGAGAAACCCACGATGTTTCGATTAATGTTTTTGGAGAGTAGAATTTGAAATTTTTGAGGTTGATTTTTTGATGGATAGTGAGACAATGTGAGATAGGAAATGAGGTAAAGTTGTCTCGAGGAAGGAAGTGATAGGAATTCGAGGATTTATTTGTTGATTCGAGGTTAATAGTCGAAATGATTACGATGAATGATAAGATAACTAGTAGTTATCGAGAGTAATTAAGTCAAGAATGATTAAGCTTGATGTAGCATAGCCTAACTGTTGAGTTAGGACCAAATGATAAGTATTCTCGATGATCATTTAGTAACTCTGAAGAGGAGATGCGTGCATCAAGGATCCTAGGGATTGGGTCAAGCTAGAGACAGAATATGGTCAAGTGATGGCAACTAAGTTGCGTTAATTGATGAGGTGGCCGTAATGCAACTTATGGGACTCTCAGAGACGGGACAATGAACCCTAGTAGTATATGGGGTTCAAGTCCTAATGGTCTAAGGTGCAAGGTAAGCCACTAGTTGGTTGAAAAGGGCTGGAAGCCTCGAGAATTTATCTAGAATAAGATGGATCGTATTGTGGAGACGTGGCCTAAGGAAGATTCAAGTTCGTGAGTCGTTTAGGCGCTACCTATGTGTACAAGTGGATGGTAGCAACTTGGGTGCTGGCTGATAGTAAGAATAGTGCCTAGAAAGAATTAATTAAATGGTCGCGTGCCGATAGTCGGCTGGATCTAAAGGTCAAAATGCGAGAGTCGGTGAATTCTCGGTAAATGAGATTTCGGGTAGTGGAGTATGGCCAGTTCAAGGCCCTAACGACGAGTCGTGAGGTGGCAATCTCAATTCGAGGAAAAGATCAGGTAAGAGTTCACACATGCATACAGCATATATTTATTCAAGAAGTTTTAATTGCTTATGCATATCCATAATCTTAATCTACTAGTGCTAAAAACCTAATTGATGTAGGACATAAAAGCTGATATTTTGAAAAATATTGTTCTAGGCACGGAAATAGGAACCAGCGTTATTTCTGCTGTTTATCTTTTAGTCAAAGCTCTAGTTATTAAGTTCCATTAGAATCATAATTAGAAATAATCAAGCCAGAAAGAAGAATCCTAATTAGAAATTAGATTGGAATTAAAGTATGATCATTTCCAGTAGTGCCTATACATTGTTGCTTGGATGTAACTGAAAGTAGACTTTGATTATTGATTTTGATATTCAGATATTGAGCTGAGATTTTTAGTTTGTTCTTGCGTTCTTTTGGGTTCTACATTAATGTGGAACATAAAAGGAGATATTTTGGAAAATATTATTCTAGGCATAAATAGGAACTAGCATTATTTCTTTTGTTTATTCTAGGTGGAACCACTGCACGTATCTTCTGCAACCCATCAGAACCTACCCAATTCACCATCAGTTTTAGCCACCGTTTGAAGTTTTCATCAACCACCATAACCGCAAAATTTCAGGCAACTATACCATCAAAGTAACAACTGTCCTCAATCACCATCATTACACAGAGAATCAACCTTCAAAGGCATTGTAGAATATCTAGAAGCCTCGATTCATTGATTCAACACCATAAATTTAGCTCGAAGCTTCACAATGGTCAAAGGAGAGCCTCGAGTGTGAAATGGTCACCACTTGAGTTGCCAACACTACCCTCTTCCTTGAAAGCCTTTGCCAACATCGGTGCAATTAAGTCTTCAACACCAACTTCGCTGAAGCCAAAAAGATCTTTGTTGCAACTTGAATGAATTCATGACCCAATTAAGCCAATTTTAACCTCTCCACCCAATTAAGCCCTCTGCCCAATTTCAATTGAACCGACCCAATTGACCAGAAACCCAACCCAATTTGTTTTAGCCCAGAAACCCATTAACACCAATTTTCCCTTAACCCAAGCTGAACTTTCTGCAAGCCTAAGCCCAAGCAAAACCAAGATTGATCATCATGAAAATGGGTTGTTTCTATCCATATCTTTGGTTTACTGTTCTATTTTCTAAAATAATGTTGAATTAATTTGGGTGCTTAGATTTTCATAGACTTATTTGACCCTTAGCCATTGACCCAACATGTCAAACCCTATGAATCCAACAATGGCCCGGATATATCAAAATATTGAATTCATATAAGCCCAATTTTACCAAATGAATCAAGATTCACAAGGCTGAAATAGGGATTATTATTCACCTATAATCTATACCTCCTCTATGAACCAGTGGTTTATGCTGGGTCCTTTTTCGCCTAGAATCCCACCCATAGTTATTGAGCCACATTGTTCTAACCGTGCACTTACTATTCACTTAATAGGAAAGTGAGCATTTGTGCCATTTCATATATGGAAATAAAGAAGAGAAAATAAGGAAAAGTAGCTAGAAGAACAAGCTCAAAATCCCAACAGTGATAAATTGGGTGGATTCAAGAATGATTGCAACCAAAAAAAAAATCAAAGGATAGTAGAACTGGAATTCCAGATTCCTAACCAAGACAAGCCCAAATTGGGGTAAGGGAAGAAAAAGTCGCAGTACATGAGGAAATTCCCAAGGAACCTTGGCCAAAAAAAAAAAATGCCAGGAAATTAAAGAATCTCCTGGTGTTTTCCCTTAGGAATTTTCAAAACCCTTTCACCTTTGTCCATTCTCCAACTTTTCTTTGATGTTTCACAAGTGATGCTTCCTTTCAGTAAACCGGTTGTTGAACCATTACTTGAACCTGCTCTAGGGTTTAAGATTCCATTAAAATTACCTTTCTGCTATGGACATACATATAAACAAGACGCTACTTTACGTGAGCAGAATGTTCCTGTTAGGGATTGACAGCAAATCCTCCAGATTAAGTAAAACTTGGGGACAAATTTTCTCCTACCAGGAGAGACTAATGTAGGACACAGAAACAAATATTTTGAGAAATATTATTCCAGGGGCAGAAATAGGAATTAGCATTTTCTTTTGTTTAATTTCTATTTTCTTTTGTTTTCTAATTTCTTTTTTTTTACCTTTCAGTTAATCCTTTAGTTATTAGGTTCCACTAGAATCCTAATTAGATAGAAATTATTAGAAAAGGATTATACCTAGTATTTGTCTAGTTGTTTAGGATGTAATTGAAAGCCAACTTTAATTATTGATTTTGATATTTAGATAAGAGTTTTTTTTTTTTTTGGTTTGCTCATGTTCTTCTTTTGGGTTCTGCATCAACTCTTGAAGGAAGATAATCTTAAACATCCTTAAGATTTATCCATAAAAAGGGGAAAAATAGTTAAGAATGACACCAATAAATTACAGGGAGATACTAGAGATACCAAGATCTCTGCCCCTCACCCCATGGAATTGAGATTGTATTCACACACTTGATAACAATGTAGACTAATCCCAACTCAAACAAAATATATCATTAAATTAAAGAAAAATGAAAAAAAAATAAATAAAATAAAAGATTCTAAAGCAGTTTAATAAAAGGAAACCTAAGCTAGATATCTCAAATTTACGTTAGGAGGGAAGTAAGAAGCTTACATGTCTATTCTTATTCTAATTACTATTGGAATTATTCACAAATGAATATTGGAATTATCTTCTAAAATATGTGATATAGTATAAATGATCAGTTTCAAAGAAAACCATAACCCTGTATAAGGCTCTAAAATGAGCCTATCTCCACAACCACATACAAAAGGAAATGTGATACTGACTACCTATAACAAACAGTAAATCAGATAATATTGGTTGAGACATCATACATGACACATAATATGCACTGCCTAAAGAAGGGTGCAGTTTGAAAATGCAATCGCAGTTTTATTTGAATGCAATAAAAACTCAGAAAACTGACAGCAACCATAAAGAAACTATATAGACCTTAAAATGAAATTTTAGACTAAGAATTAAAGATGCAATAATAAAATGTCTACTGCTCATACTTTTCACATGACATCTGATTTGTTAAGGAGATTATGTATTATAGTAAGTTTCTTCTCATAAAAACAAAAACAAAAACAAAAAAAAAGACTGCCGAGTATCTCACATAAGAAGGTATAAAAGTATGAGAGTTAGATAATTATTCTTAAAAGATTCCAAGCAACTTTAAACATGATCACCAATGTGGAAGTAAAAGTGGAAGCCTCAAATGAAGAAAAGAAAAATAAGAATGTGGTTAAAATAAAAAATAGCAAGAAGCGTGAAGCAAACATTCTAGTCAATGGTTCAAATGCAATTGAATGCCTATGTTATTGATAATAATCCTCTACAAGCTTCCCCAAAAAAACCCATGCCTTTATTTGGCATTTCCAATAATTAGAACTGTTAATGAGAAGACTTTCCAAGATCAGTGGACAGACCAGCTTGATCCCAACTATTTTGCTCTGTACTGCAAGAAGATAAAAAGTAGACAAAATGTACACCAACTTCCAGCAATGGGCACTTGAGTCCCAAAGTCTCAGTTTCTAGCATAGTTCCAAAGACTCGGAATACATCTCACCAAGTCTCTACTTCTTCCCAATTCCGCCTGAAATAAAAGGGCTATAAAGAATATGCAAAACAACCTGAGGATATATTATTTAAAACCCATAAGTAGAATTGAAGGAAATCACACAATGGAACTTGCCTCATCAAATTTCTAATTCCAGCCACACAACATGGGCAACAAAACAAATCTTTAATTCTCTTCCAACCAATTTAAGCCACAGGTACAATGAATTACCTCGAGGGATCTCATTTCCAAATCCAGGGGGACCATATGTGGGCTCCCTTCTTCCTTGCTAGCGTTAATTCATTTCACAAAACTTTCAAACTAAACTACATAAACCATGAAAAGTGTTGTGAGCTACATGTCCATAGGAGGAAGCCAGTATCAGGAAAGTCAATCATGTCCAATATACCCCAGTTCACTACTGTTGACTGAGCGTAATTCATCACCAGTTTCTGTACTTCACATTTCCCACATTTTTTTCAGAGGCACAATCTAATCTCCAACTTAACAATGAGATGTTCAAACAGCACACTGGTACATACCCTCTTATCATTCAGTACCACTATTAACAAGAATCGCAAAAGAAAAAAAAAATGAAATGCTGCATTGAAGGATTCAGTAAATGAATACCCATATTCATCCCAATTCAGATATAGGGAGCACCAAAATAACAAGTATTCAGTCCATTGGCCGAAACCATAAACAGTAACACCAAATAGATTGCATCCAATCAGAATCAGCATTAGATTCACAGAAAATCAAAACCAAATACTGAGAATACCAAAAAAGAAACCATTTTAAACACAGAACTGTTAGCAAATACGCACAATTTATAAACATGGCATGCTTACATGATTAAACTTCCCCAATTCAGAACATGCCAATTGAACTTCTTCCTCTCTCAAACCCTCAAACGACCTCTTTGGTCGGCGGAACACCGACGATGGAATCGGCCTTTGGGACTGGAAGGTATTCCATCGTCTTAGGGCTAACATCATTATCAAAATCGACGAATTCAAAACGATCGGAAGCGAAACGAGACAACATCAGGTAAATAGCAATGGCGGAAAGGGCGCCACAGCCAGCCCCCGCAAGCAGAGACGCAATGATCAGCAAAAAGTTCATAATGCGGTCGTGGAGCGCAGAGGAGTAAAATCCGGAACACAGGGGAGGGGCTTGTTCGCTAACGACTGTGCGATCGACAAAGAGTGTGGACTCGGGGTAGAAATTTCTTAACCTGGAGAAGAAAACAGGGAAAGAAGGGCGTCGGAAGATATAGAAAGAGAAGAAAGGGGGATTCCGATGCGGCGACGACGGAGTGGAGAAGAAGATTATGGTTTTGTAGGGGGCAGGCCTTGAGGCGGCCGATAAAGCGATTAGGGTTAGGAGGACGGAGATGAGGAGGAGGAAACGCTGGCCGGAAACCGCCATCGACGAGAGAGAGAGATTTAACGAAGAAACCATCTTAGGAAAGTTGCAGAAACTCGGTGTTGAGACGGATAGGGATGACCGCTACGTTCACGCATATATATCAGCATCAATGGATGACTGGGCCCTGGGCACTGGTGTTAAGCTATCATGGTTGGGTCAGGCCCATGTAAGGAACGGCCCGTCGGTGTTGACGTTGGATCGGATTTAATTGGAATTTCAAACAACTCCAATAGCCCCCGTATAAATCAAAACTAAAATAAAAAATAAATATGATGCTAAATGAAAATAAAAAAATAACATTTTTATAGAAAATAAAAAATAAAAGCGTGGAGAAAATTAATAAATAAACAATTATAATATATAAATTTATAAAAAATAATCATTTAATCTAAAAATAAAAATAAATTTCATAATAAACTTAAATAAATTTTTAAAAAAATTAAAAATTGAGTTAGAGAAGAAAAATTTCATTTCTAAGTTTTTCATAAACAAAAATGCATTTTTAAATTTGATTTTTCAAATATTAAAATTATCTTATTTACCCTTTGAAAAGTGCTACTTTGCCCGATAAATTCACAAATTGATCTATCAAATGTAATTAAAAAGACTAAAATGTCATTGCTCAAAATATAAATTTATAAAAGATATTATTGGTCGTTGCTCTCTCCTCTCTCCCTTCTCATGGCAATCTTGCCGTCGTCTGCCATTGCTTTCGCCTTGTCGCTTCGTCGTCGTCCACCACTGCCATCACCTCGCTGCCTAGATGCCTTAACCTCTCCTCGACTTGTTGTCTGTCACTACATCCTTGATAGTAAGCTAGGCGAGACGAGGCTGTGAGGCAACGGTGATGAAACGACAAGATGAAGACAACGACAAGACGACTCTGGGAAGGGAGAGAGCAGTGGCTAATGGTATCGTTTATAAATTTATATTTTTAACAAGAATATTTTAATCTTTTTGACAGCATTCAATAAGTCCCTCTATGCATCTGCCAGACAAAATATATTAATTCTTACCTTTTATTCAGAACCATCACAGAAAATTTTTATAATATAATCTGTAGAATAAAGCTTGATTACAGAGTGTCTGGGAGACAATAATAGTCCCCTGGTGCAAGCAGTCTCCCAGCCTTCAATTTTTGGAAAATCCACCAGTCGCATTTGTAAGTTAAATAAGCCATAAATTACGAAATAAACTTATTTTTTTGGGGGCTGGTGCTGGTACAATATTTGGACCCAATAGATGACGTTGGTGGATTTGGGTGGGGGGAACAGAAAGGGATAAGAGTGGCCAGTGTTCGGCTATTTTCTACTACAAACGAGTTTTCATGGAGCCCAAACCTTTGGCAGTGTCCTTAAGGACAAACTTCTGAATCTTGCCAGTCGACGTCTTCGGCAGCTCATCCTTGAAGATCACCGTCTTGGGCACCATGTAACGGGGAATCCGATCCCGGCAGAAGTCTATGATCTCCTTCTCCGTAGGCTTCTTCCCGCCGGCCTCAGCCTTCAGGCTCACGAACGCGCACGGCGTCTCCCCCCAGAACTCGTCCGGCCGCGCCACCACCGCCGCCTCGTTCACCGCTGGGTGCCCGTACAGCACCGATTCCACTTCCACGCTGCTCAGGTTCTCGCCGCCACTTATGATCACGTCCTTGGACCGGTCCTTGATCTCCAGGTACCCATCTTGGTGCATCACTCCGACGTCGCCGGTGTAGAACCAGCCGTCGTCCGTCATGCATTTCGACGTGCCGGACGGATCTTTCAGGTAGCCCAGCATTATGGAGCCGCCTCTCAGCACCACCTCTCCGAGCGTCGATCCGTCTCGCTTTACCCTCGCTCCGGTGCCTATTAGGAACAAAATCTATAGACTCAGACTAATAGCTTGTTTAGAGGGCGTTTGGCTTGCCGCTGTTTAAGATGAGTTTTTAAACCTTTTCACTTAAAAATTCGTATAAAGTTTTAAAAGAATTTAACGTTTAAATTGATAATATATTTAAATAAATATATTTTAAATTATTAAATATATATAATTATATATTTAATTTAAAAAATTAAAAAATATCAAAATTTAATAAAAAAATTAAAATAAATATATTAGTTAATAATATAAATAAAATTTATAAAAATATTAAATTTTAATAAAAAATAATAAATTAATATTTAATTAATAAAATTTATATATAATATTTATATATGTATAGAGAGAGAAAGAAAGACAAAGACAAGAGATAGAGACAAAAGGAGGAGATAACGATAGGAATGGAGACAAAGAGATGAGATGGACGGGAGATTTTGGGAAATATGAAAGGAGAAAGACAAGGATGGGGTTAAAAATATATAGTTGTTAGTTCTTAAAATTATAAAATATCTAATTAATTAAATAAGTTATAAACAGTGTTTAAAAAAAATTAAAAAGAATTTTTCTAAAAAAACTATCAAATAATATTTAAATTTTTTTATTTTTTAATAAATATATATTTAAATAAATTATATATCGTTGTAATTTACAATCGATCAAACCACTGAACCAAACAACCCTTAAATCACCTATGGCAATAACAATTTAATGAATAAATTGTAACTAATTTGGATTATCATCAACAATACCGGCCTCAACGACGTCGATTTCAGCCATCCCGAACGTTTTCACTCCTTGTCTCGCCTTTAGCCTCGCCCGCTCCGTCGCCGGCAACCGATTCCACTGTGGCTTCCACGCGCAGGACACCACAAGCCCGGCGGTTTCGGTCAACCCATACCCGTGGCTCACTACAAAACCAAGACTTTCCGTCCGGAAGAGCACGGCTGCCGGCGGAGGCGCTCCGGCTGTCAGAATCTGGACTGGCTGGTCGAGCGGCTTGCCGTCGGGGGAATTGGACAGCATGTTTAGGACCACGGGGGCGCCGCACATGTGGGTCACGCCGTGTTGGCGGATGGAGGCGTAGACCGTCGCCGCGTCGAACTTCCGCAGGCATATGTTGGTTCCGCCGACGGCGGCCAATCCCCACGGGAAGCTCCAGCCGTTGGCGTGGAACATGGGCAGAGTCCACAAATACACCGGCTGTTTCGGCAACGACCAGTCGATCAGGGAATCGAGCGTGATTGTGAAAATCCCCCGGTGGCAGTGAACCACGCCTTTCGGCGACGCGGTGGTGCCGGAGGTGTAATTCAGCACCATTGGATCCCACTCGCTCTGGGGCCGGACCCACATGAAACCCGGATCGCCTCCCTCCACGAAACTCTCGTAGGTGCTGTGGAAATCGGCGGTGGGTTTGGCCGGAACTTCGTCATTGGTGATGAGGATAAGCGCCGGGCGCTCCGAGGCAGGCGGAAACAGAGAGAGCGCTTCTAGGACAATAGAGGATGACTGGCAGTCGACAAAAATGAGCCTCGATTCGCTATGGCGGAGGAGGATGGCGGCGGTACGGGCGTCGAGGCGGGTGTTGATGCAGTTGAGTACGGCGCCAGCCATGGGGACGGCAAAGTGGAGTTCGTACATGGCGGGAACGTTGGGCGCGACGACGGAGACCACCTGGCCGCGCTTGATCCCCATAGACGCGATCGAGGAGGCGACTCGCAAGCAGCGGCGGCGAGTCTGCGACCAGGTGAAGGTGGCCCTGCCGTAGACGATGGAGGGGCAGTCCCCGTAGACCGTCTCCGCCCTGTCCAGGAACACCAGGGGAGTGAACGGGCTGGAATTTGCCGGCCGAGGCTTCAACTGGTCCATCGTCTTGGTCTCTCTCCCTCTCTCTCTCAGTGACTCTGAACTCAGTCTTATCTTCTTCCAATGAACGAACTTAAAAGTTGATTTCGTTCATGGATAATGCTACTTGCACAATCTTTTGATAATTGATTCGACAAATGACAAATTCAATATGCACTCGCAATCACTTTTTAATATACCTGAAATGCCCTCTTTTAAAAACTTATTTTTATCCTCATGCAACCATTTTCTACCTACCATTGCCCATTTACACCAAAGACCATACAACAAACACATATACAAATATATATATATATATACACATACACAAACACAAACCATATATACATAGTCACGCAGACAATTTTTTCCACTCATTTGTCTTTCCCACACAATCTCTCCATCTTCTCCACTCATTTGCCTTCTCACATAGACACACACACACACATATATATATATACACACGGACACTGAGAAACGACCATGGCAACACACACACATATATGTATATACACACGGACACTGAGAAACGACCATGGCGACAGCCATACCCACCAGTGGTAACCCTCTTAATGGCCCTCCAAACCCTG
Organism: Diospyros kaki; assembly: GCA_036245055.1. Lineage (NCBI taxonomy): Eukaryota > Viridiplantae > Streptophyta > Magnoliopsida > Ericales > Ebenaceae > Diospyros > Diospyros kaki. The sequence continues at coordinate 44,015,389 of BSEG01000016.1, forward strand.
GAGTTCGGGGGGTCATGAAGGATAGTCGTCGTGGCTCGGTGACTACCTTTCATTCTCTTCTCCACCCCACAATCGCGACTGTCTTTTGTCTAGAGATCTATGTATATATATATATGTGTGTGTGTGTGTGTAATGTGTGTCTACTGATGGTGGCGATTACCTATGGTCGTGATGCCATCTCTAATTTTGCAAAGACAGCCCACACCTATACAGTGGGTCGGTATTGTCTGTTGGCGATTTGAGTGTGTGGGGATGGTTATGGCTCTATAGCTATGTGCAATGGTGATAGAATATGGTATTTTTGAGAAAAAAATTTAACTATAAAGAGTTATTAATGTAGCAGTAAAAAGTAAAAGGACAAAAAATATTTTTTAATGGCTACAAAGAGTAAAACGTTGGCTACAAATAAAATTTTCTTTTGACAATCCTACTCAAATTACAAACTAATCCACTCTTTTAATTATAAATTTACCCTCAAATTGATGACTCTACTTTCCAGAGATGATATTAATTGGACAAAAATAGAGATGTTATGTAAATTGGAGTCTTTGATTTGAGGGTAAATTTGTAATTGAAAGAGAGGATAAGTTTGTAATTTGAGTAAGATTGTCAAATTAATTGTCCAAAAATTGTGCAAGTAGCATTCTAGAGACAGTATCATCTTCTTGATGGGAAATGATTTGCCGGTTTGTTTAGGTTAAATATTTAATTCGAAGCCAAATATTGACACAACTTTCAATAACTTAAAATATTCAATATTTATTTATAAAAGTTCCAAATTTTAATATTACTAGTCAGTCAATCCGTCTGCTACCTTAAGTAAACGACAAATAGCCCACATAAACAGCTCAGTTGGTTAAAGAGGAGGGTGTCTTTCGTGGAAAATCTTAGATTAAGACCGAGGATCAACTCTTGTAAATGGTAGTATAAGAGTAAATCTCTCTCTAAAGTGAAGGGGGCTCCTTGTGCGTGGTGAGCCCGAGTCTAACCACTGTATCCAGCTAAGTTATCATGGTTAACCCCCTTCACGTCCCATCAGGCCAAGAGTGGGGGCACTCGAGGTGGGCGATTTCATCTTTCGGACCAAATAAACGACAAGTAAACGAACAAGTTCATTTTGAGGGCAAATTTAAAAATTTAATCTCTCTGATAAAGATATGTAATTGCAAAATCTTGCTAAGAGATACAATCCAATCTATCATCATCTTATAATAATATTTTAAATTTCTAAACACATGTGACAAATCGTATACATTACTTCAAAACTTATTTTTTTAGATAATATTTATAATATTTTTGTTTCTAAGTTTATAATATTTTTATTTATAAGTTTAGTTTTTTTTTTTTTGTATTATTTTCTTAACCATTACAATAAGGACTGATGGTTAGTATTACTCATTTTATAATTATAATTGCTACTAAACCTAAGGTGAAATGCCAAATAAGTCACCGCGAGTGGGTCCCAAACCCAAATCTCCCACTATACTTAAAAATGAATAAATAAATTACTAAAAAAATACAAATTACTACGTTATGGATTATGTTTGTGATTCAGTGAGGTTAGCTTGGCCTCTAATAAAGTTAGGAGTGTTGCATTCAGGATATAGATTAAGCGGTTGGACAAAGATATATCGATGTTAGTGTGATGGACAAACGATATATCGATGTCGGTGTGATGGGTCAGCTTGGCAATTCCTCAATGCTCGTACTGTGTAAGAGCAGTCATCCCAAATTTGAAGTGTTAGTAAAATTGAAATATAATTGAATAAAATTAAAAAAAAAATCAACTATAAAAGGCTAGCATGGTTTTGTATTTAAATTTGCAATGACTTATTTGATTATTTTTAAATCATTAACCTCATATTTAAAAGTATAGCAATTTATTTATGATATATTGTGGGTAAAAATTTATTAAAAGATTAACAAATTTTAAAAATCTAAAATAATATTTTTGACTAAAAAAGTATATTTCTCATATAGTCGAAACATTGGTCTTCCGAACACCAAGAATTATGAGAGAACTTTACGGTCTCCAGGAAATTATTATATTAAGGGGCGTTTGATACAAAAGAAGTTTTTAAATTTATGGAATTCATAATTCTTAAGAATACTATTAGAAATTTTTTATTCTTAGGATTTATGCAATTCTATGTTTGGTTAGATTTAAACATTCTCAAGAATGTTGAGTATTCTTTTATGAGGATCTTACATTCCTATATTTGATTTAAATGTAACATTTTTGAGAATTCATGTTCTTTTTTCAAAGTTACCCTTATTTAATTTTTATTTAAAAATAATAAATTTCTTTTACTATATAAAATATTGAGACCCACAACATCTTTAAAAAGTCAAAAAAATGTCATTTTTTTATACATTATGTATATACATGCATGTGTATATATATATATATAATATATTTAATAGAAATATATTATATATATAATATGTTTGTATGGGATTATAAAAGGGTAAAGGTGTTTTAGTCTTTTTTTCTATTAAAAACATTCCCAAGTCCATGGAAAACTTGAATTCCCAACCCCCCATGAAAATCTTTTTGTGGAAAAGTTACTTAAAAATCATTTCCGAGAATCCTATTTCTCATAATTCTTTTTATAAAAAATTATACCAAATATGGGAATACAGATTCTCAACCTAACATTCTCAGAAATCTTAAAATTTCTCTTGTACCAAACGCACCTTAAGAGACCTTTGCAATCTTCCAAAAGCCAATGAGTCGAGAGACCAAAATGGTTTCCCAATTATTAGACGGTTGGGAAATCTAAAAACTATTATTGTTCATGTCTTGTAAATTTCCCCTTTATTAAGGGGAGGGGTTATGAACAAAGTGTAAATTGGATAATTTCAACATTCGATTTTTTTTAAACAAAATTATGCAAAAATAAAAAACATTATCTATAAAGAATTTTAATTCTAGTGAATCTCAAAATATCAAAATAAACATTATTTATAAAATTTTTACTGCTAATAGATTTCAAGAAATTATATGCTCCTCTATAAATAGATAAACACTTATTCTAAAGACGATACGTTTCTAATATTGATTTTGACATAGTATTTAAGTTTTCAGCATGTAATTTAAGGATCAAAATATTTGCATCGAAAGTGTCTTGCGCCCTCCTATTATTCTATTTTTTATAGAATATAAGCGGTTTGATGACAATATTTTTAATTAATAAATTTATTATTATATTATTTTAATGATTTTTAAATAGATGAAAATGTCATCATTTTTCTTTCTTTCTTTTTTTTTATCTAGGGTATCTAAGTTTCGACTGATTAATTCTCCATGAGCGAGTAAACTTAGACTTGATACACATCTGAATAAATCTAGATGCGGTCACAATTTATATATATTCAAATCTAAACATTCGGTACAATCTTTGTAACACTTGTCTTTCAAATTTACTACTATTTTTCTGTTAAATGTTGTCTTTTAATAATAATTTTATCTTCTAAATTATCGCACTGATTCAAATCTTAATATTTTATATAAAACTTTAAATACTTTATCACTGTCTCATAGCCGTGAGCGTCACGATTCTTATCTCATCTCCATCGTTGTCATTGCTCAACCATCATTTTTATATTTATATCACATAAGCTTAAGATAATGTAAATTTATATCAAAGTCATAATAAAATAATAAAAAGTTGAACGTTAGCAATAATAGTGCTGGAATAGACCACCAACTCAGCTCTTACAAGACGACTCTTATCCCAAATTGCTTTGACCTTGTACTTATTGTATAAATGAAAAAAAAAAAAAACTCTTTCAAACTCAATCAAAGTAACACTACTTCGACACTTATATAGTAAAGTATTTTGAAAATAACTCATAGGCGTTCAAAATGGAATATCATATTGTACTTTTTAGCTCACCTCTTTAGGTATTTTTATATTTTTTGGGTTGAGGTTTATGACAAGCATCTATATATATATAATTTTTTCCCAAAACTTGCATTAATAATTTACATTTAATACTCATTGTATTAATAATTTAAAATTTTCAATTATTTTAAAATAATAAGTATTAATTATTATAAAATTAATAAAGAATCTTAAATACATGAGTTTTTTAATGCTAATTATGAGTTTTTTAATGCTAATCATGAGTTTTTCAATATATTATTGTGTAAATTTTAAATATTTAATTAATCTATCAATCAATCAAACATAAATACTATTTATGAGAAATATGAATAGACTCTTAAAGTATTAATTAAGTCACAGAAAATTATTCATTAAATAAAATCTTATCTTTATATAATATAATAATATATAATGTATTATATTAAAGTAGAATAGTTTGCAAATTTTTGTTCCCTCCAAAAATCTGCCAAACTATTTTTTGCCTCTAAAATTTGTATTAAATTTGCATGGGTTTTCTAAAAAATATTAATAGACAACTTGAACTATTAATTAAATTATAAAAAATTATCCATTTATTTAAAATCTTATCTTTATATCTTTATTCTCTATATATAATATTAAAATAGGATAGTAGGCAAAGTATTTTGCCAGTCTCAATCAATGGTGAATTTTTTCAATACTAATTAATATTTAAAGTATCATATTTTTAAAATTATAGAATAAATCAAAATTTATATTTTTAAAATTTTGTTATTATTAAAAATCTTATTCTTACCCACATTTAAGAGTTTTAATTTATATTTATAATATAATAAATAGAAACTAACGAGCGACTTTGAGTGGATATATATATAAATTTTATAATATTTATTTGTAAATAAATATAATATAATAAATAAAAAAAATTATAAGTATCTTGTCAAATGACCTACTTAATGTGTTAATAATTCTTTTTAGCACATTGAATAGCGGTACATTGAATTAAGAGTATTTTAATTCACCATATTATATATATTGAATTAAGAGTATATATATAATATTAAAATAGGATGTGTTAATTATTTAAAATCTCATCTTTTAATAAAAGACTGAATATTAAAAGAAAAAAATTGTAATTGTCAATTCTATTAAAATTATTTAAAATAACAAATTTAATATTTTATTTTTAAATTAAATTCTCCCAAACCACTAATTGTTATAAAAATTAGTCAACCTCGCCTATCTCATAGAATTAGTTGATTCTCGTTAGTTTTGCTGGTCCAGGACTTAAATTGAGATTATTGGATAAGCATGTAATATTCTATTCTAAGTTCATGGATGTTTGGACACTTGGCACCAAAAAACCTAGACATACCCATCTTGTGTTATATTTTATTGGATTTGGATTTGGATTTGGATTGGGATTTATCTATTTCTAGGATTGTGGGAATTGCCTCGCTTTCATAGCTTAGCTTGGGATAATTACCTCTTAAAAAGAGGGTTTATCGAATAGGTGTTCTCATTTATTATTTTATCTAAACTATGCTTTGTGAAGATTATATATCTCGGTTGAGAAAATATTTTAATGACTTCGATTGAGAAAATATTTTAATGACTATCTTTTACTCGAATTGGATTCTCTTCATATTGATTCTTTTGAAATGTTTTGGCAAACTGGACCGTCTTGGCCCAATCGCAACCCATCTCTCATGACCTAATATCACCCAAACTCCCATTATCCAATCTTGGCCTAGGCTCAATCCTGAGCCAACCTGCAGCAGCAGCATTGTTGTCTCTGTATCTGTGCGTGAGCTTAAATCCCATATTCATTAATGGTGGATTTCATCCACATTAATAAAGATCTCGTCGACACCATGTTACCATCTGGGAACCTCTACCGGTGCTGAATATTTAGTCTTATCACCTGCAAATGCACACGACACATGCATGCAGAATGACCCCTCTTTCTTTTATATGAACCCGCTCTCTTCAGAGCCAAGCTATATTCTTCTCTTTGACTCACTTATATCTTACCACTTCTTACTCTATTACTCATTCGAGTATTGGAGTACTTGCAGATGTCAGCCACCCCAGTCGGACCGATCGTCAGGACTCGTCCCTCGCCATTGTAGGTTCGCCTTTAACCGTCCCTTTTTGTTAGGAAGGAACACAGACATTATCCACTTGGGATCTAAATTCTTTTGGTGTGGATGGTCATCTAGGGTAAACTTTTGGGATGATCGCCTTTGCACAGTCCTCAGTATTTGTGCTCTCGATTATGTCAGATGAAGTAAATCGTAGGTTAGGTCTTTAAGTCTTTAGCTCTTATGTAAGATGAGAATTGAACTCGCAATCCATCAAATTAACATTGATATATTACTTATCCAACTGCTCAATTTATACCCTAAGGACATCTAGGGTCAACTCTTGTCTTAACAACTGGTAGTTCTAGTGGCATGATATATGTAATCATATGTAAATTTTCTTATTTTCTTAAACATCACCAGCTAAATTAGTAAAAGTAAAATAAATAGTAATTACTGCTAGTAAATATTATCTACACTATTTCCACTTAAATATATATATATATTAATTATTAATAAGATTAATTACACTTAAATCCTTTATGGTTTAATCTATTTATGAGAAAATCCCTTAAAATCTTAAATGTTTGTAACCACTCCGTTAGAAGTCAAAAGCCCCATTCTCCAATTTTATATAAGTTCCGCACAAATCACTTTTGAGTTAGTTTGATTTTTAAAATTTTAAATTTATTAATTTAATGGATATTTAAATGGACAAAAGTCAGTGTAATTTATAAAATACAAGAGGTATGCAGTGTAAAAGGATATTAACCATAATTTATTTTTAATATACTAAATAAAGACCATCAAATGTGATTGTTGAGAGAGTTGAACTAAATATCCCAATGGCCCTTCTTGGAGGTCCCTCTTGACATCTTTGAGGGAGCTTTTTCAGAGGATCCCATTGGTCACTCGATACAAAAAAAATTATGCTCAGGAGACTCTCGTGGGGCATCTTAACCTGGAAGTCTCCTTCCAAACAATGCCAAAGACTTGGACATCCTAACCTAAAAGTCTTTTTCCAAACAATATAAAAGATTCTTTTGAGAGACTATAAATCTTAAGGGATTTGATTTCCAAATATTATTCACGTGATATCGTGAAGAACAAGTTAAATTTACCTTCCATGTGTCTGTATGTCTGCTGAAAAATGCGATCATTTTGATATTCTTCTCTCTATAAATAAAAGAATTTTTATAGAGATATTTAGATATGCTCCAAACTCTATACTGAATATAATTTAACTTTTTCTATATTTTACCCTCAAATCAAATACCAACTTAAGTATCAGAAGGCTCATGCGAGAGATCACTTGCACCCTTAACCAATTTTTTCTTTACAAGTCACTCGCTAATTTTGATTGAGATACTCTCTTGTAATAAATTAATTTATTATTATATTTAAATAACATCAAAACTCAAACTGCATATACCAAGTAAGTTGATCAATAGTTTACAAACTCATGTTAAGCAATATACATAAACAATTTGGAATTAATATTTAAGTGATATTTAATTATATAAGTAATAAGCTTTTAAATAAAGAGACTAAAAAGCTTTAAGTGATATTCAATTACATAATAAATTTTCTTGATTCCCTCTAAAAATAAAATATAATATCTCTCCTTCTTTCTAACCTGTAAACAATAATTGACACCATGGACTTGAGTTAGCTTCGAACTATTTTGTGGAAAATATCCATCTAAAAAGAATATTTTATAAAAATTAATCATTACATAAAGACTTGGGAATGACCAAGAAATAAAATAAATTAGATGTCCTCTTTGGTCTTCCAAGTATGTTTTGACTTTTAGATTTAAGAGATCTAAACGATTGTATTCTTCTGCTCTATTTTGCCCTTTTTTTTACGACACTGCTTTTGAAGTGATTTTATAAAGAAGTGACTTAATTTGAAGTCTTTTTCGCAGTATTTAGTACGGTTAACTCAACCAAAATAACTGAACTAATATCAATATTAAAGGTAAAGTCAATAACTCACCTATCCTTCTAACCGTAATCAACGACCCTAAAAGGACACTACCTAGCCAATATTGCACATCTTGCATTGATGCAGACGAATGAGACCTCCCCGTGCAATCTATGCTCGTATCACTCCATTTCACTCTCTTTAAAGTGCACCGCAGTCAAATCAAAAATAAATAATTTGTGTATAAATCTAAATAGATGTTAGTACTGAATAATTATAGGAGAGTCTCTGAAAAGTTAAGGAAACTCTAGGGGTGGTTCGGTTTTGCCAATAAAACAACCCTGAAATATTTTTAGATGGAATAAAGGTCCCGTGTAAGCTCATGAATGAAATTGACCTTATCGAGTAATTTGGAGTTATTAATTTTAGGTTTTAAGTATTTCAATGATTATTAATTTGAGGATATAATTGTAATTATGTAATGTATAAAGTGGGATTAATAATTTAATTAAAGAATTTATAATGATTTTAATAAATTATATATGTAAATTATATATATATATATTAGTAAATGAGTGAAGGTGAAGTTTTAACATATAATATATGTATTTATGTGTGTGAAGTGTATGTGAGGTGGGCGTGAAAGCCAAGGCTTGGCCATGATGATAGAATTATAAATGTATATATGGAGTGGTGGCCAAGAAAGATGCAATTATAATATGTAGATAATGTAATTATTATATGTATATATAGAGTGGCGGCCAAGTGATAGTTATAATTAAAATATAATATTCATATATCTATGGAGTTGTAAATACTCTTAGAACTTGAGGAGAAAATGAATGATGGATTACCAAATGATGCTTAGGAAATTGAAGGAATAAAATGATGATGTTTTGCAGAGGCATAATTAGCCTTGTGTCTTGTGAGGGTAAAACAATGGATGAGACCATGGATTTGAATGTGGAAACAAGGGGCAACTAAGGCTATAAATAGATGGGCATGGGAGTTAAATGAAAGGCATGAAGTAAAGGAAGCAGCAGAGGTGACTGAGAGTTTGGAAAGGAATTTTCGACAATGAGATGTAAGCACCCCCGCCCGGATATCCCCGTCGCCCAGACTATCCGAAACGGGAGTACTTACGAAAGGGAAAAATAATAAAATACAAGACAAAGACCACCCTGGCATGCATACACAAAAATAAGAGCAACGGAAGCGAAGTAAAACACATGCATGCACTACCGGTGCCCCGCTAGCACAGCGGTCACAAGATCAATAAATGAAAACAGACTCTTGTGCCAACATACACGAGACACAAGAAAGACCTGACACAGTACAAAAATAAGGGAATAGACCCTACACAACCATCAGAGTTGACAGAGATTAACGGGACTGCCTGTACACCATACCGACTTTGTTGCTAAACGCTGACTCCCTTGCTCGGACCCACGCTGGCACTACCTGGAATGATGGAAAGCAAGGTGAGTCGAGAGACTCAGCAAGCATGAAGAAAAGAAAGGCCGAAGGCTGAGCATAACCAGAAAAACTCTCCCAAAATAAACCCCCAGGTACACACAAGCCATGAGACGCTACAACACAGTAGAATAGCATAATAAAACACATACCGGTCCTTGGGGCCCACACAAGACACACGGCACCCAAGTCCCATACCAACCTGCCGCTGCCCTGAAAGGCAACAAATATGTCCACAAACCTGCGCGCGCGATCCCGGGCCGGTACTCCCGTCGCCCGTCCCCGTCGGTACTCCCGACAACCGAGCCATAGGCTCCCTCGGAACGGTACTCCCGTCCGAGAACTAACAACTACCAGTAGCCATACAATGCACATAAAAATGCAATGGCGTAGTGAGCATCAACGTGATACAAGGCGCCCATACATCCAGGCATCAGGCCATGCTCCGCCCACATAGTAAATCACACGCCATGCATATGCTCGCGCTGGATGCAACCTAACCAAACTAGAATGTTCGTGTCCAAGCACACTCAATAAATGGATATCCCAACATGCATCCCGTACCCATGTGCATATCAAATCATGAACAGTGATACAATGCATCTAATCATGTGGTAAATCAGATACCGGTAGAGCTAGTCAGCAGTGCCCGGCACCGGTCAACGGTCAGTGACTAGGAGTGCCCGCCTGACGGTTCACTTCAGGGCCGTACAATAGGCTACCCCAACGTCACCAAACAGTCGACCCCTGCCCCACTGCTCAATAGCTCTAACCAAATCACAAATAAATCCGAGAAAAACTGTAAATAAAACCCGCATGACTAGGAACCTAATTCCCCAGACTGGGTTCAGCATCATTCCGAAATGAATAGGGGCGGTACAAACCCCCGTAGGCACTCAACAAACGAAATTATAGAAACCTCGGATTTAATTTAAATTAAAACAAATGAATAATAATTCAACAAGCAAGGGTAGGTGCCGAATTAAAGTGAGGGAGGTGATAGAATACAGGAAATCACGGGGTCTTTGACGGGAATTAAAGATCAAGAAAAGAGGGTTAGGAGCTTGCCTTTACACGGCCGTTCCTTGTTTTTCTTGCACTCCCACTGTGAAGTAAAACGTTCGCTGGCAATAAATAAAATCGCAGCTTTAATTAAATAAATCTACCGTGTAATATTAATAATTTAACTGTCTAAAATCCCTAGTAAGCGTACCACAGTAAAATCTCAACGAGTTCCATTTTTATTTTAAGTTAAATCACGCTAATAAAATTCTCAAAGCCCGCTTAATAGATTAAATTTAAATCAAACAACACAAAATTTCATAATTAATAAACGAGCCGAAATAGACGAAGAGAGGGTATAAAATACGAGAAATTACAGGGTTTCTCACAGGAATTAATAAATACGAGGAAAGGATTAAGAACTTGCCTGAAACCAGCTGATTCCGACCTCTCTCAAGCTCCCGAGACAAATTAAATCATTTTTTGACAAATAACACAATCGAGACTCAAATTAATCGCGTAAAATTTATAATTTAAACACATAATACTTCTACTAATTTTTACCCACGTACCTGATCACTTTTCATGCCGAAAAAATTTCAAAATTATTTTATTTTCCCTTATTTTCTTCCTTTCCTTTTCTTTTCTTTCTTTTCTCTTCTTTCTTCTTCTTCTTCTCCACGCCCACTGCTCCTGCGCACGCAGCTTCTTCTTCTCCCTTCCTTTCCTTTATCTTCTTCTTTTCTTCTTTCTTTTCCTCTTCTTCTTCTTCTTCTTCTTCTTCTCGCGGCCGCTGTTGTTCTTCTTCCTTCTTCCTTGGCCGAACCAGCGGCCACCGCCGCTGCCCAGCCACCGCCAGCCGTCGCCGTCTCTTGCCAGCGGCTTCGTTGGCCACCCCGCTGCTGGCACCGCCACCCACGGCCGCGCACGCCACAGCTGCTGCCGCCTCGCGTTGCCGCCGTCGCTCCAGCATCAACCATGGCTGCGGTTTCTTCAAGCCGCAGCCGCCTCTCGTCGGCCATGGCAGCGGCTGCCATGGCCGATTGGCCTTCTCTCTCTCTCTCTCTCTCTCTCTCTCACAGCTAAACTCTCTCTCTCGGCCTCACTCTCCATCTCCCTCACTCTCTGCTCACTCTCTGCTCGCCCTCTCTCCTCTGTTTCCCATCTCGGCCAGAAGCTTCAAGAAGCTTCAATGAGAGACACCAAAAAGTATCAAATTTTGGCCACTGTTGGTGGCTTGGAGACCACGCACACGCACCGCCTCTCATTTTTCATTTTAATTTTTTTTTTACATTTTAATTTACTTAATTTAATTTCAGTCAATTTAATTCAATTTTTTTTTTATGATCATTGTTTTCAACTACATTATTTCCACCATTTATTTGCTACCTTAAATCCTCAAATACCATAATTTAATTATTATTATTATCACCGAAATTTTGGGATATTACATGAGATATATTAATTTCAAAACTAATTTATAGTTAAGCTAGTTAATTTGATAAGCTCGTTAGTTTGTAAATTAACCTAATAAAATAATTTAATGGTATTTATGGGAGAATTTCAATAGAATGGTTGTCATGGATTTATTTAATTAATTTTGTTATACATATAGGGATTTTGAGTGTGTCAACAGTACAAACTATCGGCGACACGTATTTCGAGGTAAGGGTTAAATATGCTTCGTGTGTAAATTATTTTTGTCATGACTTGCATAAGATGTTGGGGGAGTGCCTAAGCATGAGGTTGTGGATTTCTGACCGTGGGGGTCTCGAGATAAGGTCTTGGAAGAAACCACCAGGGGCCACCTAGAGCCTGAGATAGGTGCGGTAGACAGGCTTGCATGCATGTTGCACTTCATATTTATCTATGATGTCATGCTAAATAATTTACTGCATTGCATATTACTTTTACTGAGTCCTAGGACTCACCCATTTCATTCCCTCTAACCACACAGATAGTTTGGGGTCTAGTAAGGGGAATGCGGTGTATGCCGAAGACCAGCTAAATGATGAGAATGACAACCCATGATGGGAATGCGACCTAATAACTCGTGTCTGTCATGTAATTATTTTTGTGGTTGTGTTGAACGCTATTTGTATTTCTCAGTTGGACTTGTTACTTTTAATGAGTACTTTGTGTGAGTAAGTTGTGATATACCCTAATTGCAGTTTATTAATCTACTTATAAGGCCCAGGTCAGATTCGAGACTTGAGTGTCCTTCCGCTGCAAATAAGTCTTAGACCTTGAGTTCTCGATATCCGGAGGCGGTGAAGGCTGGACCTTACTCAGGCTGCCCACTTTATCTTTATCCTCCTGTTATTAGGGCATAGCTGGCCTTTGGAATGAGACCTACTGACGTAACCTTGGGTGACGATGACACCCGGTAGTGGGGATGAGGCGTCACACCCTTTATTTTCTACACTATATTGATACTCAAAAGTATTGTATCAGTCTATTAGTCCATAATCTTTTCGTCGTGTTTTTTTATCAAAAGTTTGTATAAAAGTTCTTAACAAAAGTTGCTTTGTAATTTTCATTGTGAGATATGACTTTTAAGTGATTCAAATTGGGATCTAAATCAAATCAAATCCTATCTAATGAGGGAAAAATTTCGAAGATCATAATGACCTTAATGTTATCGTGAATTAGCCAACGGACGAAGGACACATGTTCGCCAATGAACAATTGAGAATTATCACCTGGCTTAAACTGGGAAGGGCACGTGTTTGGGTCGTCCTAGAGAATATTCGAAAGCCCAAATCCAAGTCCAGGGAGCGTATTCCAGTATTTTTGGCCTCCGTGATTCCCCCAAAGCCTTTAAAGGCGATTGTTATTCCAAGATTCTAGAAGATGATGGGCATATCTGTTCCTCACAAGATCGTGATTTCTAAATTGAGGGGATCATTATTCCAAAATACTCGAAGGATAACTTCTCCCTCACTCGTGGAAACAAACTCAACAACAAATCTCTATCTTCGCAATATCAAAGAGATTTTCTCTAATGGAAAAGGGGGAAACTCCTATCTCCATGGGGTCACCCTCGCTCCTTATAAATATGGGTGAATTCACACAGGCAAGGAAATCTTTTTTTTTTTCTACCACTAAAGTTTTAATCTGAATAATCTCGAAGAAATTGACTTGAGTGTCGGAGGGACCCTAGGGGAGCCAGTTCCCATCTTTCTTTGCAGATACTTAGTGTGAGACAAAGATGGTGACCGTCCTCACATCATCACTATCATAATTTCTACTTTCACCATTAAAAGTAGCTCAGTTTGATTTAAATGACCAAAAAACCATAGTTTATGATTTGTTTTCAATTTTCTCAATTTGAATAGAACCTTACCAAAACGTGTCCAAACAACGTATATTGTATAAATCCTAACAACCAGCGTCCGAATCAACGAAGCATCATCCAGATTCAAGTCAAATTTAGCATTTCGTCGAACACGTGCTGGGCGTCTTCGCTTTCAGTCACTTTCACAGTGACGCAATGAACGAGGGCGAGGGCCCTCAACGCGAAAAACGCTTCTGCCTAAGGGAAGCTGCGCTGTGCTGTCCGTATGGTCTCACAGGTCAGTTCCAATTGCTTGCGTGCTTTCAGCCCTCGCTGGGGCATTTTGTCAAACACGTCCCGGGCATCTTTGCGACCAATTATTTTGCAGTGACTCAGCCCGAGGATAAGATCCGCCCGCGTCGCCCAGAGAATGCCGCAGGTCAGTGCAGTTACTCTCGCCAAACTCATATTTTTTATTTTTTAATTATACTTCTAAATATGCAATTAAAATCAATTTAATCTCCATATTTTAATATTTTTTTATTTAATAATTTATATTTTTCATTATTTCTATTACACCCATTTAATTATATTTTTAAATCAATTTAATTCATATATTTTGATGTGTAAAAAAAAAGATATAGTGATATAAGTTAATTTAATTTTTTATACTTTAACGTGTAAAAAAATAAGAATTAAATTGATTCGAAAATATAAGTATATAAATGAAATCGAAATAATAAAAAATTTGACGAAAAAAAAGTTAAAATACAAAAATTAAATTTATTTAAAATTATAGATACAGTGATATAATTAAAATAATAAAAAAATTAAAATAATTACACACAAAAAATATAAAAATATAAAAACAAAAATATAAATTTGGCCCGTTAACTTTGCATGCCATCGCTGTCCAAATGGTTGTTAAACCACCGTCCTTCTCGTCGGTGTCTGTATATAGATGTCGTGTGTGGATGTCTATAAGGTAATGTTCTTTGATTAGTTTAATTTATGATTCAAAGAAATTTCCTTTTTACAAAAAATTACGTAATTGCAAAAATGAAGAAAATTAACAATAACACAAAGTAACGGCGTGCAATGGTGAGTGTGACCAGTTTAGGGAGTGTTTTTTGGACCAAAATTGATTGAATTTGTCGGTTTGATTTGCTTTATTTTTTGCATTAGTTCAGTTTAATTAATTTTTCTCAAAAATTTAATTTTTAGTTGAAAGAATCAAATTAATCGAATCTAGTAAACTTTAAAATAATGTTGTTTTAACGTTTATAAAATAACATTATTTTTTTTTGTGTGTTTTTTTAACTATTACTTCATTTTTTTTAAATTTTTTTGCATTTCTTTGATTTAATCAGTTCTTTCAGTTAAGTTCGGTTTATACGATTTGGATTTAATTTTTTCGATTATTGGGTAGTACGATTTTGTGGATTAATCGATCAGTTCGGTTCAGTTTTGCTCTTCAGTTTAGCTTAATCAATTAGTAGATTTTGGTCGATTCAATAACTGAATCAACCGTTTGCACACCCTTATTTAATTGTGTCTCAACTACTTTTATAATTATAATCAAACCATCAATTCTTTCAAATCACCCAAATTATAGGAGACCATGCTATTGGTACTCCTTCGACTATACAATGTATTATAAATGATAAATATATCTCTCGATCCTCACTACTTTAGGTGAATAATATTTTAGATATTTTAACTATATTATGTAGTCCAAGATGTAAGCCATAATATACTGATAGCATTTTCCAATTATAGATTAGCAATTTGAATAGTTTGCGAGATTTGAAGAAGGTAATAAAAATAGTCATTGAAATTCAAGAATTAACACATATCTAACAAAATTAAATCAATCTCATAGAATACTAAAAATCAAAAGACACATAAATTTTGAAATTAAAGGACAACCATATGTCAATGTGTCTAAACTGCCATGACCATTAAGATTTAGTAGTTAGGTACAAGGGATCAATTTATCGAGCTGTGAAAATGAAATGGATTGTGATGACTAATTTTTTTTAGCAATGCAAACCACCTTCGATCACCTAGATAAAGAATTACAATTTGAGGATTTAAGTTGGTTCGATTTGATTTGAGTGGTGTTTTTATCTATATACTCACTAGAGGTGAACTTGTGACACGAACTTAAGATCGTCATTATGGTTTACATTTTTCTTAAGTTACGATTACGTAAAATTTTTATTTTTTTATATACTTATTTACCGTACATGATTCATAAATTATTGTTCTCAGAAAACTTGGTTTTAATTTTTGGATTCCAAACCTACCCTATCCAACAAAACATGGAAGGGCTTGAATGGCAGAAAAGCAGGATATGGGCCCAGTGGCCCGCTCCGTTACATCAAGGTCTTGGGCTTTAGTTAGAACCAGGCCCAATAGGATAGAAAGTTAAATGGGCCATGTGGGCTGATGATGGCAGTCCATGTCCTCGTTGTTAGTTGCAGGATTGAAGAGATTAATTAGTACATTAATTAGACTACATCCAAGATCCGCAGCGTGTGGCAGCCCCGCAATAGAAAATTGCCCCAAACACAGTCTCTGTTTCGGGTATTACAATATGACTTAAAACAGAGAGGACTGAGTCTATAAGCCTATTAAGTCTCCTAAAACAGATGGAAGCTAGCCCTACAAGATACACAGCCATCACCAGGAGATGAGGCACGGAAAATGAATCGATAGAAAGGACGGGAGCATTAATAAAGTAAACTAAAGAACTACAAAAGACTTATTGTTCTTGATCTATTATTGCAGAAGTTGAGAAAAAGAACCAGTGAGAAAGCAACGATGAAATGTGGGAAAGCTTCGGAATAGTCAGCAATGGAGTCTCGGAGTAGGGAGGAAGAAGAAGGTTGCAGAAGCAAGAAACGTTTTAAAATGACACAGTAAGAGGGGGAAAACAATTCCCTCACGCTTTTATAGTTTGAGATATTCCACCGTTGGATGAAAAGATTGACAAATTGCCCTAGATCCAATGATAACGCGTGGTAGCATGGGGCCCATGGACATAATTAGTAAGTGGTTATGGGGACCGTGTGCATTTAAGGTGCTTTAGACAAGATATGCGACGTGAAATGACATAATTTGAAACAGTTGAGCAGAAATTTAGAAGGTAGATTGACAGCTTGTATAGCCCAATTCAGTCTACATACATCAGCTCGTGCTTCGAAGGTCCCATCACGAGCTGGGGGGTTAGTGTTACGGATATTTTTTGAACCACCTTAGGCTATTGTTTGGACTGCTTTGGGCTGGGAATACTCCAAAGATTGAGCCGAATCTCTCGAAGCCCAATAAGCCTAAGGTCGAAGATATCTCAGCGAGATTGCATAATTATTAATGCATGAGCTCCAACCGCAATAGTAGGCAAGCTCCTAGCAATGCCTCTAGCTCGCTAGCCAACTCGGTTAACTCGCAAAACGAACAGAAAAATAGGATAATTGGAGATGATGTCCACCTGTCTTGTCTGTGGTAAATTAGGTCCCAGACGGTGCAGAACTTTTTCTCCTGATTTTATGGAGATGATAAGGACCTATTGTCTCCCACGATGTGGGGCCACTACTTTGAACTTCATGTAAATTGTAAATACCTCACATTATAAATAGGGGGTCAAAACCATTGTAAAATGAGGAAAAAATGCATATTGTTACTCTGTCAAAATTATCAGAGAGTAGTCGTAGATTAGGCATCATTATGACTAAACCACGTAAAAATTATTACGTATTGTCTGATTGATTGTGCTATTATTTTCTTCCCCTCGTGCTCGTGATCATTTATCAATACGGGCCAACGAATCACAGCCGACTAATTCTGAACATCGACACTTTTTTAATTATAATAAAACCATCACTTGTTTCAAATCACCCAAATTATATTATCAATTTGGATAGTTTTATGCCATCTGAGGAAGGTAATAAAAATAGTCACTGAAATTTAAGAATTAATACATATCTAACAAAATTAAATCAATCTCATGAAATACTAAAAATCAAAAAACACAAATTTTGAAATTAAAAGACACAACCATATGTTAATGTGTCTAAACTATTATAACCATCAAGATTTAGTAATTAAAAGGTTTTCTGAACTTCAATTAAAGGGTATGAGCGATCAATTTTGTACATCAATTTATCGAGTTGTGAAACTGAAATGGATTGTGATGATTAATTTTTTTAGCAATGCAAACCACTATCGACCACCTATATAAAAAACTACAATTTGAAGATTCAAGTTGGTTCGATTTAATTTGAATGAGTTTTTTTTCTATATACCCATCATAAGTGAACTTGTGACACGAGCTTAAGATCGTCATTATGGTTTACATTTTTCTTAAGTTACGATTATGTAAAAATTTTATTTTTTTATGTACTTATTTACCGTACATGATTCATAAATTATTATCTCGTAAAACTTACTTTTGATTTTTGGATTCCAAACCTACCCTATCCAACAAAACATGGAAGGGCTTGAATGGCAGAAAAGCAGGATATGAGCCCAGCGGCCCGCTTTGTTACATCAAGGTCTTGGGCTTTAGTTAGAACCAGGCCCAATAGGATAGAAAGTTAAGTGGGCCATGTGGGCTGATGATGGCAGTCCATGTCATCATTGCAGGATTGATGAGATTAATTAGTATATTAATTAGTGTTATAATAATGTTTGATTTTGAAAACAAATTTACTGGCATATATAAATGAAATGAGAAAACAATCTAAACACTAATACAATATTATGTATAAACTATAGTACAAAAATTATATAATATATCTATTTACATTTTATTGTCGTCAAGATACGACAATAAATTTCTTTGTGCAGAATAGTGTCTTCGACGTAGGTATGCGAGTGAGTGACTTGTAAGAAAGAAATCAGTTAGAGGTACGAGTAAGCTCACCCATCAGCCCTTCAAGATTATAATTTTTATAAATTTATGAGTATACATTTGTTAAATGAGGAGTCTTCCATTTATAAATGAGATGAGACAGAAGGGATAGTCACAATCTCCAATAAATATTTTGATCTTTCTCTTGAATTTGTTGGTGAGCGCATTAGATGTAAATTTGACTCAATCTTTTTCGAGACATACTAGTCATTGAATAACCTCATCGGCCTCTCGCAAGTCTCCTGTGAGTCTCCCATGTGTTATTGAAATTTACCCTAAAATACAAAAATGTCACTTAATCTTACACTAAAATACAAAAATGACAGTATTTTGTTATTTTTTTAATGATAATTGTATATTAAATTAAAATTTAATAATATTTTAATCATTAATTAAAATTTATTGAGATTTTTGTAGCTCAGTGTAAATATCAGTGACCATCTACGCGAAGCATCATACAAAGTATCAAAATTCCGAACCCAAATAACATTTTTGTGTCAACAACTGATATTAAATATTTTGGGTGACGCCAGACATGACAAAATTGAACTTCTGTCCACGAGACAAAAGGATCTTGGATGTAGTCTGTCTGTGAGGATATGCCCCCGTCCATGCTCTCTTATTGGAAGATTACAATTCCTGGATCGGATGGGCTGGCCATGTTACTCTTGTCCTTGTGCCATGCCCTTGGAGCTCTGTTGTTGCAGACACGTTCAACACTTATTTTTTTTCTTGGGATTTTTGAGTTGACGCTCGATTAATCTTCAAAAATGGGTAATCTTCTCTCTTGATGCATCTCCATATAAATTTGAAATGTGATCATAATTTATATACATTCAGAAAACGACTACTCTTTCCATAAATGCTCTTTTATGTCACACTATCAAGACTCTTGTATGGGCAATAAAATGCATCAAAATCTTATCTCTATAAGAATTCAAACCTCTAATATTCTTATTAATCTTCAACTGCTTTATCGCTACGCCATGGTCGTGAGGCATTCAACACTTTTTTTTTTTTGTTAATGCACCATCACGAGCGCCCCCGCTGTTCGAACCCACGATATTAGCAGAAGATGTAAATCAGAGAACTCGACGACCAATTTGATTCCTAGTCCCGCTATAAACGTGAGGTCGACAAGTAATTTTTAACTTTTATGATCGCTCTAACTGCTGATCTTTCCCCTCTAACTAAAGTTCAAATATTAAATTTGAGAATTCAAAAAGCAACACCCAAAATATACTTTCTTTACCCGTAGAACTATGCCCGGCCGCATTTTGCACTCTTTTTTCTTTCATGGGCATATGGCTGATGGCTCTTAGGACTTGCAATCAATTATCCATTGATGCAATTTTCTGCCCATTCAGTGCTGCACCCCAAACACAGCGACTGCTAGGCTATTGTAGCGTCTGGCGGCTCCGCAATAGTCATATTGTGGTGGCCTATCTGGCGTCTCGTACTTTGTGTTTTTTATGCACTGAAATACAGGTTGCGTTTTTTTTTTTTACTGTTTTTAAGTTATTTTTAATTTTTAATTTTTTAAAATAATAAAAATATGCTCCCTTTGTAGTTTTCAAAAATATATTTTTAAAAATAAAAAAAATATATAAAAAACTCAAAACAACAAAAAGTTATTTTGAGTGTTTTCATCCAAAATAAATTCTAAACTCAAAATATATTTATTTATTTATTTATTTATATTTTATTATTATAATGAAAAAAATATTATAAAATTTATTAATTTTAAAATGTATATATTTTTTAATAATATATTAATATTAAATATTTATAATTATTAAATAATTAAATTTATTGAATAAAATATCATTAAATTTTATTTTTTAAAATTTCAAAGAGAACGCGTTTTCTAATTTTCTATTTTGAGAAATAATTTTTTAAAATGACAAAGAGAATGCGTATTTTATTTTCTAAAAATAAACTATCAAAATAAAAAATTAAAAATAAATTTAAAACTCAAAACTAAAAATTAAAAAATAAAGAGAACGTAGCCTAAAGGAATGTCATTTTGGTATTTTCAAAATATTTTTTATATTGAAACGTGAAGAAATACATAAAAAAAACATAAAATAAATAATAATACATAACCCAAAAAGCAAGTAAACAACGACCCAATCATATTAGATTATTGGATGGATTGGATGGATGGGCATCACCCACCCATCAATTCTAACAATAAAGGAGTTTTTGATGTGAGACAACCCAACCATTCTCCATTCATATTATTAGATTATTGGATGGGCATCACCAAGCAATAAATTCTAACAATAAAGGAGGTTTTGATGTGAGACACAACCCGACCATTCTCCATCCTTCATGTCCTAAATTGAATGGTATGCCTATGAAGACATAATATATACTAAATTTATAAAGAGAAAAAAATCCGTAGCAACCAATCAGCAACCCCTATTGAATGATGATTCCATCATGAATGATGCACACAAAGAGAGAATACTAAGACAATTGAGGCAAAACAGGTGTATCTGCCAACTCTCAGTTCATAAATGAAAAATGGAAGGTGTCACATTATTTTAAGATATTTTTTTCAAGAAGACTAAGCAATGATATAATAATGACAAAGGGTTTTGTTATAAAGTATCATCACCTCTATTGGCTTAACTAATTAAACGTATTTATTATTTGTATTTGACATTAAACACAAAGACTATATATGTTACTTGTAAACATTAATCTTAGAATTAATCGAACATATAATATGTATTATTAATGTTTGAGAAAGGTATAAAATTATCTTAATAATAAAATGTTAACTTTTACGTAAAATGGTGGTTTGAAACATGAATATGCTTATGCATTCCAATATATTATTTAAGGAGTAATCGATGTCTTCATCATAAAATATTATCATTTATGTAGAAAGACAAATAATACTTAGGGAGATAAAATGATAGTTTAAAAAATAAGTAATGTGGCCTTTGTATTCTCTTAGCATTCTTTAGGGGAGCAGTTGAGTCCTTTTATTATAAAATGTTGACATTTATTGAATATTTCATATAATTCTTCAAAAGTAAAATTTGAAATAGAAGTAGAAGGTTAAGATGATACATGATATGGCACTAACTGAAATTACTAGAATACCCTTACGCGCTAATAGTCTTACCTGCCACGGGGATCACCTGAGAGACCGACACGTGGCAAGTTAACACTCCAGAGCGAAGCCCGAGAAATCCGGGCCGAACTGCAAGGCCAGTTCCAACTTGATCGGGATTCTCGAGAGTCGTGCCCGCTTATCTCGAGTACCCCAAAACGGGTTCGCCTATAAAAGACAAGGACTCTCGTCAGGTATATTCAAGCTCTACAGCTATCTCATTTGCTATTACTTGCATTTACTCTACTAATTTGAGCGTCGGAGTCCACCCCGGGGGATCCAAGCCTCGGCCTTCCATTGTCTTGCAGGTTCTACACTAGAGGTCCGACATCCCCAAGTCCGAGGTTCCATTCCCGAGGTCCAGTCGTAGAAGTGGCACGTGGTGGTCGGTCCCAAAAACCATCATCAATACATCTTCTTCAAAGTTGGCCATCTCATATTCTTGTGATTCTTCAGTTGAAGATAATTCTCCTTCATTCCAAGCAACTAATGTTTTTTTTTTCTTATTTTCTCTCTTCTTTTCTTTTTCAGGATTGGGCACTTAGTCCTTATATAACCTAACTTTTTACACTCAAAACAACGAATTTTATTAGAAACATTTGCATTATTTTTATCCTTGTCTTTCTTGAAGTTTCTTCTTTGATTAAATCTTCCATTTTTCATAAATTTGCTAAACTTTCTTACATGACAAAATCATCATCTTCACT
This sequence comes from Diospyros kaki, assembly GCA_036245055.1. Classification (NCBI taxonomy): domain Eukaryota; kingdom Viridiplantae; phylum Streptophyta; class Magnoliopsida; order Ericales; family Ebenaceae; genus Diospyros; species Diospyros kaki. Next base: position 44,037,769 of record BSEG01000016.1, read on the forward strand.
ATCTTGAGGCTCCTTATCCTCATTATCCATTTTGAATGCCACATTTTTATTTTTCTTTGATTCATCTACATCATTTCTCTTCATCATGATTTCATGAGTCATTAAAGATCCTAATAAGTTTTCAAATGGAAGAGTTTCTAGATCCTTAGCTTCAGTTATAACTTTAACTTTAGGATCCTAAGACCTATGTAGACTTCTTAAGATTTTTCTTACCTTTCCACCATTAGTTTAAGTATTTCCTAGAGATTTTAATGCATAAACTATATCATTAAACTTAGTGTATATGTCCTCGATAGTTTCATTTTCTTTCACAAAGAATAATTCATAGTCATGAATAAGTAAATTAATTTTCGTTTCTTTTACCTGATTTGTACCTTCATTAGTTAACTGAATTTTATCCCACATTTCTTTGGTTGTTTTGCAAGTAGAGATGCGATTGAATTCTTTGAGAAAAGGGGCACATATAAAGGTGTTAATGGCTTTTGCATTTATTTTCATGTCTCTTCTCTCTTCAACTATCCAAGTGTCCATTTTCTCTTTTTCGGACAACTTGGTTTCTTTCTTGAGAGCTTGCATAATACTAGAGTCTTGCATGAGAAAGATATACATTCTTTTCTTCTAATAATTGTAGTTAGTATCATCAAAATAAAGGGGTTGAGTGGTGCTTTGATCGTCGGATTGAGATATGTTTCATATATAGATCTTTGTCCTTAGGTAGTTAAACCTTTGAAAAATAGTGGGAGCTTGGCTTTGATATCAATTGATATAATGGCACCAAAAACCCATGTAACGACCCGTTAGTGAGTTTAAACCATTTATTTAAATTAGTATGTGTGTGTAAGTTAGAGTTGAAAAGTTGAAGTTTCTAATATGTGGAAATGGAAATAAAGGGGCAGGGCGAAGTGTTGAAAGGCCTAATAAAAGTGGAGATTGAGAATTAAATAAAAATGAAAATTCTCTATATGTTGAAAAGTCAAAGGCAATGTAAAAAGGAGATTTTGTATATTTCATTTGAAGTGAGGTTGTAAACCCCATTGGGCCATTAGAGTTGGACTAGTGAAATGGGCTTTGGGCCCATGCGCATAGAATGGTGTGTGTGATTTAATAAAAGTAAAAATGGTTATGAAATATCTAATAAGGGCTTGTGGTTTGTTATTGGGTGTGAAAAAGGTAGGGATAAAGAGGGAATTTCATAAATGGGAGGAATAAAGAAAAGAGAAGTGAAAAATGAAAAATGGCTAATGTCTCAAATGGGTTTAATGAGATTGTGGCGTGTGTGTATTAGTGAGGGATAAAATGGAAAAAATGCAAGGGGGTTGCTAGAGAGTGGGTGGCAGACCACTCCTCCCCCATTCCTCTTCTTTTTGCATTGTCTCCCTTTTCTTTTTCTTTCTTTCCTTCACGAGAAGTCCCTCCTCCTTTTTCTTCTTCTATCATCTTCTTGATTTAGAGCTCCAAGAAGTAAGGGTTCAGCTTCTAGCAGGTTGCTTCTTCTTTGGGATTCCATCATCAAGGCAAGTTCTCTTACACTTTTTTTTAATGGGTTGTGTAAGTATTTTCCTTCCTTTCTTCTCCATTTCATTTCAAAAAGCTTCCATTATAAATATTGTAATTTTTTCATGAAAATGTCCAATTATTTTTATTGTTGTATCTTAGTGGGTCTTTTCGTAGGCATGAAATTGGGTCTTATTGGGGTTTGTTTACCCAATTTTTTCTTTAAGGAATGACTTTGGTGGGTTAGGAAGCTAGTGGTGGTTGTTTTGGAGTGTTTTGGGTTCATTTCGTACTTTGTGTATGCGTCAAGTCAACTAATCTAGAGATTTAGTCGACTCAGCTGATGTCTATTTTCTCAGATTTTTTGTGTCAGCTCTCGGCCCAGTCGACTAAGCATTAGTCAACTAATAATTTCCTTAGTCGAATAAGCTTTAGTCGACTATTCCTTCCAATAGTCACCTATTTCTTCCATTAGTCTATTATTCCTCTCATTAATCGATTATTACCTTTTTTCAGCACTGCGCATGTTGTATTCTTTTGATCATAACTTTTTATCTCGATATCAAAATTGAGATTCGTTTTTTTTGTTGAGACTCTAACTCGATAAGCTTCGTTTTGTTATATAATTTGAATCATTTGGCCAATCTTTGAACCTGTTGGAGTCCTATAAATTTCATGCTTGTATTTGAAAATCTTTGTTTCTTTGTAATCCGATCATGTCTCTGTTTTTGGATCATAACTTTCTATAAAGATATCTAAATTGAATGTGCTCCATAAAATAGACTCCTTAAGATTGTTTTGGCATAATTCTTGAATTATTTGGATATATTTCGAGCCCATAGTAACCATGTCCATCCAGTTAACCTATTTAAATACTGTCAATTGATAATCTATATGGCTTGTCACTTATAGAAACATTCGTGTTTGTATACACTACACACACTAACGTCCAATTATAATGAGGACTTAAACCAATAATTTTTAATAATTAAGATGTTGAATCTTAACGTTTTACATATTAAAAATTAAATACTATATTTTTTTAATTATTAAGGTAAGTGTCGTATGTATTAAGGTTAAAATAAATAATAGATAACCCAAAAATCAAGTAAATAGTGAGCCATTTATATTAGATTATTGGATGGGTACCACCAATTAATTCTAACAATAAAGGAGGTTTTGATGTGAGATCCAGCCCAACCCTTCTCCATCTTTCATGTCATAAATTGAATGGTTTGCCTATGAAGATATAATATGTACTAAATTTAGAAGGAGAAGAAATTATGTAGCAACCAATGAACAATCCCTATTAAATGATGACTCAATTATGAATGATGAACACACAAAAAAAAAGCCCAAACTAAGACTATGTGCGACAAAACATGTGTATCTGCCAACTCCCAGTTCATAAATGGAAGATGGTACGATACTTAATTATGATTTTTTTTATGATTTTTATATATTGATGTGTTATAAATTTATAAAGAATTTATTTTTCCATTATTTTAAGATATATTTTTCAAGAAGACTAAGCAATGGTATAATAATGAGAAGGGATTTGTTATAAAGTATCATCACTTAACTAATTAAACTTATTTGTTATTTGTATTTGACATTAAACTCAAAGACTATGCTACCAATAAAAATTAATGTTAGAATTAATCGAACATATAATATATATGATTAATGTTTGGGAGAGGTATAATCATAAAATGTCAATTTTTATGTAAAACGATAGTTTGAAACATAATTATGCTTATGCACTCTAATATATTATTTGAGTAAGCAAACATGTTTATCATAAAATATTGTCAATCGTGTAGAAGGCCAACTATTGTACGATTAATTTTGTGGTCTCAAAAGTGCAAGTGCTCATTGAAGATTTTCTCCAACAAATTTATATATTCATTATATTATAAGGAATGTATAATGCATATTGATGGTTTAGATTTAGATGTTTCTTTTCTTTTTTTTTAGTTTCTTTGTGAGGCTCGAGATATATCCTAATTTAATTTGTAAAAGTCTTGAGATTTTTTGCAATGAATTCTTATTTATAAAAAATAGATATTTAATCAATAACACAAGTTGACCAAAGCCAGCTAAAAAAAAAAGTCCCAAAAAATGAGATCTTCTATCATTTGAAATTTTATTCCACGATAGTCTTTTGTTTGAGTTCTTGCTCTATTTATTTTGTTGTTCATTTAAACGAGAAGCCCCTCTTCTAACTCTCTAAGTTCTAAAATTATTTTTTAATATTAGGTAATAAATAGTGTTCCAAAACATAATATGATCTCTAATATTGATAGTTTAAATTTATTTTCAGAATTAAAAGTTTAAAATAAATTATAATCATAGAAATAAAAATACCACTTGTGACACTAAATTTTATAAAAAAAAAAGATAATTTTTTTTTCAAATGCATAGATAATTTATAAAATACTATTAACCATTCTTATTATTGTACTTTCATCATAAAGAAATTTTTTAAAATTAAAATTAATAAAATCTTATTTACGTTTAACTATATCAAAAGATAAATTTAAGTAATTCAACTATATTCTTAATTAAAATATATTTTCTTTTTAAATTTTAATACAAAATTTAATTAGTGATTTTGTTTATTAAAAAATAAATTTTAAATATTTATTTATATTATTAAAAGACTATCACAGCCACAAATATTCTTAAGTCGGACACGTGTGAACATTCATTTAAAGAGTGAAGTTTGGACAGCACAGAGCAGAGAATGAAAATGGTGAAGAAAAGTGAGAATGGACCCACTGCATTGAAGAAGCAACAAATTTGTGTTTCTTTTGAAATTTGATGCAGCCATTCTCGCAACCGTACCAACGGCTTCTCATAAATCGCCATAAATTAGCCACCTAATTAAGCCTATTCCTTTTTATTTCTTCTTTTAAAAAAAAAATAAATTGAATACACAAGTCCATCGATGCAAATACGTTTTATATGTTTTAAAATTGAATCTATAAATTCTTGTGATTTTTATTTTTAATTTTTGCAAGGATCTCCTCCATTAGATTTAAGAATTAGCATCGTTTATTTCGGTTAAAAAAAATGTAGTTTGAATAACTTTGGAAAATAAAAATAAATAGAAGAGGAAGAGTTGTCAACTAAATCGACGAGGTAGATCAAAAGTGTGTCAAACCCAAATGGATTGAAAAAGATAAAGAAAGAAAATCAATCAAACCTAGATAATTCGAATTCTCTTGTTTCGTTCTAAAGGGTTCAATTCAATTGTTAAGAGAAGGAAGAAGAAAAAGAAGAATATGAACTTAAAAAATAGAGGGAATAATATAAATTGAAGATCCTCCTCCTTCTACTCCTCTCTTTCTCTCTGATCTAGATAGAGTCGTTGAAAATTAATGGTTCCAGTACCATCATTTTTTGGAGATAATTTTGCCCAAGTATGGCAAAATCATCGAAAACAATGGTACTAGAACAATCAATTTCTAGCTATAGTGAAGTTTTTTTCTTTTTATTTTTTATTTTTATGTTAACTTTTATATTTTTATTCTATCTAATTTTTTTTTTTTTGTAATTCTTAATTGTTTTCGAACTCAAAACTACCTTTTTACGTAAAATAGAATGCATTTACTCTAAAGTCGAGTATGGGATGTGCTTGCAAATAATTAAAAACATAGTAACTTGTAGGGCCAATTTGAAAATTCATATGAAGTCCTTGAAAATGGATTAAACTACCACAAGGAATGTATGAAATTTTTATCCTTTTTTCGTATCGACAAATTCTAATCTTTGCTTTTCAAGTATGCATTGGATACATTGAAAATACACACAATATGTAACAGCTCACTTCTTCAGGGCGTGTTATGCCTTAGGAAATTTAGTCTATTTTTTTTTTAATCATTACATGTCACGACCCGAAATCTGATATGTCATGACCGGCACTAATCCTAGGCCCAACGGCCCCACAATGGACTAGTAAGCCTCTTCTCTGGCTTGATTTGAATAAATTAATATTATTGGCAAGATGTAGAACATGAATAAAATACCAATCCTTCTTCTAATATGATAATTCAATATTCCAAATACAGCAGTTGTACTCAATGAGAATATCTAGCACACTGCTGTCAAAAATACATACTCGATCCCGAATCTCGGGCCCTTGGCACAATTATGCGCCAACAAAATAAAAGACAAAACATCAGACTCTACAATACGTATGTCTCCACAGAGCATCCTATATCATATCAGGGATCAAAAGAGGGTCTGACATCATACCAGAAAATCTGCTGGACCAATACTCAAAAGGAGAATTCCCTGAAAATGTTTTTAATAAAAAGAGGGTGAGTCTTGTGGACTCGCGAGTATAAGGTATGTCATGCCCACTAGGAGAGTATTCAATAAAATGCTAAGGTGATAATCATGCATGCAATAAAATAATAACAATATAAACAGTAGTAACATGTACCATAAGTTTAAATAGTTTGAGGTTTCAAAGAAAAGTATAGTGTAGGAAAAATAGGTGCCTAAAGACAACCCCCATAAGTTGTTCCCTAACCACCTAAATCTCCTATACCTTTATATGAGATGTATGCACTGATTTGAGGACACACTAGTAGAAACTAGCCTAACGCCTATATACACATGCACACAGGAATATATATCATCACATACATCATCCACACACAATATCATCATAAAGGCCCACGTGATAGTAGTGTTAAAACATACTATCCGTGTCTCTCATGGCCTTGGCATGCCAAGCCTCACAGTACCATGATCTTTTCCTGCTGTGAGTCACCAGGGAATCTACTAGATAGTCCTCTAATGATAATGCCAATGATACCCTAATTTATGCACAAGTCATAATCATTTATTCTTTCATGTGGTATTTAAAATACACCATTCATGCAACATTTCATATTCTCAAATCAAGAAATCAATTAGGGTATATTTCAGCTTATGTCTCTCCCAGTAGGATGAAAATATTTCATGCAAGTTCGAAGCATTTAAGAGTAGTTTTTTTACGATTTGTATATAAAAATCATATACAAGTTATGCATTTAAAATCAGTACAAGTTATAACATTTATGCATGAAACAATATATATATGTGCAGAATATAAAGTAAACATAACATATCCTGTCTACTCGCCTGGGAAACGATGACTCAAGTCCGAGTCTGGGGAGAAGATCGAACAAAGTCCTGAGAGTCTGATCCTACAATAAATGGAATGGAGTTGTCACATTTAGGTAACAAGAGTAACGACGAAATGAATTTACTAAAAACCCTAACCATTACCTAACACTCTGAATAGATTATTTATACCTTTGCCCGCGCAATATTCAAATCTGGCGTCATGGAATTCGTCGAGATAAGCCATCGACTACGTCATCATGCCTCGCCTTGCATGCTACGCGTAGGTGTATAATGGAGCTACACACCCACTTATAGGCTGCAATTTCGTAATATATATATATATATATATTTACCCATAAACTAATTTTCTTTTAATATAGATAATATATTTTTATTTAAATTCCTTCTTTATCAAAAGTACATATATACTTATATTTATAATTAAATTGATAAATTTTCTTAAAAACTTAATAATTAATTAATAATTTAAAAAAAATTATTTAAAAGGAATAAATTGGAATTGCAATATTCTAGCCTCAGAATAAAAGGAATCCATCAGAAATCAGGATTCGAAATAATCCCACGTCATCATCATAGGCTAGCCTAGAACGCACTCGGGGTCAGTCTTACTCGGCCTCGAGTCATCTAATAGGGCTTCGTCCTTAGGACTCCGATCAACAAAATGACTCGCCAATCATATCGCCAATTCTAGGAGCCTAATGAGAACCCAAATTAGACTAATCTCGATATCCTAAGTAAGATCAACCTAACCAAGTCATCCTAGGTCCACGGACAAGCGACAAGGGAGAACAAGCCGAGTGGGCCAGCCCAAGGGCTGCCACGACTAGGTCAGTCATGCCCAACACATTGGGCCATCCTAAAGCCCAATCGGGCCCCGCCATCCTAGGCTAACACCTAACCCGACATGCCCAACCCCAAAAGCCCTCATTTCCTTTTTTTTACTTATATTTTATTTATTTTTTATTTTATTTCCTTTTTATTCTTTTTCTTTTCTTTTCTTTTCTTTTCTTTTTTCTTTTCTTCTTTTCTTTTTCTTTTCTTTCTTCTTTTTCTTTTCTTTTCCTTTTTCCTTTCTTTTTCTTCTTTCCCAGCAACTCGCCTGCCACCGCCGACGACCACCGCCGGCTGGCCAAAAATGGCCGATCTATATACCACTGCGAAGCCCTCGCCATGCTTAATAACATACCTTAAAATAGAACCCATTGGACGGTCAGATCTTAGTAGATCTGAGAGTTTATTTTCGGCCAAAAATAGGGACGAATCTGGCCGTTGCCGTTCGCCGGCCGTCGGCCATTTTTCCGACAATCAGAAGGTATCTCGAGGTGCGTAGCACCAAGGAAAGCAACATATCAGAAAATGAGAGAGATCGGACGGTTAGATCGTTGTAGATCTAAAGTCAAACTCTCGGCCAAAATGGGACAAAACACTGCCAACGTCGCCGGCCACCGTGGCCGGCGATTTCCGGCGATCCAAGACCGCCATCCAACACCCTCAAACCAACCGACCATCATATCCAAAAATCATCAAAATCCAACGGTTGGATCTTCGTAGATCTAACCTCAACCGTTCGGCCAAAAAGGCCCCATCGCGTCTCAAGCCTTATCTCACGAAAACCAGAAGAAAAACAGAGAAGATGGAGCTAAAGCACTTACCTCTTGGTAGATCGGGGACGCTTTAACGGTGAAATCGAAGTCGGATTGAAGATCGGACGGCCGGATTTCTCAGAATCGACGAAAAATCGAGAAGGGAAATGAGAGAAATAAGAGAGAGAGAGAGAGATTTTAGGTTCTGTTGGGGGGGGCTGCCGAGCGCCTCCCCCTTTTCTTTTTATATTTTTTTCGTTTTTTTTTTATTATTAATAATTCTTTTAATTAATTTTAATTAATTAATTTTTTTATTTTTATTTTTATTTTTTTGGAAATCTTTACATTACATTATCTCAAAATTCCCTAAGACCTTATCTAGTGCGAGATATCTACACTAGAAAATAATTACAAAGCGGAAGCTGAATCGAACCTGCTCATGTTAATGCATATAATAATAATTGGACATGACATTCATTACAAAGTTAATTCATAAGCGTCTGACGATAAATACAATGTACATAATTCTTAAACTACTCATATTACAACATAACATGGTACAATTACTCGCTTCTTGACGTCTCGCTCACTACACATCATCAATCTCGGAATTATCTCTGCAAGTCCCGACTGGAACGTTGAATGTTCCAGGGGCGAACCCAAGTTAGATGATGAACCATCTAAGTAAGGGTGCATAATGCTATGTCATGTGTGTATGCAATGTCTTTCATCGTAGGTGTCAACTACACCCCTCATGCTACCCACCATTTTAGTGGCCACTTCTTTCGAAATCGGGGTGTATGGGTGCACCTTTGGTAAGGCAGCAGTGCCAGTTCGTACTCCCTACGGGCTCATATGCGTGTGATCAATGATATCAACGTGTAATCATGCATTTCATAGTCATGGATGCATTCTACGTGATAGATACATATCAGGGCATGTCAATATGAGGAAAATATTTTCGAGGAAGTATTACTTACCTTCTAGAGCTTATCGGGCAACCTTAAAATTCGTGCATTGTCTCGATTTGCGTGCCAACCTTAAAATTCGCACCAGACACCTCAACTTTGACCTCAAAGCATCCTAATCACCATAGGTACTTGAATAAATATTAAGTCCTATTTTTTCATAATTTATGGCATTTTTTTTAATTTTCTCTCTATTTCTTCATATTTTTCCTCAATAATTCTAAATTAAATATTTTTAGAAATATTTTCTCAAATATTTCACTAGGAAAATTCATAAAATAATATTTTAGAATTTATAAAATTTTCTATATAATTTTACTTACCTTAACTAGCATCTCCAATTTTCTCGATTTGCATGCAATATTCTCGAAAAGCGTGCCCGGGCCGTTTTTCTCACCAAAATCTCCAGGATATCACCGAAATATAGTTTCATATCTTTTGGGATTTTCTAGGATTTTTTCCCATCATTTTCCTATTTTTTCTTCTTTTTCTTTCTTTTCTTTTCTTTTTTCTTTTTGTTTTCTTTTTCTTTTTTTTTTCTCCCTTTCTCCTATTCATCTTCTTCTCCGCGCCTCCCCTGCTACCTGGTGCGACCCACCTTCTTCCCATTTCTTCTTTCTTTCTTCTCTTCTTTTCTTTTTCTTCTTCTTCTTCTCCTTCTCTTCTTCTTCTTCTTCTTCTTCCTGCAACTGCCGCGCGAACCAGCCTCTGCCACCGCCGCCGCCCGTGCACCAGCTGCCGACGCCGCGAGCTACTGCCAGCGTCAAAGCCACTGTCGCGCCATGCCCTCCGCCATGAGTTGTCGTCACCGCAACCTCTTCCGCGCGCTGCAGCGTCCGCGCGCCGCCTCTACCGCTGCTGTTTGTAGCGGGCTGCCATGGCTGCCGCTGCCGTGCGGCTGGCTTGGCCGCCTTCGACCACTTCAGCCGGTGCTTGCTGATCTCGTCCACGCCACTCGCCTCGCCTTTCGTTGCAGCTGCTTGCTGCGCGTCGGCCATGGCTGCCGAACAGCAGCTCTGCTGCTGCTGCCATGGCCGATTTCAGCCCTCCCTCTCTCTCATTCTCTCTCTCTCTTTCTCCCTTGCTTTGATGCTTCTCAATGGCCAAACTCCCTGCCTATTTATAGGCAATGTCCACCCTCAACTCCTTTGGCCACTTCTCTTAGCACAAAATCACGCCGTTTGCAGAAGATTTGCAGAGGCATGGCCATGCGGATTTTGCAAGCTAGCCATCACGCACGTGTATAGTGCATTAATGCACAATCTCCTCAAATCTTGCTGCTACTCCCTTGAATCTCGCTGCCACCCTCTTCCACCTATTCCAATTTGCAGAGAAATTTCAGCCAAGAAAGTTGCTTTATGCCCCTGCTGCTACAAACATTTCATATATATTTATATATATATATATGTGTGTATAATTACACTAATATTTATAAGAAATTATACCATTAACTTTCAATTTTTATCTTATATCACTCGGGCAACTTCGTAATTTCAATTATACCCTCTAACACTGAATTAAATTTACATTTTAATACTGAAAACGCAAAATTAATAACTTCAAAGCTTAGTCGAAAATGACAATTCGCCCCAGTGTCCTCATCGGCTATCGTTTCATCCCGAAATCACTGAATGATTGTTTGTTACGCAAAACCAGAGCCCCTCTAGGGTTCTGTTAATTTTTCAGGAGCCTCCTACGACGATTCGGTTTTACAGCCTAAATGGCAGCTGTATTTTAGCTGTACCGAAAATCATTCCGAATTTGATTTCTTTTGATACCATAAATCCTATTTCGATACGCTCGTTGAGACCATATAATTTTCCTTAGATAATTTCACTCCGAGGCATTCTCTGCAGTTGATTCAATACGTATAACTGCTATCGAACCAATTTTTCGGTGTCCTAAACTCATCGAAATTACGTGGCAATTTCATATGAACTTGGGATATTACATTCTCCCCTCCTTACAAAAATTTCGTCCTCGAAATTTGCCACATGACCTAAATCCCAAAATTGAAACTGTTGGGCTGACCGCATTTATCAATCCCTAGACAATCCATTTGTCCACTACACATTCCTTTCTAATTTCTCTTTCAAGCCACTAATCACCTAACTCAGTCCTTGGGCTGCGTGTCTCCACTAGCTACTATCCAAGTTGATACTCACATCATCATAATTAGCTCGCGGCTCTCATATCCACATCCTCAATTTTCAATTTTTCTTTTCACTAAGTCATCCAGTCGGTATTCTTAACCACGACACTTCTCTAATTCTGATTTCCTACGATGTCATCTATCTTGCACTAATTAATCATGCTTTGATAAAGTTCCTGATCTCGATACATCTTGACTTTTATCAAATGGATCCTCAAAGAAATATTTTTATGTATCCTTAAATCCTCAAACATCACATATCTTGTCATCACGAGGTTGTTTCATAGGCTTCCAGATTACCAAACAAGTCAGTGGTCTTACCTTATCATCTCGTTTATCACATGTCCTCGAAACCAGCTATGTCTCTCCCTATGTCATCACAAACTTAATCATTATTTAATCTTTACTTGTGCTAATCTATTTGAGATTTCTATTGTTTACTCATTCTTGTAAGTATTCATCTCCCGATATAATTTCAAGTTTCTGTCATTTGACCACAATTATGTAATGTAACTATTTCCTCAAGAAATCTTTATTAATAGATTCTATTTGTCTCCAAGACTTCCTTTCGTAACTTAACCTTTAATATCGACTGAAATCTAACATTGTCTTCTGAGTCTCTCAATACTAATATCCTTGCATCGCTTGCTTATTTGTTACTTGGTCACTAAGCTAATACCTATTTATCCATATACCCATAACTTAAATAACTCTTCGCACTTTTCGAAGTGAACATCAAATTAATTATTTAATCCTTAAATTAATCTTCGAGTAATAACGTTTTATGTCAACTAACTTTAATCATACTCGATCCTTTTCAGAGCTACTTACTCAGGTTATTGACCTTTGCTTGAACCAACCTCTACTCAAAACATTTGGCTCCTCTCTCAAAATCTACTGAGATATCTGACTTTTTAGGACTTTCAATCCTCGACCTTGACTTCACGTTCCCGACACAAAGCCTCATGCTCTCATCGTTTCTTTCTCGATTGGCTCACAACCTAGCGAGTCTCAGTCTCAACATCTATCGTGATGTTCCCTAACATTATCCTCAATGTTTCTCATGCGTCTCCCTATCTGAGGAGTATACCAATATATCCTCAATAAACACAATTACGAAAGTGTCTTTAATGCAGACGATACTTTGGTCAAATCATTAAATCATGACTTTATTGCCGATCTCCGGAATGCCTCATTCCCTCGATTGTTCATCAATCACAATTACCCCAGCCTCTTGTAACTGTTCATCAAATTTGAGGTAAAGATATCGACTCTTAATTATCACATTTTTCAAAGCTCAATAATTTACGTCCTCAATTAAGCTACTTATAACTAAGCGTCTAATAACCTTAAGCTATTTAATCTTCCGAGAGCACATTCTGATATTTCTCACTTCCTCAATTTTCTCACGGTTTTTCATTGACCACAAGTGCCCGTACCACATATTGACAGGCTCCTTATTTTCATAACTTGCTTACATCATTTTAGTGATTGTCTAGTTACACATCTCCCGATTTGCCCATCAGGGTTATCTAGACTAACCGTTTAGCCCAACAGGAGTTCCATTCTCCCAAAATCGAAAATTCTAGATCTCTAATAGATTTCGGTCTATTACTAATTACTTGTTTCTCTCAAACACGCCAAAGATTTTCAAAGACCTCAATCCGTAACCATCCCGCTAACTGGAGTGGGTAGGTACTTACGTCTCCCATGGTACCCCGATTCTTATTGATTCATGATTTTCACAACTTAAGAAAATCAATTTCTATTTCCTTAACGAGATTACCTAAGGACCTTTCAAATCTTTTTTTTTTTTTTTGAAAAACTTTAAAGTCTCATCACAAATCCTTAGATTCTCATTTCTTAGGGGAAATTCCTCGAAAATCCCAAATAGATTCATCTTTGAAGATCTCGGATCAGATCGCGTTAATTGGCTCCAATCATTTCTTATAAAGGACCAAGCCTCAAAAACTTCTCGGGACTCTTTACCTAAGGATACCTTAAACCTCAAATAATGATTCAGGTTCCCATACCGATGCACAAGGCATAACTTATTTTCAAGACTTTCGATTCCTCAAGCTTACTTGGCACATTGAATCACAACTTCTGTTGGCTAGGTCTCCTTATCATTCCTTTAGGGTCGATATGACCTATCAAACAACTCTTTCATTTTTCGATACCCAAACTCTACTTTGAACCAAGGTCATCGTCAAGGCCTTGAACTGGCCATGCTCTACTAGCCGAAATCTCGTTTACTGAGAATCCACTGACTCTCGCATTTCGCTCTTTAGATACAGCTGATTATCAGCATACAACCATTCATGATCCCATTGCCATACTAGATACCGAGGTATTCTATTCCTTATGTCTCAAAATGTTTGTCGTGTCACCCTCTCCCAAGATGACCGCGAACCTCAATGCAATTCTCAGTCTATATTCAATTCATTTCATTTCGGGTTGATTCTTCGGCCTAGATTAATCACAGCTAGTGGTACACCTTGCTCCTAGATCATTGGGACTTAGACCTATACAAGGTACAGACCCTACTGGGCTGTCCCAGATCTTTAGCATCTAATTGTCTCCCAAGCAGTCAACTAGGATGCTTTAATCGACGGGCTTCCCGTACCTTATCGTAAGCCATTTATTAACTATCTGCACGTGGGTCCCTAGACCCAGATTTGTCACTATGAACACCGAACCAATAGTTTTGCCACACTGATAGGGTTCCTATAACTGGTTCTACCAGATCCTCTAAAGTCTCCAAATTACTATTTCCTAATCTCCAAATAGGGTCTAATCAACTATATTTGAGTCACTTAGGGCTTCCAATAATCTTAAGCTTTGATACCAATTGTAACAGCCCATTTCTTTAGGGCATGTTATGCCTTAAGAAATTTGGTCTATTTTTTTAATCATTACATTATCCCAAAATTCCCTAAGACCTTATCTAGTGCGAGATATCTACACTAGAAAATAATTACAAAGCGGAAGCTGAATCGAACCTGCTCATGTTAATGCATATAATAATAACTGGACATGACATTCATTACAAAGTTAATTCATAAGCGTCTGACGATAAATACAATGTACATAATTCTTAAACTACTCATATTACAACATAACATGGTACAATTACTCGCTTCTTGATGTCTCGCTCACTACACATCATCAATCTCGGAATCATCTCTGCAAGTCCCGACTAAAACGTTGAATGTTCCAGGGGCGAACCCAAGTTAGATGATGAACCATCTAAGTAAGGGTACATAATGCTATGCCATGTGTGTATACAATGTCTTTCATCGTAGGTGTCAACTGCACCCCTCATGCTACCCACCATTTTAGCGGCCACCTCTTTTGAAGCCGGGGTGTATGGGTGCACCCTTGGTAAGGCAGCAGTGCCAGTTCGTACTCCCTACGGGCTCATATGCGTGTGATCAATGATATCAACGTGTAATCATGCATTTCATAGTCATGGATGCATTTTACGTGATAGATACATATCAGGGCATGTCAATATGATGAAAATATTTTCGAGGAAGTACCACTTACCTTCTAGAGCTTATCGGGCAACCTTGAAATCCGTGTCTTGCCTCGATTTGCGTGCTAACCTCAAAATTCGCACCAGACACCTCAACTTTGACCTCAAAGCATCCTAATCACCATAAGTACTTGAATAAATATTAAGTCCTATTTTTTCATAATTTTTGGCATTTTCTTTAATTTTCTCTCTATTTCTTCCTATTTTTCCTCAATAATTCTAAATTAAATATTTCTAGAAATATGTTCTCAAATATTTCACTACGAAAATTCATAAAATAATATTTTAGAATTTCTAAAATTTTCTAGAGAATTTTACTCACCTTAACTAGCATCTCCGATTTCCTCGATTTGCGTGCAATATTCTCGAAAAGCGTGCCCGGGCCGTTTTTCTCACCAAAATCTCCAGGATATCACCGAAATATAGTTTCCTATCTTTTGGGATTTTCTAGGATTTTTTCCCATCATTTTCCTATTTTTCTTCTTTTTCTTTCTTTTCTTTTCTTTTTTCTTTTTCTCTTTTTTTTTTCTCCCTTTCTCCTAGTCATCTTCTTCTCCGCGCCTCCCCTGCTACCTGGTGCGACCCACCTTCTTCCCATTTCTTCTTTCTTTTTTCTCTTCTTTTCTTCTTCTTCTTCTTGCAACTGCCGCGCAAACCAGCCTCTGCCGCCGCCGCCGCTCGAGCACCAGCTGCTGACGTCGCGAGCTACTGCCAGCGTCACAACCACTGCCGCGCCATGCCCTCCGCCGTGAGCTGTCGTCACTGCAACCTCTTTCGCGCGCTGCAGCGTCCGCGCGCCGCCCCTGCCGCTGTTGTTTGCAGCGGGTTACCATGGCCGCCGCTGCTGTGCGGCTGGCTTGGCCGCCTTTGGCCACTTCGGCCGGTGCTTGCTGATCTCGTCCACGCCACTCGCCTCGCCTTTCGTTGCAGCTGCTTGCTGCGCGTCGGCCATGGCCGATTTCGGCCCTCCCTCTCTCTCACTCACTCTTTCTCTTTCTCTCTCCCTTTCTTTAATGCTTCTCAATGGCCAAACTCCCTGCCTATTTATAGGCAACGTCCACCCTCAACTCATTTGGCCACTTCTCTTAGCACAAAATCACGCCGTTTGCAGAAGATTTGCAGAGGCATGGCCATGCGGATTTTGTAAGCTAGCCATCACGCACGTGTATAGTGCATTAATGCGCAATCTCCTCAAATCTTGCTGCTACTCCCTTGAATCTCGCTGCCACTCTCTTCCACTTATTCTAATTTGCAGAGAAATTTCGGTCAAGAAGGTTGCTTTACGCCCCTGCTGCTACAAACATTTCATATATATTTATATATATATGTGTATAATTACACTAATATTTATAAGAAATTATACCATTAACTTTCAATTTTTATCTTATATCACTCGGGCAACTTCGTAATTTCAATTATACCCTCGAACACTGAATTAAATTTACACTTTAATACTGAAAACGCAAAATTAATAACTTCAAAGCTTAGTCGAAAATGATGATTCGCCCCAGTGTCCTCATCGGCTATCGTTTCATCCCGAATTCACTGAACGATTGTTTGTTACGCAAAACCAAAGCCCCTCTAGGGTTCCGTTAATTTTTCAGGAGCCTCCTACGACGATTCGGTTTTACAGCCTAAATGACAGCTATATTTTAGCTGTACCAAAAATCGTTTCGAATTTGATTTCTTTTGATACCATAAATCCTATTTCGATACGCTCGTTGAGACCATATAATTTTTCTTAGATAGTTTCACTCCGAGGCATTCCCTGCAGTTGATTCGGTACGTATAACTGCTATCGAACCAATTTTTCGGTATCCTAAACTCATCGAAATTACGTGGCAATTTCATATGAACTTAGGATATTACACAATAAGCTATAAATCATATACACAAAATAATTAATTTAAAATAAACCAGCGGAGTAAAGATGACTGGTTAGCCAAAAGCTATCAAAACTATCTCAAAACTTGACCCTATAAAGTAAGAGGGAAAGAAAATAATACTATTCTGAGGCGCCCTTTGTTTTTTTTTTTTTAACTTCATCTACAACAAGAAGGGCCCACAAACATGGCAAAGTCCAAATCTCATTGCCTCCACAGGCCCAATCTTCAAAATACATAAGGTGCTCTGTCCATTCATTGCCTCAATGCTTTCTTGAAAATACATTGAATTTAAATTTCTTAGGGTGCATTTAAAGAGGGGAATTTAAGCTCATGTTTTGATTTTTTTTTTTTTCATTCAAGGTATATAGATTTTGGGCCCAAATTTGATTTGGATGGGACCCTAAAAAATTAAGCATTTGAGAAAAATAACACATTTTTAGCGGTGTCCTTTAAACTCAAAACTACCCTTCTATCTAAAGTAGACAAAATTTACTTTAAAGTCGACTATGAGGTGTACTTACAAATAATTGAAAACATAGTAGCTTGTGGGGCCAATTTGAGAATTCTTATGAAGTCCTTGAAAATGGATTAAATTACCATGATGAATGTATGAAATTTTTACCCTTTTTTCGTACCGATAAATTCTAATAATTGTTTTTCAAGTATGTATGGGATAAATTGAAAATACACACAATAAACTATAAATCATGTACACAAAATAACTCATTCAAAATAAATTAATGGAGTAAATAAGGTTGGTCAGCCAAAAATATCGCAAAACTCGACCCTATAAAGTAAGAGGGAAAGAAAATAATACTATGTTGAGGCCTCTTTTGTTTTTGTTGTTTTGAACTTCATCAACAAGGAGGGCCCACAAACATGGCAAAGTCCAAATCTCATTTCCTCTACGGGCCCAATCTTCAAAATACATAAGGTGCTCTGTACATTCATTGCCTCAAGGCTTACTTGAAAATACATTGAATTTAAATTTCTTTAGGGTGCATTTAAAGAGGGAATTTAAGCTAATGTTTTGATTTTTTTTTTCATTCAAGGTATATAGTTTTGGATCCAAATTTAATTTGGATGGGACCCTAAAAAATTAAGCATTTGAGAAAAATAACACATTTTTAGGGGTGTTGTAACATTTTGAAATTTGAAGATAAATAATAATTATTAATTATGGTGTTTGAAGTTATTATTGAGTATTTGGAGATTCAAGAAAAAAAAATAATAGTTTATATTGTTTTGTGGAAATAGACAATTAGGATAATTAGTTATAGTAAAATAAATTAATTTAGTGAATTTTTAGAAATTCGGGGTGTAAGTGAAATAAGGAATAAAAGAAGCATGGGGTGCTAGTGGCAGTTTTGGAAGCCTGGGGTGTTAGTGCAATTCTAAAAAGTAGGCTGGGGGTTGGTTTAAAATTATTTAAGGGAGTATATGAATTAAGGGAGCAATTGGCGCGAGCGGTTGCAGGTGTGCGTGTGCGAGATGAGGTTGCGGGATCAAACCCGTATGGGCGCGTGTGAGTCTAGGGGTTTTGCCAATTTTATTCGGCCAAGGGAAGGCCGAAAGCCCAAGGTAGTGGCAGTGTGCACAGCTGCTAGTTGTGCCATGTGGCGCGATCTCAGCCGTCCATTTTTCTTGCCTAAGAAGCTTTCGTTCTGCTTTATTTTTAAGGTCGATTTTGGCCATTCTATGAGCATAAAATGAATAAGAAATGAGAGGAAGGAGCAGGGGCCGTGAGTAGTTGAAGGAAAAAGGAAAAGAGGGAAAAATGGAAGAAAAATTAGAAGATTTTAGGATTACTCGTTGCTAAAGGTAGCTAGGTGAGTGGGTAAATTACTAGAGATATCGTATATCTAAATTATGAATCGTTCACAATTAAATTATGTGATTAGATTTAATTAAATTGAGCCATCATCTTATTATTTTCTGTAGAATATTTTACTTCGCAACGGGAGCATAAAAGAGGCAAGAATCAGTCAATTACAAACAAGCTCATAACTTTCTCCTCCTATTCTTTATTTCCCGTGAAAGTCTCTGTGATTTCTCTTATTTTATTCCCTCCCTCACCATGACTCGGTTCCACGCATTAATAATAATTCGCGTGACAACCACCCTATGACTTATATTTTACTCATGAGTTAATTGTTAATGGAATGAATTAAGCAGTAATGTTTTGGTGTCTTTCATTACGTCCATCATGGAGTCTTGTATCGCTTCGCTTTCTTTGGAAATGATGTTGAACCCGTTGGGGTTAGGTTCTTAGAAAGTAACTATGGTCAAGATTATGGAGTTATGTTAATAATTTGTTATGAATGTGGAGACGGTTTCCTGTGTATGGGAAGAGATAAGAACGTGAATGACATAATGGAGTCTATGTTATCATGGATAAAATGTGTGAAATGATTAGTTTAAGTGACTAAGTTTAATGTCGTCTATGGGTGTCTAAGGGTATGGGGTACAAATCCACTGACTGTCGATCATGGCTCGTGGCAGTTGATGGCTGGATGTATGGGTGCTAGTAATCGACTGTAACGATAAGCGTTAAACGGGCTAGAAGAGCTGGTATTGTCAGATTCTCCTCTTAGTTTGTGCATACCATGATGTGTGTGCTGCATAAGGACTAGGTCGTATTCACTGGTGGGACATGCTTTGTGTGTGATGGGATGTGTGAGCATTTGCATGACCTGATTGGTCTAAAAACCAATTTGAGTATTCTAGGTGAGTCAGTGCAATTGGAGCATACCACATATGTGTATTTCTATGTGGGCGTAGCATAGCCTGATGTTTGGTTTATGGGGGCATTGTCATCACGTTTATGCTGCAGAAGCCATTGCATTTTCTATTTGTTGCATTGCAAGGTGAAAATGTGCAGTTTTAAGTTATGAGTATAGGTGATGGGTGGCACCCACCACGGAACATAGGCCGTGGAAGTAGCCCACAAAAAGACCTTGGGGGTGAGACCCACGGCAACAATAAGACCCTAGGATAAGACCCACGACAAGAGATTATGTTGTAAGTGACAGGAAAAGACGTGCATGGGAAATGGTATAGTAGCCTATGATAGGCTGTTAGTAGGATTGTATGTTGGACTTGGGGGCCAATGTGTGTTTGATGTAGGCCTCAATGACTGTTTATGTGGAGTTTACCATATGTTTATGCATCTAGGGATAAAGTAGGAATTGGACATGGCATGGTATGAAGTTGCATTGACATGAATTGTATAGGGTGTTATGGGAAGAGTCTGTCTGTAACCTACAACCTTTCTTTCTAGAGCTTGTTGAGTCTTGTGGCTCACGTTTGCTTTCCATCATTCCAGGTAAGAGTATCTTGAGATCGTAGGTGCGTATGACAGAATTGGGTCTAGATCGTCAAGTCAGGATAGCAAGTGCAAAATCCTCCCAAGATTAGGTCCTGGGTGTCATTGTGCTTATGTTAGAGTAATGTTTTATATGTTTGAGATGGGTGTATTCTATGAAAGTCAGGTGGACTCACGGTATGAATGTTTATGTAAGAATGTCTATGAGATGCGTTGTGAATGATTATGTATGGATTATTTTAAATATTTTATGATAAATAGTTATGGTTTCTAAAAGGGTTGGGTGTGAGTTTTAGTTTGTGTTATTGTTCGGTATCACTCAAATAATGACCCTCTCATGAATCCTCTATGCACACAGAGACTCCGAAAAATGGGCCGTTACAGGTGTCCTTCAAACAAAAAATTTAACTAGATCCCAATTGAAACCTAATTCCATTGAAGCCCAAGTCTTATCAATTATGTTACAGCTTATCAAGAAGCATATTTTATGTTTACATATGTTCGAATTAGAAAAATAGACATAAAATTAAGTCATACACACATGATTATACGAATATATATATATTAATATAATCATGATTATTGTATCTAATATTTAAAATTGTATATAACAAATCTCTGTCCAATTAAGTCATACACACATGATTATATGAATATATATATATATATTAATACCATTAAAATGTAATGTACTAATATTGTAGATATAATAATGTATATATACATCATTCCTAAAAAATTGCATGTATATTTACGGGATACACATATATTAAAATATGTATTAATTTATATATATATGTTGTTGTCAGATAAAATAATAAATTTATAATTACAAAAGATTTTTTGTTTTTAACCTTTAGTCTCTGAGAAATATGTAAAATATGAGACAATTAAGAGTGAACAGTGTCTCTCGTGCGAGACCTCCGATATTTAAGTTAATT
The DNA here is from genome assembly GCA_036245055.1 of Diospyros kaki. Taxonomy (NCBI): domain Eukaryota; kingdom Viridiplantae; phylum Streptophyta; class Magnoliopsida; order Ericales; family Ebenaceae; genus Diospyros; species Diospyros kaki. Next base: position 44,058,798 of record BSEG01000016.1, read on the forward strand.
TCATCGAACAATTATATTGTCTTGGCAATAGAAATGTAATCTTAATAGAGTTTTAGGCGTACCTCAATCCAATGAATTGCTTCATATACATAAAAGTTCAATGCTAATAGATGGAATAATATTCTTATCTTTTGGGATAATTTGTTCTAAATTTTCAAGTGAAGACTTCAGAGTTAAATTAACGTATTCTTGGCGTGCCATAATCCAAAAGATTTCTCGGAGATTGCATCTCTGGGACTCGGGATGTAATATCCCAAAATTTGGAGACAAATAATAGTTCTTAATTTTGATATTTGAAGTCATTATTGAATAATTGGAGATTTTAGAAAGTATATGTATTTATATTGTTTGAAGAAATAAGAAATTAAGATGATTAATTAAATTAATTGGAAGTATTTATGAAAATAATAAAATAAAATATAATAAAAATAATAACAATAATAATAATACAGTAAATTAAATTAAATTAATTACTTAATATATATATATATATGTGTGTGTGTGTGTGCGCGCGCGCGCGCGTGCATGGCGTGGCCCATCCTTGGCCATTTCAATTTGTGGCCTAAAAGCCTAAGTTGATATATATCAGGGGAGGCTTGGACAGCAAGCATTGAAGGCAATTTGAAGGCCAATTTGGCCACTTTTGTTGCCAAGAAACAAGGAGTAAATGAGAGAAATGAATGAGAGAAAATAAGGGAAAAGGAAGGGCTGGCAGGCAGCAGATGAGAAGGAAGAAAATTGGAGAAAATCAAGAGATTTTAGGGATTTATCGGTGATTAAAGTATTTAGGTAAGTAAGTAAAATTATTGTAAATATTATATGTTTAAATTATAAATTTTATACGGTTAGATTATACAGTTTACTCGGTTAAAATTAATTAATTTAGGTCACAGTTGTATTAATTGTTAGGAAACGTTTTACTTCGCATCGGAAGCATAAAAAAGGCATGAATCAACCGTTTTCAAGCAATCTCCTAACCCTCTCCTCTCGTTATTTATTTCCCGTGAAAGTCCTCTAAGTTTCTTGTATTTTAAACCCTCCCTCACCGTGACTCAGTACCACGCATTAATAATAATACTCTGCGTGGCAACCACCCTATGATTCATACTTTATTAATGAGGTTATTGTTGATGGAATAAGTTAAGCAAATATATCTTTGTGTCTTTCGTTTTGACCATTACGGAGCTTCGTGTCGCTCCATTTTTCTTGGGAATGATGCCGAACCCGATGGTTTAGGTTCTTAGAAGTGTCAGTATGGTTTATGGGATTATGTTAAAGAATTTAATTGGAAAAGTAAGTGATTCATTTCTATGTTTATAAGAGATGAGAATGAGAACGACATTATGATGTTCATGGGATTATGTACATGAAGACCTATGGAGAAATGTTGTGTAATGTTAAGTATAGAAGATATAAAGTTAATAGTATCAATAAGTGTGTCTAAGGGTATGGGGTACAAAGTCACTGACTGTCGACCGTGGGTCGTGACAGTTGATAGCTAGATGTATGGCCGTCAGTCATCGACTGTTACAATAAGCGCTAGATAGGCCAGAAGAGTTGGTACTGCCAGATTCTCGCCTTGGCTTGTGCATATCATGATGTATGCACGTGTGTATATCATGATGTATGCATATCATGAGCCGGTGCATTTAGAGCATATTGCACGTGTGTATTCCTACGTGGGCGTAGCCTGGCCTGATGCTTGGTTTATGAGGCTCTTGTCATCACGTTTATATTACAAAAGTCGTTGCATTTGCTATTTGTTGCACTGCATGGTGAGAATGTGAGGTTCTAAGTGTTAAGTATGGGTGGTGGACGTGGCCACGGTAAGACCTTGGGTGAGACTCACGGCGGCGTGGTCCACGATAAGACCGGGGGTTTGAGTCACATGGCAATAATAAGACCGGGGCTTAGAGTCCCAAGGCAACAATAAGACCAAGGGTTAGAGTCCCACGGTAACAATAAGACCGGGGGTTCGAGTCCCACAACAACGATAGGATAAGACGATAGTGACAGAGAAATGGACATGTAAGAGAAATGGTATGGTAGCCTATAAAAGGCTGATAACAGGTTTGTATGTTGGACTTAGGTGTCAGTGTGTGTTTTATGTGGGCCCCAATGACCGTTATGTGAAATTTATTATATGTTTATGCATCTAGAAGTAAGGCAGGTATTGGGTATGCAATGACATGACGTTGCATTGGCATGAATTGCATGGGGTGTTATGGGAAGAGTCTTGTATATATGTACCCTCCAGCCTTTCTTTTTAGAGTTTGCTGAGTCTCGTGACTCACGTTTACTTTACATCATTCCAGGTAAGAGAAACGCCTGTGATAGCAGATACGTTTAGCGAGGTTTGGGTCCAGGCTGTCGTATCATGGTAGCAAGTGTAGAGCTCTCCTGAAACTAGATCCTGGGTGTCATGGTGCCTTTATTAAGGTTAATGTTTACGTTTTTGAGATTGACGTATGTTATGTAAGCCTAGGTGAGCCCAAGTGGTGATTGGTTATGTAAAAACGATTATGAGATGTTAAAGAAAAGAAAGATTATGATTTTAATAAGGGTTGTATATGAGTTGTAGTTGTGTTATTGTTCGGTATCATTTTAGTAATGATCCTCTCACGAATCCTCTTGGTGCACGGGGGCTCCGGGAAGCTGGCCATTACAGTTTGGTATCAGAGCAAGTTAAGGTTTAAGGAAGAAGACTCTGCACACATAGGACGGTTGGGTAAAGTTAGGTGCGTGTCATGGGTCGTATGGCTAGAATGGTATTCGGGTTGCGTTTAGTTAGAATCTTTAATTCTAAGTATAGTGGTAGTACAAAAAAATGAGTGTTGAGGAATTGAATGTCGCAACGCATGATGGAAGGCTAGTGACTCGAGTCGGGATTCTATGGATGTTGAGGTGAGCCACGAGTAAATGGTAGGAGTAGACCCCGCTCAAGGTACGTGCTCGACGTCTAGATTGATCAAGGTGTTTGCGTCTCTATTGGTGTTAGCTTGCGACCTTTATGGAAGATAGAATATAAGTGAGAGGCTAGATGCATGATAAATGGTTACAGGGCATTAAGAATGTGCTTGGGTGATTTCTTGGTAGCAGGAGTAACTGTCAGTAAGAAGCCACAACAGGAAATGTTACACGAGGCAATGAGTGAAAGTTGGATACCAAAACCCACATAAGGAATTCGCAACTGATAAGGACCCCCAGATGGGAACTCGGCGGGCAGAATGCATAATGAAGATAACTAGAATAGGTTCAACCATATAAATGAAGTAAATATTAAAGTGATTTGGAAGTCATAAGTCGTACAAAGAGATTGAGGTTAGCAGTTGCCGCGGTATAAGAAAAATGAGATGAAACTAGTATAGGTGAGACCTAGGAAATGCCCTGTGGTGCAGGACACTCGGTGAGATACTGAAAAATGATGATATGGAATGTCCCAGAAGTAATGTTGAATAAATTCATGAGAGCTGCAAGCGTGTCTTGAGGAAATGGACCGAGCGCAAATTTTGAGAACGAAATTCTAATAAGGAGGGAAGAATTATAATATTCCAAAATTTGGAGACAAATAATAGTTATTAATTTTGATATTTGAAGTCATTATTGAATAATTGGAGATTTTAGAAAGTATATGTATTTATATTATTTGAAGAAATAGAAAATTAAGGTGATTAATTAAATTAATTGGAAGTATTTATGAAAATAATAAAATATAATATAATAAAAATAATAACAATAATAATAATAGAAATAATAATAATAATGATGATGATGATGATAGTAAAAAAGTAAATTAAATTAAATTAATTACTTAATGTATATGTGTGTGTGTGTGTGTGTGGCGTGGCCCATCCTTGGTCATTTCAATTTGTGGCTTAAAAGCCACTTAAGTTGATATATATCAGGGGAGGGTTGGGCAGCAAGCATTGAAGGCAATTTGAAGGCCAATTCGGCCACTTTTGCTGCCAAGAAACAAGGAGTAAATGAGAGAAAATAAGGGAAGAAGAAGGGCTCGCGAGCAGTAGATGGAGAGGAAGAAAATTAGAGAAAATCAAGAGATTTTAGGGATTTATCAGTGATTAAAGTATTCAGGTAAGTAAGTAAAATTATTATAAATATTATATGTTTAAATTATAAATTTATACGATTAGATTATACAATTTATGCAATTAAAATTAATTAATTTAGGTCACAGTTGTATTAATTGTTAGGAAACGTTTTACTTTGAATCAGAAGTACAAAAAAGGCATGAATCAACCGTTTTCAAGCAATCTCCTAACTCTCTCATCGCGTTATTTATTTCCCGTGAAAGTCCTCGAGGTTTCTTGTATTTTAAACCCTCCTTCACCGTGACTCAGTACCACGCATTAATAATAATACTCCGTGTGACAATCACCCTATGATTCATACTTTATTAATGAGGTTATTGTTGATGGAATAAGTTAAGCAAATATATCTTTGTGTCTTTCGTTTTGACCATTACGGAGCTTCGTGTCGCTCCATTTTTCTTGGGAATGATGCTAAACCCGATGGGTTAGATTCTTAAAAGTGTCAGTATGGTTTATGGGATTATGTTAAAGAATTTAATTGGAAAAGTAAGTGATTCATTTCCATGTTTATAAGAGATGAGAATGAGAACGACATTATGATGTTCATGGGATTATGTACATGAAGACCTATGGAGAAATGTTGTGTAATGTTAAGTATAGAAGATATAAAGTTAATAGTATCAATAAGTGTGTCTAAGAGTATGGGGTACAAAGTCACTGACTGTCGACCGTGGGTCGTGACAGTTGATGGCTAGATGTATGGCCGTCAATCATCGACTGTTACAATAAGCGCTAGATAGGCCAGAAGAGCTGGTACTGCCAGATTCTCGCCTTGGCTTGTGCATATCATGATGTATGTGCTACATAAGGCTTGAGTTGCATTTACTGTTGGGACATGCTTTGTGTATGACGGGATGTGTGAGCATTTGCATGACTCGGTCGGTCCAAGAGCCAACTTGGGTTCCCTAGGTGAGTCGGTGCATTTAGAGCATATTGCATGTGTGTATTCCTATATGGGCATAGCATGGCTTGATGCTTGGTTTATGGGGGCTTTGTCATCACGTTTTTGCTACAAAAGTCGTTGCATTTGCTATTTGTTGCACTGCATGGTGAGAATGTGCGGTTCTAAGTGTTGAGTATGAGTGGTGGACATGGCCACGGTAAGACCTTGGGGTGAGACTCACGGCAGCGTGGTCCACGATAAGACCGGGGGTTAGAGTCCCACGGCAATAACAAGATCGGGGGTTAAAGTCCCACGGCAACAATAAGACCGGGGGTTAAAGTCCCATGGCAATGACAGGATAAGACGATAGTGACAGGGAAATGGACATGTAAGAGAAATGGTATGGTAGTCTATAAGAGGCTGATAACATGTTTGTATGTTGGACTTGGGCGCTAGTGTGTGTTTTATGTGAGCCTCAATGACCGTTATGTGAAATTTATTATATGTTTATATATCTAAAAGTAAGGCAGGTATTGGGCATGGCATGACATGACGTTGCATTGACATGAATTGCATGGAGTGTTATGAGAAGAGTCTTGTATGTACCCTCCAGCCTTTCTTTCTAGAGCTTACTGAGTCTCGCGACTCACGTTTGCTTTACATTATTCCAGGTAAGAGAAATGCCTGTGATAGCAGGTACGTTCAGCGAGGTTTGGGTTTAGGCTGTCGTGTCATGATAGCAAGTACAGAGCTCTCCCAATACTAGATCTTGGGTGTCATGGTGCCTTCGTTAAGGTTAATGTTTACGTTTTTGAGATTGACATATGTTATGTAAGTCTAGATGGGCCCAAGTGGTGATTGGATGTAAAAACGATTATGAGATGTTAAATAAAAGAAAGATTATGATTTTAATAAGGGTTGTATATGAGTTATAGTTGTGTTATTATTCGGTATCATTTTAGTAATGACTCTCTCATGGATCCTCTTGATGCACAGGGGGCTCCGGGAGGCGGGCCGTTACACGGGAAATGCTTCTAGAAAAGTCTCTCACGGGCCATTTTGAAGGTTTTTCAAGGCTCCCTCTTTGGGTTTCTTCCTCTTGGGCATGTATTAAGATTGCACCCAATTTTTTAGACACAACAATATATATATACACATATAGATAACTATCTTTTAAAAATTGAGCCAAAAAAAGTTTATTACTAATGTGACAACAATGAATTTTGTTAGAGGAGTTAAAAAGAGTTATCATTTTCAACTCACACAAAAGGTACAAAAATTTGATTGTGCCAAATATGAAAATTCTAGTAATTTTAATGGTATATGGTAAAATTTTAGAAATTTAACAGTATGTAGGAAAATTTTGGAAGCACTACACTGCAGGCATTGGTCTTGAGGCGTTGTTCCCTAGCTTTATATTTTTTTCTTTTTATTTTAAATAATCCATAGAACATAATGGGTATAGGAACCATTTACAGTGCTAAAAAAACAAGAAGAACATCTAATAATTCATTGGCTAATATAATCTCGAAAAGTCAAAAACTAAGTGATAAATGTTTTTTGAAATCTTCTAATGTATTAATGCGTAAAAGAATTGGAGTTGGTTGAATGTATTTCCCGATGTGCAAAAAATGAAAATATAGACTTCTAAGGATAAAAATATGCCAAAGAGAGATATTTGTATAAATAACTCAAAGTGTAAGAGGTTTAGTTGCAATTTAATAATTTAAATGCATTTTATATGCTCTCAATACTTTTTTTTTTTTTAATTTGCCTAAACTCTTTAAAGGTGAAATTCCTCATTTTAAGGGTCCCTCTTTGTTAGCCTCACATATATGGAGAGGAGGTTAATCATGTAACCTAATGGTTAATGATCAAATATAGAACCTTTCATTGACAATATAATGGCTATAGTCCATCTTTCTCAAGATGTGCTCGCCCCCAACCGCTGAGCTATGTCCGTGAAGGCTAATCTGTCTAAACTCTTTGTCATAGCATTTGCCAAGGCTTTGATAGTAGGGATGTGTAATGATCACTTTGGGAAGTGAAATGGTGAGTTGACTCTATCGATATGTGTAGTGTGCCTTCTCTAGTTGCTCTCCCAAAATTCACGTCCCAATGCAAGTTAGATCATCAAAAGAAAAAGAAGCAAACTAAGTTTGTAAGATAGTTTATCTATGTTGTGGTTTTTGTTTGTTCTTATTTTCTTTTGTTGTGTTCGCTTTATATTTGTTATTTTGTGTATTTGCTCAGGATATGCCCTAATTTATGCAGTGTTAATTCTTATTATTATATATAATGAAGTCTCTCATTTATAGAAAAAAAGAAAAAAAATTAATTAAACCATCATATATTTGAAACAATTTAAATTATAACTTATTGATTTTGATAATTTGAATTGTTTTCAAGAATTTATATACACTCAATAAATCATATATTAATGCGTAAAAAACATCACAACCATCAAGAATAGTAAGTATGTATAGGCCGTAATTGTATCATGATTAATTTGACGAGCGAATCGAGAGAAAGACTGCCCATCTTCATGACTAGTCAGGTGAAGTTCGGAATCTGAGTTATTAAAAAAAGAAGAATGGCAAGTGCATCATGCCAGGGTATGGGGAGTCCCCACCCCACTTTGGTAGGCTTCAATTGGCTCAAGGGGTATGTACTGTTGAAGGGATTGGATCTGAATGATTTGAGCTTTATAATGAAAGAACAAAGTGTCGTCCCTTCAATACATACCCTCGAGCCATAAATTATTTCATAAAATAATTGCATACCCACAAAGCTCAAATCATTCATAAAATAATTTCATAAACTTATGATTTGAGCTTCATAAATTATTTTGAAACCCAACCCACTCTGAGGATCGAAAGCTGTAATGCAATCTGTAAATGTCTGTATAAAGTCCAGAAATGAATTATAATCAATATAGTGTGTGTATGTATATATATACATATGCACATATATGTATTTAATATTGACAGGAATGGAAGCAAGCAAGAAAGCAACCATCACCGAGAGAGCATTAATGAATTAAGTGGAAGAAGCAGATATGTATAAATGCTGGGAAGGAGAGGTACAGAGAAGACGATAGAACACAGAGTCCGGTCCAATGGATCTGCTCCACCCTTCCAAGCCCAATTCCTCCCCTCTCACCCCCTTATCCTTCCTTGAAAGGGCCGCCGCAGTCTACGGCGACTCTACTTCCATCTCCTACTGCAATGCAAATGCCGCCACCACCTCCTTTACCTGGTCCCAGACCCGCCGCCGCTGCCTCCGCCTGGCCTCCTCCATCGCCTCCCTCCTAGGGACCGCCAGAGGCCAAGTCGTCTCCGTCCTCGCCCCCAATGTGCCCGCCATGTACGAGCTCCACTTCGCCGTCCCTATGGCCGGCGCCGTCCTCAACACCCTCAACACCCGCCTCGACGCCCGCTCCATCGCCGCCCTCCTCCTCCACGCTGGCTCAAGGATACTCTTCCTCGACTCCCACTTCCTCCCCATCGCCCTCCAAGCCCTCTCCTTAATTCCACACCAGCCCCCGAAGCTCGTCCTCATAGCCGACGACGAGTCCGCGGGCTCGCCGGCCGTCGCTGAGTCGTACGAGGGATTGGTGGAGAGGGGCGACCAGGAATTCAAGTGGGTCGGGCCCGAAAGCGAGTGGGACCCGATGACTCTGAACTACACCTCCGGGACCACCTCCTCCCCGAAAGGCGTCGTGCATTGCCACCGTTCGACCTTCATCATGGCCGTCGATTCGTTGATCGAGTGGTCAGTGCCGAAGCAGCCCGTGTACTTGTGGACCCTGCCCATGTTCCACTCCAACGGGTGGTGCTTCACCTGGAGCATGGCTGCCGTCGGCGGCACCAACGTTTGCCTCCGGAAAGTGGACCCGCCGGAGGTCTACGCCGCCATACAGAGAGACCGCGTCACTCACATGTGCGGTGCGCCGGTGATTCTCAACATGCTGTCTAATTTCCCCGCTGTCAGGCCGCTCCCCCGCCCCGTTCACTTCCTAACGGGCGGTGCGCCGCCGCCACCCGCCGTGCTGCTCAAGACGGAGTCGCTGGGTTTCGTGGTCACCCACGGGTATGGAATGACGGAAGTGGCCGGCGTGGTGGTCTCGTGCGCGTGGAAGCAGCGGTGGAACTCTCTGCCGGCGACGGAGAGGGCGAGGCTGAAGGCAAGACAAGGGGTCAGGACGATCGGGATGGCGGAGGTCGACGTGGTAAATCCGGCGACCGGAACTAGCGTGAAGCGAGACGGGCAAAGCCTAGGCGAAATCGTTCTCCGAGGAGGGAGCGTCATGCTAGGCTATCTCAAAGACCCGGAAACCACCGCCAAATGCATGAAACCCGATGGCTGGCTCTACACCGGCGACGTCGCAGTGATGCACCCAGATGGGTATATAGCTAGGCTTATCGCTCAAACAACGTTCATACAAATCACCTCCATAAATACAACAATATTTATCGTTTCGAGTTCCTTGTTTGTTTTAACAGTTATTTAGAGATCAAAGACCGGTTGAAGGACGTGATCATAACCGGCGGCGAGAATGTGAGCAGCGTGGAGGTGGAGTCGGTGCTGTACTCGCACCCGGCGGTGAACGAGGCGGCGGTGGTGGCTCGGCCGGACGAGTTCTGGGGCGAGACCCCCTGCGCCTTCGTGAGCCTGAACCAGACCGTAGCTCAGACCCAGATCCCAACGGAGAAGGAGATCATTGAGTTTTGCAGAGCCAGGTTGCCGCATTACATGGTCCCGAGAACGGTGGTTTTCAAGGACGAGCTTCCCAAGACTGCGACCGGAAAAATTCAGAAGACGATGCTCCGGGAGGACGCAAAGGCTATGGGTTCCATACAAGGCAGTCGCCTCTGAGCTTTTCCTCCGCCGCCGCTCCATGAATCTATAAAGAAGCTGAAACGACGCAGTGGAAACGACAGTTACAGTGAACAACACAGGAAAGAAAGAAAGAAAGGATTAAGAAAAGGAAAGGACAAAGGATTTGTCGGATTGACTTTCCAAATTGAGTCGATGTTTGTCTGTTAGTTTGTTAATTAAAGCAAAAACTAAAATAAATCGAAGAAGCCATTTTATTTAAATAATTAAGGATTTAATGTGAGATAAAAGCCATAATTATTTCAGGAGTCCATAATTAATGGGAGATGAAATTGTTGTTGAGTTTGATTTTGACTCTTTCCATTGGACCCTTCTCTCTTCCTGCGTTTATGACGGCGGCCCTGCCACTGTTTCGCTGTCTCTTATTATTATTATTATTATTATTATTATTATATTTTATTCACATACTTCGCGGGACATTCATTATCAATGTCTTACCATGCAGCTCAATATTATAAGATTCTATGAAAATAGGATTAGAATATTTTTTAAATTAAAATATAAAATAACTAAAATAAGATAAATAAGTATTTTAAATTTTTTATAATACACTAAAAAATACAAATGTCATTTTTTTTATCTATAAGAATTAAGATATGCTTATCTTGAGAGAGAGAGATAAATAAGTATATTTTAAAAATTTAAAATAAAAAGTCGTGTGATTTTTTTTTCAAGGGTTGTTAGATAAGTTTAACAAATACATTAAAAATGATAAAAATTTGTAATGATTTTTATATCTTATATTTTTCAGTGTATATCTTAGTCAGTGTTCTAAAAATCAATCTAAGTGACTGCTTAAGTGTTGCCAAAGTGTTAGGTGGCCCTTAGCCGGCACGAATATAAACTAATTGACCTCCCTAGGGATTGATTTAATTAAACATAGGTCACTTAATTTTTAAAGCTTTTAAGTTAGAGTTTTTAAGTTCTGAGAACTGACCGATCGTCGAAGTTAAGTGCCTGTGTTGTGCCCCGATTTCTCTATCTTGTCGTTATCGTCAATCGCTTCTTCGAAAGCTCTCTCTCATCACCATCGCATGTTGTCTCCCTTGGCCTATTGGCTGTCATCATTTCTCTTGGTCCTTGATTTACCAATTTCACTTGGGCCCTTGGTCGTCACTGTCAGTTGTCTCTCTTGACCCCGATTTCCTAGTTTCCTTTTACCCCACTGCCAATTGTCTCTCTCGTTGTTGGCTGTTCTTCCTTTGCCTTTCGATACATATAGTCATCACCCCAATTTATATATATATATATATATATAAACAAATATAATATATCATATAGATCTAATTATATATATAAGTTTCAATTTTTTTTAATTTTAATTTATTTAAAAACAATAAAAATTATATTAAAAAAATTACAAAAAAAAAAATCATCGTAGGTGTCTTAGGCATTAGGCCTTAGTCTGACACCTGATTAACATCTAGCACATTTTAAAATATTAATCTTAGTTAACAAATACTATCTTAAAAAATAACATTTTCGGTTTGCCATCGTCCAATACTTGATATTATTTTCTATAACACAGAGGAATATGGAGAGTTTCAGTATGATATACATTTTTTTATTATAAGCATGCCCTCAGGTTATACCAAATGTCTTTCATGCTATATAAAATACTCTTAACGATATCGAATATAATAAAATTTCCCCAAGTCTACGTTTGGGCAGTATTCTTGCCTAATTAGTGTTGGTAAGTCTACAAATACAGCACCAGTCTATTATAATTTAACGAAAATTTTTTAGAGGCCTCATTTTAGTATTTTTGAAATATTAAAAAATATTTCTAAATACACAAGAAAAATTTAAATGCCCTTCTGCTGATAGTTTCAATTTTTATAAATAGTGAGTGCTTAATGATTCTTATGTTCAAAGTATGACTAGAATCCTAGTTAAATTATAGGTAACTGTTATGTTGTCCATCGTCGACAACATAATAGTTGCCCGAATGAGAGAGATGGAGTGGATCCCATGCATGGGGCCCACCCACATCTCCCTCAGTCGGGCAATTACTATGTTGCCCGACAGTAGATAATATAGTAGTGTTTTAAATTATATTTTTATTATTTTTACATACTCGTTTAGAGATTAATTTAAGTATTGAAAAACCTGTGTAAGAGACATCTTACACCCTTGACTATTTTTTGTTTTATAGGTCTCTTAAGAACTAGAATTTCGAGATAGATACTTTCTTGTAATTATAAATTTATTATTATATTTAAAAAATAATAATTACAAAAATACTATTCAAACACTTAAATTTGACACTTTAACTAATATCTTAGATTGATATTTTGTATATTTATCTTACTATAATACAAAATAAGATACATTAAACTGTCACACAGATACAAAATTTTTAAAAGTCAAGATAAAATTTCCGAGATTAAAGGCAGATGTTGAAGCAGAATTAATGCATCCCCAATGGTCACTGTAAATGCAGGAGCCTGCCGAGGCTACGAAGACTAATGAATTAATCAATTAAACCACAGCTCTTTAATTAATCCAACGCCGCTGCTGCGAAATAATTAAGGTGTGTACGATGATCCACCGGAATCTTAATTGAAGCCGTGTCGACCGACCGACCGACGATTAATTGAGAATGTACAGTGAACGTACGGCCGGCGACTTGACCGTCAAACCACCGGTATGCCCGTGTATTATGGATGTTCCTTCTAATTGTCAAATAAGTTACTTTATGCAGCCCACGGTATCATCTAGCGGTATAGCATTTAAAATTTTATATAAATTATTAGGATTTAAATTAGTGTACTGACTTATTACAAAATTTAAATCTTGTATAGATTGTACTAAATGTATAATTTTAAATATATATAGATTATATTGGCATCTATATTTACTCAAAAAATATATCAAGAGGGAAGGTCACCAACCACTAAGATTAGTCGGGCGAAGATCGAATACTCTAAGTAAAAAAAAAAAAATACTTTACTCAAAATTTGGGATTGATTTGTTTAATATATTTTATAAAAATTGAACCAAATCACTAGAATTTAAAATATAAAAGGTTATAACTTTATAGAAGTCATAAATTTGAGATTTGATTTCAAGATGGAGTTATTCTGATTAGAAATTGTTGTTAGTCAAATATAAAAATAAATTTATTGATTAAAAATATCGTTGTCGAGTTGTTTTCAGTTTATAAGAAAAAAAAAATCAAAGCGTGTAAGAAAGTTTGTAAAAATTTTGATGCTTAAATTAGGTATTGAAAAATTAAAAATTATATTAAAATTAGTATTAGAGACGTATCTCGTTTGGAATGAGAGATCATCTATTTATAAATGAGCATGCAACTTTTTCAAATCCCTTAGTATTAGGATTCTTCTAAGTAATGTTTATACTAATATTTTGAGATCTATTAGAATTATAAATTTTATAAATAATATTTATTCTAACATTTCAAGATCCATTAAAATTAAGATTTTTATGAATAATATTTATCTTAATATTTTGAGATCTATTACAATTAAGATTTATATGGATAATATTTATCTTAGTATTTTATTATTCACTAAAATTATAATTATTATAAATAATATTTATCCTTTTTATAGAACTATTAATTTTTTTTTTTTGTGTTATACGAAATATCCTTTACGTTATGTAAAACTCCCAGACACCAATAATATCGAATATTATAAAATTTCCCAAGTCTATGTTTGGGCATTATTCTTACGTAATTAATGTTGGTAAGTCTACAAATATAGCACTTGGTGAGAGACAGTCACTTATTACTTGGATGTTGGTAAGTGAGAAGATCCTGGCTTTTTTTTTTTTTTTTTCAAAGAAAAGCCAATTTTGCTTGCCGTTGGCAACAATAAAATCAAGGAGTGTTGTGGGCTTTAAAAAATGTCTATTCTAATATTTTGGAAACTATTAAAATTAAGATTTTTATAGATAATATTTTATAATTCATTATGTCGACATTAAATTTTGGCCGACTATGATTCGTTAGGGGCGCGCACTGAGTGAGTGAGTCCAAGATACAAGAAGGAAGACACAACATACAAAGAATACAAATTTTTTTTACGTGATTCGGGCAAAGCGATGCCTACTCCACGACTGTATCCTGATTATTCTTTCAAAGTGACAGTATCTGATTATTCTTGTTGTTTTCGTTCCCTTTAATAATATTTTTTACCCCTATTTATAATGAGAAGCATTTATAATTTGCATATGATATGAAAATAAAAAAGATGATATAATGGGGGACAAACAGTCCTTATCATCTGCATAAAATCGGGAGTGAGATCTTCATTCGAGAAGCATGGTTTGCCTCAAATAAGGTAAGTGGGTCCCTACCTCTAGCTGTCCAGCAACTTTGTTGCTTTTGTAAGCTGAAGAATTTAGATCAACTAGTTGAATGGTTAGGCCAGCGAACTATGAGCTTTATTGGAGGGTCGTTGTAGAGATTGCTAGGAGCTCGCTAAGGGCTCACTTGGTTCCGCAATATGAGCTTGAATTTCAGCGGTGTATGAGCTTGCTTTGACGAACTCACTTGGACTTTCTAGGCCTTAGGCGATTGGGCCGATCTATTGGGCTGAGCCTAGCCCATAAGAAGCGGTGCAGAAAACAAGCATAACACATTAGAATTAAGATTTTTATAAATAATGTTTATCTTGATATTTCATTATCCACTATAATTAGAATTCTTATGGATAATATTTATTCTTTTTATATAACTCTTTAAAAGATTTTTGAATGTTAGAGTTATGTTTGCACTTTGTTTGGAACCTTCCCAATCAAAGGGAATTTCAAATATTTTTAACCCAAAAAATTATTTTGGACTTTTAGGCTGCATTTTTAATTTTCAGTTTTGAGTTTTAAATTCATTTTTAGTTTTCTGTTTTGATAGTTTGATTTCAGAAAACTGAAAATATGTTTTTTTTGTCATTTTAAAAAACTGTTTCTTAAAACAGAAAATTAAAAAATACGTTTACTTTAAAATTTTGAGAAAAATTATTTTATAATATTTTATTCAATGAATTTGATTATTAAAGGATATAATTAACTTTTATTAATAAAATTTTACTATTAAAATAAAATAATAAATTTAATTAATAAATTGCTATTATTTATATAAAATATTATTATACATAATATATGTAATATACTTAATAATACACTATATGTTATCCTATATTTTTAATTATAATATAAATATATTATATTTTTAAAATTTTAAATAAATATATATTTTTTAAAATTTAAGAATAATTTTGATTTTTTTCTTTTTCTTTTTAAAATCAAAATATGAAAAATGGATTGTGTTTTCCATGTTTTGAATTTATAAATTGTTTTGCTTGAAAACAACCAAAACAACATTTATTGTTTTGTGTTTTCTTTATAATTATTTTTTTATTTTTGAAAATAACAAAATAAATATATTTTTATTATTTTAAAAAATTAAAAACTAAAAATAGTTTGAAAACGAGAATGCAACCACTTTTTTGTTCTTTTAATATTTTTTATCTATAACACAGCAGAAATAAAGTTAACGTTGTTATTAAAATAAAAATATTATCAAATAATAAAAAAACACTTACCATAATAACAATAATAATAATAATAATAATAATAATAATAATAATAATAATAATTCTATTAAAATGATTCGGGTCTGGGTCAAAAAATAAAAACTTGATTGAAGTCAGAAGAGTTGGTTCCTCCTGGCCCTTGGACCCATACTAATATAGTATTGGAAAGGAATAAGTTTAGGCCCATCAAAGCATGGTTTGACCCATGGGCTATATTTCTAGCAGCCCAGATTTGTGCACTTGTCTCATGTAGCATTATTGTGTTTAATCACGCAATTAATAAAAATAAGAGAGATTTTGGGGCATATAATAGAGCTAGGCATTATCATTTAGGGATTCTAAACTTTAGACTCTTTATCATTTTTGTAATGGGTACAAAGTACATTTAAAATAGGTATGATTGGGAACTCTTTTATTCTGTTTTGTATTCATATTTTTATTTATTTTCATACTCTCATATTATTTTATTTAATCTTATATTCCGGTACTCGTAGAATAAGATGTACTTGATAAATATTCATATATTTGACGTATTTGAGTTTAATAAATTCATATTCATGAGTTATATAACTTCACAATAATTTAATAATAAAAGAATTTGGCATTAGTGCAAACCAAAATCTAAAACCGACAATTCCAATACTTTATATAGTTTCATTGCATTAAGTAAAAAAATTAAAGAATATCACATCGACTTGTTGGTGATGAGGGTGAGAGAAAAGATAGTCATAACTAAGGCCGCTTTGATAGTCAATTTTTTTTTTGAAGGAAAAGGTAATTTTTTTACCAAATTTCTAACTTGTGCATTATTTGATAACTATTTTTTTTTAAGAGAACTCATTTTCCCACTAATGGTCACGTGAGGAGATTTCCTTTCAAATCATAGAAACTAAATTCCTTGGGAGAGGAGATGGAATTTTCTTAGCAATTGAAAGCAACAACTTACCAAGCGAGTTGAGAAAGCCAAAGGCAGCAAGCAAAAGAATGAGAGGAGAGTCGGTGGCTAGTGAAGGCGAACGACGACCAAGGATGAGGGCCCAAGGGGGCGATTGGCAAGAGTAAGGCTAAGGCTGAGTCAGTGCCGGCGAGCGATGGAGCTAGACAGAGAGAGAAGGGCAGTGAGTGGGGCAAGCGAATAGCAACCGAGAAGGGCGAATTAGCAACGATTTGAGTCGTCCGACAGAGAAAAAGAGGTCGGAGAGAGAGAGGGAGAAGGGCGGGGGGTGGGCAGCAGAAACGAGCAAAGCAAGAAAAGGAGAAAGGCAGGGGGTGGGCGATGACTGGGGGATGAGAGAGAAGGGCAAGTGGATGAGGAAGGGTTTGCAAAATATTTATATTTTGTATTTTTAATAATTAATAAATATAAATGTATAAAAAGGAAAAATAAAAAATTAGTAATAAATTGTTTCTTTGGAATACAAAAAAAAATTAATTTTGTAGTTTTATTTATTTGAGAAAATAATTTAATTAATTTAAAATACGTTATTATTTTAATTTTTTTATACAAAATTTAATATTTTTCAATACATTCTCACTATTGAATTCCATAAAAAATGTGTAATTTTTCATGAAAAATAATGCCTATCAAACACAAAATGCTAGGAAAATGACCAAATTTTATAAAAAAAATATTACCAATCAAATACCAAAAGATGGAAAATAATATCATGTTTTAAGTAAAAAATTATATCAATTAAACAGCTTAAACTTCCAATTTTCAAGAATTTATTTTTCCTAAAATTTACTTTTTTCTACTTAAATTATATTATTGCAATCAAACACATCCTCCGTTAATTTTTAAGCCTGCGATAATATATTTGATTTTGTTTATTGGGTAAGACGTTACTTACGACGACGAGTTGCCCATTGCTTTCTAGAAAATCCTTTTAAAAAACATCGTCTATCTTTAATTTAAATTGACCAATGTTGACACAATTAATTTTAGACTGCATCCTAATTATTATTAGGCTTTGGATAACGACACGTCTCAAAACATTTATTAAGGTGTATTTAATATATTTTATTTTTAACACTAAATATTTATATTAGTGGCAATAAATGCATTGATTACAAAATATTTTATCAACAAATAAAATTATTTAAATGCCAAAAATAAAGTACATTTATATTGAGTGCTCTGATGGCACTCATTATCAAAACCTTTATTATTATTATTATTATTATTATGAATTATAATATATGATTAGATAATATATTCATATATATATAACTATATTAGGATAAGGTATGAATAGGGGCTCTATCTATTTATATTTAAAGCTTGACCTAGAACATTTTATAATATAATGGTTAAATAGCAGTCAGTACGTCTTGTTTTTAAATAAAAATATATATTTTATCTTATTTTCAATAATTAAATAATTTTATTTATTAATGATAAATATATAATGCTTTAAATTATTTAATCAACTAATAGAATTATTTGAATTTTAAAAATTATATGCAATAAATGTAATGAAATGGATTAGTAGGGTATCTAATCTTCTTCTCTCCGCCTTCACTTTTGACGTTCATTCGTAGATCTCTGGATTTTATTCCTACACATGAAATTCAACTCTCTTATGTCTATTTAAAAAGAAGTTGTATTTATTGTTATTTAACCATTATTATTAAATAAATTTATTTATATTAAAAAATCTTACAAGAAAAAAAAATTCACCTTTTACCATGTTTTTAGGCCTAGATTGACATTTTATTATTTTAATAAAAGTATCTAATAGCGTCGTTACAAGATTATCAAAATAACTCTCCAAGGAAGTTAATCGAAGCTTATCAATTGTTTGAATCTTAAACCGGAAAGGGATGACACATGAAAATGTAGATCGAAATCTCAAAGGATTTGAGAAAAATGGGAAGGATCCAATCCCATTCTCATCAAGTTTGACAAAATTACTTGAAACCCACATAATATGAATTAAGGGATCAAGTTTTCAAAAAGAGTTATTACTTTATTATTTTCGGATATGTCTTTTATGTTTTTGGATAGTTTGCAGCAAAATAACAATTAAAAAGCACGCAAAGAGCTCTCATGCATGATCGTCCGAGGCCAAAGTTAAATGTTGTCATGATACAGAAGATAGTATACGAATGGATACGTGTGTCTTTAGGGTCTCTATAAGAGTTGGGGTTGATGGATCTAAAGTGTTGGGTTGGGTTTTGTTTTTGATCTGGGTCTTTCTAGTGTTATCTCGAAGGTCCAGATTCACAGGATATTTATATGCAACAAGGACTAGGCCACGTGGTAAAATAGGAAATGTGGCACACGCTTGTGGCTCAGTTTTTTGGGTGAGTGACCTAACTTTTTGGGTTTACGGATAAGGGATAAAAGATTTGAAGATACCTTGGAGGACTGATAGCGCCAAAGAGAGTTGAATCGATCAAACTTGAGGACTGATACCACTTCGGGGTGGTCCAAGGGTGCTTGGCCAAACTTGCCTGGAAGACTCAGGGTCATCGGCCTCTTTTGCTGGCTATCGCTTTAAACTTAAACATCGATGGATGACGTGACTGTGACCTGACCGCCCGGGGGTCATAGGCGACAAGGAACAAGGGGGTGGTTTGTCCTTCTCTGTGGAATCGGCGAAGCTTTTGGTCCCAACACAAGTCGAAGTCGCCGGCGGTTGTTGCGTCCATGGAAGCGGATGGGACATCTATTCCGGCCGACGCCGTGCGTTGTCCCGTCTTTACCCTTTGGTAACCATATTTGGGATCTATTCTGTCCAGGGGAAAGGTTCAGAGTCACAGAGCTTTAAGAAAGACAAAATGCAGGAATCTAAAAGCCATTGCAACACCTGTACAATCCTGAATCGTCATCTTCTTCCGATTCCGTTTCCTTTCTGCGCCTCAATTGCAGCACGTTTCGAAATCAATTCCATGCGAATCTTCTGTAATTTGACGCGATTACCGTATCCCATTCCCGATCATGCATATGCGCTCAAATCCATAAACTAGATTCATTGTCTATCCGCCAACAATATATTTTTAGACAAATGCTGGGCGTCATGACTGATGACAGTCATGACCCCAGCTGGCAGTACACCCAATGGTGTGCTGCCACGTAGGCGTCATGACGGTCATCAGTCATGACGCCTACCATTGCTCATATTTTTATGAATGTACATTTTTTTTTATATTTACTTAAATTTTTGTTATTTTAATTTTAAAGTTAATTTAATTTTTATATTTTGATCTTTTTTTCATATGATAATTTAAACTTTTCATTATTTCAATTACATTCTTAAATTTGTATTTTCAAACTAATTTAATCTCTGTGTAAAAAAAAAAAGATAAAATGTGATGATAAAATATACGTTACACTCTATTCACGTTAAAGTTCATGAGTTAAATTAACTCGAAAATACAGGTATAAAATCTAAATAATGAAAAATTTGAGTTGTTATACGAAGAAAATGTCAAAGTATATGAGATTAAATTGATTTTAGAATATAGATTCAATTATATAATTCAAACAAAAAAATATTTGAATATTAACATGAAAAAAACATAAAAGTATAAAGGCAAAAATATAAATTTTTCCATCTTTTTGGTAATTGAGAAATATAGAGAATTTTGCAAACTATACCTTTTTTTGTTGATGAAATTTTAAGAAATTTTCTTTATATTTGAAAAATATTAATATTTTCTTTTATTGTTAAAAAATTTAAATGATAATTTTACCTTCATTTATCTCCTATCTCCCATGATTTAACAGAATAAAATTAAAAAAAAAAAAACAACTAAGTTGGCTTTTGAAGGCCATTGAAAAATAGAGAGAAAAACAAAGAAATAATGATGATGAACCCAAGTCAAATATGGGTTTATCATAATGAACCCAACCACCTAAATTTATTCGTGATGAACCTTTATTATAAAGAAGAGAAAAAGAAAGGGGAAGTGGGAAGAAAGACTTATCTAAATGTCGTTTGATCACACTGTCCTATCATTTAAATCTTTTCAAATCTAGAATAATCATCTAGATTTAAAAGGGTGATGAACCCAAACCATCTGAGTTTATTATGGATAAACCTAGATGATTCATGATAAACCTAGATTTATCACAAAGAAAATAGATAAAGATAAAAAGAGACTTACATCTGTTGTTTTGGTCGTTGCCCTTTACTATCTAGCCATTCAAATCGTTCCAAATCTTGGAATTTAGAATGTTGTTGTTATCGCTATTGTCACTATCGTCATTGTGGTTGTTGTGTAAGAGATAAAGAAAAACAAAAGAGAGATTTGAGAAGAAAGAGAACTAAAAATGAAAAAAAAAATATTTAAATATAAAAGCATTTTTAATGTTTAACATAGATTAATTAACAATAAAGGAGAAATTACAACATAATATTAAACTTTAAATATACTTATTATATTTTTTTAAACGTCGCAAATACTTTTGTAATTATAGTAGACCTCAAAGGTACAACATGAAATTTTTCTATTTTAAAAATACACAAATACATGAATGCAAGGTTTATGATTAGGGATATCTAGAAAGATCCTAAACAACAGAGAGATAAGAGGCTCGTAGAGTTAATTTATCGGAAGAGATTTCATTGTTGGGTTAATGATGGTTGGATTGTCTTACTATCAATGTTAAAAAAAAAAAAAAAAAAAAGGAGAAAAGTATGCTGAGGTGACAATCACATTATGAGTTAACGATCAAATATATCATAATGAAGTAATAGTCTAAACTAAAAATGAAAAATAAAAAAATATTTAAATATAAGAGCATTTTTAATGTTTAATATAGATTAAATAACGACAAATGAGAAATTACAACATAACATTAAATCTTAAATATACTTATTATATCTTCTTAAACGTCACAAATACTTTTGTAATTATAGTATACCTCAAAGTGACAACAAGAAATTTTTCTGTTTTAAAAATACAAAAATACATGAATGCAAGGTTTATAATTAGGGTTATCTAGAAAGATCCTAAACAACAGAGAGAGAGAGGTCTCATTGTTGGGTTAATGATGGTTGGATTGTCTCGTCATCGATATTAAAAAAAAAAAACAGATAAGAAAAAATGGGAAGAAATATGCTGACGTGATAGTCACATTATGAGTTAACGATCAAATCTATTGTAATGAAATAATAGTCTAAAATTTTAAGGAAGTTAAAAGTTAGATATCTTTATTGAAAAAATTAAAAGTTAACTCTAGATTAAATAATTCTCTCTCTTTATATATAAAGTGCGTTCTATCTATTTAAACAATTAATTATCCATTTATTTTATCTATGTATTTATTAAATGAATTTATTTATATTAATAAATTTTACAAATTCAATTGAAATTGTTTAAAATATGAAAATTCTAATTATAGGAAATGTAGAAAAGTTACATATTTTTCTATAAATAAATAGACCTTCTTTCTAGAAAATGTGCATATTTGATACTGATTTCAATATAATCTTACAATTTTTCGTATCTGATTTAAATATCAAAGTGTTTCTGCGAGTGCAATAACTTTCTTACGCCCTCTAATCATTTTCTTTTCTGCAGACTTCATATAACGTCTTGCTCAAGCGATAGAAAGAACCGGAACAACTTACCCTGATGGGCCTACACGAACTTCCCAGAGGGGTCACCCATCCCTAGATTACCCTAGGTCAAGCACGCTTAACTTGGGAGTTATTTGCCAACATTCAGTCCAAAAGGTATCCAGCTGGTGTTGTTTCCTTCCTTACACTATCCTCGATATATACTAACTTCTTCGGGCTCTCGGGGTATTACATTCTCCCCCCTTAAGCACATGACGTCCTTGTCATGCGACCTTACAACGTGTCCCAGATTTCCTCCCGTGTATGGCCGATGTGGGATTCGCCTAAGGTGCCTATACGCACCCCCCATAGGGGCCTCACACCCCCCTCAGGACTCAGCCTCCTCGCTGAGGTTTGCCCCACCACCGCGCTCAGAGGCTCGGGGGTCGGCTCTGATACCACCTGTAACGTCCCGCTCGAGCGATAGGAAGAACCAGAACAACTTACCCTGATGGGCCTACACGAACTTCCCAGGGGGTCACCCATCCTTGAATTACCCCAGGTCAATCACGCTTAACTTGGGAGTTCTTTGCCAACATTTAGCCCAAAAGGTATCCAGCTGGTGTTGTTTTCTTCCTTACACTATCCTCGATATATACTAACTTCTCCGGGCTCTCGAGGTATTACACTTCAAGTGACGTGATAATAATGCTTCCAATTAATAAATTCATTATTTTGTTTAAGCAAGAACAATAATATACTAATACGTAGGTAAATTTATGCATAGCTTAAACATAAATTTAGAATAAAATCTCAATCTGTCTCATAAATTTTTCGTGACTTATCAACTTAGCTCTTTATTTTTTTTGTTAATTATTGTTATTTGAAGGGTAAAATGGATCGTTTCATAAATTATAAAAGTGCATTCGAATCAAGAGAAATTTTAAGAGTACACCCATAAAACTCTTACACTTAGTTTAAGTATACTATTATATTTTTCGAATTGATGACCTAATAATTAATAATTTGTTAGTAAAACTATACATAATTTACAATGATTCATTTAAGCCCAAAAAAAATAAAAATTAAAATGACGTTCACAAGAAGTTCAAGATTACCCACAAATCTAAAACAAGCTGCTTTTTTGAAAAACTCTTGCAAGCTGTGGCCAATGGTTTACGCCACTAGGAGTCTGAATCAAACTTTTTGGCTTTCTCCATTTCACACTTCAATTTCAATCTCTTCACACAGTGTTAATAAGTGGAAAAAGTGTTTTTCTTTTATTTCATAATTAAAAATAAACCGAGCCAATTTAGAAGTGAATCGATATTTGACTTGACAAAAGTTTGTTCAAGTTTGTTTGTTAAAGTAAACAAGTCGAATTTGAGTCTAATTTTGAAGTTCGATTTGTAAACAAGCCTAACATGTTTGATCAAAGACTTGTGAACATATTCATTTAAAAATTTGTGAATAGTTTGTGAACAGTTTTATTTATAAATATATTAATAAATTTATTTATAATTTTATAAATATATTATTTAACATAAAATGATTAAACTTTAAATTATGGAGAATAATATTATATTTATTATAATTTGAAGTCATTATTAATTGATTTTCATATTGATGTTATATTTATTGATTATCAGATTTGATTTAAAATTATCATTTGTTGATTATTTACATATTAGATTTTTAAAAATATTTCTAGTAAATACGAGCCTAAGTCATTAGATTCTGTTAAGCCTAAATCGAGCTCGAGCATGAAAATTGATTCACCAAGTTGAGCCTGAGTTCAACAAAATTTAGCTAAACTCAGTTTGATAACCTACGCACGTTTATTACTACTAATGATTAGTGTTACCTTTTTATTTTATTTAGCCACAACGAAATGTGTGTTTTGTATTGTAATGAAATTATTTTTGTTTTTCTGTGGGTAGGATAAGTTGAAAATAAATATATACTTAAGTTAATTAAAATTATTTTTACGTGAGAATAACGATAACAAAAATTCCTTTACAATCTTAATTAGATTCTCCTTTTTTTTAATATTTTCTCCTTTATGGCGTTTGAATTTTGATAACTTTGTACACATCGTGGTCCAAAGTCTATTTGTGGACATAATTGAATCCCTAAATGTCAAATCGTTTATTTGTCTTTTGTTACCAATTTTTTTATTTCTTAGTTTGAATAAATAGTTGACCTCTCATTATTATTATTATTATTATTATTATTATTATTATTATTATTATTATTATTATTTATAATACTTTAGTAGACTCTTAGTTGTGGCACTTTGATATGTTGTATTTTATCACATTAATATAGATGCACACCATCTCAATGTAACCGTGTACGTCAAATGGATTTATTGTTAGTAGTACTATTCTAGTAAAAAGAATAATTGGAAATCAAGATTAACGAAATTTAAACTTAAGATTAGAAATTTATTTTTTTTGGGGGGAGCATCCGATCAATTTGGTAACTTAATAGATTAAATTTGTGTTAAAAATTGAACTAAACCAATCGAATAGATTCTTAAACCTAAAAAAATTGAAAAACCAATATAATAAAATGCAAAAACGATATTGTTTTTGATATTTCGATCGTTTTGGTTATTTTAATTTTTTAATACAAAAATTAAATCAAACTAAAATAATTAAAATTATAAAATTTGAAAATCGAACCAAACTGACCTATAACTTGAATTGAATCGAACTAATAATTTTAACCGATTCGATTCAATTATTTTGACTTGGAAAAGTCTTGAGAGCTAGAGAGAGTGACTGACGGGCTTACCAAATGAGGGCAAAAAGATGAAATTGGCCCGCTCACTTTGTAAATTTGCAAGCCATTGCCCTGCTCTCTCCTCTCCCCTCACATGACTGCTGCCCTCGGCTTGCTACCATTCCTCACTTCTGTCACCTCGTCGTGTAGCGACGGTCGGCGAGGTGAGGCAGCAATGGTAGTGAGGCAAGGCGATAAAGGCGAGGCAGCAAGGCACGACGACAAGTTGAGGGTAACGGCGGGCGGGGGCAACCATGCGAATGGAGAAGACAGAGCAGGGCAGCGACTTGCAAATTTACAAAGTAGGCGAGGGCAATTTTGTTTGACCCTATAAAACGACTCTTATGACTTAACTAAACTTTTGTTCACCCCTACTTATCAATATTGTACTACTATTATTAGGCTTTAAACCTTGGTTCATCACAAATACCATAACTTCCACTCAACTTATTCATATATCTATTATTGTTGTCTTTTGATCAAAATAATAAAATTATTAATTGAAAGCGTTATCGTCAAGTCACTTGAAATTTGTAAGAAATAGAACAATCAAAGAACACATAAAAATTCTCACGCAAACACTCTGATACTTAAGTCAGATATTAAATATTTGAATGCTACATTGAAATCAGTGTCAGATACCTAACTCTTTTGAAATAATGGTTCATCTATTTAAAAAAAAGCATAGATCTTTTTCAAATCCCTTAAAATTAGGATTCTTCTAGATAATATTTATCCTAATATTTTGAGATCTTTTAAGATTAACATTCTTATCAATAATACTTATCATAATATTTCATTATCCATTAAAATTTAAATTTTTATAAATAATATTTATCCTCCTCTAATATCTGAAAATATGCCCGTCCTAGAATCCCAATTAAATACTTTGGACCCTGCCTCTAATGAAAAAACAAGTCATTTTGTCATTTTGACCACGACTCTGCCCGGAAAACCATTCCTGGTATAGTGAGTGGTCATACAATCCACGTTAAATTAATGGTGCATCGTGCATGTGCCGTGCACGTCGCCGGTTAAGCCGTATCGGTGGTTTTACTTTTATGGTTTAGCAACGGCCGCCGGTTTCGTCCACTTGATTCTTGTTTGCGGCGGAAACTCCGTGCCGGCATTCGCCACATCATACCTCTTCTTATTGATAAGTCCACTTGTGTTGATCATAAGTGCTCCTTTCTATATTCTTTTTCAGTTTTTCTTTTTTCGGTTATATTTTTCTTTTTTTAAAAATAAAAATTTAAAATTTATGATGTGAACAATTGATAATTATAAAAACATACTTATGTTTGTTATAATATGCATATTTTTTATTAATTTTATAAAAATATATTCGTATTACTTTAAACTTAATACAACGATGTTCTAAACCTTTACGAAATTATTTTTTGAAAAAAGTTTGTCGACACACTTTCGAATGACTAATAAATATGTTGATCGGTGAGGAGATATTTGAAAAGATAAAATCACTAAAACACTCTTGAAAAATAATCGCTCTCATTTTGTATGTCTCTAACAGTGAGTCACAAAAATTTATTAATTTTACTGTTGATATATTAGAGGCCAAACTTATATTTTTGTTCTTATATTTTTACCTCTTGTTCGTGTGATCAATTGAACTTTTCATTATTTTAATTATGTTACTAAACTTACATTTTTGAATCAATTTAATCTCTGTATTTTGACATATAAAAAAATAAATTGAGATATATTAATTTAATATTTTTTTTACATATTAGGAGTTAAATTAAATCAAAAATACATGTACATGGGTTTAATTAAAATAATAAAAAGTTTGAATTATCACAAAAAAAAGTTAAAATATAAGAATTAAATTGATTCAAAAATATAGATTCAAAAGATAATTGAAATAATAAAAAATTAAATAGTCACATAAGAAAAACGTAAAAATACATAAACAAAAATATGAATTTGACCTATATTATATATATATATAAATAATATTTAATAATTAATATTCTATATAAATATGCATAATTTTGATATAGAATCTTGAAAATGCTTCCGTATCGAAATATCTCATTATAATGGAAAACCCAAAACAATAATCGAAATGGAATTGACAACCTTAATGCAAATTCCAAATCAAATCATACATGTGGTGGGAAAAGCAGTTTTGAGTCAATAATTCACATACAAACAAAGAGGATGACAACTGGGCGCCAAAGTGTGAAATGGTGCCATTTGGACTCCTGAAAATTTTGCATTTTTGAGCGGGCTAGTATCATACATTGGTGCCATTTGGAGTCTTAGTCTTGCTATTAAGATTTGTAATAATTTGTTATCATAATCTTTGTTGAAACTAGAGTTAGAAAAAAGACGGGTCAGGCAAGGTCAGTTCGCCTTCCACTTGGTTCACTCATTTCATGGATCGTGTTGTATTTGGTCCTCTAAGGAGATGAATCAAATAATGAGAAATAGAGGTTCGGCATGATTCTATGATTCTCAATAAACGGACAATAAAAAATAGGAGTAATGAAAAATGGGGCTCAACACGAACCCATATTTTAATTAAAAAATATTACTTGAAATGAAATATAAATATGAGTTTTAAGACTTTAAATAAAGTTATTAGAGATGAACAAGTAGGTAACTCAATTTAAATACTTCGAATTCATTTCAAGTTTCCTTTTAGTTAGCTAAAAGGTGAGGAGATGACTAACTGCAATTATTATGGCATTAATTAAGCATTTACTAAAATAAGTAAAAATATTATTTTAATTTATTATCATTAAGTATATTCGCCAGGCTGTCCACTAAGTCCACGTTCGGATACTCATTCCAACGGATTCCGAGAATCTGACTTTGCTATCACCGCAGCCAAACAAGCAATCACCCTTTAATTGAAACATATCGATACCACTATCGGCGCTTGGAAATCGATTATAGAGAGAGAGAGTGTAAAAAGGACGCAGAGCAGTCAAATCTCTGAACAAACCGATCCGAAGTTTGGACGCCATTCACGGAGCATGGAGAGATCCGGCGGCACGGCCAGGCGAGCGCAAAGCGCCGACGAGAGCGGCGTCGTTATTCCCCCGGATCGGGACCTGGAGAATAAGAAGGCGGCAGAGGAAGGAGAGGAGGTTGATGAGGTGTCCGTCGAGCGGATTTTCGAATCCAAGGAGGTGCCGCCATGGAAGGACCAACTCACTTTCAGAGCCTTCGCGGTAAGCTTCGTTCTCGGGATTCTGTTTACCTTCATAGTGATGAAGCTCAACCTCACCACCGGAATCATACCTTCGCTCAATGTCTCCGCCGGATTGCTCGGCTTCTTCTTCGTCAAGACGTGGACGAAGTTCCTTGGGAAGTCTGGACTCCTCAAGCAGCCGTTCACTCGCCAAGAGAACACCGTTATCCAGACCTGCGTCGTGGCCACCTCCGGCATCGCCTTCAGCGGTAAGCTCCGTCGTCATCTGAACAATTTAGCTTTTCCGAATTAAAATTATTCATTCCGAATCCGGCCGGATTGTGCACGCGCGTATTGCTGTCATTTTCTTGCTAGCCGGCATTTTGTTTTACTCGATGTGAATCGATGCATTTGGCACTTCTCAATCCACTAGGATGATTAGACAATTTTTTCGGAAAACTTTCCTGTTTCTCGTTTGAATCCTTTGATGAAATTAATTAGATAATCCAGAGGAATACATAACAATAAAATAAAGTTACACTTCATTATCAAGAACTCTTCTTAAATTGTGTTATTGTTGATAATTATCTTCAGAAGTTTTATCTCAACCTCAAATAATTATGTTGGCATAGCTGTTGATAGTGCTATGGCAAGTTGGCCGTAGCTGGAGAAGCGCACGCAGGCGTGCTTTGCAGGCGTGCTTGGACGGTTAGCTCTAAAAGTGATTCCAGATCTTTGGGACAACAAAAAGATCGTGATAAGAAGTGACATATGGTAGGGGAAAAATAGAAAACCCAGATGATGTGGGCTGGTAGGAGTTGATTGCGACACTCGATATGTATAAATTAGGGGTAAAAAACGCGTCTATATTGTATATACCTAACAAAAAGGAAACTAACAGGAAAATAGGCGTCCATACAAAGCTGATATGGCTTTATTTTATCCCAACTCGAAGTAAAGTGGTTTGATTAATTAATAATAGGTTTTTAAGTTTTACGTCAAGTACTTTTATAATAAAAAATTAAAGCTGTTGTAAATTCTTAATCAAATTGAATCTATAATCTTTAGTTTATTTATATATTGTACTCTTATATTGGTTCTATTAAAATAAAGCCAGTCAAAAAATGTCATATTTTTAGTAAACAGATTATATTCAATAGGGGAGGTGAAAAGCACGGGATGGTTGGGGTACTGGTCCCGTAGGAGCAGGGAAATCGGAAATGGTTCAGTGGATTGTTTGCTGCCTTTATGGTGGGCACGCAAAAGTGTACACTTCATTGCCCTCGCTGCTGGGAATGAATGACGTAAGAGAATCTGTTTTCGTTACCGAGAAGAAACTTCTTCATGTATCTGAAAAATGAGAAAAATTTAACTATAGTTTATCCATCCTAATCTCGGGAACCGAGCGTCTTGGGATTAGCTTGCAGTCGCTCGCGGCTGTGCCTCTCCCCCACAAATTTATTTTTCCCCGCTTTTTCTCATATTATTTTCCTTGCATAAATTCTGCTTCCCTCGACTGTTGTAGATGTTTCTTCTCCCGAATACGCTTTTATCAAATTTATAATGATCAAAAGGTCTCTTGATATAACTAAAGAGAACAGTTATGATTCAGCCGAAATTATTATTATTCTATTAAAGTAGAGAAGTTTGATCCTTGGCTTTTAAGTCTTTTACGAGTTTTCTGAGTTTACATCCATTATTTTAAAATTTTTATGGGCCTTTTTTATTATTATTTTATCTTTTTCTTTTTGTTTTTTTGTTTTTTTACCAAAGACCCTGATCCCTAACTACAAGAAAGAAAAGGGCAACTCTATTAGCGTGTGTGTCTTGAGGAGCCATGGGATTAGATGTTGTGATTGTGATAAGAAAAGTGACCATAAGCGGTAAGGGGGTTACAATTTGTGAAGGATGAAGCGGGTTGGCCAGTCTCCATCAACAGATTTGACCTTTAGAACTAGCTACCACCATTTTCCACATGCCTGTGGACAAGAACTTGAACGATACTTTCACACCACTTCAAACATTTTAATCTCAATACTGACAGCCAAAAAAGTTGATAATATATACAATAGTGTCAAAGATGAAAATACTTTTCTATATGGTATAAGTTTTGAAATTAGCTGATGATCTATTCAATATTATATCAATAATATTAAACATTTTCGTTCAAATTTTACCACCAACTGGCTGTTTAAATATAGTTATACCCAGTTATATAGTAAAATTGTACGTGAAGGCATGTTGGGAGATAGATACTTCCATAAAAAAATAACATTGATTACATCTTTCTCGGACAATTTTATCTTTTTGTTCAGTACTACCAATGCTGCTATATTCACCTAGGAGAATTGGTGAAGATGTGAAAGTACTACTCAAACAAGAAAGCTCACATATTTAATAAATTGGCACATTGTAGGTAGTGGAATTTATGTACTTTGTTAGAAGTATAAGATAAATGAAGGAGACCACGGTAGACTAATTTGTGAAGTACTATGAATAATTAAAAGGCTACCAGCACCTGTCACTGAGCCATGTTGGTGATATCACTGCAAGTTTTTCACCTCTTCTTTCGTGCTTAAATCTGATCCATAGAAAAAGCCTATGTAGTAAGTATATCCTTGGATGGCACCATTGATCAATTTTCCCACAGCTTGGTTCAGCCTATTCTGAGTTCGTAGTCTGATTA
Source organism: Diospyros kaki (assembly GCA_036245055.1). Lineage (NCBI taxonomy): Eukaryota > Viridiplantae > Streptophyta > Magnoliopsida > Ericales > Ebenaceae > Diospyros > Diospyros kaki. Next base: position 44,089,389 of record BSEG01000016.1, read on the forward strand.
CTAACTTTTATCGTCTAGGTTGACACTTTATGAAGATATTTCACTTTACGGGGACTGTTCATCAAATTTCTCTGTGAGCATCTGTCAGTATGTAATGGTTAACAGCTGCATCATTTCTTTGAATAAGCAGGAGGCTTTGGGAGCTACCTCTTTGGGATGAGCGAAGTCATTGCCAAACAGTCAACTGAAGGAACTGGTTCAAAGAATATAAAGGACCCAGCTTTGGGATGGATGATTGCATTTCTGTTTGTTGTTAGCTTTCTTGGACTCTTTTCTGTGGTGCCTCTTCGAAAGGTACATTGATAACCTTGATGCTTATAAATTGAGGCAGTCCCGCAGACGTACTGAGTTTATCATGGTTTAATATGATTGCTCACTCCCTTTTCCTCTCTTATCTGACTATCTTCCTTTTGTCTCTGTCATCAATCCCTAACCTATGATTCTGACGTGACCACATAAGTTTGAGTGGGGTAGAAGAGTGTGATCACATAATTTTGGGAGCTCTGTTCTTTGAAAGCAGTTGGAGCAATTGGACCTCTGTATAACTTAGTACTTTATCTGTTCCAGATAATGATTGTAGACTTCAAACTGATTTATCCCAGTGGAACTGCAACAGCTCACCTAATCAACAGCTTCCACACTCCACAGGGCGCCAAGCTAGCAAAGTAAGGCATTGATAAGATCTTTTTAACCTTTCAGTCTTAATATCTTTGAAAAAACAGGTTGTGTTATATCTTTACATATGTCATTCCATCCAGGAAACAAGTACGAGCTCTGGGCAAGTTCTTCTCATTCAGTTTCTTGTGGGGCTTCTTCCAGTGGTTCTTCACTGCAGGGGATGGTTGTGGATTTGTGAACTTTCCTACTTTTGGTCTCAAAGCCTATGAACACAAGTACGTGCATCCTATTTTGACTTTAATGAAGTAATACTGGATATAACAGCGCCTAAAATAAATATTGATTGATTGTGATAATGCTGCGAGCTCATTGATTTCTCTATTACTTCAAAGCTTATATAATTCAGATTGGAATAAATTTACTTTATTGTCATTTCATCAAGTTTTTGTGTTTGAGACTTCTGATCATCATTGGTTCTTTTTTTTTTTCTTCCAATAAAAAACCTAGGTTTTTCTTCGATTTCTCAGCAACTTATGTTGGTGTCGGCATGATCTGTCCATATTTAATCAACATATCTTTGCTAGTTGGAGGAATCCTATCGTGGGGCATAATGTGGCCACTTATAGAAGACAGAAAAGGCCATTGGTACCCTGCTGACCTTAGCCCAAGCAGCCTCCATGGTCTTCAAGGTTACAGGGTAACTTCCTTTACTTGATCTAAAGCAATGGATTGGATTAGAATGCACGTCTAACCTCTCCTATGCCCCCTCGTCTACAACAGGTCTTTATAGGAATAGCCATGATCCTTGGTGATGGCCTCTACAACTTTGTCAAAGTCCTCGGACACACTTTATTTGGCTTGTATCACCAACTCCGCGGTAAAGAACCGGGCAGTGTCATCCCAGTTAATGGTCGCTCTTCCCCAGCGAATCCTTCCCAATCTTATGATGATCAGCGTCGGACCCAGCTCTTTCTCAAGGACAAAATTCCATCGCATGTAGCCATTATTGGCTATGTCGGTATTGCAATTATATCCACTGTAACACTTCCCCATATCTTCCACCAACTGAAGTGGTACTATATTGTTGTCATTTACGTCTTAGCACCGGTACTAGCCTTCTGCAATGCTTATGGATGTGGACTTACTGACTGGTCCTTGGCTTCCACCTATGGGAAGCTAGCAATCTTTACAATCGGGGCATGGGCAGGAGCTTCTCATGGTGGTGTACTTGCTGGTTTAGCTGCTTGTGGGGTTATGATGAACATTGTGTCAACTGCTTCTGATCTCATGCAGGACTTCAAAACAGGCTATATGACCCTGGCTTCTCCACGGTCCATGTTCGTGAGTCAGGTGATCGGGACTGCAATGGGCTGCGTTATTGCCCCTTGCGTCTTTTGGCTCTTCTACAAGGCTTTTGATGATCTTGGGGTCCCAGGTTCAGAGTACCCTGCTCCGTATGCCCTCATCTATCGCAACATGGCCATTCTTGGGGTTGACGGGTTCTCAGCTTTGCCCAAAAACTGTCTCACACTTTGCTACGTGTTCTTTATCGCGGCTGTTGTCATCAATGGCATTAGAGACGCCATGGGGAAGGACAGAGCCAAGTTCATACCCATTCCCATGGCCATGGCAATACCCTTTTACATCGGATCCTACTTTGCTATCGATATGTGTCTCGGGAGCTTGATACTTTTCATATGGCGGAAGATAAACAAGGCCAAGGCCGATGCATTTGGACCTGCTGTTGCCTCAGGCTTGATTTGCGGGGACGGAATCTGGACTCTGCCCAGTTCTATACTGGCTTTGGCTGGTGTAAATCCTCCCATCTGCATGAAGTTCCTGGCAAGGAAGACAAATACAAAGGTTGATGCTTTCTTAGGCTCTTAAGGCTTCCAATTAGTTCAACTCTCTCTCTCTCTCTCTCTCTCTCTCTCATCTTCTTAGTAAGAAAGAAATGCGAAGGTTGATACTTTCTTAGGCCCTTTACGGTTTTCAGTTAGTTATCTGAACTCTTCTTTCATATCTAAGTGTATTGCCAAAGTATTTGTTAATGATAGAAGCCTATGTTTTATTCCCATAAAAACCAATTGTATAAAGATTCAATTCAACATTCCAGCTCAAGTTGGCTGGTCCCAGGTTCGTCAAATAATTCTATAAATGAAAGCTTGCTTGTCGCAAGCTTGTGAATGCGGATTAAGATAAAAGATCAAAGATAAAGTTTGGGGACTCCGTGCGTTCTCAAATTCACCTGGGCTATATTTGGTACGACTAGATAGAAGTGTGGGGATAATTTTCTCTAAAAGTAAACATCGTAAATAATATCCGACAATAATTATTGAACATAAAAATAAATAAAATATCAAAAATTAATGAGGTTCAACCAATTTGGTTTTCATCTTGAGATACCACCAAAAATATTTTACTAATATTCAAGAAATACAAAAAAAGAAAGAAAGAAGTACAATTGTGAAATTGTGGGATCAATTTTTTTTTTTTTTCAAAGGGGAGTGAGCTCTTTTTATATAAAATGTGCACCCTTCCAACCCACAGCGATGTGGGATTAGGAGTTGCCACCAAGACTACAAATTTTCACCTTGGTGGATCTCTCAAATCTTAACCAAATTTCTTAAAAATTTCTCCAAAAAAACTATCATGGGTAGTGTCTTTAAATACGCTTTGAAGCGCCAACTTCAAATACTAAGGATATTAATCAAGTTCAAACAATGTTAGAACTTGACTGCTGTTACAACCTTAGTCATTATATCAGTAGGATTTTTAGTGGTTCGAATCTTCTGAATCTGTATCTTTTATTCTTCCAGAATTTCCTACATAAAGTGATATCTCATGTCAATGTGTTTCATTCTTATATGATAAACTTGGTTCTTTGCTAAGTGAATAGCACTCTGACTGTCATAATGTACCTCAATGTACTTCTAAGCAATTCCCCATTCATCAAGTAACTTATAAAGTCAAATTACTTCATTCACAGTCTCTGTAACTGCCATGTACTGATTGATGTCTTTGTTAAAGTGAACACGTAACTAATAGTTTATCCATATCACCAGCATAATCAGAATCACAATTACCAACTATGTATTTACCCACTTTCTCATTTTGCTCAAACACTAAGCCAACATCTACGGTGTTCAGAATATACCGCATAATCCATTTCATAGCTTGTCAATGTTCCTTTCTAGGATCATGCATATATCTGCTCACAACTCCAACTGCTTGTGACATATCAAGCCTTGTTCACACCATAGCATACATTAAGCTACCAACAACTTTTGCATACAAAACTTTTGACATATACTCCTGTTCTACAGCACTCTTCAGAGATAAAGATGCACTCAAATTGAAATGAGGAGCTAACGAGGTACTCATAGATTTTACTTTTCATTCATATCAAAACATTGTAATGCTTTCTTTAGATATGTTTTCTGAGTCAAACAAAGTCTTTTTCTTTTCCTGTCTCTGATCATCTCCATGCCGAGAATTTTCTTACCTTCACCCAAATCTTTCATTTCGAACTCCTTATTCAATTGAGCCTTTAATTTTTCAATTTCCTCATTATTATTAGAAGTTAGCATATCATCAACATACAGGAGAAGATAAATCAAAGATTCATCTTGTAACTTGCATAAATACACATAGTGATCATATTTGCTTTTTGTGTACCTCTACCCTAACATAAACTTATCAAATCGCTTATACCACTGTCTCGGAGATTGTTTCAATTCGTACAACAATTTGTTTAGTTTGTAAACCTAATTTTCTTTACCAGTAACTCTGAAATCTTTTGGCTAAGTCATATAGATTTCATTTTCCAAGACACTGTGTAGAAACACAATTTTCACAACCCTGTGAACTAGATCGAAATTTAATTGCGCTACCAAGGCCAACAAAATTCTAATGGAGGAATGTTTCACAACTAGAGAAAAAACTTCATTATAGTCAATGTCTACCGTCTGAGCGTAGCCTTTAGCCACAAACCTTGTTTTGTAACGAACATCATTCTTATCGGGAAATCCATCCTTCTTTGCATATACCCATTTGCATCCAATTGTTTTCTTTCCCTTCGATAAGCTGGCTAACCTCTATGTCTCATTCTTCTGAAGGAACTGCATTTCTTCATTCATGGTTTTCCTCCACTTTTCATTTTCTAAATCTTGGATAGCTTTATTATAAATGGCAGGAATGTTATCATTTACAATTGGAGATGCATAGACCACCATATCAACAAAATGAGCAGGTTTTCAAATCTCCTATCGTGGCCTTCCTATTGCTATTGATTCTTGTTGCTGTGGTGGTTCTTGGGTCATAATCTCTTCTTCATCTGACGACTCCTCTACTGCATGAGTGTCTCCACCTGATTTGCTATTCATTGTTGGGTCAATAATTCTTCTTTCAAACTCTATTTGCTTTGGAGTATTCTCCACCTACTGTGGAGCATCATCAAACTGCTGCATAATTTCATTTGTTACCTTTTTTAACATGGCAGATTCATCAAAAGTAACATCCTTACTAAAGATTATCTTCTTCGATTCCAACACCAGAGCCGATATCCCTTTATTCCAAAAATGATCCCCATGAACAGTATTTTCTTCGCTTTTGGATCCAACTTGAATTCCTTAACATGATAGTATACAGTAGAACCAAATACATGTACGAAATTATAATCATTAGGAGGTTTTCTAGAGCATACCTTAAAAGGTGTTTTTCCACAAATAATAATTGATAGCAACCGATTAATGAGATGACTCGCATATGTCACAGCTTTAGCCTAAAATTGTCTGCCCAACCCAGTATTAGACAACATACACCGAACTTTCTCCAACAACATTCAATTCATGCACTCTATCACCCACTTTGTTGTTGTGTATCTCTGACTGTGAAGTGTCGAATAATACCTTTATTTTGACAGACTTTGTCAAATGGATCATTTCTATACTCACCACAATTATCTATTCTAAGTCGTTTGATCCTTCTACCAGTTTGAGTTTCTGCCATATTTTTTTATTTAAGGAAATATCCTAACATTTCATCATTTTTCTTTAAAGAATACACCTAAATTTTTTGGGAATAATCATCAACAAAGGTCAAATAGTAGTGTTTGCCACCCATAGATGTTGTCTTGGATGGTCCCCACACATCTGAGTGAACATAATTCAAAATACCCTTAGTATTATGGATTGTAGTGTCAAATTTCACTCTCGTATATTTCCTCTTGACACAATGCACACAAAAGTCTAATTTACAAGTCTTAACGCATTCCAATAATCATTGTTTGGCTAAAATTTGTAAAGATTTTTTACCTATATGTCCCAAACACATATACCATAGTTTGGTTACTTCTATATCCATGTCATCATCAGAAGCTACAGTTGTTCTTTACCCAATAATTGGATTACCTTTATAGTAATACAAGTTATTCTTCTTTCGTATACCTTTCATCATTACAAGTGCAACAAAGATTGCCTTCATAACTCTATTTTCTGCAGTTACCTTCAATCCTTTAGATGTTGAGCCAAATTACTCCAATCAACTTATTGTGTGTTTTGATGATTAACAAAATATAATTTTAGTAAAACTATTTTTGGTATATTTAAAATCCCTAATGTATTTTTGATATGTCTTAAGTATTATAGTATTTTGTGTATCAAAATAAACCAAATAATGATATTTCTCTAATTCTGGAATATTAGCAAGTTATAAGGGAACATATAAGAAAATGTTTTCTTTTTGAAAAACTAACTCCCGGTATTTTCATAGTTAATGTTTATTAGTTTTAAAATGATTTTCAACGAATTTTTCAAGAAATAGAAGATATCTATTTTGGGGTGGTAAAATCGCTAAATTTTGATTTTGTACTAAAACTCAAAATCTATTTTCTTATCTATTTGGATTTTGATTTTTTAGATATTTTTATTGAATCCAAATAAGAGGTGCTTTGTTATTTACATTTATGTATTAAAGTAAATAGAAGGTAAAATATGAATAAAATAAAATGAGGACATGGAAATAACACCAATGCTGCTAGGTCAACCGATTAATGGAAATAACTTGTAGTGTATTCATGCTATATAGATTATGCCTTCAAACAATTGCTATATGTTTAAAATCCATTTTCTATAAAATCTGGCCTAAAAATCGACTCTTATATATCTAGAGTCGACTCCCCTTCAGCTGGAGTCGACTCTTGCAAAGTGAGAGGCGACTCAGCCGAGAACAGTTATGCAGAGTTAACCTAACAGCATTGGTGTTTTTCGAAGAGTCGACTCTAACATTAGAGAAGTCGACTCTTGTATAACTAGAGTCGACTCTTATTTCAAATAGGAGTCGACTCTTGTTTTAGAGAAGTCGACTCTCGGCTCCAATGGTTGAATTTTTCCTAGCCGTTATAGATATGTTGGAAACTTTACTATAAATATCAAGGTGGGATTTTTGGAGAAGGCTAATGCACAATCAAGATCTATCATCCTAAAGTACTTCCAAGCTCTCAAGCATTCATTTCAAAGCAATCCAAGGCTCAAGCTCAAAGATACATCCATTGGAGCCCAAGGCAAAGGAGAATAAGATATTCTCTCCAAGTTGGTAAAAATTGTATCATTGTATTTGCATATTTGCCTTGTATATTGTTCATATATTGATATCCATTTTAGTCTAAGTATGTTAGACATAGGATTGATTATTTATATTTATTGTGGATTGTGAGTGGCCTCCTAGAGCCCAAGTAATCTAGGTGTGTTTTGTTGTATTAGTTTACGGGGTGAGCTAAGGGGAAAACCTCAGTGTTGTGTAAAAGTTTCCTAGGTGAACTTGGTGGAAAACCTAGATGTGATTTTAGTGGAACCTCAAGTGTCGAGTTGACCTTGAGATAGTGGAGTAGGTGTTGGAGACACCGAACCACTATATCTCTTGTGTTAATTATTGTGGTTGTTTGTGTATTTATATTGCTATCATTTCCAAACAACATATATATTTATAACAAGTGTATTTTGTATATATCAAAATCTCAAGAGTTTTTTAAAAGGGAAGAATTTAGTTTAATTAGTTTTAATCACTCAATTCACCCCCCCTCTTGAGTGGCCATTGTGTGTGTCAAGGGACCAATATTAGATTCCAATGTTTCCATAGAAATGAGATTCTTTGTCAAACTCATCACATCTCACATCTGTTAGTATTCTGATTGATCCATCATGATTCCTCAAATGGATTGTGCTAACTCCGATTATTTCAGAAGATGTGTCGTTTGCTGTGTAAACAACTCCTCTATCAAGTTCTTGAAAGTCAAAGAACCAGTCCCAACACATATGGTGGCTGCAACCCAAATCCAAAAGTAAAACACCAGAATAACTTGTCAAAGACGTAAGAACTAGTGAAAGGTTTCAACTTTCATCATCAAATTCAACAACATTTGAGATGACATTCCCTTTGTCAAATTTTCCTTTAGCTTATGTGAAGATTTAGAAAAAAATAAATATAAACATAATCATAATAATAATAATAATTTAATTTTGAAAAAAATATAAATAATAAATAAATAAAATAATATATATTTATATAAGAAAATGAAAAAAATAAAAAGAAATATAAAAGAAAAGGGGGAGGCACGTGGGCAGCCCCCCCCAAAATCTCTCTCTCTTTCTCTCTCGCATTCTCTTTCTCAGATCTAGGCGATTCTCACGATCTAGCCAATCAATCCTCGATCCAACTTCATTTTTACCGTTTAAGTGCCCCCGATCTACAAGGAGGTAAGTGTTGTTCTTTGATCTTGATGGTTTTTCTTGTTGTTTTGAGGGTTTGTGTATTGGGGCGCGATGTGGGTTTTGGCCAGTTGTTTAAGGTCAAATCTACGAAGATCCGACCGTTGGATTTTGTTAGTTTTGAGATATGTTGGTCAAATTGCTTGAGGGAGTTGGATGGCATTCTCGGATCGTCGGGAATCCCTGACCACGGTGGCCGACCACGTTGGCAGTGGGTTTGTTCTTTTGGGCCAAAAATTAAATTTTACATCTTTGAAAATCTAACTGTCCGATCTCTCTCATTTTTGGGTATGTTGGTCCCCTTGGTGCTGCGCATTTCGTGGTAGCCTCCGATAATCAAAAAAATGGTCGGCGGCTGGTAAACGACGATGGCCAGAACACGTTCCTATTTGGTCGAAAATTAATTTTTAGATCTGTAAAGATCCAACTGTTCGATGGCTCTCATTTTGAGATATGTTGATGTTCGTTGTAAGGGTTTCAAATTGGTATGCTGGTCGGCCGTTTCTCGTCGGCCGGAGGTGGTCGTCGGCGATGACAGAGTATCAGGAAGAAAGAAAAAGAAAGAAAGAAAGAAAAGAAAAAAAAAAGGCTTTTGGGGTTGGATAGGTCGGGTTAGGTTTTGGCCTAGGATGGCGGAGCCCGATTGGGTTATAGGATGGCCTAATGTGTTGGGCATGGCTTGACCCAGTTGTGGTAGCCGTTGGGCTGGACCACTGGGCTTGTTCTCCTTTCTTGTCGCTTGTTTGTGAACCTAGGATGACTTGGTTAGGTTGGTTCTACTCAGGATATCGACGTCGGTCTAATTTGAGATTTCCTTAGGTCTCTTAGAATTGGCGATGTGACTGACGAGTCACTTTATTGATCAGAGTCCTAATGATGAAGTCCTATTAAATGACTCGAGGCAAAGCAAGATTAACCCCGAGTGCGTTCTAAGCCAGCCTATGATGATGACTTGGGTTTATCCCAAATCTTGATTTCTGATGGATTCATTTTATTCTGAAACTAGAACATTGCAATTTATTTCTTTTAAGCCATTTATTAAATTATTAATTAATTAATTAATTATGTTTTTAAAAAATTTATCAATTGAGTTATAAATATAAATATATATGTATTTTTTTGAAAAGTAAAAACTTTAGAAAATATTATCTATTTTAAAAGAAATTTAGTTTATGGGTGAATATAGAAATATATATATATACACATTAATTTATTGTAGCCTATAAGTGGGTGTGTAGTTCCATTATACACTTACGCGTAGCATGCAAGGCGAGGCATGATGACGTAGTCAATGGCTAAGCTCGACAAATTTCATGGCGCCAAATTCAAATATTGTGCGGGCCAAGGTATAAAGTAACTGATTTAGGGTGTTAGGCAATGGTTAGGATTTTCAGTAATTTTATTACGTCGTTACTTTTATTACCCAAATGTGACCACCCCATTCTATTTATTGTAGGCTTAGATTCTCAGGATTTTGCTTGATCTTCTCCCCAAACCCAAACTTGAGTCATTATTTCTCAGGCGGGTAGACAGGATATGTTATGTTTACCGTATTTTTATACACATATATATATATATATATATTGTTCTATGCATAACTTGTACATGGTTTTTATATGCAAATCACAAAAAAATATTTTTTTTAAATATTTCTAAATTACATGAAATATTTTTATCCTATTAGGAGAGACATACACAGAAAGATACCCTAAATTATTTCTTGTCTTAAGAATATGAAATATTGAATAATATGGTGTATTTGAGGCATCGCATAAAATGACAAATGGTTATGACATGTACTTTAAATTGGGTATCACTTGCATTATTATTAGAGGACTATCTAGTAGATTCCCTGGTGACTCACAGCAGGAAAAGATCATGGTACTATGAGGTTTGGCATGCCAAGGCCATGAGAGACACAGATAGTATGTTTTAGCACTGCTATCACATAGGATATTATGATATTATAGTGTGATGATGGTGTATGTGCCAGTACATGTACTTGTGTGCATGGGTGCATAGGCGTTAGGCCAGTTTCTACTAGTGTGTCTTTAGAATCAGTGTTCTACGTATAGGGGACTTAGGTGGTTAAGGAACAAATTATGGGGGTTGTCTTTAGGCACCTATTTTTCCTACACTATGTTTTTCTTTTGAATCTCAAATTATGTAACTTATACTACATATACTCGTTGTTCATCTTACTATTATATTATTGTATCCATGATACTCATCTTAGCATTTTTATTGCATACTCTGTTAGTGGGCATGACATACCTTATACTCGCGAGTTCTCAGGACTCACCCCTTTTTATTAAAATATTTTCAGGAATTTCTTCTTTTGAATATTTGTCCATCAGATCTTCTGGTATGATGTCAGACCCCATTTTAATTCCTGATGTGATATAGGATGCTTTGTGGAGACATACACGTACTGTTGTGTCTGATCTTTTGTTTTTTATTTTTGTGGCACATAATTGTGCCAAGGGCCGCTATATTCATACTTTTGTACAACTATTGTATATGAAATATTGAAATATTATTATAGAAAGTTGAAATGGTATTTTACTCCATGTTCTATATTTTGGTCAGTAGTGTTAATGTTTTTAGCAAATCGAACTAAATAAGAGGCTTACTAGTCCACGGTGGGGCCGCTAGGCTTAGGGATTAGTGCCGATCATGACTTATTAGAATTTGGGTCGTGATAGCTTATAACTTTGGGCAATCTTTCTTCCAGTAACCTTTCTCTTAACAAAAGGCACACTCATCTTTGTTCGGTCTGGATTTTGAACTGGATCTCCCTCTTTTTCCTTTCTTTTGATTATGCTAACGACTTCTTACAATCAATGCTTTTGATGAGCCATGCGTTGCTTCTTTTTTATCTTTCTTTCTCAACTCATAGCTATACAAAGCAGCACAAACTTACCCCCACCGGCATAGGCTAGCGGTTGGGACCGTACACGCGTTGGTCCCAAAGAGCCCTGGATTTAGCCGCTATATAGCTGATGTAGGTCCCATGTTCGAATCTCGCTACTAGGTTCCGTGATTTAACCCCCCTGCAAAAATCTTGGGGCTGACCTGTGGGGGGCCCCAGGGTAAGGGATTTCACCTTTTAGTTCCAAAACAACACAAACTTCACTGAGAGACACCTGAACTTTCCCATGAAGCAGAGTAGTTTCAAAAAATTCAAACTCCTCAAGAAGGGATCCCAACAACATCAAAGCCAAATCCTTATGTTGGAACTTTTCATCTAAATATCAAATCAGCTATCAACTGATTAAAGTTTGTGATATGATCATTTATCATGGTACCAGAAACATAAGTATAATGGAGTAATCTTTTTTTGATGTAGAGCTTATTCTGACTTTTTTTTTTTCAAAAAAAAATTCCTCCAATACCTTCCATAATGTACTAGTAGAATTTTCCTTCGAAAATGTATACTTCTGCTCTCTGAACAAACATGATCAAATTGTACCACACGCCAATTGATTGATGGTCTTTCATTCTTTTTCTTCAATATCATCTGGTTTCTTTTCTTCAATAGCGATATCTAAACCTTGCTAAAAAAGAGTGTTAAGAACCTCACATTATCACATGCCGAAATGACTTGAATCGTCAAACACCTCTACTACAATTTTTGTATTCGTCAAATTTTTTGTCCAAGTGGACGAAGAAAAAGCTCATGATGTGGATTGTTCTGAACTCTTTTCCCCTATCATTTCTGCCATCTTCTATATTCAATAGTTATCATAGTGGAACAATCTAAGAAAATCTTTTCTGATGTGAAAGATCAGACATAATTGCAACCACAGAGCATACTAAAAAAAACTTGGCAAAAATGATTTTTTCTGATGTGGAAGATTAGGCAATGCTGCATCCACAAAGCATACTAAGAAACCTTGGGCTCTAATACTAATTGTTGGAAAAATCGGACAATTTTCCTCAAAAATCAAACACTGTAACTAATACTCGACAACAACTATTGAATATAAAAATAAATAGAATACTAGAAATTAACGAGAGTCGACCAATTTGGCTTATGTTCTCAAACACCACCAAAAATATTTTACTAATATTCAAGGAGAGAAATAGAAAAAGAAAAATACAATTGTGAAATTATGAGATCATTTTTTTTTTCAAATGGGGTAAGCCTTTTTTATATAAAATGTGCACCCTCCCAACCCAATCAATGAGCGATGTGGGATTGGGAAAGCTGCCACCAAAACTACAAGGAGGGATGGGAATGAAATTAAATGGCTATTTCATTCCATATAATGTTTGATACAGGTAAAACTGGAATGGTCATTTTATTTTATTATTATATTTGATATGTTTTGTTTTGATAAAATGGGACGATACAAATTAACAAGACGGCAAAAATTATCTTTTACATTATAAAAATAAAAAATATTATAAAAATAATATTTAATCTCAAATAATCATATAATTATTGAATATATGCAAGAATAATTATTTTTAGCCTTTTTTACGTAAAATTAAGTAAAAAACATAGAGAGATGGTGGTTTGTGGTGGAAGACGACAGTGAAAGTCATGAAATGGGTGCATTCCAGTGATTGTTGGTGGAGGAAGAGAGGAAGCTGGGCTGTGGTGGTGCTGGCAGCTGAAGACGTGAATAGTTGCGATGGTCAGCGACTAAAGATGGGGAGTTGGGAAGGATGTGAAATGGTGTTTCTAGTGGTTTTTGCCAAAGTAAGGTAGGAGGGTGGGTTGTGGTGTTGCTGACAGCAGAAGAAAGAAGTAGAAGGTTATGATGGCAGGTAGCAAGAGATGGAAGAAGATGGTGATTTGTGGTGGAAGACGACGAATGACGCCAAAAAGAAGTAGAGACTTCAAATAGAAGAGAAATGATACGTACCTTATAAGTAGAGGCGGACGATGGCGAAAGGCTAGCAGCAATGGCGGACAAATGTAGGTGGCAATGGTAAGGAGAAACTCTTCATAGGTTGGGTTGATAAAACATTTAAAAATAATGTGAGGTTTATGGCCAAACATATATTTTTATATATGTACTTTTATGGGTTTTTTTTGTGATTATTCAAAAAATTTTGCTATTTTAATTATACCATTGGATTTATATTTTTAAGTTAATTTAATTTTTATACTTTATTTTTTTTCTTGTGGTAATCTAAACTTTTTATTGTTTTAATTTAAAAAAAATATTGTTTCAATTATACAACTAGATTTATATTTTGGAGTTAAATTAACCTCTGTATTTTAACGTGAATAAAATGTGACATGTAATTTGTCATCACTTTATTTTTTTTCTATGTAAAAATATATAAATTAAATTAATTTAAAAATATAGGTCTAATCTTTGATAAAGAAAGGATCTTAGAATGAAATATTTAGGGAGATATGGAAGAAAATTGAAATATTTGATGGTATTTTGTTTGAATATAATAATAAAATTTACAATTAGAAAATAATCTTTTAAGTTTCTTAGATCTCGCAAAATATGAGCTACTCAGAGGGCTCTTGGTGTCTTTTCTTTCATATAAATACTTCGATACTTAAATTAGTTTAGTTAAAAATTAGAACAAAACTCAAAGAGTTGTTCTAGTATTTTTGGATACCTAGAGAGGAGAGGTCACCTTCTATTTATAGATGTAATAGTTGACAAATGAAGGAGTTCCCTTTTCTTTCAAGGTTGAGGTTATTATTGTCTGTTCCGACATTCAAAGTAAAGACTTCATAGGTGAGTTGATGTGTTCTTGGTGAGAGTATGATTTGAAAGAGTCTTTGAGAGACTTGAAAGTCTTCCAAAGAGTCCTATCTTTCAACCCCAGAAACAACCCCGCGAAAGAGTTTCTTGAGAACCTTTTCCAACTGGAAGGTTACTTGGGTCTTTTTGAGCTTCTCCTTTTTGAACTTTTGTACAACTTTTTAGGATTTTGAACTTCTACTCTTTTGGGTCCATTTTGTTTGACGCATTAGATAGTGATTCAGTTAGAAATAATTGAATTGAATTAGTCAAAATTGTCGATTCAATTCGATTCAAACTATAGGTTGGTTTGGTTCAACTTTCAAGTTTGACAATTTTAATTATTTTGGTTAGATCTAGTATTTGTATTAAAAAAATCAAAATAAGCAAATCGATCGAAATATAAAAAATGAACTTATTTTTTATCCTTTCCCTTTGATTTTTTTTTAATTTTTTTGATTTGAGCATCTATGCGAGTGGTTCAGTTCGATTTTTTATACAAGTTCAATCTATTTGGTTTAAAGAATTCGGTCTCACCCCTAATTACCACTTTGTCCTTGGTTGTGCAACGTGATAAAACAAAATACTACTTTATGGTGATTATTAGTCCTTTACCCAAAACCAAAGACAAAGTAAAATATGATGCCTTCATTTTTCTGGTTACAAATGTATATTTTGTAGCATGTATTAATTAGCATATACATTTATTATTATAACAACGATTCCTATCCTTTAATCTTATGAATAAGATTAAAGATTTTGTAACAACTTTAAACCACATTATTATAAAACCTTAATGACACTTTAGCTAATCTCATACTCTATTAAAATCTTAAAGATAGTGTTATGATCCTACACTTAAACTAATGAGTCTTATGATTTGAAAGTATATAAATACTATAATGCACAAAAACGTTTTTGGGACATTATTTCAACATTTTCAAAATGTTAAAAAATATTTTGGAGTCGTTTTTATAATTTCAGAAATGTCTCAAGACTATTTCATAATATTAAAAAAAGGTATTTCCATCCACAAAGAGATTAGAGACCATTAACTCAAAATTTTTAATTTCTTCCATAATTTATTTTTGGAACTTGTTTTAATGGATTATGGAATTTATGTTTATTTTTAGATTGAATAACTATTTTTTATAATTTTCTATATTAAAAATTATATTTACAAAAATGCTTCTATATTTTTTTTATTTACGCATTTTCATTTCCTACTTTTTTAAAAAATATCGTTTTCGTTTTGTATCGTATCCATTTTTCGTTTTTATTTTTGTATAACCTAACCTAAACATTTAGGTAGTGCTTCTTAAGCAAGATGTAGATTAGAAAAAGTGGGATATATAAAACATTCCAAACAAAAATATTTTCTATTATATTTATTAAATTTATCTGATAACTTTTGAAAAATAAGTCACGTCAATTCTTATCTGAATTTTTTCAGGTAAATTTATCTCTCATTTCTAACATGATAAATTTATTTTAGATTTTATAGATAAGAAAAAATGATATATGCGTTTTCCAATGCATTCGAAAAAATTTTAACAAAAACTTTGATAAAAATCTTAAAATGCTTATCAGTTTTATCTTGACCATTCAATATTTTAGTTCGGAACGTATTTCAATTTTATCTTGATACAATTTTATTTTACTCATTTTAACAAATGATACTTTAGAGGAATAAAAATTAAACATATAATCTTAGATTCGCAAAGTTATGTTTTTAATCTCGAGTATCAATAATAATGAGAGTTAAAAACATAAATTGAAAAGCGATAGTAATGGTCTTTTGCAAGTTTGAGAGTTGATATTGTGAATTTGATTTCTATAACTTTTAATGCTCAAATGATCTCAAGCCAAAAGATTTTTAAATATATAAACGGGGAGAGTAATTATATTGTTAATATAATCTTAATAAAATATGAGATGGTCTAAACATTATTGTTAAGTTAGTGAGTTGACTCGTATAAATTTATGTGTTAGCAACTTTTAAATGAGTCAGTGTGCCTATATGATCGAAATTATATTGAATTGGCGGTGAATAGCAAGCCAACTAGGCAAACTCAGTAGAATCATGACTCAAACAATGAATTTAATGAGTTTAGTATAGAGGGCTTTATCTTCTTTAAATTTTGAATTTACATAGATTGGACCAAGTCCAAATGATTGTATCATCTTAATTAATCAAAAGTCACCGTTTAGTTTAATATTCTAGATTTTTCATCAAAAAAACACCCCCAAAGTCCTAATTCTCATTTAGTTTAATATTAAGTTATGACTTCTGAAAATTTATATTATATGAACTAATATTTAAAATTTTGATTATGGATGAATTAATGATGATAAATAATAGATTTAATATTTAAAAATTTTATATTATTTAGCATTTTTAAAATCGATAGATGAAATTATTTTGAAATAAATACATATATTTCATTTATAAGGAATAAAGTTGTAATAATCATCTTATTAAGCAATATTAATTCATATTTTATAAAATTATGCCATTATAAACATATATTTACATACATTAAAGGGTATTATTAATTATTTTTAAAATTTTATAATTTTACGATTTGATTTTATGAATTCTATTTCGATTTTATTATAAAATCTTGAGTTTAACAATTTAGGTCTAAATGTAAAATATGATTTTTTTGACTTTTTTTAAATTACAAAAATACTATTTAAATAGTTAACTTTAATATTTTAAATGACACTTTATATTAATATTGTATACATTTATGTTAATACAATATAAAGTACAATACATTAATATAAAATATCACAATAAATATTAAAATTAAGTATTTAAAATAAGTATTAATATAAATATCACAATAAGTATTTATATAAACAAATATTTTATTTTGTTATTTGAAGTTTTATCAATAAAATAATTTTTTTATTTAAAAAATAAAAGTTTACTACAATCACACCACTAGAGTGTATATATATACGACCAAATATATATTTTTACTCCTATATTTTTAATTTTTTTGTGTAATTATTTTATTTTTTTATTTTAATTATACTCATAGATTATGCATTGTGAACTAAAATAGTCAAATTATCTCTCACTCAACCATCATATCTGCCATAGCTTAATCATTTAGTGGTTAATAACAAGGCAAGTGCAGGTTGATGGCTATGGTGGAAAATAGAGAGGTCATAGTCACTCAGGAAAGGTAGACGGTAGATGGCAAAGAGACGAAAGCATTGGCAGTAGATTGTTGACAGCTTTTGCACCTATTGTCGCCTTAGCCTATTTAACTCCACCACCATCGACGCTTTTCGTCATTGCCAACACTTTTGCCTTTTCGCCTTTCTCGATTGATGATGGCCTCTGCATCTTTTGTTATAGTCATCAATTTGCACTTATATCATCGTCGATCATTAAAGGAAGAAACTATGATAAAGATGGTTGTTGTGTGAGGGGTAATTTAGTTATTTTAGAAGGCTTGTGTTGCATACTCTAATTGATGTGTGCAATTGATTTGAAAATATATAGTTTAGAATTATAATTAAAAAAATAAAAAATCTAAATAATTATAAAAAAAAGTTAAAAACACAGGACAAAAATATGTATTTTGCCACACACACATATATATATGGGAAATTTGCAAAAATAGGACTGTCGGTGAAGAACTTTGCGAAAATAGGACTCTTAATTTTTTTTTACAAAACTAAGACTTTTGAAAGTTAAATAGACTAAAATATCCCTGTTTTAAATTGACCTATATTCCCTTCGTCTTCTTCCTCTCGCGTGTACATCCCCAATCGCCCCGCCGATCAGAACATCTCTCTCGCTCGTCTTCTTCATCATTTCTCTCCCTGGTCCTATGTTCTAAGCATCTAGGGTTACTACTTATTTGTCGGTCTTCTATATATATATATCTATCATTTTTTTTCTTTTACCACTCTCTGTAATCTGAATATATATGTATATATTGTTCATATTCAACAATTAGATTCAAGAGATGTGGGTCTCTTTCATTTTCTCTGATTGCGGTCGTGACTGATATTTCACTACGATTGTTTTAGTTTCTTGTCGTGGTCATGACAGATATCTTTAATGGATAAGTGTTAAAGATATATGTTAAGGATATCTGTAACATAAATTTGTTAAAGTTAAAGATATCTGTTTTGTTAAAGATATCGGTTTTGTTAAAGATATCGGTTCTGTTAAAGATATCGGTTTAAAGATGTTAAAGATATCGGTTTAAAGATATCTTTAAACCGATATCTTTAACAGAACCGATATCTTTAACAAAACCGATATCTTTAACAGAACTGATATCTTTAACAAAATCGATATCTTTAACAGAACCGATATCTTTAAACCGATATCTTTAACAGAACCGATATCTTTAAACAACAGAACTGATATCTTTAAACCGATATCTTTAACAGAACCGATATCTTTAAACCGATATCTTTAACAAAACCGATATCTTTAACAGATATCTTTAACTTTAACAAATATCTGTTACGGATATCCTTAACATATATCTTTAACACTTATCCATTAAAGATATATGTCATGACCACAACAATAAACTAAAATAGTCATAGTGAAATATCAGTCACTACCGGAATCAGAGAGAAGGAAAGAGACCCACATCTCTTGAATCTAATTGTTGAACATGAACAATATATACATATATATTCAGATTACAGAGAGTGGTAAAAGAAAAAAAAATGATAGATATATATATATATAGAAGACCGACAAAGAAGTAATAATCCTAAATGCTTAGAACATAGGACCAAGGAGAGAAATGATAAAGAAGACGAGCAAGAGAGATGCTCTGATCGGCGGGGCGATTGGAGATGTGCACGCGAGAGAAAGAAGACGAAAGAAATATAGGCCAATTTAAATCAAGGATATTTTAATTTATTTAACTTTCAAAAGTTTTAATTTTATAAAAAAAAATTAAGAGTCCTATTTTTGCAAAGTTCTTTACTGGCAGTCCTATTTTTGCAAATTTCCCTATATATATACACTCGCACGTAGAACAGTGGAAAAGAAAGACGAAAGGAGGACTGGAACGGAGAACGTCTTGAGGCTTGAAGAGACTGAACTTTGGAAGATTCCTCCGGTTTTTTCTCGTAGAAGTCCAATTAACTCCTGGCCGAAGCTTATGCTGTTACTCTCCGCAGCAGTGAAATCCAGAAAGACACAGAGAGAGGATCGACAACATGGTCTGGGGCTTGTTTCCCAGCGACCCACTTCCAGGTTTAGAACTCTCCCTTTTTTTCTGTTTTCCCCATTCGTGGTCTTTGGTTGGGTTCTCATCACTGTCACGTTAACCAGTTTGAAGACTGACCCGGTAAAACCCCTTCAATGCCGTGCAATTTGGCACGAGTTTGGAAGGAGTGTCAGAGTCGGAGAAAATGACCTAAAAGAAAATGCAACAACGTCGTTAGTTATGGCGACAAACTGTGTGTTGCAAATGTTAGATCAAGTCAGATTTGAACATTGAACATATAAGTGGAGTTTACCTGCGAGAAAATTTGATTGCTATTGAAGAATCTAAATTGAACTATGATATTAAGTATGAGGGACAATAGCAACACATATTACACTTGCACAAAAGAAAAGGAAAAAGAAAAAGAAAAGGGAAGTATGGTAGAATTAGAGAACCACGTAATGTGAACCATGTTGCTATTCATGCCCACCCGACCCCAAATAAGCCTATCTTGGATTGGATGAAGTATTGGCATCCGAAAACATTTTTGGGAAAAATGAGGCTTATACAAAGCCAATGAGAAGTGACTGCCATCATATAGATTAGCCCCAGCATCCAATCAGCTCCACAAAAATCTGTCTTATGAAGCAATAGAAATCAATTGCAATGGTGAAAAGACACAAACTATCAAGTATACATTAGAAGGCAAGCCAAATATTCACCTGGCACCAAGCAAAGATAATCATAAAGAAGCTTTTTCTACCTGCTTGATGGGATGTCTCACTCGAGTGAGCCCTTACTCTTAAGACACATAAGTTTGTCCTCCCTCAGCTTGGCTGAGTGGCCTCAACCTATTCTGCCCACCGAGAGAATGCCTGTTGAATGACTTGGCTTATGTTGATTGCAGTGTTGTTAAAAGTGTGCTTAAGCGCCAACAAAGCTCCATTTTAGTACCTTTTCTTGTCAAAGTGAAGTGTGCAAATGAGAGCGCCCAGCTTAAGCACTAAAAGCACGCTCTTTTGTTAAGTGCAAAGTGCCCCCCCCCCCCCTCTTTCTTAAACTATTTGGTAGTGAAAAAAAGAGTTTTTATTGCGTACCCTAATACACTAGAATGCACTCATCTATTATATAAATATCTTGGAGGGATCTAGAAGTGAATGGTTCAGTATGTATTCATAATTTTTTGACATGGGGAGCTGTTGCTAATATAGCTAGAGTTGATGAAGAGTCTAGAGTTAATATTAGAAGCCACAGTGGCAATCCAATACGTGGAGCACCAGCTTCAACTTCTAGTTCACAGCCAATTTTGGTTGAAGAAGTCAATTAGATGGCACTAACGAGGAAGATGATTAGAACTATAACTCCAATGATGAAGATGACATTCTTAATCTGGACTAAAAATCATTGAAAATGAATTAGAAGGCCCTCTTTTGTCTCTTTTAGCATGAATTTTGGTGTTGACGGTATTATCTAGTAATCTAAATATATTTATTATATCATATCTTTATTTTGTCTAACATTTTCCTTTGTTTTGATTGAGTGCGTTCTTGCGCTTTGTGCTTTACGATTAAGCTCTAGATTGCCTTTGTGCCTGAGTGCACTTAGAGCCTTTGAAAACACAGACTGATTGTATTGTGTTGTTCATATGACAGGTGAAGATAGGTACTATATTTTTGGAAAAGGGACATACAAAGTGGGTCGAAAAGGTTTGCTCGATTGCTTGCTTGTCATTATAGGCCTTCTTATCATATTTATTTTCAGTTTTACTCATGATTGTAATCAAGTCAGAGACTTTTGAGATCATACTGGATTTTAAAATTTAACGTTCAAATCAACAATAATAGCTCAATCACATTAAAGTCCTTAAAGGAAAGACAATTAAATCTCTGATGCCAGTACATGGTGTGTGGTAGGCCTTAAGTCCTCTATTTATTTTTGCCTCGATTGAAAGTTCTTTCTTCTTTTTAATTGTTTTTTACTTCCTTTCTAACACTTCGGTTATTCCTAGTGCTAGTGAACAAAGACAATAATCCCTCTGCCATTGTATTTTTATTGGAAGTCATATGCCTGGTATAATATCTGTCTAAGGAGCATATCTTTCATATGTTTACTTATTTTTCTTTTCTGACACTTTGATGCATTGTAATCATCAACAATGTATCTAAACTGTGCTTTACAGAAAATAAGACCATAGATAGAAATAATTTGTGAGCTAAAGTTCATGTAGCTGACCTCACATAGTGCTAGTGTGATAAAGACTTGATATGTTGTTATGGTTGGTCTTCATTCATGAAGTCCCTAGTCAGTTCCCTTTTCATGTCTGTTTGAAGGTTTGCTTTTTTTCTGGGGTTACAACCAGAAGACATTAAAAAATACAAAGACTGTAAATCCAACATCAGCCTCTTGGTAAACCTGCATACCCTTTTGTTATTTTTGTTCTTATTCTACTGGTCCATCTTTACTAAAATTTATTTCTTATTTCTTGTTTTTCAATTATTCAAAAACTGATATGAGGTTGTAAAGTATATATATCTCTCCTTGTAACCAAAAATAAGAAACAAAAGTTCATGAATGTCTTGTCTTGCTTGATCAATGGCAACCAGCTTTCAAATCTCTAGTTTTCCCCACCTGTTGGTCAGATTGTGTTTTTCTACAAGCATGACTATACCAACTATTCTTGACATGGACCCCATTTTTATTTTGAAATACTCATTAACCTAAGCTTGTAACAACTAGTTTTATTTGTTTGGATTAGTTTGTGTCACTTCAAGGTGATGTGAATGTTAAACTTATATTTTTCTGTTCTAGGATGTGACGTGATAGTTAATAAAGATAAAGGAGTTTCTCGAATCCATGCGGAAATAGAGGTTGATGCAGTGACTTCCTTGGAGAGTTTGCAAGGTAGATCTTCTGATATATCCTTCAGAGTGAGGATAAGAGATTGTTCGAAGTATGGAACATTTATTAACAAGAACCTAGCATTGAAGGAGAAAGTTCATGAGTTGCCAAATAAAGAAGCAACTTTAAAAGATGGGGACCTGGTCTCATTTGGAACTGGTAATGCAACCTACAGGTTAGTCAGATTTGTGCATTTAGTTTTCTGCACCATGGGCTATTTCTGCAAAAGCATAATTGACATGCTGACACTATTAGGGAGACACATTAGATATTATTATTCTTATGATTCACTTTTCAATTGTAGGTGAGGTGCCTTACACTAGTATTACTTTCTGAAAGTTAATTTATGATGTTCTGCTTGTATGTTTCTTCTGTGACAGGTTTTGTTTCGTTCCACTTAAATTTCTGGTTTGCTACTCAGAACCTTCAGAAGCTAATCAACTTCTTGAACAGAAGATATCATTAATAGGTCTGTAACTTTGTCAGTACTTCCCAGTTGAAGCTGTTTTTGAACAGTTCCTCCTAATTTTACGCCAAATATTCAGTTATGTTGGGGATAACTATTGTTTTGCATTGGCTCCTTTTTTATATGTTCTTTTCAGCTCATGATATTTCGTTTTGGAAATGGTGACACGATTCAACAATGTTTTTTTGTCCTATTAGTTCTGTTCATTCATTTTCCATTTTATGCTAAACAGTCGTTCAAACACTGGTAGAAGTAGGAAACCTTTTAGTGTATCTTTTAAAGTATTTATACTTACTTGGAAGTCCCATTTTGACTCCTTGCGAAAACCAAGGGACCATGAGAGGATCTTCTAGGTCAAGTGGAAAACTTTAGTGGTTTTGGAGATCAATTGAACTTTCCATTCAAGAGCTGCACAATATTTTGGAGTTGATTACTTCTTAAGAACTTGAAGGGTGACTTTGCATATATAGCAAATAGAGGGGGAAGATCCCTGGTTGTTGCAGTGTAGTCAAAAGCGAGCGCCTAGCTTACCTAGGCACTTGGGCTATGCAAGGCACCCGGAAAGCACCTCGTCTACTGCTAGGCAGGGCTCCTTCGCTCAGGCGAGTGCCTCTGCTGAGGTGTCAAGCACTGCAAGTGCTCACCTAGGCTGTAATTAATCAAAATCAAAAGAAAAATTGAAGGAAAGTGAAGGGCCATTTGCAGATGGAATGTGAAAGGTCTCTCAGTGTAATAGGAAGAGGAAAATTTAAAAAACGAAAGAAGAAAAGCAGATGCACCTGGCTCTTCCTTGTGTTGTATGTTGTTGATGTTGCCTTTTAGTCACTATTGCGTTGTTTTTCAGTTAGTGTTTTAACTTTTTAGAGTCTACTAAACAGTCACTGTTTTGTTCTATGATAAATATATATATATATATATATATATATTGTTCTGGACTTTTAGTCAATACTCAATTAATATTTGCAATAAAAGAGTTATATATGTTTGCTACAACTGTAAGCATGTAACTTCATATATAATATTGTTTGTGTGTTAATATTATATATCATATAAGTTTATATAAATTAAATGACTTATATTTTTTGTGTATTTATTTATTTTATATTGTATCTTTGTTTACTTTCCTATAAATATTTAACATTGTTTATTTTTTATATAAATATTTAACATTTGTTATATAACTTATATTGTGTGTGTTAATATTATATATTATATTGTATGATTATCTTTTTCATATTAAGTATATTTTTTATTTTTTTTTTAAATTTAGTGCCTTGGTTCTATCAAGCAAGTGTTTTTTTTAGCGCCTAGCCCTCAGATGATATAAAGTTCATAGTGCCTTAAGGGCGGGTGCCTTTTGCCCTTGACAACCTCGGGTTGTTGACCACAGCTGTTGTGAAATTGAGATTTGGCTATCCGTGCTATTGAAGGGAGGAGGGTGGTGTCATGGTCCTAGGGTTTAGCCTAGGACTAGAATGGAAATCGGAAGGATCCGATACAGTTAAGGTCAAGAACAAAATGCATAGAGGAGAAATTGAAGAAGAATGGGAGGAGTAATTAGAGAGAATTGAGGGAGAATGGCAGAAGAACAAGAGAGAGAGATTGGAGAGAAATCTTGGGAGAGAATTGATAATTCAATTATCAAAATCAGCATAAGCACTCCTCTGTTTACAGTGACCTTTTATAGGCATTATCAGCTTCTAGCTAATTGCATAATAGCACCCATGTGCTTCTAACCACTAACTAAAATATCTCCTAACAAACTAATATAAGCCTATTACAATATTATCCCTTTATTATATCCCTATTACAATATTACCCTTCTAATCCTCCTAGGGACATGACAGGTGGATGGATGCAGTAGCAATTATAAGGAAATTTTGTCCTTGAAAGTTAATTTTATTCCACCATTGATGTTGGTTTTTCTTACTTGTAAGTGGCTAAGCTAATTGAATGGCAGTGCTAGATTTTGGGGTTCTCAATGGAAGGTGAGAGCTTGGAGATACCATTGTGGTAGATCTAGATTCTTGTGTGAAGTCAATTATTTTTTTCTAGGATTGCTTAATTGGTTCATTAGAAGGTTGCATGGGGCCAATTCTTGATGTGGGAAAGTTGAAGGCTTGAACATAAAGACAACAAAAGGTGCTTATCGGAGTGTAACGAGAGACCATTGTGAGCCCTATTGCTTGTTTTTGTTTGTGGTGGAGGCTGTTGTGGACAAATTGCAAAGTTGGAGCTTTGAAAGGCATTGGGTAGGTCTGCTACATGAATCCTTGACATCTAGCCATCTTTATCCATGGCCATGTCCTCTCTAAGTCTGTGATGTCCTATATCTTTTTTTTTTTTTTACCTGTAAATGTGATGTCCTATATCATATTTAAGGGTTTTCCACCAAGTTTTGTTCGGCCTGCCTTCCCTCTTTCGGTACAAACTTCATCTTGTTTTCACTCATCTCAACAAGTGTTTGTCTTCAGTTTTTAAGCTAACTGAAATAACACATTGTAACAATATTTGATCCTTTGCTTGAGAAGCTATTATGTAATTGATAAACTGCTGTCTGTACAGGTGCTTCTATGACTCATAATTGGAGCCCAGACTGCACGCATGTCCTTGTTAATCAATTCATGCCATTGACAGAGGATCTAGTTGATCCTTTCGTGGCCAAGAAGCCTTTCGTCCTGAATGAGTGGGTTGAGGTATATTAATGTCATTATTATCACTTCCAATGTATTATATATTTTCCGGCATCTGAAAGCTTTTCTAGTAAGTAAAGGCTTCAATGGTAAACAACAACTTTTGGGGTGATTGGTGATGCTTGCATCCTTCCATGTATTTTGACACAATCATTTGAGATATGTTAATTATAGTTCAGGTTTTATTGTATAAGTTGCATGCTTGTTTCAGATTATATCTGTAAAAAGTAGTGCTGTTTGGTTCTATGCTTTTAAATTGTAAATATTGACCGAAATTAAAATAAAAACAAAGTGCATAATTTAATGGTAGAACTGATCTGAATGTGATGCTTATGGGCCAGATGCTCGTGGTCGTTGAGTATGACTATTTCTTCTTGGGCTCTAGAATGTTTTACTACCATTGAGTAGGATATTTTAGGATTACACAAGGTCTGAAGGTCCAAAGTCTGAGTTGCTTTCTCAAAGTGTTTTTTCAGTGCCCTGCATTGTTTACATATAGTGGATTTTAGCCTCTCACTTATGTGATGGGTGTACATGTTGTTGAACCTCATGGATCTTGATTGTTGCAGTCTAATGTGCATGGTAGTCTAATAAAGTTTCTTCGGCTAAGTAGTCTAATAAAGTATTTTAGTGAGAGAACATGGTCATAGGAGTCTATGAAAGAACAAGAATTAATCTTTCATATATCAAAACTAATTAATACAATCTTACTTATAACACACATACTCCTAATCCTTGAAGAATTCTAAGACTATTCAACCCCCTAACAATTCTCCTAATGTATAGGAGTTGATTACTCTCTTATAAATTAGGACCCCTGCTAGATTACAACAACTCAAAACATTAATGAAATAAATCAACTGATAAAACATTAATAAAATAAATCAACTGATAAATCCAACTGCCAACACTCCCCCTCAAGCTGGAGAATGGATGTCCCACATTCTTAGCTTGCTTACTAGATCTTCAAATCTTTTTATTGGCAACCCTTTTGTCAATATATCAGCAACTTGTTCCTTTAATGGAACATATGGCAGGTGAATGAGTCCAGCTTCCAACTTCTCTTTTATGAAGTGCCTGTCTATCTCAACATGCTTAGTCCGGTTATGTTGGACCAGATTATGTGCTATACTGATTGTTGACTGATTATCACACCACAACTTAACTGTGTCTTTGACTGAAATTCTTAGATCATCAAGAACAATTCGTAGCCATAGAATTTCACATAGAGCAAGGGCCATAGCCCTAAATTCTGCCTATGCACTTGATCTTGCCACAACACTTTGCTTCTTGCTTCTCCAGGACACCAAATTCCTTCCTAGGAATACACAGTAGCCACTTGTAGATCTTCTATCAGTCATGGAACCTGCATAATTTGCATCTAAAAAACCTTGAATGTTCAGTTTATTTCCTGCTTTAAATAGGATCCCTTTACTTGGAGTAGCCTTGAGATAGCACAAGATTTTTCTAACCGCTAGCATATGCTCATCAGTTAGGTTGTGCATGAATTGACTTACCAAGCTGACAGGAAAGGCAATATCTGGTCTCATGTGAGAGAGATATATCAATTTTCCAACTAGTCGTCGATACCTTTTTTTGTCTGTAGACTTGCTAGTAGGGTTGTTCCATAGCTTGTAGTTAGGTTCAATAGGAATTTTTGCCCCTTTTCCTCTAATCAATCATGTTTCAGTCAATAAATCAAGCACATATTTCCTTTGAGAGAGAAAAATACGTGCCTTATAATAAGCTACTTCAATTTCAAAAAAATACTTGAGCACACCCAGGTCTTTGATTGCAAATTCCTTAGCTAGCCTTTCTTTAAGCTTTGCCTGTTCTCCTTCATCATTGCCAGTTACTATCATGTCATCCACATATACCAGTAGCACATTAACTTTCCTCTTGTCGAGTGTTTGATGAATAAGGTATGGTCCCCCCTG
This sequence comes from Diospyros kaki, assembly GCA_036245055.1. Taxonomy (NCBI): domain Eukaryota; kingdom Viridiplantae; phylum Streptophyta; class Magnoliopsida; order Ericales; family Ebenaceae; genus Diospyros; species Diospyros kaki. The sequence continues at coordinate 44,116,688 of BSEG01000016.1, forward strand.
CTTTGACTGTAACCGATAGTATGCATGACTTTAGATAATCACCCAAACCAAGCCTTAGGGAATTGTTTGAGCCCATATAAGGCCTTATTTAGCTGACATACCTTCCCACTGAGTCCCTCATGAAATCCTGGTGGTAAATCCATAAACACTTCCTCTTCTAAATCTCCATGGAGAAACACATTTTTAACATCTAGTTGTTATAGATTCCACCCAAATGAGGCTGCCAATGATAGGAGAATATGAACTGTGGTCATCTTTGTCACTGGTGCAAATGTCTTTAGGTAGTCAATATCATATGATTGAGTGTAGCTTTTAGCTACCAGTCTTGCCTTATACCTCTCAAGTGTTGCATTGGCCTTATACTTGACATTAAAAACCCATCTACACGCCACTGGATTAACTCCCTTAGGTCTGTCCACAATATCCCATGTATGGTTCCTTTTAAAGCCCTCATTTCCTCAAGCATAGCAAGCTTCCAATTCTGATTTTCAGAGCCTCAGTTACTGATTTTGGAATGATAATTGAATCTAGAGATGTTAGGAAGCTTTTATGGTTTTGGGAGAGGCGATGATAGGATAGGTAATTGGCCATTGGGTGTTAGGTGGTGCAGCTTCTAACTCCCTTCCTAAGAGCTATGGGAAGGTCTATATCATCAAGGATTTGGCCGATAGAGGCTGGAGGTATTGTCTGCATGTGATCCTAGCTTTGAATGGGAGAGGAGTTTGGAGCTTGCTGGTCTTCTAGGCTTGGTTGTTTTCGTTTATATACATAGGGAGACCCCTTGTATCTTCCTTGCAGCTGCTGGCAGGCTTCTTGCTCATCTTGCTTATCAAATTTGGCCTGATCATCACCATGGTTAAGGCTGTTTGAGTGTTGGAGAGATGAACTGGCTGTAGGGTTAGGATTAGAGGCATGACTAGGCTGATTGGAGACCGAATGAGGATTAGCATTAAGCTGAAGAGTGGACTGGGAAGATGGTAGAGGAAAGACGATGTCACTCGGGTCACCATAGGAAGTCTCCCCCTAGTGACCAACTTGGGTAGAGCTAAAGAATGGAGTAGTCTTGACAAATATGACATCCTTAGAGACATAGAGCTTGTGAGTGGGAGGATGATAGCATTTATATCCTTTTTGTGTGGGGGAATACCCAAGATAGACACACTTCACAGCTCTTGGATCAAGCTTATCCCGAGAGGATTTGGAAATATGAACGAAGGAAACACACCCAAATACTCTAAGAGGAAGAGTGGTGTGGAAATTAGAGTCAGGAAAGTGAGTAGTGAGGCAAGAAAGAGGACTTTGTTGGTTTAGAACTTTGGTAGGCATGCGGTTAATAAGAAATGTGGCCGTAAGCACAGCCTCCCCCCAAAAGATTTTAGGAACGGTATGATGGTGAAGCAATGCTCGAGCTACATTAAGGAGATGTCTCATCTTCCTTTCAGCTACTCCATTTTTTTGTGGAGTATCCACACAAGAAGATTCATGGACAATCCCTTCTTGTAGGAAAAAGTGGTTCATATAAGAGTTAAAATAATCTCAAGCATTGTTGGTTCGAAATTTCTTTATGGGAGTTCCAAATTGAGTCGTTATCATTTTACAGAAGCTTGGTAAGATTGTTTGCATGGCTGCTTTGTCTTTTAGCAAAAACAACCCATGTCATCTGAGTACAATCATCGATAAATGAGATAAAACAACGTGCCCCAAAATAGGTAGGAATTTTGCAAGGACCCCATACATCAGAATGAATTAATGCAAATGGAATAGAATGGAGTTTATTGCTAATTGGGTAAGACACACGATGTTGTTTGGATATAACACATACATCACAATGAAGAGTACTAGGATCTAAAGAAAGAAATAAAGTAAGAAACATAGATTTCAATAAAGAAAATGGTGGGTGACCCAACCGGTAGTGATGCAGCCAAATTTGGTGATAGTTGGTTGTAATTTGAGAGGAGCAAGCCACTGGTTGCTGGTTCTTTGCTACTTTCCTTGTCAAGCAATACAACTCATTTGTTTCCCTAGCAGCCCCAATCCTCCTCCTGGTTTTCATTGCCTGAAATTCACACACATTAGTAGAAAAAACAGCATGGTAGTGTAGGTTTCTTGTGAGTTGAGAGATAGAGAGGAGGTTGGCTGATAATTGAGGCACATGAAGAACATGGTTAAGGGCTATGTTTGGGCTTAGATAAACACTGCCATGTCCGATTATAGGGACTGTTTTGCCATTAGCAATGCAGATTTGTTTCGTGGTCTTAAGGGGTTGATAGGTGGTAAACACATGGGAGTTAGGTGTCATATGGTCTATAGCTCTGGAATTCAAGATCCAAGTATCATTTCTATCAGTGTTTGATGCTGGAAAAATTACAGAATAAGCAAACTTACCTGAGGGCTTACCAGAAGGGTCTTGATGAGCCAAGAAGCAGCTGCCATCATCTTGTATGGTCTTCAAAAAAGATTTCAGTTTGTTGATTTCCTCACTGTTGAGAAGAGTGAGATTTGAACTAAAATTTTCCTCTAGCTTTTCCATAGTTCCATCTTCTTCTTGCCCCTTGTGTGATAGATAGGATTGAGTGCTAGGCCGAGTAGTTGTGATTGGGAATCCTCCCATTTTGCTTAGGACTACTTCCTTTCCGTGGAGCTTGAAGCAATTATCTCAGGTATGCTGAGGTTTCTTGCAATATGTACACCAAAGTCCCTCTTTGTTGTTAGGCCGCCCTTGTGCCCCTGATTTTCCATCTCTTTGCCTTGATCCTTCTCCTTTGTTTGACACTAAAGCTGATCCATTAGTGAATGCCCCCTGCAACATCACTTGCTACCTGTTTTCCTCACTTCTTTCCATTGCAAATACCTCATTGAGTGAGGGCAATTTCTCTCAGCTAAGAATCTGCACCCTTACTTGATCAAAAAATGAGTTAAGGCCAGACAAAAATTCAACAATTCTATCCCTTTCCATGATCTTATTAAAGGTTGCAGTATCAGCTAGGGGTGTGCGTGGTGCGGTTTGGACGGTTTAGAAGGAATTTAATACGCCAAACCACATATGCGGTTTGGCATTAAACCAGACCGTACGATCTGGTTTGGTGTGCACAAATCGCACCAGACCGCACCGCATTTTGCGGTGCGGTTTCCGCAGTTTGATGCTTTTTTATTGCTTCATTTAGTGCTTCCTCTACTTGCTTGTAAATTTTTAATTAAAACATAGAACTCAATGCATAAAATCATAGTTTTTAAATTCTTATAGTATCTTGGAGTTTAAAAGTAAAATAAGTTACAATCTAATAAAAAATACAAACTTAAAAGTTTAAAATCTACAACATAACCACATGTCCATAATATAAAAATAACACAAAATCCACAATATAAATGTCCATAATATAAAAATAACACAAAAATCCACAATATAATTCATGGTTAAGCAAGCATATATTTTTATTTTTTTTTAATTTTTAAATTATTAGATATTTTTAATTTTTTTTATTAATACACTACTTGGTCGGTTCGATTTTAACCGAACAAAAAAAACTGCAAACTGTAAGTCACACGGTTTGAGAATTTCTCAAACCATGCCGAACCGCACCTCCAAAAAACCGCGCAGTTTGGTGCGGTGCGGTTTGATGCGGGCAGTTTTCGCAGTTTGACGGTTTTTTTGCACACCCCTAGTATCAGCACTACACACCATCTTAATTTTTTGGTATTGATCCAATTCTAACCACAAGCCATTCATGCTATTGTAGTACTCCGTAACAGTCATCCCCCATTGTTTAGTACTTATCTTGGTTTTAACTTCATATATAACCGATGCATCTTGCACTTTAGAGTAGGTTTGCTTAGCTACTTCCCAGATTTCGCTAGCAGTACTTAGAAACATATAATTCCTACTTACATCAGGTTGCATGGCATTCCATAGTCATGACATAATAAGAGAATCCTCTATATCCCATACCTAGAACTTGGAATCAATTGCTACCGGAGGAAGATAAGTAAGATGGCTGAGTTTTCCTTGACCTTTGAGGAAAGTTTGAACCAACTGCGCCCATTGGAGGTAGTTTTTACCATCCAATCGATAGTTTTCTACCCTTCCTTTGCTAGAGACAACTTGCAACAATCAAGGCTGAAGATAGGGGCGACAATTAAGGCCTAGTGGATAAACAAGGAAGCAGTGATCAAGGCTGAAGATAGGGGTGGCTGGAGGCAGGGGTGGCTGCTTCAGATCTGGTGGCAGCGGAAGAGAATGACGCGATTGCGATGGAAACAGAGAGAGGAGAAGAAGGCGGCAGGAGACGCGATGGTACTGGGCGGCGCGCGGTGGCCGATCTGCTCACAGGAGGTAGATTCGGTGACGACGGTAATGGAGAAGGTGCAGCAGATGTGGGAGAAGGGAAGACAAGGAAGAGGCGGCTATGGCTGGGTGGCTGAAAACCCAGTTGGAGAGTGCAAACGACGATGAAGGCCAGACAGGGTAAAAACAAAACCCTAGAGGCACTACTGAAGATAGCAGCGATGAAGGCTATAGGACCCTAGACAACCGGCTCTGATACCATGTGAAAGAATAAGAATTAATCTTTCATATATCTAAACTAATTAATACAATCTTACTTATAACATACTCTTAATCCTTGAAGAATTCTAAGACTATTCAACCTCCAAACAATTCTCCTAATGTATAGGAGTTGATTACTCTCCTATAAATTAGGACCCCTACTAGATTATAACAACTCAAAACATTAATGAAATAAATCAACTGATAAATCTAACTGCCAACAGAGTCTAATTAAGTTCTGTATTAACCAGGATTCATCTTTTCAACAGTTCCTAGGTGGACATGTGAGAAGAAGTCCAAGATGTGGTACTCGTAACATTGACTTTATGTCACAAACAACAAAAGAAAAATGTCTCAACACTAAGAGAGAAATATAAATGTAGTGTGTTTGTATCCCAATTGCTTGTACATGAACCAGAAAGGTAAGAAGTTCATTTGTGAACAAAATTAGTGGGAACTTAACAAAAATCAAATTATTGCAATCATAAAAAGCCTGGCCCCAATGCATATTAGTCCCACCACTAGAGGTTATAGGGATAAAGGAATGGAGATATATGTTGGAGAAAAAAGAAGAATGACAAGAATCCTAAAATTAGGAATCAATTTATTTTGTATACAAAAATAAAGTTGGAGCAGGTTTATTTTTATATTTTATTTTTAGATACTTAAAGTTCTATTTATTAAGTTTCTAGTAAGATTTTGTTTTTCCACTATACAAATAGGAGAACAGTCCAGTGGAATATTCATGTTTTTATTAATATTGAACGTAAAGAATTGTGATTCTCTCCTTCACTCTTGGTATTTCTCTGCTGTCTTTCTCCTCCTCTATTACTTCATTTTCTCCTCTCGTCTTCTTCTTTCAATTATATCTCTCATCACTTGGATTTGCATCAGCTTTGGTATTACAGGAACTGACTCAACTGAGGAAGGGGAGAGAAAATTACAGAGAACAAGAAAAGGAAGAAGAAATTTGTGAGAGGAGAAGAAGAAATAGTGTAATACCCCGAGAGCCCAGAGAAGTTAGAATATATCGAGGATAATGTAAGAGAGGAAACAACACCAGCTGGATACCTTTTAGGCTGAATGTAGGCAAGGAACTCCCAAGTTAAGCGTGCTTGACCTGGGGTAATCCAGGGATGGGTGACCCCCTTGGGAAGTTCGTGTAGGCTCATCAGGGTAAGTTGTTCCGGTTCTTCCTATCGCTCGAGTGGGATGTTACAAATAGTGTAGGAGAAAGATAAGCAAAAATGCCAAGAGAGGATAGAATCAAAATTCTGTATAGTCAACATCCATAAAACTTGATTTTCTTCTTCGATTGTTCTCCTGTTTATACCCAAAAAAAAAAAAATCCTACTAGAATTCTAAGTAAAATAGAAAATAAACCTACAACAAACAACAATCCCAACCACAAGTCTCAATCCTACTAGGTGGGGTTAGCTACTTGAATTCTAGATCTCTATCCACAACCATATCCTTTTTAAGCCTAGTATATCCTACATTATGTTTAAGGGTTTTCCACCATGTTTTCTTTGGTCTTCCACTTTTGCTATAAGCTTCCTCCATTTCTTCTACTGGTTTCATAGGTGTGTCTATTGGTTTTATTTTTACATGTCCAAATCAGCATAATTGTTTCTCCCACATCTTATCTTTAATAGGCATCACTCGAACCTTATTACATTTAGTCTCATTTCTTACCTTGTATTTTTTGTTGGTTGCACAATTTCATCTTGTTTTTCATCTATGTCTATATCTTATTTGCAGATAACATTGTCTTGCAGCAACATCATCCATACTTCTATTTTTAATTGAATTTAGATTCTATGTATATTTAGTCTTTAGTCTACTCAACTTGAAGGCTTTAGACTCTATGGCATCCCTCTATACCTCAATATTAGTATTTACTCCTTTTGTCTCATCTACTAAGACTATATTATTACAAATAGCAAACACTAAGGCACCTCTACTTGAATAGGTTCAGTCAGTTCTTTCATTGCTAGAACAAAAAAATAAAGGCTTAGTGTAGATCCTTGATGCATTCTTGTTGTAATTAGAAAAGTCAGTATCTCCTCCACAAGTCCTGCCACATGTTTATGCTCCATATTACACATCTCTAATAACTGGTATATATGAAATTTGAAGTTTGTTCTTATCTAGAACCCTTTATAACATGTTTCTAAAATCTTTCATAGTTTTTTTGAATCTATAATTACCATTTGTAAATTCTTTTATTTCTGTCTAGACCTTTCTATCAAGTGTCTCAGAAAGTATATAGCTTTTATTGTTAACCTATCGCGCATGAAACCAAATTAATTTTTAGACACATGTTCTTATCCTTGCTTGATCACCTTTTCCCAGAGTTCTATAATGTGGCTTATTAGCTTGATCTCACTGTAATTTTGACCATCCCTTCATTCTTGTAAATAGACACTAGAGTGCTCTTCTAATCTCTTCTCCATTAATCAAGTGTCCTCATCGATATTGAACACATATAATTGTATATGACACCCAAAAGGAAGTCTCCATGCTTCCTACTCTAATATATCTACAATGGTAGAAGTGTCCTCATAATAATTGCAAGTTCAAAGTGTCGAATAGGCTATTAAGGTTGAGAGAAGTGGATTCATCAAGTCGCTGGAGATTTACAAGTTACAACTCAGAATTTATTGTTTGTCATATGGCTTTTGATATTTTTGGATGACAAGTACAGTTAATATCTTTGCATGCCCAAAAAATTTAGCCGTTATGTGTTTGGATTTTGTAGAAGGGAAGTTATGTCAAACCGGTACTCAAACAGGTCTTAGACATGAGGGTGGTCTTGGTTAGTTTTTTTCATTCAGCTCCTTTACCTGGGATTTTGCTAGTACATGTTTTGTTGAAGAGGACATTTTCCCATCTTATTTGATTTTAGCATCTAGGTGATGTAAATTTGTAGAGATTTTATTTAAAAGAGGGTAAATTTCATATATACCCCCTGTGGTTTTACCCGCTTTCAAGGACACTCCCTGTACTTCAAAATTGGCCTTGAAAGCCCCTGTGCTTTCAATTTTTTTGTGCACACCCCCTCAATTAGTTTTAACAACTAACACCATCTATTTTGAGTCAAAACGACATAGTTTTGCTTTTAATATCTTTAATTAAATATATAAAATTAAATTTAACATAACATTAAATTAAAAAAATTAAGAAATCAAAAAATCAAAAGAAGAAGATGAAAAGTCTTGGTTTCCGACCAATGACTCTTCTCCTTCTTCTTCTTCACCATCGATTGGATTACATTGCCAATCGACTCTTCTCCTTTTCCTTCCTCTTCTTCTTCTTCTTCTTCTTCTTCCTCCTTTGTCTCTGTCTGGCCATTTTGAAGGACTGGCAATGTAATCAGGCCATCTAGGTTTGTTCTAGTGATGCAATCTGACCATCTAAGAAGAAGATGCTGAAGATCGAACCCTCTGGGTTCGTTCCAGAGGATTCAAACCTAGAACGTTTGGAATGAACCTAGAGGGTTTGAACCCATCTGGTTCGATCCTTCTTCTTCTTCTTCTTCTTTAATCCATCTTCTTCATTGGCCCATCTTCTTCTTCTCCTCCTGCTCCCCCCTTGTCTCTCTGTGCATCAGTTCCAAAGAGTCTCGCCAAAAACGATGGTTAACCATTGTTTCCTCCCACAATGGTTAACCTTTTCTTTTTTTAATTGTTTATGTTAATTTTTATTTTTAGCTTTTTTCGGTAATTTTTAATTATAAAAAATAATTCCTAACTCAAAAACTACATCACCTTGACATAAAGTAAAGGACATTAGCTTTAAAGTTGGCAGAGGAGGTGTGTTTGCAAATAATTGAAAGTATAAGTGCTTCTAGGGCCAATTATAGAATATAGGAGATGTCCTTGAAAATGGATCAAACCACAGGGGGTGTGTATGAAATTTACCCTTTAAAAGAAGACTGAAATTTATGATCTGGTTAAGAGACTATTTGAAGACATGCTTTCTGATCTTCACATATAGTGTTACATAGAATTTAGCCTACACTAATTTTTGTATGGTATAATCATCAATTCTTTGCCAAAATTGTCTAGGTTCTTGCAGGAAAAAGTATTTGCACTGAAATTCCAAACTACAGCTCGTAAGTATTGTTTTATCCTCAGATTTGAACATTTTCATGTTGTACAGATTAAGGTATCCCTTTTTGATTTTGCCTTTAATTTCCCAGTTATGCTCCTACCTTGTTGCTGGAAGGTGTATCAGTCAAAGTTGCTGACCCAAAATCACGGGAGAACTGTTTGAGAGGATACACTTTCCTATTGGATTCAATGCACAAGGTGCAGTTTCTTGTTCAAGGGAAAGCTTTCACTGTACTAGAGAATTTCACATTACAATTGAAAGTCTGTAAATTTGAGGAATTAAAAAAATGAATCTCTCTCTCTCTCTCTCTCTAATCCTACAATATAGGTTGGTTGGGGAAGCATTTGGGATGATTCGTCTATCTTAATATTTCTGTTTTGTGTTCTTGCAGTATAAATTTAAGGATAAGCTATTTTCATTATTGGAAATAGTCAGTGCCAAGGTTGTTTCTATTGAACAATTTTCTTCAGATAGCCAAGTATGTGATCCTTTCATATTTATTCTTTCCTCGATATTTTTTAATCTATTTATATCTCTGTCCCCAATTGCTTTTCTTTTTCATGTTTGTCATATGTAATGTACACGAATATAGAAGGAAAATCAATGCATGTATCCTTACAGGAAAATATCTGATAGCTCTCATGTACTGGCTCTTCCACTCATAAGAATATATATTCTTCACCTAAGTTAGTGTTGCATATTGGCTGCTGGTGGCATCAGCTGCCTTTGATTGCTTTTGTGCAGTATAAATTCTTACAAATATTTACACTGTTTTCTAGTTAGTTTAGGTGCTAAGATGATATGTGATATCACCTAGCATTCATCATTTTTGCAATTGGTTCGTATAAAGGGTAGCATGTGACATGACCTCGCATTAACAAGCGTTGAATGTTGAATAGGATGAAAGCGGTTGATAGAGGATCCAAATCTAAATATTTTGAAGAGTTTACTATAGGCAACAGCTTGGAAACCTTCTTTCTCTTAATTATTTTATTTCCTAATTTTAATTGTTTCTTCTTTTAAAATAGGGTGCGTTGACACCTTACAACAACAACATATCTAGCCTTTATCCCACTATGTGGGGTCGGTTACATGAATTCTAGACTTCCATGTATTTCTGTCTTTTGTCATATCTTCATTGAGGTTCATACACTTCATATCAAACTTTAATGTCTCTCCCAAAGTCTTCTTTGGTCTGTCTCTACCTCTTTTTTTGACTAATTGTTCAATTTCATCAACTCTTCTCATAGGAGCGTCTCTTGGTCTCCTTTTCACATGACTAAACCATCTTAGTCTAGTCTCTCTCATCTTCTCCTCTATTGGCACTACTCCTACCTTATTACGAATAATTTCATTTCTAATTTTATCTTTTCTTGTATGACCGCACATCCATCTTAACATCATCATCTCCGCTACGCTCGTCTTTTGCTCATGCTGGTATTTGACTGCCCAACATTCGGAGCCGTACAACAAGACTGGTCTTATAGCTGTCCTATAGAATTTTTCTTTCAGTTTTAATGGGATTTTACTATCACATAACACCCCTGATGCATTTCTCCATTTTAGCCAACCTGCCTTCATTCTATGTGTGACATCCTCGTGAATTTCTCCATCTTCTTGAATCACTGATCCCAAATATTGAAAATGGTCTTTTCTTCGTAAGATTTGGTCTTCTAATTTTATTATAACATCCTCCATTCTTGCATTCTTACTAAATTTACATTCCATATATTCTGTTTTCTTTCTGCTTAATTTAAATCCCTTAGATTCTAAATTGTTTTTCCACAACTCAAGCTTAGTGTTCACTCTTTCTTTTGTTTCACCACCAACACTATGTCGTCTGCAAATAGCATACACCATGGCACCTTGTCATGGGCAGAGGCGGTAGCAAAGGCGGTGCTCATTTCCGAAGAGGGCATGGTAGTAATATTGGTTTAGGCGGGTGAATTAGTTTGTTTGGGAGCTGGTAGTTAGCGGTTGTTTCATTGATATAATTCCGAGTTTGGCGCCTCTTTGAGGAGGATAAATAAGGCCAGCTCTTTTCTTCTAAAGCATTTGAAATTACAATTTGAAAGTCACATTTCTCTCATTCTCGTTTCCTTCTGAATTCTCTCCCTTCTCTATTTCTATCTTTCCCTCTCGTTTTCTTACCCTAAGCACCCCTAGTCCGCGCGCAATTCTAATTGAATTGCTGCCGAACTTCTTGTCAGATCCGGAGATTTGACAATTTGGTATCAGAGCACTTCTTGGGCGTTCGGAAGAGCTATGGCAGAAGGCACTCGGATGAAACATATGGAGACGCAGCTCCAGCAAGTTACTGCATCGGTCTCGGAGATGCAGAATCGGATGGATGTCTTTGAAAGCTCGGTGGAAAGAAGGATCGATGGAGCAGTGAATGTGTGGCGAGAGGAGAGTCGTTCGCAGACTGCTCGATTGGAAGAACAAATGAGAGAGCAGAATCAAACTCTCCGTGATCACATGCATCAGTTTATGCTGATGTTATCCCGCCAAACGCAGGTTCGAATCTCTCCGGATTTTCCTCCGAGAGAGCATTCGGAGCCAATCCTAAACGACATAGGAGGCAATGGCCGATCGGAAGGATCAGCTGAATTAGAAACAGAGCCTCCTTTGATGGAGGAAGTTGCGGGAATCAGGAGATCTGGCATAACTCCAGGCTCGAATCAGAGCGGAACGTTGATGCCGCGCATGGAGATTCCCTTGTTTGACGGCCAGAACCCGCGATGGTGGCTGAGGCGTTGTGAGAGAGTGTTTCAACTCTACCACGTAGCCGAATAACAGAAGGTAGCCACTGCTGCAGCCTACCTTAACGATGTAGGGGATGCGTGGTATCAAGGTTGGATGGGAGTGAAAGACGAATGCTCTTGGGAAGCATTCGTGGAAGGATTGTGTGGAAGATTTGGAGAGAAAGGAATGTTAGACGTAGTGGAAGAATTTAATAAACTGAAGCAAGGAGGATCTGTGCAAGTTTATCAACAGAAGTTTGAGGAATTGAAGGCACTTATGTTAATTTCCAATCCAACACTCACTGAGTGTTACTTTGTGTCAAGCTTCATCAGCGGCTTGAGCGAAGAGATCAGGCCGATTGTGAAAATGTTCCAACCAAAGACTGTACAACAGGCGGTGGAGTGTGCTAAGTTGCAGGAACTAGCAGTAGAAGCTTTATCGAAGAAACAAAGGGGGGCTAATAGAGGTTGGCCAGTACCTATACCACTGAATAGCAAGGGGTGGAACAAGGAAGGCGGATCAGGGAGCGCTAACGGAAAGGCATTAGCTCTACCAGCCCCGTTGTCATCATTTGGAAACAACTTGTGAGAACAGAGGAGACTAGCTGGACTCTGCTTCAGGTGTGGAGATAAATATACACCGGGCCATCAGTGCAAACGTCAATTATTGTTACTCGAAGGCACCGAGGATGGGGAAGGAGCCGTGGAAGACGCAGAGAGTCAGGAAAACGAAGGAGACGACGAGAGGATGGAGATATCTCTCCATGCACTCAGGGGAGTGTCCACAAGTAAAATCATAAAGGTAGACGGTAAGGCACAGGAGGATGATTTATCGATACTCATTGACAGCGGAAGCACGCATAGCTTCTTGGATGAGAGAGTGGCCAAGAGGCTCCATTGTTGACTCACTGGAACTCTACCGCTGTCAGTTACGGTGGCTAATGGGCAAAAGGTGATATGTAAATCGGCCTGCATGGGCTTCTGTTGGCAGATGCAGGGGGAGGACTTCGAAGCTGACCTAAGGCTTCTCCGGTTAGGAGGATGTGATATGGTCTTAGGCGTGGATTGGATGAGAGAAGTAAGTCCTATTTACTTTGATTTCAAGAAGATGGAAGTCACTTTTGACAAAGGAGGAAAACGTATGACTATCACTGGCGGGGCAGAGGCAGGAACTTGTAAACTCATTTCAGGCAAGAGATTGCATAAGCTTTTTAAAAGCAAGTGGACAGAAGTGGCTCAATTGTTCTCAATACAAACACTGGGGCAGGAAGAAGATGAGCTGGATTCTGGGGGAAAAATTAAACTGGAAGCAATACGGTAAGGCGCCATTCCTTGGGAGGTAACTCAACTGGACTTACTCGATGAACTCTTAGACGAATTTAAGGATTTGTTTGAGGAACCACAAGCTCTACCCCCTCCCAGACCATTCGACCATACCATAGCCTTAAAACCAAACGCTGAGCCAGTTAACATTCGTTCATATCGTTATCCTCCAAAACAAAAGGCTGAGATCGAACGAATGATCAAAGAAATGCTTCAACAATCAGTCATTAGACCCAGCATCAGCCCTTATGCTTCTCCTCTTTTGTTAGTTAAAAAGAAGGACGGCAGTTGGCGGTTTTGCATAGACTACCGCTAACTCAATTCCATCACTATAAAGAATAAGTTCCCTATCCCTATCATCGAAGACCTCCTCGACGAGCTACATGGAGCCAAAGTTTTTTCCAAACTCGACCTTCGTTCCGGTTATCACCAAGTCCGAATGAGCTCCCAGGACATCCACAAAACAGCTTTTAGGACTCACCAAGGCCACTACGAATTTTTAGTTATGCCTTTTGGCCTAACTAACGCACCGGCCACTTTCCAAGCTATCATGAACCATATTTTTGAGCCCTATTTCCGCCAGTTCATTCTCGTTTTCTTTGACGATATCCTAATTTACAGTCCCAGCTTCCCTAAACACTTAGAGCATCTACGGTTAACCTTGCAAATCCTTCGATTCAATAAGTTGTTCATCAAGAAGTCTAAATGTGCCTTCGCACAGACCCAAGTAGAGTATCTGGGCCATGTGATATCGGAGAAGGGGGTGAGCACTGATCCGCAAAAGATTGTTGCTATGAATGACTGGCCGAGACCAACATCTGTTAAGAGTTTGAGGGGATTTTTGGGTCTCACGGGTTACTATAGGCGATTCGTTCAAAATTACAGCATCATTAGCAAACCTCTCACGGTGTTGCTCAAGAAAGATGGGTTTCAGTGGAATGAAGCAGCTGAAACAGCCTTCGAGCTACTCAAGAAGGCCATGTGTGAGGTTCCTACTTTAACTCTTCCCGATTTCAATCAGCCGTTTGTTCTGGAAACAGATGCTAGCAACTATGGAGTCGGAGCTGTGCTGGCTCAAGGGGGAAGACCCATAGCTTTCATCAACCAGGCATTAGCCCCAAAACACCTCGGCCTTAGTGTGTACGAGAAAGAACTTCTGGCGGTCTTGATAGCCGTAGACAAATGGCGGCATTATTTAGAAGGAAGCAAAACGGTTATTCGCACTGACCACGAGAGCTTGAAATTTCTGTTACAACAGAAATTACACACGCATCTCCAACGGAAAGGTATGTCTAAACTCATGGGGCTCGACTACACTATTCACTACAGGAAAGGGCACGAGAACAAGGCTGCTGATGCCCTTTCCCGTTGTATGGAGGAGGGAACCACGGCAGCTATGACTTCTATTATACCAGAGTGGTATTCGGAAGTCGCAGCCAATTACGAACACACTGGGTGGACCAAGGATCTAATGGAACAATTGACATTAGACCCCATGAGTAAACCAGGATATTCACTACGGAATGGGTTGATACGCTATAAAGAGAAGTTGGTAATCGGGGATGATGAGCAGCTGGGAAGGAGAATCCTAACAGCCCTGCATGACTCGCCGGTAGGAGGTCATTCTGGGGTCCAAAGCACTTATAATCGAATACAACAATTGTTCTATTGGCCGGGGCTGAAGAAGACCGTGCAGAAGTATATTAAGGATTGTGACATCTGTAGCCGTTGTAAACACGAGAACATTCATCCTCCTGGTTTGCTACAGCCTTTGCCTCAACCGGAGCAAGCTTGGGCTAGCATCAGTATGGACTTTGTGGAAGGTTTGCCCAAATCAGAGGGCAAGGACTGCATATTGGTGATAGTGGACAGGCTCACCAAATACAGTCACTTCCTTAGCCTCGCGCACCCTTTCACAGCACAAGAGGTGGCGCGAGTGTTCCTTGATCAGGTTGGGAAATTGCATGGTTTGCCTCGCATCATTGTATCCGATCGCGACAAAGTCTTCACCAGCCTACTTTGGAAGGAACTTATGCACTCACTGGGAACTAAGCTCCATATGTCCTCGGCCTACCATCCGAAAACGGATGGACAGACGGAACGTGTGAATCAATGCCTGGAGACCTACCTTCGATGCTTATGCTTGGAGCAACCGGCTGGGTGGCATAAGTGGCTGCCCCTGGCGCAATGGTGGTACAACACCAATTACCATTCGTCTCTGAAAATGACTCCATTTGAAGCTCTATTCGGGTACAAACCACCACTGCTTCCAGACAGCGGGGGGCCAAATTTGGTAGCTACGGTAGATAGCTACCTTACTCAGAGGCAACAAGTGCTGCAAACACTCAAACGAGAGTGGGCCAACGCTCAGAATCGCATGAAGCAATATGCGGATAAAAAGCGCAGTGACCGAACTTTCTCAGTGGGGGACCGAGTATATCTAAAGCTGCGACCTGCCCAGTTGAAGACTATCGCCAACAGCCGTTTCTAAACTTAGTCCTAAATTCTATGGACCTTATGAAGTGTTAGCTCGGGTGGGCAAAACTGCATATTGTTTGCAACTCCCAGCAGGGACCTCGATTCATCCGGTCTTCCACGTTTCCCTTCTCAAACCATCTTCTGGCACTAACCCAGTGAGCGCAGCTTTACCCCCAGCTGTCTCGGCATCGCAACAAACCGTTGAACCTATCGCCATCGTGGACAAACGTGTGATCTATCACAACAATCTTCCCATCACACAGGTGCTTGTTCGTTGGTCCAACTTGCATCCGGAAAACAATACCTGGGAGTATCTTCCAGACTTCCTCCAGCAGTTTTCACGGGCAGTCGGTCTTCTCTAGATTCTTCTTGAGGATAAGAAGACTCTAACGGGGAGGGAATTGTCATGGGCAGAGGCGGTGCTCACTTCCAAAGAGGGCATGGTAGTAATATTGGTTTAGGCGGGTGAATTAGTTTGTTTGGGAGCTGGTAGTTAGCGGTTGTTTCATTGATATAATTCCGAGTTTGGCGCCTCTTTGAGGAGGATAAATAAGGCCAGCTCTTTTCTTCTAAAGCATCTGAAATTACAATTTGAAAGTCACATTTCTCTCATTCTCGTTTCCTTCTGAATTCTCTCCCTTCTCTATTTCTATCTTTCCCTCTCGTTTTCTTACCCTAAGCCCCCCTAGTCCGCGCGCAATTCTAATTGAATTGCTGCCGAACTTCTTGTCAGATCCGGAGATCTAACACACCTCTGTCTGAATATCTTTAGTGAGTTTATCCATTACTAAAACAAATAAGTATAGACTTAGTGCAGAACCTTGATGCAATCGTATTGTAATTTTAAACGGTCCAGTATCCCCTCCGCATGTTCTGACCCTTGTCTCTGCACCATGATACATGTCCTTAAGGGCTTGTATATAGGTTATTCGAACTCTTTTCTTCTCTAAAACCCTCCATAATACTTCTCTAGGGACCCTATCATAGGCCTTTTCTAGATCTATAAAGACCATATGTAGGTCCTTCTGATGATCTTGATACTTTTCCATTAGGCGCTATATAGCTTCCATTGTTAACCTACCAGGCATGAAACCAAACTGATTTTCCGAGACCTCTGTTTCTTTTTTGAGCCTCTGCTCTATTACTCTCTCCCAGAGTTTCATAGCATGGCTTATTAACTTAATTCCTCTGTAATTTTCACAGTTTTGAACATCTCTTTTGTTCTTATATATAGGAACCAAAGTACTCTTCCTCCACTCATCTGGCATCTTTTTTGATTTAAGGATTGCGTTAAATAATTTCGTTAGCCAGGAGATGCCCTCTTCTCCCATGCATTTCCATGTTTCTATTGGTATATTATTCGGTCCCACCGCCTTATGATTTTTCATCTTTTTTAATACTTGCCTTATTTCATTTGAACTTGTGCGTCGATAAAATATATAGCTCACGTTCCTTTCGGAGTTACTAAGATGTCTCAACCTAACTCTTGTGTCGCCATCATCATTAAATAATTTTGTGAAATACTCTTTCCATCTCTCCTTAATTGCTCCCTCATTCACTAATACATTTTGATTTTCATCTTTTACGCATTTCACTTGATTTAAATCCCTTGTTTTTCTTTATCTTGTTTTAGCTAATTTATATATATCCCTTTCTCTATCTTTTGTGTCAAGTCGTTTATATAGATTCTCATATGTTTTTGACCTTGCTTCACTAACAGCTCTTTTTGCTGCCTTTTTTTATTCTTTATAATTTTTTTGATTTTCTTCATTGTTGCACTGATATATAGTCTTATAGCAATTTTTCTTATTTTTAATTTTCAATTGTACCTCTTCATTCCACCACTAAGACTCCTTAAGGTTAGACGCTCTACTATTTGTCTCTCCAAGCACTACCTTTATTGTGCTTCTCAAGGCATTAGCCATTTCTCTCCACATTTTAACTGTATTCTGTAGGCAGCTTTGGAGTGAATACTGAATCAGTAGCATAATAGCATTTTAGGTTTTGAGATTTGTTCTCAGTTTGTCCTACATCAGTGGTATTTAATGTCAGGAAGCAAAGTTATTTAAGTTGTTTGAATATGGCATGCAGGTTTTGGGGTAAAAAAGATGTGTTATTTTTTATTTTAAGTTGATAATGAAATTTGATGATGCCAATTGCAGCAACCTAGTCCGGGGGATATGATGTGCCTAAATTTAGTAATCCTGTTTTACAAATCTGAGTTCATAGCCACTTGAACATAGCTCCTATTATGGCTGTAAGCTTGAGAACAAGCCATGTAAACTTTTTCAATATTTCAAGTACCGATGACGTCAGCAGTGCCCAATGCTACATAACTAGCTAATTGTTGAGCAAGATGGAGAAAGGTTCAATGAAAACAGCTGTTATATTTTTAAAATGCCAAAAATACCCTTTCTTATCCTCTATTCCTCCTCGGCTCCACCCTTTATTCTTGGGCAAAACTTTTATCTCCTCTCAGACAGCAATGGCAGTGGGACACAGTAATCTATCTCTCTTTCTCCCCTCCTCTCCTCTCTCTCACCCAAACTATGGGGTTCTGCAATCCCCATCAAACCCAGCATCACTGGGGGCTCCAACCCCTTGCAACAGGGGTCTGCAACCCCATTGCAGCAGGTTCACTTGTGTCGAGTGGTGGCCAGACACCGACGGTGATTACTTAATTTTTAAATATATTTATATAGGGTTATATATAAGCAAATCTTTATATCTATATATAGTTTAGTTTATATTGTATATATTTAACTTATTTTTATATATCTATAGTTTATATTTCATTTAGAAAAATATATTTTTATATATTTAGATATATTTAGCTTCTATAAGTATATTTTTTGTAGATATTTTTATATGTATTTACATAGTATATCTTTTGAAAATACATTTATATATATTTTTAGTTTAAGTTTATATTTTAGAAAATTTTTAATTCATAGTAGTTTATATTTACAAAAAATATATATTTAGTTTACATTTATATATATAAATAGTCAATTTACACAATCTCTTAGTGGTGAGGGAGGTCTATCATTTCTCAAATGTTTGGGGTGTCTATGTCTTTTTGCCAATTGCCAAACCTTTGGGGTGCTGTTTATAATTTACCACAAATGGAAATATTGGAGGGTTGGGGATTTATAGTGCTCATCTAAGGAAGTCAATTGTCTACTAATGAGATTTTTTGTCAGAACAAATCCAAAGCACCAAAACTAACTCTAATAAGGGATTGAATATAACAACCTAGGCAATCACCTTCAAAGGTTGTTGCCTAGTCAGCATATATAAACCCAACATCCCCTCTCCTGGCCAGTCGATGTGGGATTTGCCAAGGTCGTTCACTGACTACTAAGCACCGGGTTTGCCTCCCTTTTGGACACGTGCACCCTCGCACGTGTTGGCCCCACTATCTGGTACCAAGAGGTCGGCTCTGATACCAATTATAACAATCTAGGTAACCACTTTCAGAAGGTTTTTGCCTAGCCAGCATATATAAGCCCAGCATCTCCTTCCTGGCCAGCTGATGTGGGATTCACCAAGGTCACTCAACGGCTGCTAAGCACCGGGTCTGCCTCCCTTTCGGACACATGCGCCCCCGCACATGCTGGCCCTACCATCTAAATACCAAGAGGTCAGATCTGATACCAATTATAACAACCTAGGCAATCACCTTCAAAAGGTTGCTGCCTAGCCAGCATATATAAGCCCAACATCCCCCTCCTAGCCAGCCAATGTGGAATTCACCAAAGTTACTCATTGGTTGCTAAGCACCGGGTCTGCCCCCCTTTCGGACACATGCGCCCCCGCACATGCTAGCCCCACCAACTGGTACTAGGAGGTCGGCTCTATCAATTATAACAATCTAGGCAACCACCTTCAAAAGGTTGCTGCCTAGCCAGCATATATAAGTCCAGCATCCCCCTTCTGGTCAACCAATGTGGGATTTGCCAAGGTCACTCACCGATTGCTAAGCATCGAGTCCGCCCCCCCCTCGGACACATGCGCCCCCACACGTGCTGGCCCCACCATCCGATACCAGGAGGTCGGCTCTGATATCAATTATAACAACCTAGGCAACCACCTTCAAAGGTTGTTGCCTAGCCAGCATATATAAGTCCAGCATCCCCTTCCTGGCTAGCCGATGTGGGATTTACCAAGGTCACTTACCGGCTGCTAAGAATCGAGTCCGCCCCCCCTTCGGACACGTGCTGGCCCCACCATTTGATACCAGGAGGTCAGCTCTAATACCAATTATAACAACCTAGGCAACAACCTTCAAAAGGTTGTTGTCTAGCCAGCATATATAAGCCCAGCATCCCCATCCTGGCCAGCCAATGTGAGATTCGCCAAGGTCACTCACCGGTTGCTAAGCACTAGATCCGCCTCTCTTCGAACACATTGGACCCCGCATGTGCTGGCCCCACCATCCAATACCAAGAGGTCGGCTTTGATACTAATTATAACAATCTAGACAACCACCTTCAAAAGATTGCTGCCTAACTAGCATATATAAGCCCAGCATCCCCCTCCTGGCCAGCCGATGTGGGATTTGCCAAGGTCACTCACCGACTACTAAGCACTGGGTCTTAGGTTGTTATAATTGGTATCAGATCTGACCTCCTGCTACTGGATGGTGGGGCCAGTACGTGCGGGGGCGCACATGTCCAGGGGGGGGGGAGGGTGGACCCGATGCTTAGCAACTGGTGAGTGACCTTGGCAAATCCCACTTCGGCTGGCCAGGAGGGGGATGCTGGGCTTATATATGCTAGCTAGGCAGCAACCTTTTGAAGGTAGTTGCCTAGGTTGTTATACTGAGAAACACCAAAAGGTCCACCAACAGATACTTCCAAACACCTGCCCAACAAACCCCAAATAGAGCAGCGAAAGCTTCAACCTAGAAAGGGAAATGAGTCTCAAAACCATAATGCCTTCAGAAATACCACCATAAAGCTGATAAAACCACAATAAAAAAGAAAGAGAACCAGATGCTAGGTTGATCAAAATGCAGCTGACGAAAGGCAACAGATATACTGTGGAAATTCTACCATTTTAATCATGACGTGATTTTCTACTGTTTTCCCTCTTTCAGTTACATTACTGATTGACGAGATGCAGAACCCAGGAAAAGATATTATATGTTTGTGATATTTCCAATTTTGTTTTTCCATCTCTTTTTTAAATCTTGGTTTAACAGTTGAAATAAGTTTTTTGTGTAATGTAACAAAGTATTGGATGATTACTTAAACACTGGAAAATGTTTGTATTCTTTATCAATCCTTGTCACCCTTACATTGTTGACATTTTTAGATGCTCAGTTCTACTTCTTGGCATCTTATCTAGATTAGCTATAGAATTTGGGCTGGTGCATAGAGTTGCTAATGTGAGCTGGATCACAAGTGCACACAACTGTAACTGATGTTTGTCATCTTATGGTTTTGATCTCGATTAAATGGTCCCTATTGTTTAGGGTGATTTATTATTATTTTTCATAGCTATTGTGAGTAACCAGTAACGATTAAAAGAAATGTAAAATATTTGTTGTAGTAGTCATATTCTTAGCCCCAACCTACTTCATGGCTTTATTTGCTCTGGTAATTCTACTGCCTGGAATTACCCAAAAGACAATGTACCAAAAGAAAGTACCCACAAAGGGCCAAACATATCCGTTACTTCTGCAAGAGTATGTGTTGGTAGCTATTTTGTGGGGTGATAAAATTGTACATAACTCTTGGCTAGATTTGGCTCTGAAGTTTTTTTCCTGAATTTTTTCTTCTAGGGATTGGAGGGTGAAGAAGATTATAAGGTGGTGATTGTTGTCCCTTCTGGATTGGCACAAAATTTTGTGTCCTCCCGCAACCTTAGTTCTCTATCTAGGGTGAAGGAGAATGATTTAATTTGTTCTGCTTTTTCTGGACACTTGGATCCCTCTGTCATGATAGCAGCACCTGGTAAGAATGTCATTTTTTTCTTTGTGATAGCCCTTTGGTCTTCTGTTAATTAATAATCATATCTGGCATTGTCCTCCTTTAATTTAAAATTCATTGTATAAACATAAAGAGCATCAAAAATCTATTCCAAGACTTAAACGGAAAACCAAATAGTTTCATGAAGAATATGAGATTACTTCATACCTTCTTGGACGATGCTGGGGGTATACCACTATTGCATAGCAAGATAATCTTTGACAAATTTAATGACTCCCTAACTTCTTGGGCAATGTCTTAAGAGCCACTTATCAAGCACGTGCAATATAATTTTCTAGCATGTCATGCAGACAGGATATGAAATTTTCAATTTCAGATCTTCAAAATGGAAGATGAATCTACCTACTTTTGGAGATTGCCCTTTTCTGATGCAGGGAAATTTGTTACAAAAGGAATATTTACGTTTCGCCCAATATGCTCTTTCTAGAAGGAATAACTTAAGCATATCATAATTGTTGATTCACATTTTCAGGTGTTACATTAACTCTTTATAAACTTGATATATCCAGATATTTACCTTGAATCTTTCTTACATGTGCTTAGGTTGCCTAAAAATTGATTTATCCATGCACAGCTGTAGCTCAATTTTCTTGCAATCTTGACAAGCGTCCTTCCTGGAGTGTTAAGGTAGCTCTAGGAAACCACTCATCATTGTAGCATTCTAGAGTTTGCCGACTGCAACACCCCAAAAACGACTCATTCACCTGGGCAGAATGCTCGGTTGGGAACTTGAGAATAGGGATAATCAGGTTAAAGTAGTGGTATTGGTTCTCCCACTCACCAGGCTGGGAAGGAATGCAATGGAATGAAAGATCTTCCCTGGTGAGTTTTTTCTTGTTCTGAACCTTTTAACAATTTCGGGATTCTACCCTATGCATGAATGTCATGACATTTGAACCTGTTGACTAACCACAATATTGACATCATTGACAAGCAATAACCAAAACATTGGGCTTTGTTCCTAGCATGCATGATTGACAAACTTAAACTTAGTTTACAAAACGATAACTAGCCTTCAGCTAATGCACAACAACTTCAACTTATATACATAACTAGCGTTTGTTGAGTGAATGTAAGCTAACGTTCAACCTACCGAAACTCGACAATACTTGCAAACTAACCTATTGAGTTAGTCGGCGACCACCTCCTTTCCTTTGGACGTCCTTGCATCCACTAGTCACGAAATAGAAAGCAAAAAATAGATCAAGATAAGCACAACGAACACACCCTAGATCACCATCTCAGATGCCCATGGACCCATTTTAAAGCATCATTTATGCAACAATAATACATGTTCATGCCAAAATAATTCCATGTACACACAATGCCCCACACACAGTACTCACCGTGGATGGTCTTTACCTGTCTCCTTTGCCCTTTGTCAGTTCGGATTTTCTCATCGCAATGATTTTGCGAAATCACATGTTATACATGTACACGTCAACATTAGGCTTCAAACTTCTATGAATTTTATTTAGGTGCAAAATTATGCCCTAATTACGTTAAGTTACGGAAAGTTTCCAAATAACCCATTTAAACCCAAACAGTTACCAATTCGCTCTAGGACCCAACCTATACAAGATTTATGCAAAACCTCTCAACTTTCATAAATTGCACTTTGACCCTAGTTTTTACAAAAATCATACTAAGACCCCTCTCCACATGCAATTACACCATGGCCCTTATGTTCTTCCTTTATTTCAGTTCTAGGACTTAAGCTTCCAGTTTATTGCACAAATCCCCCTGTAGTTTCATAAAATCAGTCCCCTTGACCCAAGTTCCATGTTTATTAAACCTTCAATTAAAGCCCCAGTTTCTTGAAAATTAACCACATGCAAGACTAACCAAGGTCTAGGGACTCCATTGGCGCTAAATATATCCAAGATTGGAAGAAAACCAAGCTAAAACCATGGATCAAACTTAATTCAAAGCTGCCTCTTTTTCGCTGAAAATTAAACCAGCTCAAACTCCATCCTTTGTTTCCTTTTCTCCCAAATCAACATATGCAAGCTGTAGCAGGTTGTAGGGGTTTTTTCCAAGCAAACCACGGCACGAAGCCTTGTTGGAAAGGAAGATATCAGCCATTGATGGACTGCTTTCCTCTGTTTCCAACGACTTTTCGGACGATCTCACAAACCCCTTTTTTGCTAAAATGCACATTTACCCCTTAGTTCATTAGATTCTCACACAAATCCCGATTAAGCTTCTTTTGTCACTTTAACTTCAATAAATCCCATATGAACCCCCTTTTTTATTCCACTTGGGCCCCCAAAGTTTCCAAAATTCCATAAATGCCCTTTTTAAATTTCTTGGCATTTCTTAGTTTCTCACTTTGACCCCAAGCTTTTAGTCTTTTACTTTCTTGGGCCTTCAGGATTCTCAAAACATTCCCATTCAGGGTCCCCTCGTGTCCAATCAAGCTCTTTGACTTTCACGTTTTACCCCTTGTCCTTCCTTGATTGAGAGAAGCATGTAATACTGGGTGTTACATCCACCTTTGTATGAGGGTGGTCATTTGAATTCTTGAAGTCTCTCTCTGGCTGGTTGTGGGTTAAAGGTCTTGTGTGAAGGATAGTACCTCTGAAACAATCAGCTTTAACCGCCAAACCACAAGATCCCAACTTCCAAGTAGCTTTGAGGGGAAGGCTCCTTTGGCTTTCTTCCTTGAGAGCCTTATGGTATCGATTATGGGGAGATCCTTTGTCTTACTGTTCATTTGTTTTATTAAGGTTTCTGGGGTCATAGAGGTCATATGGGTGCCATGAGAAAAGGCACTGCATGCTCTAGTCATGGGTGCAAGGGGTACACACTTTGAGTGAGATCAAGTTTCTTCCAAGTTGACGCACATATTCAAGGCATGCATACATACCATGTGTCTTAGTTAATTGCAAGCATTCTGCCTCCTACATGTCCATGCATGCCAGGGAGAGCAAATGGGCAGATATGTGGATATCACGCACCTATGTTTTGACCCCTATTTAACACCTTTTTGAGTTTCTTGTTCTCCTCCAATCAGGAGCATATACTTGAACTCACTCAACATTCATTGTGTCTAGTAAGGCTTCATCTTCCCAGGTGAAAAAGAAAATGACTAAAGAAATTTTGAAAGCTATTTTTCCTGCTTGAAGTTGACAGTTTTGGGATCCAAAGCATCACTGGATTGACAAACAAGCAACCCTCTGTCACTGAGTTGTGTTGAAATCCAATTCAATCAAGGAAGTTCTGCAATGCTTGAGGAGAGCATATTATCTCATGCTCCTTGTCATGTACCTAGGTCTAAGAAGAGCTGTACCATGGCTGTTAGGCTAAGAGAGAGAGAGAGAGAGAGAGAGGGGGGGGGGGGTTACCTTGGTAGTTATAACAAAATTGTTATAGAAGGTAGAGATGACCAGGTCATTGTACGGAGGAAATCATTTAGTTGCTTCTGTAATCAATATATAAGGCCTGATTCAGCCTTATCCAAATCAATGAAAATATCAATAGAAAACTTTCCAGAATTTCTCCCAAACATTCTCTCTCTCTCTCTCTCAGTCTTTCTCCTTCTCACGCTCTCTGTTCTTCTAATTCTGCCTATACTTCTTCTCAATTTCCCCCTTAATTTTTTATCCAAATTCTCACTAAAACAGTGAGAATTCATTGCTAGACGTGGAGGTCTGAAACTCCTTACCTCCCTAGTGTAGAATCCCAGATTAATACTTGCTCAACTGAAGATATATATAGTGTCTTGGGTGGTGCTCTGAGTTAACTTGCTCTTAGTGATCATACTTGGGTTCAACTTGACAACATCCTCATAGAGTGGTTCACCAACTTGGCTTTGACCAGATCATACCTCTTTTGGGACTCCAAATGTCATGGCTTAGGTGGTAAGCAAGTCTGCTGGCTGAGTAACTGTTGTCCTCTTGGCTGGTTGAGGGGCTAGTCCTGCCCTTGAGCTAGTCCCAACCATTCTCCTGAACTTACTGAAGATTCACGCTCATAAGGACTACCGTGGCAGTGCCACCCTGAGGTAACAGATCAGAAAGTTGAAAGAGGTGCTGCCTATGTCCAAGGGAGAGATTCTTATTCCAGGAGCTCAGGAATTTATAAGTTTTTTCTGATCCTGGTTTTCTCTAGGTTCTTATTCATATGTTTCACCCCTTCCCTTCCTAATATTTTCACTTCCTTGGATATAGAGGTCCTGGCTCTGAAATGAAGAAAAGTGCAAGAGCTTGTTGTACAAAGAGTGGCTCATTTATAGTGTGTGTGATGGTTTGAGTTTAATTGCTTTCAAAAGAAATGCAGTCTATTAATGAGGATGTTTGTGATAATCAAACTTCTACTCTTTTTTCTTGGTAGATTGTTATTTTTGTTCAATATATGTTGACAAAGATAGTTGAGAATCTTCTTCATGGGATTCATTTAAATTGGTATGTTCAGGAACCTCTTGGGGAGGAGGATCTTGTTGAGAGCAACATATGAAGCTAAAATGTAACTTCTTGTTTTTCAGAAAGGACTGAAGCCATAGAGTTTATAATATAAATTTTTACTGTTTAGATTATAGATTTGGAAAATATATGATGTTAGAATGTTCTGGAATTTTGTGGTCGATATCTTCATTGTCAGGGATTATTCTTCCTTTTTGCATAGTGAAGCGTCAATTTCTCAGCTGCTTGAGCAAATAGAGAACCATTTCTGAGCTTGCTCAATTTCTTAGATATTGTACCATGAAAGGATAGAATTAATTTTTATAATTTGATTAATGTTTCATAATTATGGTCTATTTTGATTTCTGACTCCCTGGATCATGGTGTTAATTGCTGAAACAAATTTCTTCTTCTTCTTGATCATTTTATGAATATATTTGCTATTCGAAATCAGCAAATTTCTACTGTCACATGTCTCCATGTATTTAGCCTTGATTTATTTCTTTTTGCAGTTGTTGTCTCATCTTCATGCTCCACAGATGAGACAATAGTAGCAGATTCTGATGTAGAAGCAGAAAATGCTATCTCAGTTGACATGTCTACCGCTGTCAATATAAAAGAATCCACTAAAAATGAGAGCAAAGAGGAATTCTTTACAATTAATGCTGCTGCTAGATTACAGAGTGACATCATTGCTTTCTCCAGTGGTAGAGATAATACTATTACAGAAAGAAGAGACCAGGCTGATGCACCTGAAAGTGGAAATCCAGATATTATATACAGCCAAAATTTAATTGTTAGAGATACTAATTTTCCAGCTTCAGCCCATTCTTTGACAGACAATGAAGTTCCAAATTTTAAATGCTTCAAAAAGGTCAATAAGCTCCTGCTGCATTTCTCTCTTATGCAGAATTTTTTTTTTTTTTTATATTCTTTTTGCTTGTCTCCAATTTTCTTGTTTCCCGTCTGAACTTCTCCACTTGCTTTAACCTATCAAATTTTGTAACTATTTTATAGATCCTAGGTGGGAAGCCTCAAAAGAAAATTCCAGTTAAACTGCTTTGTTCATCTCCGTAATTTGTTGATATTGTTACCGGGAAAATGCTTTGAGTATTGTACTTAATTTTTTTATTTAGGAGTCCATAACTTTATTAAGTATTCTGTTGATCATTTTGTCTAGAAATAATTTCTTTGTTTTACTTTTTTTTTGTATCTTAATTTCATTATGTTTATATTAATTTATCTGTTACTATGGATGGATTTCTAGTCAAGGATGCCGTCAGGAAATAGCTTCAACAATCTCATTCCATTTTCAAAATACCCATACAAGTATGATTTTTTCCTCCTTATATTTTGATTCTTATATTTATCTGGAGAACCATGAAGTATATTATATAGTAGTGTTGTGCCTTTGCTGGTGACAGAGAGTCTGACTATGGAAGTGAAGTAGTAGTTGGATTTGCCAAAGAAGAAAAAAAGCGAAAACAAATGGAGTCTATGGCAGAGGACCTATTTAACAATGAGAAGGTGAGTGGCTTAGCTTGTCTTAATTTTGTAATAAACTAAACACGACAAGTTGTTCATCAAAAAGATGAATATGTAAATTATTATTACTTGTCAAACATTTCCTTGAGAATGGTTTCCTTTTTATATGATATAGGTGCGACGACGCAGAGTTGCAGGTTCTTTTCATGGACTTTTTCCTCCTAGTTGACTAAGGTATTTTTCTGTACCTGTGTATAAATTAATTGGATGGTACAAGTTATTTTGTGTAACTGACTCTTTAGTACCAGTAACCCAAGGAGCACATATAAGAAATTTTGAATTACTAAATTTTAATTTCTGGTACTAGAATTTTATCTTTTGTTTGAACTTTATAATTTATTTTTGATAGCTTTTTGTGATAGGATTTTAGTCTTTGCAACAAAAGAGATAGCTGAGTTTGAATAGAATTGTTTGGATTTGTCCCCTCTTCTTCTACTTCTTCCCCTCTCCTTCCCCCTGGTTTATAAACATTGTTTTAACATGAAAACTAACATCTGATTCAAATGGGTGTTAAGTATTCAATCGCTTACATTGTTTAAGCATGTGCCATGGCCAATGTATGGTACATGGAATCAAATAAGATGGAGGAGAAAACCATTATGGGGAGAAAGATGAACTCATAAAGACATAGTTCTAAGCTTACATGGTTAGATCATTTTTTCCTTTTTGGCTGAGAAGTTAATCGTTTACTTGTTATTGTTGTTTGAAAGAAAACAAAGTATTTGGAAATTAGTTGATATGTATGGTGCCTGGTCACAGGAGTCTCCTCTTCAATGAGATGATCTGGATGAGAACCTGAAGAGTGTAGTAGCCCAGTACAAAAGCAGGGATGGATGGAACTTGGATGAACTGTAAACTTCTTGTACATTCTGCTTTTAAGTTCCTATTCTTCTTGGGTTTTAACTGATTTTTGTGGTTTATAGATGATTGCTTTTGCTGGCACGGTGGAATTTTTTTCTTTTTGAAGTGTTGGTTCGAGAAGGAAAATGTTAATACTTATCGATTTTGTCATCAATTTTTATATCATCGTTTTTAATGTTCACATATGTTTTGCTCCTTTTTTTTTTTTTTTTTTTGTAAATTAAACATTAGGTTCCATAATTATGTTGTCATCAATATTGACAATTTTTTAAATTATTGTTCTTGCGTGGTCTCTCGTCACTCATGTCTTCGATTTTGATAAAAAAAGATAAATTACAGATAGAGATTTTGTCTCACTACGTAAGACAATGAATCAAACTTATGACCTATTAGTACGAATACGAACTTATCGTAAACTAATTACTTGGCTTGGGATTTGAAGCAATCAATGTTGACAATTCTTGTTTGAACTCAAACTTGTCACATCAGCCACATTATATGCTAATTGTTGCATTAGATGCCACTGTGTGACAATTTTTGTTTTGTTTTTTATGTGACCAAATTGCGCATTTCGTAAGCATGAGGACCTCTGCCTGTTGATTAGTTCTGGCGGTCTATTTATTAGATATTTGCACATCTAAAAGCACCCTTAAGTTCAACTGTTCAACCACCACAAAGATATTAAATTGAATTTATTGCTTCTAGAACAAACCCCAATTAGTTAACACCTAAACCAAAACCAACACTTTTGTTTTAAACCAAATCCCCTCATTTTAATCTCATATACCTTCAATTTGATAAACAATCCTTATAATTGATAATATTCATAATAGTTTTATTCAAAATTAAATTAATAATAGTTCATATTAGTTTTCTTAGGAAATAAGATTATTATGAGTTATTATATTATAAATTATTATTGATTTTAAGTAAAATTATAAATTTTATATGTATCATGTTAATTTGTGAAAATTATATATTAAATTTATTTAGAGGTAATTATATTTTTTTATTTTATTCACTCGGAGTGAGTAAAATTTTGATCTAAATCTAATAATTGAATTGAACTAATGAAAAATATTGGTTTGGTTCAGTTGATTGGTTTAATTTTTATATTGAGAAATTAAAATAATCAAATGATTAAAATTGTCAAACGTTATTTTTTACTAACATTTAGGCTAAAAATAGAAGGAAAAAAGTTGTTTTGTTCGGTTTTTATGTTTTTTTTTTTTTTTTTGAGTCGGTTTAATTTTTTTATATTTATTTGGTTTTTGATTTTTAATTTATTCAATTTTAATAGGGTAAATTATATGAAACCCCCCTGCACTTAGGGTCATGTGCAATTTACTCCCCTGTGCTTTTAATTGTATCAAAAAACCTCCCTGCACTTTTAAAATGTTGCAATTAGCCATAATTTGTTATTTTTTTACATAATTTTATGCAATTTATTAGTTGATTAATACAAAATATTGTATTTTTTTGATATATTGAAATTATATATGTAGAATTATGTATTTTGTATGTAGATTATTGTACAAAATTATATAAAAAAATAACAAATTATGGCTGATTGTAACATTTTAAAAGTGTAGGGGGGTTTTTTGATACAATTAAAAGCATAAGGGGATAAGTTGCACATGACCCTAAGTGCAGGGGGTTTTATATAATTTACCCATTTTAATATATATTTAATTAATTTAATTCATTTTTTAGTATAAATTTAATTATTTAAATTCTAATATTTTCATCGATTCGATAACGAAAGTGAGAGTGCTCATTCCTAGCAATAATTTCAGTTGTAGACTTTTTTCAAAATATCAATTATCCTTCTCGAAGGTTTTTTCAGTGTATGTCTTGCAAAATTACTTAGATGCCCCGGGCTAGAAAAGTCTACGCTAAGAGATGGCAATTGCACTCATTTCCCGCGTCTCTGACTTGTTATTGCCACTCCTTGAGACTTTTAAAACCCACCGCCTTGTAAACAGAGCATGGACCCACCCCAGATTTTTCAACTTATGCGCCCCCTCCCATTTTTCCTACTTCCACACTCAATTTTCCTTTTATATTTACACTCGCGTTTGTATATAAATATATATTGTATTATATTCTATATTAATCTAAATATATAGATGTTATATTTATTAATTTAAATATTAAAATTAAGTGTTTAAATAATATCTTTACATTTTTATTATCTTTATATAAGAGTTTGTTTACTCGTTGATAATATTTTTTATTTATAATTTTTATTTTTATTTTTATAGAAACTTAAAAAATAACAAAAATGTGTTTATTTTTATTAAATATAAAATTAATTTTAAATTTTAAAAAATGATAGAATGCGATGAGAAAGAGGAGAGAACGGTGTTGTAAGTGTGTGGGTGAGTAGATATTTTCTAAAAAATTATTCTAATTTTTTACAAGTGAACAAGTGTTAAAACTTTTATTGGCGTACAAACTAAGAGCATGATACATTAAATGGTAAAATTAGGTTAGTCTGTTATAGATTTTTTGTTTGAAAGATCGACTTATCTTTATTTGTCTTTACAGTTTCGCCTATATAGACTACATATTTAATTTTAATCCGACAGAGCCTATACTAGCAAGGAGGCTCTAGTAAAGAGTTTCCTGTGAAATAATGGATCATCAAGGAGGTTCCAGAGTCCATTAGGCTCGTTTTAGCCATTTCTCTCTTTCTAATCTCGTGCGATAATGTCTCCGACGTTCTTTGAGTTCATTCCAGTCTCGATTGGTAAATCTTTAATTTTATTAATAATAATTTTTAACAAATATATATACGTAAGTGTTGAGTTTGCCTAAAGATTTAAACAAACTTATAGAGATTGGATTGTTGGACCTTATGAATTGTTTTTTTGGTAAGTTGGTCAAGGAGTGAACTTTGAGATCCCCGGGTTGTATCCCACCAGGCACGAGATATTCTCCCAGGCCCGATGAGGATGGGATGGAATCCTTGGATCTAGATCTGGATCTTTAGGATTTATCGTAAAGACACGTGTCTGACATTAGGGGGCGCGAGATGGATGAAGTCAGCGACCGTTCAGACGCGTTGAGTTGGAGACTGGCGTGGCGATTACAAATTA
Organism: Diospyros kaki; assembly: GCA_036245055.1. Classification (NCBI taxonomy): domain Eukaryota; kingdom Viridiplantae; phylum Streptophyta; class Magnoliopsida; order Ericales; family Ebenaceae; genus Diospyros; species Diospyros kaki. The sequence goes on from BSEG01000016.1 coordinate 44,147,798, forward strand.
AACTCGCAGAAAGCGACGACTCAACCTCCCATGGCGTAGCTAACCAAGAATGGAAGCTCAAGCATGACTTTCTCAACTCGGAACCCTCCTTTTTCTTCAAGCCTATATATAAGTTATCGGACCATAAACATCAAGCACTTCACCAGCTAGCTAGCACCATCGCCTCTTCCGTTTCACCACTTGTAATCTGACCTTCCGGCAATGGCAGATCAGCAGAGGATCCACCCCGTCCACGACCCCGAGGCGCCGCAGAAGCCCACTGCGCCGCTGGTGCCGCGCGGCTCTTCCATGTCCGACAAGGGCGACCCTCCGCCGCGGTTCCGCCGCACCATCCCCCTCTCCTACTCCCCGCCGCCCAAGAGATCAAGAAGCTGCTGCCGCAAGTGCTTGTGCTGGATGGCCTGCCTCCTCCTCCTCCAAATCATCGTCGTCGCCATTCTCGCCGCCGCCGTCTACTTCGTCTTCCAGCCGAAGATCCCGAAGTACTCCGTCGACGGCATGAGAATAACCCAGTTCAATCTCAGCACAGACAATAGCCTCTACGCCGCCTTCAACGTGAAAATCACCGCCCGGAACCCCAACAAGAAGATCGGCATCTACTACCGGGGAGGCAGCCATATAAGCGTGTGGTACAGCGGAGACCAGCTCTGCCAGGGGGCTCTACCCGAGTTCTACCAGGGCCACAGGAACACGACGGTGCTGGAGGTGGGGCTGACGGGCGAAACCCGGGACGCCACCTGGCTGCTGCAGTCGCTGCAGGCGGATAAGCAGACTGGAAGCGTGCCGTTGAATCTGAGGGTGAAAGTTCCAGTGAGGATCAAGATTGGATCGGTGAAGCTGATGAAGTGGAAGTTTGTGGTGAAGTGCAAGCTGCTGGTGGACACCTTGGCTGCTGATAATGAGATTAAAATTAAGAGTAGCAGTTGTAAGTTTAGGTTTAGGCTCTAATAGATTTTAGATTTAGATTTGGTTAATTAATTCATTTCAGCATTATATTGTTTCTATTGCCATATTTGGGTTTGTCTTATTTATTGTTGTGATTTTGTTTTTCTTTTGTTGTACAAAACAGATCAGATGGAGGATTCTTTTAGTTGATTTTTCTTTAATTTTATTAATCGATTTTGCCCCTTTTGTAGACCTTTTATTTTGTGTTTAGGGTTTTAGGTTTTATTGTATGAGAAGCGGAAACAAAATATATATGGTATTTAAAAATGACTCGAAAGAATGTTTTCATTTTGATTTTATTTCATTTTATGAACAAAATATATAATATGTTTTTATTATAAAAAAATTTGTGAAGTAAGACTTTTTTTATTTCTAGATGGCAAAGTAAGATCAAACTCATGAATTTATTATCTTAGATTATAACAAGTTGATAAGATCCCTCTTTTTAACGTTCACATATTGTCTGTGCAGTGACATAAAAGAAAAAGAGAGATGAAGTTTCTCTCGCTTTTGGCATAGTAGGCCCCCTCAGTGGGAGACTTGTTCTCATATTGTCTGTGCGGTAACATAGGGGCAAAAAAAGAAAGAGAAAAATGGAGCGAAAGTGACATAGGGACAAAAAAAAGAAAGAGAAAAATGGAGTTTCTCTCGCTTTTGGCATGGTAGGCCCCCTCAATGAGAGACTTGCACGATAAAATATTTGTTTAGATAGTGTTTGTTAAAATAAATATAATAAAATTGTATTAAAATAAGATTATATATTTTTTAGATCAAGATATAAAATGATTAAAATAAGATTATGAATCATTCTAATAATTTTATCAAATTATTTGTTAAATTTTTTAAAATATACTAAAAAATACATGCAATTGAGATAATTTATCTAGACGGGAAAGATAAATTTATTTAAAAAAACTCAAATAAGAAGTCACATATTTCTTTTTCAAATGTTATCAGATAAATTTAACAAATATAATATAAAATATTTGTATTTAAAATATTTTTTATATTTTTTTTATCTATATCTTAGTTAACAAACACTATCTCAATGGTAAAATACACCTCTAATAATTGCATCATTATGCCTGGACTATGAAGGCTCTCAACCACATGAATAATTTAATATGCTCACCCTCGCCTAACCCTAAGAGATGAGTTTTTTTACTCAATTTTACAACCAAAATCCTTAAAATTTTTAACAAGCTTTTAGCATGAGAAGTCAAGTAAAAAGGGGCAAAAGGTGAAAAAAGAAAACATTTTTGTAATTTTTTTTAATTTAAATTAAAACAAAGTAATTGGTGGCTATTTTTTTCTTTTTAAACCCAAAAAATAAAAAAAGAGATGCAGAAGATACCAAATCTTCCCTGAATTTGGCTTTCAGTTCAAGGCTATAGAATGCAATTTTTTAAGGCTATATCTATTCACCACCAAAACAAAATGAATGGGAAACAATGAAAGTTGTAAGGAGGCATCTATCTGATCCGGTATTTGAGATTGAGACAATAATAGCATTTGCAGACCTTAGTTTCTAGGAAGGAACCTTCTACAAAATCCACTAAGCACGTCGTAACAGTTTCCTGTAATCAAACTCAAACTCAAAACTCATTCTAACTCAGAATCATTCTTTCGTTCTAGATTGAACCCAATTACATTCATCTCTTACAACATCAAACTCCTCGGATTGCTTACTAATGGACAACAGGCTTTAGAGGATGCGCCCTCAGTTTTGACAAATCCAGGCTGGCATCTAGTTCTTCATCAAGCTCTCCCACAATGCTTCTGCAAATCGAGAGAGGTAAGAACAAATCAAATACTTGTTTCCATCCAAACAACAAGAGTTGGAAGTGAAACCCTCACATGTTGTCGCCTCTAATGATGTAGAGACCAAGGACGAGTTGCTGGACTCCTTCCTGCAAAACAGCAGACGTCAACACTGATGTTACCGGTTTGGTTACATGTTGGATGAATTTCCAGAAATAAAATCAAAGAGTAAATTACACTCAGCAACCCTATGGTTTGACTATACTACAGCACGTACCCCTCACGTCAGAGTATAAAATGTGAGGGGCATCCACCTACAATGTAAATTCAGTGGCAAGTGTGATCTGATGCAACTTTTGAACAGTAAGGATAATCAATCTAATTTCTGAAACATGTGGGATATTCCCTGTATTATAAGAAACCTCAGGGTGCACAGAGTGGTTTATCCAAAACCAAATCAAGATACGAGGCATTTATGGCCTGCTCGTCAATTGTCACGTAGCTAATATGTAATAGGGGTAGATAGGTCGGTCCATATTTTGTAACGTCTATTGGGTGAGCCTCAACAGGGTAGGGAACGCTGAGTCATAGCTACTTTCTAGAAGAGCCCTCTAACAGCATATATATTCAGTTGTACTAGAGCCATGCTCGTCATGATTAGTAAGAATCTTCTTGATTTTCTCTCTCTTTTATGTTATTCTTTCTCTCTCTATCCATTCTCTCTCCCTGCTCTCTTCTCCGAATAGCTGAAATTCCTTATCAGAGCCGATGGTCTAGAGCTGACGAGCTATAACCGACAATCATGGTGAAAGGTACCCGCATGAAACAAATGGAAACTCGTTTGGACACCATCGAAGCAGGCGTGCGACAGAGCCATGAGCTGGTTGAGGAAAGGTTGAAAACGGTAGAGGTGGGTATCAGAAACACTCACGAAGACATAAGCAGGATGCAGTTGGATGTTATGGAAGTGGAGCGAAATTTAAGAGACGACTTCACTCATCTTAGAGTAGAGTTTACGGGACTGAGTCAATAGCTGAATGCTGCACTAGCCATTTTTTCCTAACAACCGAACGCGACATTACCAGTGGATTTTTCACCAAGGACGGCGACTACTCCTATCATCCAGGGAGTAAGGGGTCATCAAGAGATAAGCGAAAGGAGGGAGCCAGCAATAGAGGCCACCATGAGAGGAGGCTTAGGTGCTGCAACTAACACTCTCGTCTCAAAGATGGAGATACCAGTGTTCGAAAGGGTGAAGCCTCGTTGGTGGATAAGGTGTGAACGCTTCTTCTATCACTACCAGGTGGCAGAAGAGAACAAGGTTAACATGACTGTTGCATACTTGAACGATGTAGCACTCATGGTTTCAAAGTTGGAGTGCTAGGCGACATGAATGGAGGTCGCCAAAGTTTGTAGAAGAATTTTGTGCCCAGAAGAATTTTGTACCCGATTCGGTGAGAGTAGCTTAACTGATGTGGTGGAACAGTTTAATGAGCTAAGATAAGAGGGGACAGTGGAAGAGTACCAGACTCGATTTGAGGAGTTGAAATCCATTCTGGGGCACGCCCTTCCCATGCTGGACGAGCAGTATTTCGTATCTAGCTTTCTCAGCAGATTGAATGACGAACTAAGGCCAATGGTGAAGATGTTACAACCGGCGATCGTCAGGCAAGCGGCAGAGAAGGCTCTCTTACATGAACTATCCATGGATGCCTTTGCTAAGAAGCACAAACTCTCACAAAAGGGGTCTGGAGTGGGTTGGCAAGGCTTTGTAGGAGGGGTCAGAAGGTTGGCAACTCCCAAATGTATAAAGGGAGTTACCTCCCCAAAAGGCACAAAATGCAGCAAATCACCTACGATCCCTTACGTTAGATAAAAAACGACATATGGGATTGTGTTTCAAATGCAGGGAGAAATATATGGTGGGACACCAACGCAAAAGGGCCCCAATGCAAATGGAAGGGGAAGATAATGAAGATGAAGTAATGCCTGACACTGAAACGGGGGATCCAGTGGAAGAGGAGGAGGCGGAACGAGGGCAAATTTCTCTTCACGCCCTAGAAGGCCACCCTTCGGAGAAGATGACTAAAATCAGGGGTAACGTAGGGAAGAGGAGACTTCTTATATTGATAGATAATGGGCGCTCACATAGTTTCTTGGACGAAAGCACAGCCAAGGAACTACTATGCGTACTCCAAACCACTATTCTCCTATATGTCACGGTTGCTAATGGTCACAAAATGATCAGCCGGCACAAGTGCCAAGGTTTTTCATGGAGAATGCAAGGGCATCAGTTTTCTGCCAATTTAAGAATTTTACAATTAGGTGGATGTCAAGTTGTGTTGGAAGTAGACTGGATGAAAACAGTCAGCTCCCTCATATTTGACTTTTAACACCTTAGAGGTGACTTTTGATAAAGGAGGAAGAAGGTTAACATTAACAGGATGTGGGGATGGAGGAGAGTGCAAAGCAATCTCAGGAAGCTACCTGAAGAAACTCTTTGAGCAGGAAGAAGGAAACATTGCTTAGCTTCATTCGGTCTATGCCATTGAGGTGTGGGAAGGGAGAAAGGAAGCAGACATGGCGGAAACAGAAGATAATCAATGGTTCAAGGTACAGGCCTCAGTTAATTCCCCAAGCAAGGTACGATTTATTGACTTCTTACATTCTTTGTTGGTTGAATTTGAAGAATTATTCTTGGAACCTACTTCCTTACCCCCAGACCGTTTTTTAGAACATACCATCCACCTCAAGCCAAATACTGAACCCATAAACGTTCGTTCTTATCACTATTCTCCGTTTCAAAAGGCCGAGATTGAATGCCTAGTGAAAGAAATGTTGTCCAAAAATGTAATCAGACTAAGTCAAAGCCCGTTTGCCTCCCCTGTTCTCTTGATTAAGAAAAAAGATAGGAGTTTGAGGTTTTGTGTCGATTATAGACAACAAAACACCCACACCATCAAAAACAAATTCCCTATTCCTATCATAGATGACCTTCTAGATGAATTATCAAGGGCTACAATTTTTTCTAAGCTTGATCTCAAATTTGGTTATCACCAGATTCGAATGAGTGCCTCAGATATTCCCAAAACCGCCTTTCGCACCAATCAAGTACTTTATAAATTCCTAGTAATATCTTTTGGCCTAACCAATGCAACCGCAACATTCCAAGCCCTCATGAATCACATTTTTTGCCCTTACCTCAGAAAGTTTATCCTTGTTTTCTTCGATGATATCTTAGTTTATAGCCCAACCATGGAGCAACACCTAGCCCACTTCAAAACCACATTCCAGGTCCACAAATCTAACCAATTGTATGTCAAGAACCCTAAATGTATCTTCGCAAAGGGAAAGGTGGAATACCTTGGGCATATCATCATTGGAGAAGGTGTGATCACTGATCCCAAAAAAATAACCGCTATGGTGGAATGGCCTACTCCTAAGACTGTCAAGGAATTGAGGGGCTTTCTTGGGCTAATCGGCTATTACAGGAAGTTCATTAAGGGGTATGGGATAATCAACAAGCTATTGACTGAGCTGCTCAAGAAGAATGGATTTGAATGGGGGGAGAGAGCAGTAACAACCTTCAATTCCTTAAAGGAGGCTATGATCCAAGCTCCAATTCTAGCTTTACCAAATTTTTCCAAACCTTTCACCTTAGAAACAGATGCACGTGACACGAGAGTGGGGGCAGTGTTGGCACAAGAAGGTAGGTCAATAGCTTTCCTTAGTCAGGCTTTAGCTCTCAAACACCTGGGGTTGAGCATCTATGATAAGGAATTAATAGTTGAACTCATGGCAGTAGACAAATAGAGGTGTTATCTAGAAGGAAACTCATTTGTTATCAAGACTGACCATGAAAGCCTCAAGTTCTTAGGAGAGCAAAGATTAGATACATAGTTACAAAGGAAAGGGGTAACCAAGCTGCTAGGATTGGATTACACCATCCAATACTGTAAGGGAAAAGAGAATACAGTGGTTGATGCACTATCAAGGAGGGAAGAAAAGGGCTAATGCCGAACAGTCTCTGTAGTTGTTCCCGATTGGATTAAAGAGGTGTCAAGTAGCTATGAGGGGACACCCTGGGCTCAAGAACTCATGACCAGTTTACCAGCTGGAAGCATTGAACAGAAGGGGTACACATTGAAGGCGGGGTTATTGAGGTATAAAGGGTGGATGGTGGTGATTGGGGAAGACCCTCAACTTAGGACCCGAATCCTACAAGCCTTGCATGCATCTCCTATTAGAGGGCACTCCGACTTGAATGTTACTTACAACAAGGTGAGACAGTTGTTCTATTGGTCAGAAATGAAGAAGGAGGTGATAGCTTATGTATTAGCATGCTCTGTTTGCCAAAAAATGCAAACACGAGCAAGTTCCATACCCGGTTTATTTCAGCCATTAGAGATACCAGACCAGGCTTGGCAAAGAATTCCTATGGATTTTGTGGAGGGACTACCTAGGTCCGAAGGGAAGAACACTATCCTAGTAGTGGTGGATAGGTTGACTAAATTTGGGTATTTCCTCAGCCTAGCTCATCCATTTACAACTTCGAATGTGGCTAGAATACTATTGGACTTGGTGGTGAAGGTACATGGCTTGCCTTTGTCTATCTGTTGAGACAGGGACAAGATATTTACCAACAACTTTTGGAGAGAATTGTTTAAACAATTGGGAGTTGACTTGCATATGTCTACAGCCTATCATCTGGAGACGGATAGACAAACTGAAAGGGTGAATCAATGCTGAGAAGCTTATATGAGGTGTGTATTTTCACTAAACCTAAAAGCTAGAATCAATTGTTGCCCCTAACTCAATGGTGCTACAACTCAAACTTCAATAGCTCACTTAAGAGATTGCCTTTTGAGGCACTTTTTGGCTACAAACCACCACTCATCCCAACAGTGATGCACTACTCCAATGTGGAACGAAATGTGGATTGATACTTGAGGCAGAGACAAAAAGCCCTTCAGTTAATAAAAAAAGAATTAACGATGGCACAAAACCGAATGAAGCAAATGACAGACAGGAGGAGAACTGAAAGGAATTTTGAAGAAGGGGATTAGGCTTACTTGAAGGTAAGGAGGTTTCAACAACAAATGTTTACCGGCAAGCCCTCCTCTAAGCTAAGGCCTAAGTACTTCGGCCCTTTTCAAGTAACGACTAAGGTAGGGAGCTCCGCTTATAGACTACAACTACCAAATAGAGTAGGCATCCATCCAGTCTTCCATGCATCACTACTCAAGAAATCAGTAGGGCCATATGAAGTTGTAAGTGTCGAACCACCAACCTTGGAAGAGGATTTCCCGGGAGTCTTTGAACCTATGGCAATTATCGATAGAAGGGTCATCTACCAAGGATCCTTAACCCTGATTCAAGTGCAGGTACAATGGACCAATCGGCCTCCAGATGACACAACTTGGGAGTACCTCCCTGAGTTGCTCAAACAATTTTCTCGAGTGGCTGGACTCTTGTGATTTCTTGAGGACAAGAAATATTTTAAGGGGGGAATTGTCACATAGCTAATATGTAATAGGGGTAGATAGGTCCATCCATATTTTGTAACGTCTATTGGGTGAGCCTCAGTAGGGTAGGGAACACTGAGTCATAGCTACTTTCTAGAAGGGCCCTCTAACAGCATATATATTCGATTGCACTGGAGCCATGCTCCTCATGATTAGAAAGAATCTTCTTGGTTTTCTCTCTCTTTTCTGTTATTCTCTCTCTCTATCCATTCTCTCTCCCTGCTCTCTTCTCCGAATAGCCAGAATTCCCTTGAATTCCATCCCTAACTTTGTCAGACCAATCGGTGTTGACAATCAAGAGCCAAGAGGAGAAAAAGGATATTGCCTTTGTTCATTATACACCTAAAGAGAACATAACGAGCCTTTATTAGAACAATGGAAAGAAATTATGGCTAGGCCCAGATTAAACTTCAGTTAATCCCAAACAAGGGGCCCCGTGACGTAAGTGTTATTGACAATAAACCAAGATCTGCATCAGCCTATGTCTATGTCTTACATACTTGCACAGCTTGGATTAAGTTACCGACTACCGAGGGATGGAAAATTGGCATGGGCCAGAGGTCAAGCACACAGCACAATCTAGTTAGACCAGGCTGCCGATCAACACCACATGCATGGCAGGGATCTATAAACCCAGTAGTCAGATTACCAATCCAAAATGCAAACTGGACACCAGTGGAATTGATGAAGGGCATACACTGAATCAAACCTTAAAAGAGGATTGAGGAAAATGTAAGGTCAATCCAACCTAAGGACTTGATTCATTTTTGTTCTTTTTTATCAGACCAACTGAATGTAATCTTGTTAAGAGCAGATGAAGTTTTATTTTGCTCATGCAATGTCAACAGATCTACATCAACAATGTACTGCAGATCATTCCCTCCATACGGTTACTAAATTGGAAATCAGGCAAGATATGAAGCAGGTTTAGGGAAACTCCAAATTTCCTGCCTTCAAGTAAATAGATGTTTTCAAAAACAGAAATTTGAGAGAGGAAGCTGCAAAATGAAGGAAAGGCAATCAATAACTTCCCCTCCCTGTCCCTAACCACATGAAAATAAGGTCGCCTTTTGATATAGGGATTTCAAATGATGTCATTTGAAATTTGAAATTTGAAATACTCAGCATTTCAAATTCAAATTCTTCTATTCGTTTAACCAAACAAATTCAGCTGGCCCTATCCAAACAGAACCATAAATGAAAAGAAATAAAACAAAACAAAAAGAAACTAGAAGGCTCCAAATGAACAAATAGATTTATTGTTGTACTGTTCTAAATGAAAATTCTGTTAAGATTATAGAGGAAGAACAAGATGCAAAAGGGCAAACAAAAAAAATACTATTCATTAGTCATCACTAAATGTTTTATGCTTTCAACAGGAAATGATCAAACCTTGGTAGAGTAGACACGTTCATGAGATTCATCAAGAATTAAATTTGTAGCCTGATCAAAACCTTTTAACACTCCCTGAAGAGAAACTGTAATTGTTAGTACAACAACTAAATGCTTTTCTCTTTTATTTTTTTTCTTTTATTTTTTTTTTTTTTTTTTTTGGGGGGGGGGGGGATTATGAGGTCCAAACTGCAGAACTCACCACTATGTTGCGTCCGTCATTTGTAATGACAGAAATGGTTTCTATACAAAAGAAAGAAAGAAAGAAAAGCTTCAGTGACATAATAAAATTGTGCTAGAAATCTACTAATTAAGCAAAGAAAACTTGGGATCTGTCAATAAAAGATCAATAATCACTTGAACAGCCGAACCAAATTACAGAATACATGTCAAGTTATTGTCAAATATTTAAGAAAAAAAGACCACAGAGAAAAGATTAGAATGAATAAGAAGAAGAAATATTTAAACAGGTATAGGGATCACATACGATCTACAAGAGATTCAAGACCAGGCCCACTTGACATTGTGTACAATTCAACAGACCCACTGGCTGATGCTTTACCGGACTGATGGTCACAACTCCCCTACACAAGAAAAATAAACAAAATACATCTTTCGTTAGAGAAATTGATGAAGGTTCTTAAAATTTTGAAAGCCCTTGCTTTCTGTTAAGTGGAGTTTCCTTCGTTTGGTAGATTCAATTTAATCGTCTAATATTGAATTTAATCAACAACAAAATCACGTGTAAAACTAATCAATGAAACAAAATAGACATACAATTTTTCATATAAAAGAATCTCAAGAGAAGCACTCTCACAGGGAAACATTACAAGATCCAGTCCAACCAAAGAATCTGCAGTTAAGAACTTAATGAATTACCTACCAGACAAACTCCTCCCAAAGCTTGGCATGTTAAATTCATGGTGGATCGAAAGATAGGTTAATCATGCAGTAAGGGGTGGATTGGACAAAAGGTTATTGCATGCCCTAGATGTGAATGGAGGTGAAATCAAGGTTGATGCTTCTGATTTTCACTAAATGATGCACCCAAAAAAATTACTACATTGGGAAGCTAGTTTGGGAAGTTCCATTCCAGCTCCCTATCATCCCCCAACTTGCCCCATGCCTTGAGAACTAGCCATGTGATAGAAATAAAAGAAAACAAAAAATGGCATTTTCAGAAACCAATTATAAGCTCTATAATAAAGGGAAGTACAAAAAGTAGGTAGAAGACCACAAGCTTCACTATATCACTAAAAACATTTGCAGCTATGATTACTGCAAGTCTTTGAAAACCCTTCAGACAAAGATAATGTTATGAAATGATGTTTACTAAGATAGAACACTAATTTCTTCAATGCTTACTGAAACAAGAAAACCAAACTTTAACACTTTAGATACAGAAAAGTAGTATCGAACTGCAAGCCGTATTTACTGAAATCAGACCCCTAAAAATATATATATATATATAGAAAACTGATCTCTATTTATGAAAGTTTTAACCATCTTTATTTATGAAAGACCCTGGCCCATTTCCTTTTCTATCAACTCTATAAACCTAAAGTGCGTTAAATCATCCCACCTAGCAGAGGCCCAACCCTTATCAGGAACATCAAACGCCCCCTTTCTCTTTCCTTTTTCATTATTGAACTTGCCGGCCTTATTAGTACCGTCTTGTTGCATATCCATCTATATTAGAATCAAGAAAGCAAATGATATGAAACCTCAGATCATAAACAAATATCATACGATGTCGTAATGTATTATGGATATCAGATCTTGCTGCATAGTAATGTATTATGGACATCATAATGTAAAGGCTGTCCAAACGTATATAACAAGATCCAAACACGGACAGTACACAATTTTTGGTTTCAAACATTGTAACATACATATACACCCTTTAATAGGATCTAAAAACAGGAATGGCACAAAGGAGTTATTGACAGCATTTCACAAAAATATGACATTGGCTACTATGAGGACTGAATAACATCTCCCAAAATTAGGAATAGCATTTCATTAAAAATATTTGCAACACATTGTACATTCAATATAAGGACTGAATTTTAATTCAAGAGATAATATGGCTTCGACTTGGGGGATTTCAATATAAGCATTTCATTGGACTCCTTAAGTTTTTTATAAAAGTTATTCAACATTTAAGATTTGTAATTCAATCCCTCCTATGAAGCTACACATAACTAAGCAAATTTTGATTGAAAACTATGCCCAACTTGAAGGATCAATAACCTGGAAAAACACATGACATATCTTCGACTATACCCAACAGGAATTTTCCTTAAATTCTGTTCACAGCAACAAATAACAGCAAAAATCAACAAACCCAGAAAATAAAGAATCATGTGCATAGCAATCCTACACAACAAAAATGACAGCCAAATCTGTGAAAAGAAAAAATCACATCAACAATAACCGCAGCAAAAATCCAACAATAAGAAACACAACAAAAATCTGTTCACAGCAACAAACCACAGCAGTTAAAATGTATGTTCACAGCTACCATAAACAGCAAATGGAACAACAAAATACAGAAAAATCTGTTAACAGCAACAAAATACAGAAAAAAAAATAGAATACCACTCAGTTCTGACTTGTTGTGACGCCGGAGCGGGAACGCTGTGACGCCGGCGAGAAGCTGCAGCAAAGAAGACGGAGATGTGGACGCCGGAGATGATGTGACGCTGTAACGCCGGATATGACAGGGCGAACGGAGCGACGAAGATGAGCGGCGACGGACAAGGGACACCGGAGATGCACACTGCCGCCGGAGATGATGGACGCTAGAGATAACGGACAGTAGAGGCTGCGAGGGAGAAGGGAGAAGAGAAACTGACTGCACGAATTGAATTATGGGTTAGGGCTTTGGGGACATGACTGAAATTTTTTATTCGTTCGAGGGTAGAATAAGCTTTTACCTTCAAATTTTTTTTCAAAATAATAGCGATATGGTTATCTAAATATTTTTATTAATTTTAAAATTTTAATAAATAATTTTAAAGTTAATACTAACTAAATACCCTTAAAATATAAATAGCCCCATCTCTAAATGACTGAGAGTATATATTTGTATGAGATTCAAATCAGTTCTCTCTTTTTTTTTTTTTTTTTGATCGTTCTTTTCTCTTATTTTTTTACATTTACTCTTTTTTTTTACTAATTATTGGTCATCGTTTATAATAATTTGACACCAAGATTATAGTAAAATCGACCCGTCCTAACATTATGTAATGTAAAACGTTTTACGTTATACAATCCATATAATACCAATTTTATCTTTTCAACAGTCATGTCTTAAAGAAATTATCTAATAAATTTTTCTTTAATATAATATAGAATGTAACGGGATTATAAAAAAAATAATTAAGTCAAAAATAAAATAATTAAATTTTTTGAGTTCACATAATAGACCACATTTTATGACTTATATGAGGATGAAAATATTAAAAAATCAAATATCTAGCGTTTATCTAATATAGAATATTAATGAAAATTCAATTAGTGACATTTATGTTAAGATTTATTATTTTAATGTATTTGTTGTTTTGTAGGTTTAGAAATTTGTTTTTAATTTGTTCAAATTTGTAGTCACTTCTTTAATGGGTTTGAGTTGTTGAGAAAGTGACTTTTATTTTGCCTATTTAATAAAAGTACGAGGTCTTTTTTGTATGTCTGTATAGGCCAATATTTTGCATAAGTAAAGTGGAAGCTTTTTAACTTTTCAAAATCTGTCTTTACCTGTTATTTCCTTTATTACGTAACAATGGTATTAGAGCTAAAAAAAAAAAAAACAAGAGAAAAACAAGAGAGCGACTGTGAGACTCCTAAAGCAACGAGTCCACAAAGTAGCAAAAAACAGCATTTTTGTTTTTTTTCATATTTTTCACTTTTACAGAAGAACAAATGGCTTTTGAAAGTTTTATGCATCTAGACATTCTACACATTGATGGTTACTATAACTATTGAAACATGTTGATGGAGAACTTCTTCAGGTCTAAAGAGTATTGACAAGTCATTGAATCTGGTGTGGCAACACTAGCAATTGGATCGACACTAACAAAGGCGCAAAAATCTGTAACTAGTGTGGTACTTATAGAAACACAAAAAACAGATTTGAAAGGATTAAAGTTAAAGATTTGAAGGCAAAAAATTATTTGTTTCAGGCCATTGATCAATCTATCTTGGAAACGATTCTTAGCAAAGAAATTTCCAAGGATATTTGGGAATTCAATGAAGAAAATATATCAAGGGTCGTCAAGAGTAAAGCATGCCCAGTCTCAAGCCTTGAGAAGGGATTTTGAGACTTTACAGATGAAAGATGGTGAGTCTATTACCAATTATTGTGCAAGGACTTAGCCAACAAAATGTGATTCCATGGTGAAGATATGAAAAATGTTGCTATTGTTGAAAAATCACTACGTTCATTGGCACCAAAGTTTGACTATATTGTCCGCTCAATTAAAGAGCCGAAGGATATAGATGAACTCTTACTTGATGAACTCCAGAGTTCATTGTTAGTCCATGAACAGAAGATGAACCGAAGTTCATCTACAGATGAGTAAGTTTTAAAGACTTCTACCTTTATTCATTCCTCAAATTCCAAAGGTAGAGGTAGAAAAGGTCAAGAAAATAGAGATGACAGTAGACAATATCAAAATTTCAAGACTAATGGTGATCAATTTCAAGGCAACAATAGAGGATGTGATCAGCACTTTGACAAATCCAAGGTAAAGTGCTACAAGTGCCACAATTTTGGTCATTATCATTATGAATGTTATACCAAATTGCCTAAATACAAAAAGAAGTCGAAAAGATCAAATTTTGTAGAAAAAAAGGAAGAAGAAACTCTATTGATGGCTTACCATGTTAAGAAGGAGTCTAAATCTAATGTTTGGTATGTAGACTTTGTTGCAGCAATCACGTGTGTGGGAGTAAGTCTTATTTTTCTTATATAAATGAAGACTTTCGTACTTCAATAAATTTTGGTAATTGTCATACTGTGAAAGTAATTGAAAAATGTGATATTAGTATAAGAACCAATAATGGTTTTGTAGAAAAAAATTTCAATGTTTTCTATGTTCCCGACTTGAGAAGTAATTTATTGAGTGCTGGTTAATTGCAAGAAAAATGTTATGAAATAACTATTAAGAATGGTGCTTGTGAGATATGATCCTTCAAGAGGTGTTATTGCCATTATTCAAGTTAGTTCAAATAGGTTGTTTCCATTGAAGATTGAAAAGACCCAACCTTGCTTAATGGTTGAAGTAAAAGATCCTTCACGGCTTTGGCATTTTTGCTATGACCACTTGAATTTTGGTGGATTAAAAACTCTCCAACAAAAAAATATGGTGATAGGTCTTCCTCAAATTATTATTCCTTCCAAAGTTTGTGAAGAATGTGTTGTTAGCAAATAACATAGTTCTCAATTTTCTTACGGAAAGCCATGGAGAGCAAAAAATGTTATGGAACTAATTCATTCTGATATTTGGGGGTTGATAAATCTATTTTCTAATGGGTGTAAAAGATATTTAATTACCTTTATTAATGATTATACTTCAAAAACTTGGGTTTACTTTTTGCAGGAGAAATTAGAAGCTTTTAATGCATTTAGAAGCTTCAAGGCACATGTGGAGAATGAAACATAAAGAGTCATTAAAACTCTTTGCACAGATGGGGAGGGGGGATAATGTTCAAAGGCATTTGATGTTTTTTGTGATGAGCAGGGTATTCGAAATGGTGTGTTGGAGAGAAAGAATATAACCATCCTTAACATGGTGAGAAGCTTGTTGGCAAGAGGAAAAATTTCAAAGAGTCTTTGGCTTGAGGTAGTAAATTGGAGCGTTCAGTGTTGAACAGAAGTCCTGCTTTTTTTGTTCAAAACATGACACCTGAAGATGCTTGGAGTGGGCGCAAAACAATAGTAGATCACTTTAGAATTTTTTGTTGCATTGCTTATGCAGGTGTTCCAAATGAGAACAAAAAAAAACTTGATAATAAGGGTGAGAAGTGTGTCTTTCTTGGCACAAGTGAAGCTTCAAAAGCATATAAATTGTTCAATCCACTTAGAAAGAAGATCATAACCTATAGAGATGTCATTTTTTGTGAAGAGAGCATTTGGGATTGGGATAGGTAGCAGCCTACTCCAGTCATTTTGGATAAAAAAAGTGATGTAGAAAAATAGCAGCCCCTACAATGACAAATTCCAACAACTTCTGTTTCTGAATATTCATTAAATGAAGCCCCAACAGCTGCTGAAATTTCACGAACAACAGAAGAGACTTCTAATGTAGTAATTGAATCATGTCTTTGTCGCGTTCAAAAGAGGTCAACATGGATAACAGATTACGAGGTAACCAAAATTGACCAATCTAAAAACCCAATCACTCATTTTGCATTGCTTTCAGATTGTGACCCAACAACTTTTGAAAGTGCTATGAAATAATCAAAATGGCAAAAGGGTATGGACGATGAGATTGCATCCATTGAAAGGAATAACACATGGGAGCTGACTAATCTTCCAAAAAGACACATGACCATATGAGTCAAGTGGGTTTTCAAGACAAAAAATGAAAGAAAATGGAGAAGTTGACAAGTACAAGGCTTGACTTGTTGTAAAGGGGTACAAACAAGAATTCGATATTGACTATAAAGAAGTGTTCGCTCCAATAGCAAGACTTGATACTATTTGGTTGGTGTTATCCATTGTTACCCAAAACTCATGGTTTGTCTATTAACTGAATGTAAAGTCAACATTTTTGCATGGAGAATTAGAAGAAAAGGCGTATATTGAACAACCACCTGGATATGTGAAGTAAGGTCATGAAAACTAGGTATACAAACTAAAAAAATATTATATGGACTAAAACAAACATCTAGAGCTTGGTATAGCCATATAGATTCTTACTTTGGTAAAGAAGGTTTTCTTAAATGTCCTTATGAGCATACACTATATACTAAATCTGGAGTAAGCGGGAAGATGCATATTATGTGTTTATATGTTGATGACTCTATCTATGTTAGCAATGATGAAGTCATGCTTGCTGATTTTAAGAGACATATAATGAATGAATTTGATATGCTAGATTTGGGGTTGATGCTTTATTTTCTTGGCATTGAAGTGGTACAATCTTGTGTTGGTATTTTTATTTCAAAAAAAATATATATATGTTATTGAGATTTTGGACAAGTTCAAAATGAAGGATTGCAATTCAATTTGTAATCCAACTGAATGTGGCTTAAAGTTGAGAAGAAATGATGGATGGAAGAAGATAAATGCTACTATTTACAAGAAAGTAGTTGGGACAAATGATGTATCTCACTTTAACAAGGCTTTACATCAGGCATGCTATTAGTTTAATCAGTTGATACATGGAAAACCCAATTGAAAATCATCTATTTGCTGCAAAAATTATCTTTCGTTATTTGATATGATTTTGGAATTTTTTATAAAGTTGGGACAAAAGAGAATCTGGTTGGTTTTTTAGATAGTGACTATGTTGGAGATCTTGACGATATAAATAGTACTCCTGGCTTTGTTTTTTTGTTGAGATCTGAAACTCTATCATGATCATCAAAGAAGCAACAAAGTGTGACTTTATCAAGTATGAAAGCTAGGTTTGTTGTTGCAACGTCAAGTTCATGTCAAAGCCATTTGGTTACGAAGGCTGTTAAAAAATCCATTCTACATGCCAGGAGTAAACATATTGATGTGAGGTATTACTTCTTACATGATTTATGTAAGGAAGCTATCATTGATTTGTTGTTCTGTAAGAGTGAAGATCAGATTGTAAATTTGTTTATTAAGCCTCTCAAGCCTGTTGTGTTCGTGAAGTTTAGAATAATGCTTGGAGTATGTTCTTCACAGAATATTGAAGTTTGTTCCTAAACTAATTTTTGCAGATTTTAGTTTAAGGGAGGGCATTAAGATTTATTATTTTAATGTATTTATTGTTTGGTAGTTTTAGAAATCTATTTTCAATTTGTTCGAGTATGTAATCATTCTTTAGTGGGTTTGAGTTGTTGAGAAAGTGGCTTTTATTTTGCCCATTTTATAGGAATATGGGGTATGTTTTAGAAATGTTCCTAACATTTGGTAAAAAAAAAAAACAGAGATATTCTTGATATTTAAGAAATGGCATAAATGTTTTATGATTTTATAACTGTAACTATACATTTCTCTTATTCTCTCCCTTTATCTCTTCTCTTACAATATAGGCAAATTATCTTGAATCTGGCTGGTTAGCGATCCCCCTCTCTCTCTTACTCTAATTTAATGATAATTTAGGATTTAGTTATTGTCAAACCAAAAAGATATCGACAAAGTACTAAATTTTAGCTAATTTACTAAACAAATGAGGAGGATAAAAGAAGAATAAGATAATATAATAAGCCATTTTAATCAAAATTTAACAATGATAAAAAAATATGCAATTAAAGTTCTCATATTAAATATTAATTCAATTTTTTAAATAAGAAGAATATCTATCCCTTATTAGTAGAATTATCAATAGGTCAGTGGAGAGTGAGAAACAAATAGGAACGATTAACATTTTGATTAAATTAAAATAATTGAATTGAAACTAATTCGATTCAGTTCAAGTTATAGGTTAGTTTAATTTCTAAATTTGAATATTTGAATTATTTTGATTCGAATCGGTCTCTATATTAAAAAAATCAAAAATAATTGAAGTAACTGACATGTTAAAAATAATGTTATTTTATCAGTTTTTTGAGTTTTTTCAATTAATTTAATTTTTTTTAATTTTTCAATTTGTTTACTTTGAATAGGTCAAGTCAATTCAATTTTAAAAATATGTTCGATTAAGTCAATTTAATAATTGAAGAGCCCAAGGGCAAACTAACGTCATCACTTTCACATTTTAATTTTAATTAATTAATAATTATATAGTGTGTATATATATATAAAATATAATATTAGCGGTTGTGGTTATACTTGAAAAGGACGATTGACTTGTTGCGTCTGGTAGCTGCCGAAGCCTCTCGTTCTTCTCAAAGGAATCGGGGAATTTCCAAATCCATCCCTCTCTCTCTGCGATTCCATGGCGACGATGGGGCACAGCAATCTCAACGCGAAACTCGTGAGTCCTACATACGCGCTTCTAATTTCTCGCTTACCTTTTTGCCGCTTCGTCTCTGCTTTCGTATTCTGACGACGGTGATTCGCTTTCTCAGGTGTTGCTCGGGGACATGGGAGCCGGAAAATCGAGCCTCGTTTTGCGCTTCGTCAAGGGCCAGTTCCTTGAGTTCCAGGTACTTTTTGATTCGAGAACAATTATCTGATTGTCTTGCTGAGATTTTGTTCCCTTTGGGGGGGGGGGGTTAATTTTCCTGCTTATTGGGGATGATCAACGAGGATGATTGGTGTTGGTTTCAGGAATCGACGATCGGAGCGGCCTTCTTCTCCCAGACGCTTGCGGCGAACGACGCGACGGTGAAGTTCGAGATCTGGGACACTGCTGGCCAGGAGAGGTACCACAGCTTAGCCCCGATGTACTACAGAGGCGCTGCTGCTGCTATCATCGTTTATGATATCACTAGCACGGTTAGAAACCCTATCTTATTTTTTTGGTTATACACATTTGCTGAACTTATAAGCATATATTGATTTAAAAGTAGTGACGGGTCATAAGTTCATTATTTGGTTCATACTTCATACCTCGTGGGAATCCAGTTCTGCATGTTGGGAAATTGAATGGATGTAATCACTATATCTGTACTCTGGCAGTATTTTTGGTTCTTTTTTTTCCCCTGCATTTAATCAGACATATTTGCTTAAATAGATAGTTATTGTATACCTTGTCAGGCCTTCTAATTATATTTCACTTTGCTGATTGTATTTCTCCTTTTCTATTAACTAGGAATCCTTTGTGCGGGCTAAGAAGTGGGTACAAGAGCTCCAGAAGCAAGGTGCTTAAGCTTGAACTTGTTGAATTCATTTTGTCAGGGCTCAAGTTTTTTGTCTTTTTTAATTCAGCTTTATGATTGACATTCATTTGGTTCTTCCAACGGGTTAGAGAACCAAGAATAAAATGGTAGACAAACCAAACTGAGGCCTTGACTGTATTTGTATATATATTGTATTCTTTGTAGAAATGTTGCTAAGTATTGCTCTCCATTAATATATAGGAAGAATGTTGCCCGGGTGTGTTTTTCTCAGAATAATATTGCCTTTAATAGAAATTTCCTATTTGGCTGTTATAGGAAATCCCAACATGGTGGTGGCACTTGCTGGGAATAAAGCTGATTTGGAAGAAAAGAGGAAAGTGACAACAGAAGTAAGTTATCATTTCTCCCACAAATTTATTCTCAAGGTTAGATGATAAATATCATCCAACCATTTTCTCATAACTGAATCCTTGTAGTTAAATGAATGTCAATGATCTGTTAGGTGATATTTACTTTGATATGTTAGCAGGTTTGTGCCATTTAGATTGAAATCAAGACATTTCAATAATTCTGGCTATATCTTGCGTGATCTCTCTTTTAGAGTTGAATTCGCTAAGTCATCTATGAAGTGTGGTCCTGAGATGAATATACATAAACATGGATATGGAGGCAAGATAGGTGATTTTAAAAAATGACAACATGCATGTAGAAGAGATCTGGCAGAAAAATACCTTTTTGAGTATTATTATTAGGTGTTCTGCCATAAAACACCATAGAATATTAAAAAAAGTGACTCCACTGAACTTGTAGATTTAAAGCTGCTCATCAAGTAAAAACACCACTAACCAGAACAACGAAATGAGAAGAAAGCTGATTCCCAACTTCCCGATAAAGCCAATTTTTGTTAAGTCCCTCATCATTATGGGAGACACCCCATGGCTGGTCTTCAATATTTATCACCATAACAGGTGCCACGTGGCATGTTGAACATATATTTGATGTGTTGAAAGAGTATGCATTCCCTATACGTGTCATCATATCAAATATGGTTATAGCACCCATTTTTGAGTGTTGATGGTTCTTTGGGAGTACCTTCAAAGTTGTCTTGGGGTATTTATGTTTGTGCAGTGTTTTGAAAAGCGCCAAGTGTACTTAAGTGCAAAAGCTTACAGAGCTTAAGCGCAAAGCACAAAATGAAGTGCATGCTTAAGCAAAGTGAAATGCATATAAATAAATAAAGAGTATAAACTTTTATAACCATAAAAAATATAAACTCTTAAAAAATCAATCATAAAAAAAACTAAATAAGAATGAGCTATGCAAATTTAATAAAAGATGAGATACCATTTTTCATTTATATTTTATATCAGTTTACAAGTTCATGCAACCATAGCGAAAACGCATAGGGGACATGTAAAGGGATACAATCTGGTCAGTTGCTGGTCCTAATGGAATTTGGAAGACAAAACTTGTTTGAACTCTCAGTTGAAAAGATTTGATTATGCTAAAGTTTTTCTTTTTTTATTTATGTTGTTTTCATGTGCCTTCTTTTGTTTTTTTGTAAAAGTTTGGCTAAAAAACCCATTCTATTTCATTAACATGATTTATAGAGAGGATTTGATAGAAGAATAAGGAAACAAAATTATCCCTAATTTACAACATTTCCCTATTAAGCAACTTCTAATTTACAACAATTCCCAATCAACAATCCCTAATTTACAGCAATTAGGAATCAATCATCAATCCTTAATTCACAACAATCCGGAATCAATCATCAATCCATAATTTACAGCAATTAGAAATAAATTAGCAACTCCTAATTTACACCTAATTACATGTTTCCTTAATATTTTTTGCTTGGTAAATACAAACAACAACAACAACATATCCGGCATTTATGCCACTATGTGGGGTCGGCTACATGAATTCTAGACTTCTATGTGGGTTACGCCCCAACAGATAGTTTGTCTAGAATTCATATTTGGATCCGACTAGGTTTTACGCTGGCTGTCGGCTACCTAACACAACCCTCCTTCTTTATCCGGGCTTGAGACCGGCAGTGGATAATATCCCTTGGTGGAGTAATGATGAAATGAAGTTTCAACACCATTTTCATATGGAGAAGTTTCATGAGATGGTGGTGAATGAAGATAATTGATATAGTTGTGTTCTATCACTTAGTTGACATGGTGAAACCAACAAGTACAATATTGAAACAAGATGGTGTTCCATCACTTAGTTGCTTGGTAAATACAAATGAATCTTTTTTTTTTAAAACAAATGTATATATGATTTTATTTGGATCTTTTTAAGATCTGATAATAACTCTTTTTGGGTAAGGATTCCATACAAGCAATCAGCTATTCATATTGTTTGATAAAAAATAATAATAATAACCCCAAGGGTATTTCTGAAGCGTGCTTTTTTGGACTTCAAAGCTTGGGTAAAAGCGTAACTTAAATGCGCTTTAGTCGCACTCAACTAAAGTCATTGAGCTTCACATAGAAAAGCCCCAAGCATGATGCGCTTAAAAGTGTGCTTTTTTAAACACTGTGTTTGTGAGGGTGATTTTGGTGTCCCTTGCAACTTATTATCCATCCTTCGTTGGTATAATGGGAGAAAAGTGGACCTCTTTGTGAATGAGTGTATGAGACCAAATACAGTTAATAAAACACAGTTAAATATGATTGTATTTAAATACTCTTTTCTAAAGGATAAAGTAAGGTAATAAGTGAAATGTGCCCCAAAAAGCGCTCTCATGAGCTAAGCAAGGTGTTAAATTGATAAAAAAATAATAATCATATTTAACATGAAAAAGATAATCGAATGATATACTTAAATATTTCCACATTTGTTGTAGCAGTGGCTACATACTGTAATTTATTATAAAACAAATAAAAAAAAGAAACTGAAGTAATTGTGTAATAAATAACCATCAATAATCGCATTATAAGCCCAAAGAAAGTAGAATTCCAGAGAGAAGAAACATGTTTAAAACTACAGTTGATTTTCAAGTCATCTTCAACAATTAGACAAAGAAGATTGATTTTCAACTTTACTTTTTCCATCCTCCATATTGGGTATTTTCTTCCAAACGACAGTTGTCTTCTCTTCAAGACATGTTAGTGTTTGATCATGTAACGTGTTAGATCATCTCACCTAGATATATCAGTTTTCCATCATGCTCAGCTTTGTTTAAGATCTTGAAGAAATTAACACTTGGTTCTTGTTGGTGTAGTCTCAAACTTATCTAACTTGGCTGAATAGATCATAGATATAAAATTTGCAAATCTGGCAGCAAACAGCTTGAATACCATGAGCCTTTTAAAGAAACCTTAAGGGGAGCAATGTTAAAGGACTAAACTAAAAGGAGTCCCCAGTGTGTCCAAGGGATTGGTTTTCTTGGGCATGCTTCATTTGCTTTGCTCTTTTTCTTTGGGCACATTTGACATGGTGCTAGAATAAGGCTTTCCGTTTTGCAAAAAAAATGGCAGAGTTATTATATCTTCTCTGCAAGATTATTAATGTGCTGCACTTGGATCTAGTAAAAATCTATTTCTAATAACTAACTTTGCAGGAGGCGCGCGTATATGCTGAGGAAAATGGTCTATTTTTCATGGAGACCTCTGCTAAAACTGCTGCTAACGTCAATGATATATTCTATGAAATAGGTATCTTTCTGAGTTTCTGTGCTGGTAAATGACCCAGTAGCATATTTCATGGTTATGGACTTTTCTTATTAGCTGCATAATTGCTGCTTCATCTTTCAACTCATGTCTTGATTCTTCTACTGTTTTTTGTTTGATTGTTCTAGTTTTTAGTTTGGTATACCTTCTGTGCAGTTTGCTCCCTTTTTGTCATAATGATCACACCATTCACTTCTTCTGCTAGAAAGGAGGATAACTATACACTCGCTCTGTTTAAATTTCAAATCTGGTGGACAATAAGCATGCCTGGAATTTATGATTTTTGATGTTGATAATGCAACTATTAGACATGCCTTCAATGTATTAAGAAGTCTACTCCTTGGTATCTCAAACTGGGATTTCTGTGGAGAAGTTATTTTTCCTTTTTTTCTTTAAAAAATCTTGAAGTCAAGCATGAAGCAGCTAGAGCTTTGAAAATGAGTTGGCAATCATTTTTTTTTTCTTGATGTTTCAAAGAGGGAATCATTATCCTTTCAATGTTTGTGTCTTATCTCTCTGGCTGCTAGAGAATCTTTTATTTGAAGGGACTTCCCATGAACTACAAAAGAAAGTTCATATCATAAGTGCTTTCTTTGTTTTGGAACAAGTGAGACTTCTTTCCTTCCCCTCTACAATAATGAGTAATATTGAGGATCTATCTAAGAGGTTAGAGTTTTCTTTATCTGCTTTTGGTCAATAAAGAGAAGAAAACATTTGGGCCTTGTTGTGTCTGCTTGGTGTTGCCATTATAATTTGGACGAATTTTCAATGATCCAGCTGACTTGACATTTGTAACTTGTAATCATTTGCACTGACAGTAAATGAAGTGCAGAAAATAGGAGAGAGGTTTATAGTAGATCCATAGACCCAAAATCACGAATTCATAAAATCATGTTTGTATCTTTATGTCCTCAAGCATTAGATCCACAAGTCTTTTTGAGAAAAAAATAAAATTCAGAAAGGGGTTAACCCAATTTTTTTGTTTCTCATTTTCTATCCTTTTTCTTTAACTCGCTGGAGGGAGGTGCTATTGGGAGCTGACCTGCTAGGAATAATACTGCAAGATTTGTACCTTGGAAATGAATTAGGCAATCATCGCTATGCAGCCATATGTCAGTTTTGATCCCTAAGGACCTGCAGAGCCTACATGCCTAAATCTAGCAAATAAATTGCCTATGCCAACTCCATCAAATATCTAGGATAAAAGTCAATGCCCAAACTGATTTAATGATCCTTCTTGTAAAAGTTCATAGATCTCTTGTAACCAGGAGAAATTACACAATATCTGTGTCCCTTTGGCAACCTTCAGAGTTATATTAAACAAAACTACTTAGCTTACTGTGCATTTTTTTTTTCTTTTTGTTTCTCTTTCTGAGGTATAGGTTAAGATCTGTACATATTTGTGGGGTGTTATTTTGCTTTGATAAATGTTTCTCTAACCCTTTTGTGCATTTATTTATTTTTTCATTTTTTGAATTAAACAATTGTATCTTCAATACAGGTTTCATATGAATGTATATGAGCTAGCCTTAGTTTTAGGTGCCTGTGACTTGAGGTTTCTATAAGGCATGTGGGCTTCATTGAACAAAGATCTGACTAGTTATGACAAGGGCTAATTTCTCACCTAGCCTTACATGGTCTTGCCTTCCGGAGGACCAACAATCTGCATAACTTGTCTGTTTGCTTTTAGAAATAGTACATGAAATTCAATAGAAAATTATGAAATTTGCATGTATGCAGTACATATTAACAAATAAGTTTATATTGTTAGGTTAATATGTTCCTATAATTTTTAAAAGAATCATAGAATTTTTTGTTACCCTGAAAGATATTACTCCTTAAGCTTTTCAGAGTGTTCTAGTGTTGGTTTCTTCATGTATTCTCCTAGAAGTCATGAGCCCAAATTTAGTGTAGGTAGCATTTGGAAAAAAAAAAAAAAAAGAAGAAGAATAATTAGGGTTTTAGGGTCTGCAACCAAGTGATAGAGGGATGAGTATCGAGCAATTGTTGAGCAAGAAAAAGTGGAATTTGGGTTGTCATACTTGTTGCAAATATTTGAGTGAAATTATTAACTATTATCCCATTTATTAATTTATGCTGCTAGAGAGTGGTTATTTTTATCTTTTATATTATTATTTATATTCTCAACACACTTACTTAGATGTGGCTTGATTTTTTTTGTACAATTGTGCTAATCACATGTGCAACTATTTAAATTTTGCTTGAGCTGATAGGTGGATACTGGATTAAAATTATTGATAACAAACTCATCTAAAAACTTACAAGAAAAATCTTAACATGTATGTTTTGGCCCAAAAAAAATTATAGAAGGCAGTTGGTGAAGTAAGGTAAGAAACATGGGTAAATTTGGGCCCACATGAGTATATTATATATATATATATGTTGAAAAAATAAGATGAGAAACAAAAGATTTAATCACACTCGAACACAAGAGATTTTTACATGGAAAATCCTAAAAGGGTAAAACCACGACCGTTAGGAAGACAGGAAAAATATCACCATATAGTAAAGTTTACAACTACAAAGCTCAATATTCTCTCTCTAAACCCAAGTCCCAATTACACCCAATTTATATCTCTCACTGATCTCTCACAAGTGATTTGCACACCTTGAATAACAAGTCAAATATCCTATTTATTGACTAGTTTCCTTGTCTAACAACAATTAACAACTGGCTAGTAAATAGGATTACACGTTGAATATAAAACCAATATTAGGAATAGGAAATAATCTTCAAGACTAATTAGGATTTCTGGCTGAAAATCCCAACAAACCACCACCTCAGCGAGAATTCCTAAAAAAACATTCGCTCATTCTCCGACAACAACTATGACTATCTATTACTGATAATCACCATGATCTCAATCATCAAGATCACCGTAGCCCATCATAAAAGGTACAACCACTTAGGCACATACTGCCATAAGATTTTCACGATACAATGTCGAAAAGTACCTTGCTGAAAAACCATGGTGCAACCCCTATGCTTGGCTTCCTTGGGAGCTCTTCAGCCATTGACATCTTTTCCACCACACCCCTTGCATCACCACCAAGCCAATGCCCGTGTGCAAACTTGTGGATCTGCTAGAAGTATCACATCCTCTTTCATGGCAACTTTGGTGGTCTAGTGGCATGCCATGAGGATGTATCCCACAAAAGTGAGGGACGAATTTCCAGCGTCACAATCTTTGGAGCCCTTTGCCAGACTTGCTCTATCAGCGTGACAATCCCTTTTCACATGACTGGATTGTTTGCACTTCCAGTAGATCACTTTACCAGATTTTTCAAAGCCTTCAGGAGTTGGTTTGCCCTTCAACATCTTGTGTAATCCGTATTGGATCAAGATATCCTTGACTTGTATTTGCCACAAGCCAAAATTAATCTTCCTATTGAACTTTTTACAATCAAACTTCAACATGCTTGATATATCTTTTGCGTATTAGGCGACTGATAACCAAAGCTCTGATACCACTTGTTGAAGAATAAGATAAGATGAAAAATAAAAGATCCAATCACACTCAAACACAAGAGATTTTTACGTGGAAAACCCTAAAATAGGAAAACCGTGGCCATCAGGACGACAGATGAAAAATATCACTATGTAGTAAAGTTTACAACTACAAAACTCAATATTGTCTTTCTAAACCTAAGTTCCAATTGCACCCAATTCCTATCTCTCACTGGTCTCTCATAAGTGATTTGCACATCTTGAATAGTAAGTCAATCATTCTATTTATAGACTAGTTTCCTTGTTCACTAAGATTAAGATTTCCTTGTCTAACAACAATTAACAACTGACTAGTAAATAGGATTGCACACTAAATAGGAAACGAATATTAGGAGTAAGAAATAATCTTCAAGACTAATTAGGATTTCTCACTGAAAATTCCAACAATATATATATATATATATATATGAGTTACTTAAAATAAGAGAAAGAAAAACAAAGAGATTTGAGCCAAGTGTAGTGCATAAAAGATAAAGATTAAAAGATGCTAATAAATGAGATGATGATCCAAAGGAGATGGAAGGAATATTATATCAAGTTACAACAACATGTTAAGCCTTAATTCCACTATGTGGGGTCACTTACATGAATTCTAACATGCTAATCAGTTCTATCTATGGCATTACCTTTTGCAAGGCTTTTATAACTCATAATACTTAAAAGAGTCTCCTACCATGTTTTTCACTTTTTATTGGTCTGTCTTCCTATATCTCTTTTGCTGAAAACTTGTTCCATTCCATCCACTTTTATCATATGAGTATCTACTATTCTTCTTTTCATACGAGCAAGCTATCTTAATCATGTTTCACGTATGTTATCTTCAATAGGAGCCACTCCAACCTTAGCATTTGTTTTGAAGGCGGAAGCTTGTTGTCTTTGAGCAATTCTTTTTGCAATTGCTGAATTAAATTCAGAAATTTGCATTTCCCCCTTTTGGTCTTCAATCCTGATTTGTTACTTAGGGCTCAGTTCAAAGTGGGTTGGTGGTTCAGCAAATATCTATAATTTACTTCTCTAAAATATTATTATCTTGAGATTGTTATGGTCTGGTCTGGTAGAAAGGTTACTGTGTGCTGAATTTGTTTGCCATGTAAAAACAATGATGATTTAACTAGTACATTCATACATGTCTATGTAGGTCTGTTTATGTTCCGCCAACCCACTTGTTCCTTCTTTTAGCACATTGGCTATCTCATTTACAGCCCTTTTGGTGTTTGGATTAAATAGTAATGGGGTAAATTTAATGATGAGATAAAATAGTGATTAGAGCAAGTATCCCACCTTTGGTAAAGGAGGTATAACCCTAATCTTATACCTATCCCATCAAATTGTGGATTAGGTATTGCTGTGAATTAATTGCCAAAAGACCAATAGGTCTTTTTGCCCAAATATATTATAATTATAAAAAATATATTTTTAGATTACATAAAATATACAGTGATTACGAAAAATATATATATCTAAATATATCATCATGGAAAACATTATATATATAAATATAATAAATAATACACAAATATAATATAAAATTTAAAAAAAAAAAACCCAGCAATCTAGTTTCATCACGTTGAGAAAAATTAATATTATAGACACATATATATTGTGGGAAGAAGAAAAGTATAACGTTGTGGAAGAAGAAATCAGAAGCAGAAATTGGAAGCAGCATAGAGCCAGATCTGAAAGAAAATCGAAGGCTGAAATCTGATCTGGAAACAGAAATCAGTGGAAGAAATTGGAAGAAGCAGAAACCAATTCTGGGAGAAGAAGAAATCAGAAGCATGGAGGTGGCTGGTGGCAGTGGAAGATCAGCGGTGGTGGAGAAGAGATTATTTATATAATCCCACTTCAGTGGGATTATTTTATCCAGAAATCAGTTAATCCCCTCTTACTTTTTGTACCAAACGATGTAATACCCAGTTGAGGTGGTATTACCACCTTCTAATCTGCCTACCAAACTGGCCGTAGTGTGATTATTGGGTTGTTATGTGACCTAAGTTGATAAAGGGAAAAATGCACCACGAATATCACACACACACATATGTAAATGAAGTTTTTGATGGTGTTCGGGGTTGTATAGAGCCAGATTTTGAGGCCTTGAAAGAACTAACGGCTAAACCTTGCAAAGGTGTTTTTGAAGGCTTTGAAGTCTAGGTACTAGGAATACGGTAGCTTGCAAAGGGATAGGTACTTGTCATTTATGTAGTTAATGTAGTTTGTTATATTTATAGGCTGCTGTCTGTGGAATAGTTACAAGCAAAGACCATTTACCTTGTGGATAATTTTTTGGTCATGCATTTGGCTTAGTGGACTCTTCGATTACCCTTCCCTGGAAAGGAAAAATAAAGCGTGAATCTATAAGGTGTGGATACTCAACAAATATAAATGTTATATGTGCCACATAGAGAGTTCATGTTATCACCTGTGAAACAAAATTGCGCTCGTCATTCTTTCAATCTCAAAGCTAGATGTGATGTTGAAGCTTGTTAAATATGGACCAGTATTAATTTATGAGATTGCTGCCCGGGTGTTAATATCATACACATCTATGTTCTTGACATTGTGATTTTCTCTGTGAAAATCTACCTACTTACTGGAATTATTTGTCTTTCTTGTAAAAAATATAGCCAAGAGGTTGCCCAGAGCTCAGCCTGCTCAGAACCCAGCAGGAATGGTTCTTGTGGATAGACCAGCAGAAGGAACCCGGGCTGCCTCATGCTGTGCCTAAGTGACTTCTTCACATGGTCTGTAATCTTCCACCTGATGATGTTTCCCTCTATTTCAATTATTGTTGTTGTTTTCTCTTTTTTGGGGGGGGGGTTATTCCTTCTTTCTTAGCTGTATGATTTTGAAGAGTAGCAACCTCCAAAATAATTGATTAATGATGTGTATAAGAAATGACTCACAAATGCACGTGGTAAAAATTGATCTTGTGAAGTTTAATGATGTCTTTATACATCAGTTCCATTACACTTGGAATCTCAAGAAGTGCACGAGAATTAAGTTTATTATATAGGAATAAATAAACTCCTTGTGCAGTGGAGATTAAATTTTGTGATTAGGATGAGGGTGGGTAAAATTTTGGTTAAATTGAAATAATTGAACTGAACAGGTTAAAATTGACAATTTGATTCATGATTTGGAGATCGGTTCGGTTCAATTTTTTAAAATTTTTAGTTATTTTTGTTTGGTTCTTTGAAGAAAATTGAAATAATCAAATTGATTAACATTTTGGTGTTCAAATTGAGAGAAATTTTTATTTAAATAATATTATTTGTATTTAAGTAATAATTTTTTTTAATTGAGTAATATTTTTATTATTTGAATAATAGTTATTTTATTGAAATAATATTTATTATTTAAATTATTTTTATCTGTTTGCATTTTAATTTTTTTAGTTTTTTTATTTAAGTAATTATTCGATTGGTTTAATTTGATTTTTAAAAAATGTTTAATTTATTTGATTTAAATGTTATGGAATTAACTGAATGTTCACCTAAAATAGATTGCCTATTTGTTCATTTTTATATTCATTTAATAAATATTAAAGAAAATGTTTTTTTTATGTCACTTTTAAATATAAATTTCTTAAATTTATTATTATTTTAAATGGGCAATTAGGAGTTACCGACGGCAGGGAATATTTTGTCATAAATAAAATATCAAATAAATTTTGATGGCATAATAAGGTTTCTTTGTGTTGAGTAGAAGATCATTGTGGGTCACACTCTTGGAAATAACTGAATTTCATTTGATTTCCAACATAAAGATTATATACATCAATTAAATTCATGTAACCAATTAGGCTGCACACCCACACCCACACCCTCTTTTAAAAACCCAAATATTCGGTAATAAACCAATTAGCCATCTTTTGCACTGTATATGTGTTCCCTATGTTGTAAGGCATTTTTGTCATTCCCTCCATAGTCAACCCACAAAAATATTTTATAACATGCCCAAGTATAATTATTTTACGTTATTTTCTCATTTTTGCAAAGATCAACCCAACCCAATCCCTCCCCGTATTATAAAATAATAATATATTTAGTCTTTATTCCATTACTATGTGTCATATTAAAATAAATTAAAAATATAGCCCATCTTCTTGGACAACAATTTTTTTTTTTATGATTTTACTAAATAAGAACAATGTATCAAATTTTAATTTCTTTAAGTGGAGTTGGCTATAAGATAAGAACTTCAATAACTTTTATTTATGATTATATTTTCTATAAAGTTTTTCAAAATATTGTTTATAAAAAAAAAGTTCTAAAAAATGTTAGAAAATAAACCTGCGCAAGTGATCCTTTGTGCGAGATTTAGGTGCTGGACATGTTAAGGTTGCGTGTTGAAATCCTGGATAGCATGACACTATATAAACTGTTGTTAATTGAGGGGTCAGGGCACAGATTCTGACCCGAATTTACTTGGCTCAACTTGCTTGCTCGTGTGGGTCTGATCTGTAATTTATAAAAAGAAGGTGACGGTTATCGCCAAAGGAGTTGTGCACTAGGACTTTCCCGGCTTTCGCATTATAAAAAAATGTTAGAAAATGAAAATAAATTAACAAACAATCAATCATTTTCCATTTACTAAAAAGACAAAAATCTGGAAAAGAAAATGGTTTGTTTCTTTGTTAGCGGGCCTAACTAAATAAACAATCTATCGAAGTGGGCCCAACATTTGGGCCTCACGTAATGTCAGCCCTCTCATGCTCTCCACCTGATCGTAATTCGTATCCTCTCTCTCTCTCTCTCTCTCTCTCTGTGGATGAACGAAATCCGTCATTTTAGTCGGTTAAATCCATTGTCACTTTGTCAGATCCATGGCAGAATCTCTTGTTTCGCCATCAACATCACCGATCATACAAATATACAACACAATATATATTTATATATAATATCTATTGTAATCAACATCTATCCATCTGTATGGTGTTCTAGTTTTACTACAGATGAAAGTTAATTGGAAACGGTTGATGAGATTGGAACCTGGATTGGCTGTGCCGGAAACGGAGGCAGCAGACGTGGAGAACTCTACGCCGTCGATCAAGGAGATCGGCGAGCGGACTTGATGTAATCGTTGAGGGCTTGCATCTGCTCCGGAGAAGGGGGCGTTTGGTTGTTCTTGATGGATCTGTGTACATCGTACGTGGTTGAAGCCAAGAACAGGAGCCTGTTTCCGAAATTCACAAACGCGTTCTTCGCTATTAGATTAGATAGAGGAAGGGGAAATTAAATCAGACGGATGGATGAAATGAATGGGATTGGACGGACGATTACATACGCTGAACTGAAGAGTACGATTTGGCGCGGAAATACTTGCTTCCCAAATATCTTCATGTTCGTCGTTCTCTCCCTCCCGTCTACGGCCGGTCTCCGGAAACGGAGAAATCCAATCGGTAATTATATGTAAAATTAGAAAGAAAAACGCCCATAAAATAGTTTATAATCATAATAAAATGTCAATTATTATAAATTATTAATTATTGATGAATGACTATTGTATTCATGTAGTTCTAATTTCTCCCTAGCCATTTGATTCTTAATAAAACACAATTTTTTTGAAGTAATATTATTTTAATTTTTTTTTTATGATTTTTCTCTTTCTTTTTGTACCATTTCACTATTGATCTATTAGAATTTATTTTACTTTAATACAGTTATGATTATATTTAACTATTCTCTTTTCTAGTTCTTAGGGGCCTAATTGAGTGACAAGAGGGGATTATAACGTCATGTTGAAGGTTAACAGTGTGGGATCAATTCTTAGGAGAAACAAAAATTTACATTCTTCTAAAAGTGGTCATTGATAAGTGTCAGTGGACACAACTATAAAAAAAGAATACTAATCACTCAGACACATTCTTGATTTACCTCTCTCGTGATGATCCTAGGGCGAGTTCGATGGAAACGCGAGTGATAACGCGTAATCTAAAAAAAACTATTCACTTTTCTATCTATTTTACATCATTAATTACATGGGCAGATCTAAGGCGACTTGCATTGTTGCTTAATATTTTTTCTATATATTATTTGAAATTCGCAATGAATAAAAAAGGAGCAGAGTCGCAGAGATCATCCCTGTTTTTATTTCGGCTAACCAGAGATCATCTCTGTTTTTTATTTTGGCTAACCAGAGATCATTTCCATTGGATATCTTTATTTCATCTATTAAAAAATCAACATATCATTAAGATGTGAATAAATAAACTTGCTTCTAAGGACATTTGGTAAAAGATTGTGAGATACATTGAGGGATATTACTCTTAGCTTCGATATAAATGCATTTATTGATAAATTTGATCTTTTAAAAAATAGTTTTATAAGTTTTAAATAGTTTTATAAGTTTTAGCTTCGATATAAATGCAGATTACAGTTTTAAATAGTTTTATAAGTTATTTGTATTGCATATTTTTTTGTATTTTTTATTGTTTTTATTTTCTTTTTTTAAGTTAATGAATTATATTAAATATGCATATAAAACTCATTAAATTCTTATTTTTATCTTTTTGTTTTTCCCCTAAAAATTTTTTTTGAAACCCCCTAGGTAAAAAAATCCTGGATCTGCCCTGGTCCTTATCTTTTCTAATCTGTTGCAAGCAAAACTCTTAAGTTTGTTCATCTGTGTAGGTGACCACTAATATGGCCACTACAACTTTGTGTTTCTTTTCAACTATATCAGGGGGATGTCTAACCGCATTGTATAGACTTATGGTCCTTGATGTCCATATCAAATAATGGAAGAGAAAAGGTGATAAGAAACGAAGTCCAAGAGATTTAAAAGGTGAAAACAAATATTTGTCAATGATAAAGTATATAGTAAAGAGATTGGATTGTAAAAAGAGAGGGGTTGACCAAATGTGAATTGAGATGGAGTGAAGAAAAAATATTTTTCAACAATAAAGTATATAAAAAGATATTGGACTGTAAAAAGAGAGGTTAAACAAATATAGATTGGGATGGATTTTACTATTCAAAATACATCAAAAATGAATTTAGGAGAGTCAAAGGCCAAACTTCAAATTAAAAGAGTCTTGGTGGTGGAATGAATATGTATAAGAAAAATCAAACCAAGAGAGCTTGCTACAAGACTTTACACATACATGTCGTAATGAAGAAAATTTGAAGATATATGTTTTGGGAAGAAACGAAGCAAAGAAGGTTGTTAATGAAGTGTCATGAACATAGGTTTGACCTAGGATTTTAAAAGGAATTTGGAAGAAATAGAGAGAGATCATAAATGGATGGAGAAATCAAAAGAATTAAGGGGGAAATCAAACAAAACAGAGAGAATTGGGAGAGAATAAAAGGGAATCTGGAGAGAGATTAGAGAAGTTTTGAGCGAGAAATAAATTTCTATTATCATTCAACAATTTCTATTTTTTAATTGGTTCAACTTATTTATAGGTTATTCTATCATTTCAATTACAATACAACTAAAAGGTACAAACTACAATGATAGCAAAATACAACTAGAAAGAAATATATATAATATATAATTATTATTATATCCTTAGGGTGGTGACAATTATTCCCTCATTGAGAGAGTTTTTATCCCTAAGAACTTACAAAGATTGGTTACTGTTCTTCATTCAATTCCTGTTTTCACTATCTTATTTATCTTTCTTCCTTTCTCCTTCTAGACCTATTCTACTTCACTCTTATGTTCATTCTCTTTTGCTTCTCTTGCAATTGTAAAATGTACTCCTCAAAGATCGCCACGACAAAGCCCTCTTCTCCAATTGATTTGTAAGTTCCATTAATTTCTTGAACCTTAATGTAGTAATTACACCAGTGAGTTTGAGTAAGTACTCTGGCAGCAACCTACCCTTTCATCAACTTCCAAACTGCATAATGGTTCTTCTGTTCAATCCACTTCAATTGTTCCTTCTGCATCCTCCACTACTCCAGAAATACACTTTTGAAAATTTTCAAAGCAGTAAAATTTTTCCAATCATTAGCATCTTCCATCATCCTCTAACCAATCTTGAACTTTCCTCCATTGGATATTCATTTTAATTAAGCCACAAGTCACTAGAAATGATATGAGCTTTAATCTATTCTGCATATAGTCCTCCTGAATTTCCTCCTCTTCCTTTGTTGGAAGATCTACCAAGTGGTTTTGAACAGAACTTCATGCTCTATGGGTCACTTTATCGCCTTGAACTGTCTATCCTCCTCAAACATAATGGTTGTTTTACTCCATATTGTGGACTCCAAAGGTGTTATAATGGACAAAAAAAATTTTTGATTGGACAACTGTACAAAAGTCCTCAGATTGTTTTGAAAATGGGGCTGGATCTGCAAATTCAAACAGTTGAATTGAGAAAGAGTATAGTTAAAGGATAAAAAAAGCAATTCACAAAATTTCAGTCTTTTTTTTTTATAAGTTAGGGTTGAACTGATTGGATGGCCAAACTAGGCTAGTTTTCGGTGTGGTGTAGTTAAATGGCATGAGAGTTTTTTTTAATGTTTTGAGGTTTGGATTTTGAATTTTGTACTCATTTAGTTTGTAGAATGTCTTAGACTTATGATACTAAAATAAATAGTGGATACAAGGCCTAATCTTGTGCACTATAGTGAGACTAAGTGACAAGCTTGCTTTCTAGACTACTATAGCTCAAATTAAATATTTCTTAGGGTGTGTTTGATTCCAAACATGGAGTTTGCATGGAAAGAAAATAAGTTATAGATAATTGAAGGCTTAATACATCTTAAAGTCCTTAAACTATTTAAAAATATGACATTCAGTCCCTCATCTAAAAAACCTCAACTTTCGGTCTCTAAATAATTAAAAATCTACATGTTTAGTCCTTGTCGTCAATGCGAGTAAACGGCTCTGTTACGTTCATCCCAAACAATGCTGAATAGGAAAAAAACTGCCACGATTTTAAGGAAAACGACGTTGTTTCTTTATAGGTCGTCTTCTCCATAGTTCGACCTTCTTCTCCAGCGCTCATCCCTTTGACCTTCTTCTCCAGCGCTCATCTCTTCGACCTGCTTCTCCAGCACTCGTCCTTTCTTCTTCTCCAGCGTTCGGCCTCAGTCTTCTCTCCTCAATGAAATCGATAAGCCTTCTTCTTCGATATTTGTTCTCCACCATTTCTTTCTTTTCCGATTGTTTTTTTCTGGGAAAAAAAGATCTAGGGTTTGTAATATTTTTCAAGAACCCAGTTGTTGAAATGAGAAATTTTGAGAGTTTCATAACTCTTTCCTCATTTTCTTTATTTTCCTGGATAACTTAACAAATTTTAAGTAGATTTTTTTCTTTAATTTGCATTTGGAGTGAAAAGTGGACGTTCGGATGTTTTCTATGATTGACGACCTGATGAAGATCTATCCTCATAAGCTCACATTCTCGGTTACATATGTTATGAATCACGTTTTCTATTTGTTTTTGGGTCTTGTTTTAGGACACCATGAATTCAGCATCACAAAGCAATTCCTCACCTTTGAAGACTCCACTGTGCAAGCACAATACAACAAGCAATGTTTACATATCACGAAGTAAGAAGAATCTAGGAAAGAGGTTTGTCTGTTGCCCATATTGTAAGGTTGGTGTGAAATGATTGAATGATTTTATTTGATTTGAACGTTGTATGCAAGTTGTTTAAATGGTTTTTTATGGTTGTTTAGGTGGATGATTGTGGATATTGGAGATGGCTGGAGGATGAAAACGTCGAAGGAGAGCATATGAAGTCCATTGTTACAAAGATTGAAGAGTTGAAAGAAGAAATGGACATAGAAAGGAAGGAGATTAATGAAACAAAGAAAGACTTGAAGATAGAAATGGAACATCTACAAGCTCTAATTGTTGACATGAATGTTGAAATGCAAGTAGTGAAGAACCGTGTAAAAGAGTTAGAAGGGAAAAGGAGCGGTTTTGGTTGTTGTGCAATATTGGTGATAGTTGTAGCTGCTGTTGTTTTTGTATTAAAAATGTCATAGTTGGAAACAACAATTTCTAACTTTGTTCTAGTTGACTTTAATATAAAGGATTGAGTGCTAAACTGCCCAGCTGAGCCAGCTTTTATTTCATATTTGTTTACATTCTTCTTCTCCAATGTATTATATAAATTTCATATTTCATAAACCAATACAAACAATGTATTTCATATCCAATGTATTGCACAAACCAATACAAACAACATCAAATAAAAGTGCTACAAAAAAATAAGTATTTGATATGTAATGTATTTCATATCCATTGTATTCCAAAAAACACATCCATTATGGTTATGGTCCATATAAACCAATATGGACAGCATCCAATTAAAGTGCTGACACTTGTATTTACAAAACAAAATACATCTAATATATCTAATGAGACCATCCAATCCAAAAAAGAAATACACAGTAAGTAAATTAACTTCCTATGTTGCTATCCATATTCCTCTTTTCAGAAGAACCTCTTGTCTGGAGCCCTAGAGGATGAGCACTACTTGTTGGCACAGTTGAAGCAGTGCCTTATGTTGCCATCCAACTTCTGAAGTTTCTCTTTCAAGTCCTGTTTGTATGAAGCTCTAGCACATTCCCAAAAGCACAACTTCCTATCATCACCTTTTCATTTCTTAGCAAATGCATGGTAAATGTGCCTAGCACATTCCCTATGCTCTGCTGAGGGTAAAACATCAGCTACAGCACGTTTCAGCCCCTACACAAATGATTTAGATTACATAAGTTAAATGAAGGAATAAAACAAATTAAAGTAATAAATAAGTAAAAAATTCATTAACAATTTAATATCACCACTAACCTTTTGCATGTCAGAAACAATGGTTATCTCTTGATCATCTCCTAACTGAAGATCATGCTTAAGCAATCTTACAAACCAAGTCCAAAGAACGGATGTTTCACTAGCTACTACAGTCCAAGCAATAGGGAACATTTGATTGTTCCCATCTCTCCCAACTGCAACTAAAAGAATACCCTTGTAAATCCTTTTCAGGAAGTAGCCATCAATACCCAAGATCTTCCTACACCCACCTAGCCACCCCTTTTTCAAAGCGTCAAAACAAACATAGAACCTATCAAAGTAGTTAACCTTGGTTGTATTATCATCACATGACTTCAAAATAATAGTGCTTCCCAGGTTAGAGGTCTTAATCTCCTCTACATAATCCCACAGTTTACCATATTCCTCAATGTAACTCCCCATAACAGAATCTAACATTTTTTTCTTAACATTCCTACAAACACTAATGTTGACCTCCACTTTCAATAACTTCCTACATAGAGATTTAAGCGTTGCAAGCTTAATTCTAGGTTCTGACACAATTAATTCCCTAAAATGTTTTGCTATAAAAGCGGATCTAACAAGTTTATTTTTGTTATCCCCCCTACAACAAGTATGTTCAGACTTAAAAGTCTTTATGGTTAAACTGGTATCACTCTTTTCCTTAGAAGCAAACAGAACAAATGGACATTTATCAACACATACAAACTGAACCCTCTTAGAATCATTTTTCTTCAACCTTAGTTTTTTGCCCTTAACCACGGAATACTTTATAACAACTTGCTTAAATTCTGCAGTGCTTTCAAATGACATACCAAGACAAAAATTAGGAATATGCCTCATCGTCAAACCTTATTCGAGAACTAGGCTTCACAACAAACTGTTCCCCACCTTCTGAGCCAGATTCACTAGAGGTATCAGAGAAACTACCCGGATCGTCACTTGGAATGTAGATTGAATGATTGCTGCTATCAGAGTCTTCTTCCCCATTAATATCTATACAAAATGCAAGATATGCAAATGTCATATTTTAAATACAAGCTAATGTAAATGAAGTGACAATTTATGGAAAATACCTGCATTTTCACCTACAGCTTCTGCTTTGTCATTCTCCCTATTTGCATCATCCCAATTATTAGCAGTTGCATCAATAGTGGCAGTAGCTTTATCTAGATCTAGCTCTACAGCATCTTCTCCCTTTCCATCTCCCTCTTTTCTTAGAATCCCTTTAATCCTTGCTCTCTTCTCTCTAATATTTTTCCTTGCAGCTTGCAATTCCTCATCTTCATCGTCAGAAAAGTTTGTAACATCTTCCACTAGATCATCAAAAGTTGCATCAAAGGGCTCTTCGTCAAAGACTACCTCTTCCACATGTCCCTCATTAGCTACATCATCTGCCACTTGAGTTCCCTCACAACTCCCAAAACTAGTTTGTTGCCCTACTGCCCTTTCATAAGCTACTAAACCAGTTTCTAGTGGGGGACCAACTTTTTTAGCAAATTTACCTAATTGATCCTCATTTATAGACTCGGAAGATATAAGAACATGTGGTTGAAGAGGGTTATTAGTTGGAACGTAATCTACTTTACCTTCACCCTCAAGGTATATGTCCAATGTGTCCTCATCAACTATGCCTTTACATATTTTGAAAATACTCTCATCATTCGATATCTCACCAAAGTTATCTTTACACTTCAAATAAATTGCACTAACCTTGTTGAATTTTAAGTAATGGGCAATAACCCAAGTCACTGTAGGAAATGAGAACGTTTCAAAGTCAAAGTCCACTTCAATCTCCCTATTCTCCCCCCCCCACATAGCTACTTTCTTCCTTTACCACGACACCACCGTAAAAAAGTCTCAACTTTACAGCTAAGTCACACATTCTACCAAACAAAAAAATACAAGAAAAATAAAATGCATGTTAGTTGCCAACTAGGTTATTATAATATAGTCAATTTACATACACTCAGTCAGCACCCTTACCACAAAACGACATATAGATAATCACTAAATAAGCAAATGAAAGTAATCATAACCTACAATAATTTGGGAACCACAACAACATAGCCACCTACAAGCACAAACCCACTCGTTTATCATTTCAAAACCCATTGAAAAACAACAGAAGCACAAACTCACAACTGTTGAACAAACCCATAACCCTCGAAAAACCCATTCGAACAACCCTATAACTGTCGAAAAACCCATTCAAACAAATCCAACATACAAGATAAATGAGCAAATTTACACATATATTTAGCAGAAATAGAGACCAATTTCGAGTGTACACATCCAGTGGACAACTCACCTTTCAACGAAGTAGTAGAAGAACTCGAAATCCTCTCTGACACATTCAACGTTGCGAGCTTCGACTGTTAGAGAGAATGTGACTTTGACGACCTTCGATGGTTTCGCCTTCGACGAGTTGGGAATTAGGTTTTCTGAGTTGAGAATTAGGTTTTGAAAGCTGCGAGCTTCATAGATTCGATGGTTTTCGCTAAATTAGATGAGTTTGGGAATTAGGTTTTCACTAAATTAGGTTTCAAAATCTAAATTAGGTTTGGTTTGTAAATTTGATTTTTTTTTTAAATCGATGTGTTTTATTTCTTACATGTGGACGCTTAAAATATTGCATACGTGTCAGCTCACTCGCCTTAAAAAACGCGTGATATCACGCACAAACGGATGTTGATGGTAAGGACTAAACATGTAGATTTTTAATTATTTAAAGACCGAAAGTTGAGGTTTTTTAGGTGAGAGACTGAATGTCATATTTTTAAATAATTTAAGAACTTTAAGGTGTATTAATCTCTTTACTTTCGATAAGAGATATTTTACTCATGTGCCTTATCGCCTCGCCTCGCCTCATCGTGAGACACAAGGAATATTTTGATCATTTACACGTGTATGTAGCTCAAGACATAACCTTTGATGTACAAGAAACATTTTTCATATTTTTTTTTGTGTTTTGAAATATTACATTATCACATCTTAAATTAATTATTATATATAAAGGGTAATCTTAGAGTCATGGTTTTAGATAGTATATATTTATTGTATTTTAATTTATAATTTTAAATAATTTTACTAATTCAAAATAAAATATTACAAAACACAATACATTTATTGTTGTCCAGTAATATCTAAATAATATGATTGATTAATGATATAAATATATTGTATTTTGAAATATTCAATTAACTAATAAAATTATTTAAAAATTAAAAATCCATAAATATACCTCATCTAAAAATTATAATTAATTTACCCACCACCCCTTAAAATCATATATTTGTTTTGTGATATATATGGCAGTCCCAAAATATTGTCTCCCATTCATATCAACACAGACAGGTCCTCAGCATGGGCACATGCATTTTGTTGCAGGTTATTGCTGCTATGACCAAGTCAAATATCAATGTTTCCCTGACACGAATGGATGGATGGTTCTCCATTTTACTATATGTTGGAAAATTCTAGAAAGCTCGTCAGACTTATCGATGGCCTTATTGAAAGGAGGCAAAAAAATAATTTTGCCCTCACACTTGCTCTCTCCTTCCCCTCCCATGGATTTACCCCGCCCCTGTTTCTCTCCTCTCCCCTCCCATGGCCGCTGCCCTAGCCTTACTGCCGTCGCCCTTGCCTCGCCTAGCCGCTACGCCTCTGTCGCCTCGCTGCCCTCGCTTCGTCTCGCCTTCGTCGTCTCACTCGATCGTCGTTGCATCTTCATCAATGATCGGCGAGGCAAGACGGTGATGGCAGTGAGACTAAGCAAGGGCAGCGAGGCGAGACGAAGGCGGCGACGAGGCTAGGATAGCAACCATGGGAGGGAGAGGAGAGAAGCAAGGGCAGAGGCAATAGCTTTCTTTGTAAATTTGCAAAGTGAGCGGAGACAATTTTATCTTTTTGCTCCTTATCTGTAAATCTCTCTGTGTGTCTCTCTGGCTCTGTAGTAGAGCTCCTACATGTTTTGTGGTTTGGGTGTCTCTGTTTTATTTTCATAAACACATTTTTTATCTAATGGGAAGGGATTATTGAAAAGAAAAGCCATACTATAACATTGAAAATAAACCACATAGGTGCATATAACAATAACCAAAAATTCATGCCCCGGCATGAGAAAATGAAACAGAATATTTACAAAGAAAACCACCACCACATTGCCATTGCCAAACAAACACAATGAAAAAATCCAATCAAGATGGATGAGCCAACTTAGATGTCTAAATGAAGACCTAAAACTAGGATGATCTCTCAAGTGATTGTAAAAAGCCACAAGACATATTGCCTTGATACTACAACCAAATGACAGATGAAGAAGCCTCATAGAGATTGAAGTATTCAACTGGTACGAATGTGCACCCCGCTCCAGTAACCCACCATGGTCTGCTGTCCCCGCCCTCTCTGGTGGATATGAAGATGGCTCATAGATATTTCCTTGCTAGGGCTCGAACTTTTGTGTCAAAATGAGAAGAGGTTACCCGAGAACCAGGCAGATAGAGTGGATTAAGAAGAATCTGCAAATTTACAAGGTTAAGTGAATTCAGGGGAGCCCTGCAGATCTACAAGGTTTGACTCATTCCACACGGACACAAAAACACACATTGAAACAAAACAACAGAAAGACCATCATAATCCCGTGCATATCAATAGTTTACTAAAAAGTCAGGGATATATGACTTCATCCCACAAATCGAAAGTTAACTTCAGGTAACACTTGGTGTACTAAATTTAGATACATTGGTGTTGGGGTGAGGGCCCAATCTGTGTATGTCACACAGAGACACAAGCAAGAGTGTACACAGGTTATGGCACACAATCATTTACAATATTTAACCACCACACCAAAAAAGTAATCACAGCTAGCGATGAAGAAACCAGAAAACAGGAATATGGTATGGCTCTATGCCTGTTCAACTAATATTAAAACCTTCCTATTTCATGTAAAGGACCTTTCCTCATTCCTGTAACCCTCTCAGATGAGAATTGAGTCCAAATTGGCAGACAAATTTCCCAAATTCATGCTATGTCAATAGACATGGTAACTAACTATATGCAAGAGGGGTGCAATAACCAGAAAGCTGATCATGAAAGAGCTAGCAAACATATACAAACCTCCTCCCACATCTATGATCTATGAAGGCATAAATAGTGTTGTTCAAGGCAAATGTTCAAACAAAAACAACTACTTGGGGACCATTAAAGATGAAGAGATTGAACCTACCATTATCTTCACTCTGTTTTGTTTTTAGCAATTAATAACTTGTCTGTGCATCCTACACAAGACTATTTGATTGTTATTAAACTAAATGGCAAACCAGTACTAGAATGTGCACGAAGCATCAGGTAGCTTTGAAATGGTGTAGTTTGAAATTGAATCAAAGTTTGGAGACCATTGAAAATGCAAAGCATGCTAGGAGTGGAGTCCAAGCAGGCAAGGAGACAGAGAGCATGTTCAAGCATGTAGGCCTGAACAACCCAATACAGCCAACAGTGTGTACAAGGGACTCAACTACAAATTTTATGCACATTGAGGAATAAAACTCTTGAGGCTTTTGAGATGGAAAGGAAGAATAAACAAGGCTTCTGGGGAACCATGGCAAGCAATAATAGACAAAAGTTTCTGAGAAGACCAATATGGAGGCAAGAAATAGGGAGAGGGAAAGTAATTGCATTAGACTGGCAAGGGACAAAAGTTTTGAATATCCACCACCAATGCAGATGCAAGAAGTAAAAGCATCTGAATTTCACAAGACACCAATAAGGAATCCATTCCCATGCAAAGCCCAAACTTTTCCCTTTTCCTTTTCCTATACTTCAGAAACTGGGAGAGTCATCTTTCAGAGAATGGCCACCAGAGATTCTACCACTTCTTTTTTTGTCCAGTAATTCCTAGCTGAGATTCTACCACTTTTCTTTCGCAAAATTTTGACCTGTAACTATTTCCATAATCCAGTGGTTGTAGAATTGCATCTTCTTTAGTCTCAGGACCACTTTTTTTCTGTGGTACCACAATGACTTAAAATCTTCACTTTTGGCTACGTTACTCCTTAAAGATGAAGCACAGCAACTGCCTAACAAGTCAGTGCACGCAGCTGAGCCATCTTTAGCTATCCTTCCTCATATTTTGATGGAACCACCTCAAATTTGTCGAGTGCTAGTTTTTATCCCCCCCCCCCCCCCCGCGTTGGCAGGAATGTTCATTTTACATGTTCCTTCCATAATTTGTAAAACATAGCTAACTATAGAGCTTAAGTTACAGAATTCAAAATTTCAAGGAGTGGACAATTGGACATATTTTGCTGTGGCTTCCCTTAACCAAATGTCGTGGTCACCCAATTAGATGTACCAATTCAATAGAAACCCGTATTATGATCAACAGAACTGAGAATTTATAAAGATGAAACTGAAATCATGAAATTAGCTCATGAATTAGACTGCTTTTAATATATAAAAAAACACAATCTATGTGAAATGGACGAACCAAGTTCTTATAAATTTTGAATGGCAAGGCGAAATTATGGAGGAAAATATCTTTACAAGAAAGCAAGGAGTGAGAAACAAGCTTACCTTTATGTACAGATCATGGACCTCTTGAAAGAAGCTTTTGATTCCATCCTCATTACGAGGGTCATGGAGCAGCATAAATCGTGTATGTATGACAATTTGTTAAAGAAAAATACAGAATAAAGTTTGCAAGAACTTTAAGATCTTTGCATATTAATCACACTACTCAGAGAAAATTCAAGGGGCACTGTTTAGATTCCATCATCATTACAAACTGTAATCTCACTAAATGGGGTTGGCTACATGAATCCTAGTTTTTCAATAATCTCTATTTACAATCATATCTTTTGTATGGCCATTATACCTCATATCATATCCAAGGCTTGTTAGTCACCAAGTTCTCTTTACTCTTTCTCTTACTTTTTTGCTACAAATTTTATCCATGTCATCCACTCACCTCACAAGTAAATCTAGTGATCTTCTCATAAGTTCAAAACATCTTAATCGTGTTTCACACATTTTACCGTTAATAGGAACCACTCTAACCTTATTACAAGTAATTTTGTTTCTAATTATATATATTTCTTCTTCTTCTTCTTCTTCTTCTTATTATTATTATTATTATTATTATTATTATTATTTTTGTGTAGCCACATATCTACTATAATTTCCCTCATCTCAATTATGCTCATATTTTGCAATCATGAAATCTCAAGCTACCAAGGATGCAAATATAGTGTTTGGTCACTTTGAACGAATACTAGAGGTGGATTTGTATTAGTATTACTTCCCATCACCTTAGACTAATAGGAAGCCAATGTTATTAAAGGCGCACCTTAGGCCCCTCAAAAGCTTCCAGGCGAGCGCAGAGCATCAAGGCACGCCTCGACCCAAGGCGCCTTGGGCTTTGGCGCGCCTTAGGCACTTTTTAACCGTT
Source organism: Diospyros kaki (assembly GCA_036245055.1). Classification (NCBI taxonomy): domain Eukaryota; kingdom Viridiplantae; phylum Streptophyta; class Magnoliopsida; order Ericales; family Ebenaceae; genus Diospyros; species Diospyros kaki. The sequence goes on from BSEG01000016.1 coordinate 44,192,747, forward strand.
TTTTAGGTTTTTATTTTATTATTTATTACTTTATTTAATTTTTTACTGTTTAGAGTTTAAATTTATTGCTTCAACTACAAATTTGACAATGACTAAAAAGGCTACCACTTCAAATGTTCTAATTGAATTTGAACTAGATGGAGATGGAGAGGGAGATAATATGGAAAAAGATATTAAAGATAATGCTTCTAATGATGAAAATATGAAAATGTTTGATCTTGATGATGAAGATGATTTTTAGATTATTTAAAATGCATAATTAGTTAATCTTGATTAAGATTTAAAACCTATAAATTGTTTTAAGATTTAATTTAAGTTGACTTAAAGACTTTTAGATTGCATCTTTTGACATTTTTTATTGTTCTTTTCCAATGTTCTAAAACGTGTTAAACGCTAGTCAAGCGCCAGACCCCCCTAGCACCTAAGCAAGGCCTAGTCTAGTCAGTCTTCCTTTGCCTGCATAATCTCTCCACATAAAAAGCCCATAGAAGGCTTTCTATCTGTATCAACAATTCGAAACACCTTCACCAAAAGAGAAAAACCCTTAAGACATGAAGTCACACCATTCCGGAAAGCAATGCTCATCACAGTAGCATAGGTTGCTTTCCCTTTAACAGTCTTCGACCATTTGCACTCCTCCCATTCAGAGCTAGTAAACATTGTCCTCATTTGAGCCTTTTTCTCCATCAAAACTCTATAGAGTAAGGAAAGAAGAAGTGAATCTAGTGACTCCCGGTCTCACTATATCCCTCTTCTTTATAAATGACCTCATTAAGGACAAAGTTTATGGTGTGCATAAATTAAGATTGTCAAACTCTTGGCTAGTGAATCCGCAAAACAAATTAGGCGACCCAAGAAACGCCTAACTGCCTAGGTTGCCGATTGGGCAGTGCCTAGGATGCCAATTGGCATGAATTCGCGGTGGCTAGGGGTCGCCTAACACCTTGGCAGCACTTAGGCGACAACCTTTTTGAACACTATTCTTTTCATTAGTATATGTTGAATTTTTTAATTTCCTTGATAACATGTTCGTGAATATGTTATTAGGAGTTAGGACTTATTTTATACCTTATTCTTCAACTAGATATATATTTTTCTTTTTTTCCAATTAGCGTGCATCTAATTCCATCAGACGCACATCTCTTCTTGTGCCTTAAGCTCCAACACCCTTTTGTGCCTTAGTGCGCCTTGAACCTTTAATAACATTGCAGGAAGCAATGACATTTAATTTTCTAGAAATCAAACGAAAATAATATTGCGAAAAGTGAAATACAGAATTGAAATATATTCATAGGAAGGTCCAACAATGGATATCTTTTTTTCACATGGATGGACCAAAATACACCATAAATTCCTATGAAAATCCTAATTCATATGTAGTGTCTGATATTACGTACTAAAAACATCATCTAAAGATAAAAGATGAAAGAATAGACTCAAGAATATAAAATCCTATTATGGAACTGATAACCACAAAAGTTAACTTTGGTGAATCAAATGATTACATAAAAAAAAAAAATTATTAAAGAAACAAAGTGCAACATAGGTTGCTAAGCAAGTAATGGGAAGAATTATAGAAGTGGCTGCAGCATATGCCTACATCCCGAGATAAGTGGAAATAAAGCATCTGATACATGTCTCAAGTATAAAAAAAAGATTGGATAAATCAGCTTTGGACGTTGAGGGGCCAGTTGGAAATTTAGATGAATGCTCTCTTGATGATAACATGAAGAGAGTCAAAAGATAAAGAAGAAAGTAACAAGTACTTCGATCGAGTACAAGCTTATAGATCCATGACACAAACACTCATATTCTTTCAAAGCTCATAATCCAGCATATCACAAATGGATTTAAAAAAGACAAGGCTCGGCAACAGAGAGAAATTCTTTAGATTCCTTTGCTAAAACTCAAAGAACAGAGAGAACCAGATTGATGAATAAATTATCTTCACGACACTACTTGGTGTCCAAACTCTTTACAAAATGGAATGTTTTCAAGGCTTTCAGATAAAAATGAAGTTCCCATTATTTTGTTACTACTAAGGGATAGATTATATGGAATATCATACTGAAAAAAATCTAGGGATCATCTTTTAGGAGAAATCTGGAAAGTTTTTGAGAGAACTTCTGAGTTTAAAGAGGAATGTTGAAGGATCAGGATAGGAAAACGGAACAAAGGTAAAACCACTGCTTTGCTTAACAGTCTACATTGTTAGATCTGATAGCATACAACAAGAATCATTTGGAATAAAATTCTAGCATCATAGTAATCAGTTATCATGAAGATAATTGATTAGAAGAATGAACATCTAGAGAATTATTACGTGATGGCACCAGTTACTATGACTATGAAACCCCCAAATTAGCATCAAATTCTAAAACACTAAGTAATTCTATAAAAAAAAAAAAAGACATATAGATTTTGAGTTCATTCCCCAAAAAAAAAGACATATAGATTTTGAGTTCCTCCTATTTTATTTATTTCTTTATTTTTTGTTCCTTTGATAAAATTTTACAAGTCCTTACCTAATCTATAGATTTTGAGTTCATTCCCAAAAATCAACCGCCTCTTGCTACTACCACACATGCTGTAATCACATCTTAAAAATACTTTAAAAACTAATGTCTAGACAAATATTACAAGAACTGAATTTTGACAAAACTTTTATGTGATTTATACACATACACTACATTCAGTCATGCAAACAGGAATAAAAATCTTTAGATATGAATGCAATGAACAGATGCAAGTACAAGGTCTTGTTTTGGCATGAATGAAACCTTTTATACCAGCTCTATGCCAAAAGCCCTAAGTAAACCTTTTTTTACATTTTTTTCATAGGTTCTTTTCTTGGGTTGTATTTATGTTTTTCACAACTTCATCCGGAAACACAAAAATTACCTCATTAACTAAACATGTTAAGCCTTAATCCATCATATGGGGTCGACTACATGAATTCTAACTCGCCAATCATTTCCATCTATAATTCTATAACTCTCCTTACTGATACACCAAACCAAAGATAAAACCGATGTGCCTTGCAACTAATGCCTTTTCTTCTATGAATGACAAGGTGATGTGGCAGAGACAAAGGTATCAACAGTTTACAAGGAAACTTTGTATACTATATTTGTTTTGTTCACCCCCCCCCCACCTTTTCTTTGTATATAGATTTCCTTAAAACTTGAACTGCATGATTTGTAATTTTCATGATCAAGTGAATGGTTTTAATAAAGTACAAATCAGCCAGATATTATGAAGGATATGACCTGCAGTTACATATACTGACACCACCAAATCATTGAACCTGTCGATTGCTTTCAAGAACCTGGATAAGAATGTGACATAAATATAAAAGGTAGTAAGATAATGAAAGAGAATAATGACAAAAACATTTGCCACAGCAGGAAAGCTATTGATCAAATTTATGTGTTAATTTGAATTTAAACGACAAATAGACAAGGAGAGGCAAGCATATCTCACATGGCACTTGTTGTCCATGCGAGGTCCTGGACAATATCCAATGCTGCATGTAATAAGAACTGATGCTGGTAAGCAGTATCTTCTTTCTGGTTCATAATTATGTGTTAAGGGTGTTATTAGATGATAAATAGCCTTATGGAAATTCATCTAGATTCTAGACAGATAGAAAGAAATAATCAAACTTGAAGATATCAGAAACTGTTGAGGAGGAATTCACGATGGCAGGAGGATAAGAAGATAGATTCCGAATGCAGATAAAAATGACCAGTTTGAATAAGAGAAGACAAAGCCCTAGATGTTCCTAAGAAATAGGAAGTGATGAAGCTCAAGTTATTCCTAACAAGCAGGAGAAAAATTCTCCCCTTATTTGTTGTTGTGTTTGTATTTTAATTCCCTAAAATTTAGATAGAAGATAAGTAGAATTGTTGTATATATAGCATCTTGTAACCGAGAATTAGAGGGTAGCAGTTGGTATTTTTTCAATCCTATTACTTAGAGGATATTAATCCCAAAGTTCTCTAAGTTTGTTCATGGTATCAAAGCCTGGTTTTCGGTGATCTGTATATCCTCTTTTTCCCACCAAACTGCCCCAAGATGGCTAGTTCTTCACCGACCAGTGAATCCTCAACTATCAGCCTACTACCTCTCAATCTATAGCCCCAACTTCTGCCCCTATTTCATTAGATTACCATACCCTTCAAATCACTCAACATAAACTCAATGGGACCAATTTTCGGGAATGGTCTCAATCAGCCGTGTTGGTTATGAAAGGCAAAGGAAAAGTGGGATACCTAACGGGGGGAGTTTTAAAGCAGATCCTGAAGCTGCCAATTATGAAGCATGGGACGCTGAGAACTCCATAGTGATGGCTTGGCTTACCAATTCCATGGAGCCGAAGATAAGGAGGACCTATCTGTTCTATAAAACAACAAAAGAAGTATGGGATGCAGTCCAAAGTCTTTACTTAAACATGGAGAATATAGCATAGTGTTTTAAAATTCTATCAGTCCTAAGGATCACTCGCCAAGGTAACAATTTAGTGACTAATTACTATAATGAACTATCTGAATTATGGCAGGAGATGGATTTGTTTTATGATATTAGTGTCAAAATGTAATTCTGACAGGTGATAATTCTCCTCAATCCGAGAAGAATTGGGGAATATTTAGGAAGAATGGGGAAGAACTGAAGAGAGAGGGAAAAGAGAGAAAGAGAGAGAGAATTGGCGGGAGAGAGAATGAGTATATTGATAATTCTCTGGATGTCTCGAGAGTGTGGCATTAGAGCTATATATACTGCTCCAGCTCACCCCTAGGCGCCAAAGGCCACTTGCCCAATTTACAAATATTTGAATTCAACTTGTCTAACTGCCTAACCAACATTCCCGCTTATTCTAACAATTAACTAACAATCATCTAATTACAATTGAGCCCCCCATTTTCAATCATTTCCATGACAACTACCCTCCCCTTCAGCAACTTCTTGCCCTCAAGAAATTCACAGTAGACCAGCCATAGCCTTTAACTCAAGATGGTAGTCCGTCGAGTATTCTTCATCTCGAATGGCTCTCAACCAACATTTCTGATCCTCTTGGACAGTAGCACCTCCATGGGTATTCCTTGTCCCAAGATCTACACACAGCCCACATATGCCCAATAGCATGACATATCTCCAAACTAAATGGCAATTCATCACAACATGCACTTTCAAGCCATGCCATGCTTTACCAATGCTGTGCAGATGGAATGACCGCGAGAACTTACATTGATGAAAAATAAAGTCATAGATCTCCCAAAGACAGTGTACCCTTCGTTTCTAAAACAAAGATTAATCCCAATATTAGACATTTCAACCCCTCAACACATCTTATTTAACCATGCTTAAACTCACTTTAATGATGTTATAAGCCACAGGAATCCTCCAAATCAGTGTTTTCCTCATCTTATAACATGGGTTTACACCAAACCAAAACACAAACAAATCAACCTTTAAGCATCACAAAGTCTAGCATTAACCCAAAGTTGGTTAGTTTTGCATATCTTATTGAAGAAACCTTCAAGGAAAGACTCAAGACTACATGGCCAACGATTCTTTGCTGTGATTCCTGAAATTTTAGCAGTTGACCAAGGCAAAGCAGATTCAAGTGATTTTCGGCTTTAATTCCAGCGATTCAGAGCAGCAGAACCAGTTGAATTCTCGGCTGTTAATGAAGGGAATTCCTAGGACTGTTTTCCGAAACAGACCCAATCAATTCTCTAATTCCTAGAGGCTGGTAATTGATCCTCCGTTTTTGAGGCTACTGAATTGTGAATTAGGCGATCCAGGAAGGCGAATTGCTGGAGGCAATTTCATAGGCGGTTGCTGATTTTTCTATTTCCACTATTGATTAAGGCAGATTCAAGATTACTAAATTTAGATCTAGACGACTGTTAGCAGTAATTCAGAGAAGTTTCAGGAGCGAGCAATGGACACAGGCCTCATGGAAACATTTGCTCACCCCAACCAAAAGATGGATGACATTCTGATTCTGATAACAAAGAAGTTTCAGGTTAGTATTCTAGATGAATTATTCTCTAAATATTTTAATTCCTTAAAAAGAGAAGTTTTGAAAGGATATGCTCAAGATGACTATCTCAGATGTTCTGATCATAAGATGATTGATTAGACAATCAATATCAGGATTGAAAGATGTTAACAGAGAATTTCCTTAGATTCAGAAAGAAACATATGATTCTTTTGGAATTAAAATTGTTCCAGTCTTTCGCAATGAAAAATTGGCTCAACCAATTCCGAAAATGAGCAGTGTTGAAATGACTTCTATTGCAGTTGTTGGAGACATCAATGATACATCACTGGAGGAGACAACTGTTGTAAGTGAACCTCTGGTGTATGCCAGTAACTAGGAAGAAAAAAATGCCTCCAGTTTGCAGGAAGCTGATGAAGTAGCATTGGAACAAAACATTGATTTGATTGAAATGCCATCTATAAATCAGGTCGGAGATGAGAGTTGCAATGAAGAGTGTGAGGAACTCACTTCATCCACAATATGGAGTAAAACGATCATTATGTTTGAGGAGGATGGACAGTTCAAGGCGATAAAGTGACCCATAGAGCATGAAGTTCTGTTCAAAAACCACTTGGTAGATCTTCCAACAAAGGAGGAGGAATATATGCAGAGTAGATTAAAGCTCAGATAATTTCTGGAGACTTGTGGATTAATTAAAATGAATATCCAGATAATTTCTGGAGACTTGTGGATTAATTAAAATGAATATCCAAGGGAGGAAAGTTCAAGATTGGTTAGAGGATGATGGAAGATGCTAATGATTGGAAAAATTTGACTGCTTTGAAAATTTTCAGAAGTATATTCGTGATCTGGAGCAGTGGAGGATGCAGAAGGAACAATTGAAGCAGACTGAACAGAAGAACCATTATGCAGTTTGGAGGTTGATGAAAGGGTAGGTTGCTGCCAGAGTACTTGCTAAAACTCACTGGCATAATTACTGCATTAAGGTCCAGGAAATTATTGGAACTTACAGATCAATTGGAGAAGAGAGCTTCGTCATGGAGATCTTTGAGGACCACATTTTACAATTGCAAGAAAAGCAAAAGAGATGGAACATAAGAGCGAAGCGGAATAGGCCTAGAAGGAGTGTTGAGAGAGTTTAAATTGAATAGAAAATCTCTCTTAATTATTCCATGGGTTTGAAACCCTATATATATACAAGAAGAATGCTAATAAATCTCCTAAAAACTAGGAGAGGATAACAAACTAATAATTAGGAACTAATTTACAGATTTATACAAAATATTTAAACTTGATTTATCTTCATGCTTCCTTATCTTCTCATCTTTTAACCGCCATCCTTATCTTTTAAACGATAGGGCTCTTTATCCGTAACACTCCCCCTCAAGATTGAGAATGGATGTCATCCATTCCAAGCTTGCTAGTCAACTTTTGATGCACAACTGTAGGCAACCCTTTAGTGAGAATATCTGCAATTTGTTCACAAGATGATATATATGGAGTACATATTAAACCACTATCCAATTTTTCTTTAATGAAGTGTCTGTCCACCTCAACATGTTTGGTTCTATCATGTTGTACTGGATTGTGAGCAATACTGATTGCTGATTTGTTGTCACAATATAGCCTCATAGGTTCCACCAAAGTGATCTTTAAGTCATCTAACAAGATTTTTAACCAAAGTAACTCGCATACTCCTAGTGCCATGGATCTGAACTCTGCCTCTGCACTTGATCGGGCCACCACATTTTGTTTTTTGCTTCTCCAAGTTACAAGATTACCTCCTAGAAAGGTACAATAGCCGGATGTAGATCTTCTGTCCACCACTGATCCTGCATAATCTGCATCAGTATAGGCTTCAAGTATCATTTTTTGTCCCCTTTTAAATATAATGCCTTTCCCTGGTGTCCCTTTCAAGTAATGAAGTATTCTAAAAACCGCTTTAAGATGAGTTTCTTTCGGACAATGCATAAATTGACTGACCACCCCCACTGCATATGCAATATCTGGCCGGGTGTGTGCTAGATAAATTAGTTTTCCTACTAGCCTTTGGTAGGATTCTTTGCTCACTTCTTTATTTTCTGGAACCTCCCCCAATTTGTGGTTAAATTCAATTGGAGTAGTAGCAGCCTTACAACCTAGCAGCCCGGTTTCCTTTAGCAAGTCCATAATATACTTTTGTTGAGAAATAAAGATGCCTTCTTTTGAGTGTGCAACTTCTATGCCCAAGAAGTATTTCAGCCTTCCCAAATCTTTAATTTCAAACTCTTTAATTAGGCATTCCTTTAATCTAGTCATTCCTTCTTCATCATTTCCGGACACAATAATATCATCCACATATACCAATAGGATTGTTACTCCCCCTGTGGCCGAGTGATGGATGAAGAGGGTATGGTCTCCTTGACTTTGTTGATACCCTAGGTTAAGCATCACATGGGTAAACCGGCCAAACCAGGCCCTAGGAGACTGTTTTAAACCATACAATGCCTTTTTTAATTTGCACACTATTGTCCCGCAAATATCTGCACTATAGCCTGGTGGTAAGTCCATGTAAACTTCCTCTTCTAGGTCTCCATGCAAGAAGGCATTTTTTACATCATATTGCATCAATGGCCAGCCTAGGTTAGCAGCTATAGATAGAAGAACCCTCACTGTATTCAGCTTTGCAACTGGGGCAAAGGTGTCTAGATAGTCAATGCCATATACTTGAGTGTATCCCTTTGCTACTAGCCTTGCCTTATACCGGTCTAGGGTTCCATCAGATTTGTATTTGAGTGTATACACCCATTTGCATCCTACCGATTTTTTTTCCTTTGGGTAAGTGGACAAGTTCCCAAGTGTTGTTTTTGTCAAGGGCTGCCATCTCAACTTCCATGGCAGACCTCCAATTCTCATCCCTTATTGCTTCAGAAAAATGTTGAGGGATTGGAATGGTATGTAAGCTGGTTAGGAAGGTTTTGTGTTGGGTAGACAGTTTAGAATAGGATAGGACCAGGTGTAAAGGATGCTGAGTGCAGGCCCGGGTGCCTTTTCGGAGGGCTATAGGCCATTCCAGCTCACTAGGTGAAAAGGTAGGGTCATTTGGAGGTGTGTGATGTTCAATGATAGATGCAGTGAAGTCAAGAGGATTGTTACCTGCTGGTGTCTCAAGAGAACTGCTGGTGCCAGTGTTGTGAACCGGTTCAGAGGAGGAAGTAGGTGCTGGGATCTGTACTGGGCTAGTAGCCAGCTTCTGCCGCCTTGAGTAGACCTGTAAGGGAGGAGTATTTGGTGAGGTTTCCTCTAGAGTCTTGTCTGGTGTATCTGCTGTAGTAACCGGATCTGTTGAAGAGGGATTTTGAGGTGAGGGATCTAGATCAGGTAGAAATATAACTGGATTTTCTTGGGCAGATTTTGTGTTGGCATGAGAGTGATCAAAATAGGGAGAGTTTTCCACAAAAGTGACATCAGCCGAGACAAAGAACTTTTTGGAGGGAGGGTGGTAACACCTATAGCCCTTTTGGCTGGAGGAATATCCAATAAAAATGCATTTTAGAGCGCGGGGATCTAGTTTGCCTCTATTAGGGTTGTGAATATGAACAAATGAGACACACCCAAATATTTTTGGTGTCCAACAGCTAGACATATGAAAATCTGGAAAGTGGCTGCTCAAGAGTTGAAGAGGGCTATAGGAATCAAGGGTTTGAGATGGCAGTCTATTAATAAGGGTAGTGGCTGTTAGGACAGCCTCTCCCCAATAATTTTTTGGAACATTATGGTGGAAAAGTAGTGCCCTAGTCACAGCTAATAAATGTCCATTTTTCCTCTCAGCCACCCCATTTTGTTGGGGTGTGTATGGACAAGATGATTCATGAATTATGCCTTTTTGTTGGAAAAAATGTGCTAGGGATTGATTGAAAAAATCTTTGGCATTATCAGTCCTTAGCCTCTTGATTGGTACTCCAAATTGAGTACTAATCATGTTATAGAAGGTGGGAAAAATAGTGCTTACTTCAGATTTATTTTTCATAAGAAATAACCACATTACCCTAGTGCAATCATCCACAAATATTATGAACCACCTTGCCCCAGAAAGATTGGGAACATTTGCAGGGCCCCAAACATCACTATGGAGAAGAGAGAATGGACTAGAAGTTCTTTTATTGGATGAGGGGTAAGACACCCTCTTATGTTTAGCAAATTCACAAATAGGGCAATGAAAGTCTTGAATATCACAACTCCTAAACAAAGCTGGAAACATAACTCTAAGAGTAGAAAACGAAGGATGACCAAGACGATGGTGATGTAACCAGATCTGGTCTTTATTAGATTGCACCAAACAAGACACAAGATTCACCTTGTCCTTGTTGTCTTCCCCATTGGATCCCTCAAGGTAGTATAGGCCAGCCCTAGCTTTAGCAAGCCCAATCCTCTTCTTCATCCCCTGTTCCTGAATTTCACAGCAAGTAGAAGAAAAATTAACACTGCATTTGTTATCTAAGGTAAGCTTTTGGATGGATATGAGGTTGGTGAAGAGTTTAGGGACATGAAGAACATCTTTGAGGGTTAGATGGTTACTAAGGATAATATTTCCTTGGCCAGCAACAGTGGTCAAAGAACCATCTGCTAGTGTTATCTTTTTTGAGCTTGAGCAAGGACTATAGGTGGTAAAATAGTGGGATAAAGGGGTCATGTGATCTGTTGCCCCGGAATCAAGAATCCAAGAATTAGATTTGGTTGTTTCTGAAGCATGTGAGGTGAGAGAATTGGAGGACATACCTGTAAGTGCGAGGGAACAAATACCTTTTTCTTTCTTTTCAAGAGAATCTAGAAAGTTTCTTAGCTTTTCAATTTCTGCCCGGTTGAAGTTCAAGCCATCTGCCTGCTCCTTTTGTTCTTCTTGCTTGTGTTCTGTCTGCAGTTGTTGATTGTTGGCTATATAGGCTTGATTTTGGACTCCGACTTGTCCTCCTTTAGATGGTTTTCCATGTAGCTTCCAGCATCTTTCTATGGTATGCCTTGGTTTCTTGCAAAAAGTACACCATAGTGAGTCTCTATCGCTGGAAGTTTTATCTCCTGCAAACTTCCTTTCCTCCTTAGGGCCCCGATTAGGACCTCTTAATGCTATTAATGCTGACTTTTCTATAGGAGTAGTGTCTAGCATAACTCCTCTTCTCCCTTCTTCAGCCCGGATTAAAGAAATTACCTCATTTAGAGAAGGTATATCTTCTTTGCCAAGTATTTGAACCCTGACTGCATCAAACTCCATATTTAAACCTGCCAAGAAATCATAGGTTCTCTCCTTTTCCACAAATCTCTTATGTAAGGCTGCATCTTCACTACATTTCATCTTTAGACATTGATAATGATCTAATTCTTGCCATAGAGTTTGCAGCATATTAGAGTATTCAGTAACAGATCTTACCCCTTGATTGGTTGCTGCAATCTTAGTTCGGATTTCATATATTTGTGCTGCATCCTTCACTTTAGAATATGTGAGATTAATAGCCTCCCAAATATCCTTAGCGGTTGTAAGAAACATTACCGTATCACTTATCTCGGGCATCATTGAATTCCAAAGCCAAGACATAACCAAAGAGTCCTCCTCATCCCATGCAGCAAACATGGGATCTCCTTCTTTAGGGCCAGTCCCTAAGAGGTGGCTTATCTTACCTTTGCCTTTGAGAAAGGTTCGGATAAGCTGGGACCATTTTAGGTAGTTTCTCCCATTCAACCGGTAAGCTGCTTGGAGATTTTGTAGCTCTCCTCCATTACTTGAGTTGCTGGATCCAGTGAATGGAGCTTTTGTCGGACTGCTTGTTTCAACCGCTTCTGATGGAGGATTGGTTTCGGAGAAGGTAGACATCTTAGGGAAACTTCAGATGATGAGCCAGACGGATATCGGGTGAAGAATATCGGGTGAAGAAGGAAAAACGATGAAAGGTTGAAGAAGAAAGTCGTAGCCGACTTTGATTGCTTTCAAGAAACGTAATCAAGAACAGGCCGGAATGGTATTTAGGCAGGGAAAAAGGGGCAATGAAGGCCTAAACAAAATTCCCTAAATACCAGGCTCTGATACCATGTTGAGAGAGTTTAAATTGAATAGAAAATCTCTCTTAATTATTCCATGGGTTTGAAACCCTATATATATACAAGAAGAATGCTAATAAATCTCCTAAAAACTAGGAGAGGATAACAAACTAATAATTAGGAACTAATTTACAGATTTATACAAAATATTTAAACTTGATTTATCTTCATGCTTCCTTATCTTCTCATCTTTTAACCGCCATCCTTATCTTTTAAACGATAGGGCTCTTTATCCGTAACAAGGAGAAAGAAAGAAGGATAAATAAGATAGTGAAAGTAGGGATTGGATGAAAAATAGTGGCCAATCGATGTAAGTTCTTGGGGACAAAACTCTCTCAATGAGGGAAGAATTGTCACAACTCTAAGGATATAATAGTAATTATATATCATATGTATTTCTTTCTAGATGTACTTTGCTATTGTAGCAGTTTGTACTTTGTACCTATCAGTTGTATTGAAACTGAAAGGATAGAGCAGCCTATAAATAAGCTGAACTAGTTAGAGAATAGAGGTTGTTGAATGATAATAGAAATTTGTCTCTCTCTCAAAGCTTCTCTGATCTCTCTCCAAATTCCCTCTGATTCTCTCCCAATTCTCTTTGTTCTATTTGATTTCCCCCTCAATTCTTTTGATTTATCCCTCCATTTTTGTTCTGTCTCCCTCAGTTTCTCCCAAATTTCTTGTGGAAATTGTTGGGAGGCCGAGCTGAGGGAAGGCCGACCTGTCGAGCTAATGGTCGAATTGCCGAACTACTAAGCTCGTTATCATCTAATTTATTTTTTGTGATTTATCTTGATTTATATTGTTGTTATATCTTATCTTTCCTTTTTATTAGATTTGTTTGTATTTAAGGTTATTGTAATCTAGTCCTAAAAAGTAGGAATCTAATATCTAAAATTTAGGAGAATTCTTAGGATCCACTATATATATATTTGTGGTATTCTTAAGGGAATAATTGACGGAGTATTATTCTTTCAAAAGAAAATTTCTTCATGGTATCAGAGCAGGAATTATTTCCTCTTATTATCAAACCCTAAGCAGCTAGTTGCTGCAGCGACTAGCCACCTCTTAGTCTCCTTTCTTCCTTCTACCCGATAGTACCAGAATTCTTCTACAATGGCCAACAGTAGCACAAAGTCTACCCAGATTATTCCCGCACCAAGCAACAATGCTGTAACCATGGATAATAACAGCATGATTGCTATTACAAGACATAAGCTCAGCGGTCAGAATTATCTCCAATGGTCATAATTAGTGTTAATGTTCATATGCGACAAGGGCAAAGACAACTACTTGACCGGGGTCATAACCAAACCAGGAGAAGAGGAACCAGGATACAGAGTTTGGAAGACAGAAAATAACATGGTGATGTCTTGACTCATCAATTCTATGATGAATGAAATAGGTGAGAATTTCCTTCTTTATGATACCGCACAAGAAATTTGGGAGGCTTCTAAAGAAGCCTATTCCCATATCGAAAATACTTTGGAGTTATTCAACATAGAAAGCGTGCTTGATGACCTAAGGTAAGGTGATTCCCATGTCACACAATACTTTAATTCCTTAAACAAGTATTGGCTTCAATTGGATAAGTATGATACTATCCAATGGAAGTGCACAGAGGATTCAGCAAAATACAAGAGTATTGTGGAAAAGAAGAGATGGTACAAATTTCTCATCGATTTGAATAAAAACCTAGATGTTGTATGTGGGAGAATTCTTGGAACAAAGCCCTTGGCAAGTCTTAGAGAGGCCTTTGCTTAAATCTGGAGGGAAGAGAGTCGGATGATGATTATGCTCAAGTCTACAAGTCCAACCTTGGAGCAATCGACTCTAATCACCCGAGGAAGCCATCAAACTGCCTTCAAACAAAAGAAGGCCCGACCTTGGTGTGATCACTGTCACAAGACAGGACACACTAAGGATACTTGTTGGGAAATTCATGGTAAGCCAACTAATTGGAAGCCAGCCCATGAAAGGAAGAGTAGAGGTGCTTTAGCTTCCACAGAGGAAACCACAACAGCCTCATCACCTAATCTGTTCAGTAAGGAACAGATGGAATGGCTTCAAACTATGTTCAAAAAGACCCAATTTTCTCAGCCCTCTAACTTGGCGTCCGGTTCCTTAGCCCTTAAAGGTAAATCATTTCATGTTTTAACTGCCAAAAGTGAGTTTTCTGCTGTATGGATTGTTGATTCAGGGGTTTCTGATCACATGACTGGAGAATCTAATATACTAACTAATTTTCAATCCTGCAAGCAAGATTGGGTGGTAAGGATTGCTGATGGTTCACTATCAAAGGTAGCTGGAATTGGAATGGTGGCAGTTTCAGATGATTTAACCCTAAAATCAGTTCTCTTAGTGCCAAATTTAGACTGCAACTTAATATCAGTGAGCAAGTTATCTACTGATTGTAATTGTGTGGTTAAATTCTCACAAAATTTGTGTGAATTTCAGGACCGGAGTTCGGGGAGGACGATTGGCAATGCTGAAGCGTGTTCGGGCCTCTACATCCTTAAAAAGACTTCTAGCAGTAAAGTCGTTCAATCCAGCAACTATTCTTCTCTTAAATCAGCTGTTTATTTATCTAATTTTCATTCCAATAATGGTGCTATCATGTTATGGCACTATAGATTAGGTCATCCTAATTTTGTTTATCTTCAGAAATTGTTTCCCTCATTGTTCAAGAATAAAGATCCCCATTTGTTACAATGTGAAATCTGTCAATTCTCTAAGCATAAACGAAACACTTATCCTAGCCAAGTTCATACTCCATTTTTGCCTTTCTCCTTGATTCATAGCGATGTGTGGGGGCCTTCTAGGGTTAGAAACATTACTGAGGCTCGTTGGTTCATATCATTTATTGATGATCATACTCGTTTAACGTGGGTATTTCTTATAAAAGAAAAATTTGAAGTTGGTTCTATCTTTCAAACTTTTCATTCAATGGTGCAAAGAAAATTCAATGCCAAAATTCAGATCTTGAGAATAGGTAATGGCAAAGAATACTTCAATTCTATCCTTGGTCATTATCTTTCCCAACAAGGCATAGTACACCAAAGCACTTGTGTTGATACCCCCCAACAAAATGGGGTTGCAAAACGAAAGAACCGACACTTATTGGAAGTTGTGAGATCCCTATTGTTCTCTACTAATGTTCATTCTCATTTTTGGGGTGAGGCTAATCTAACGGCCACCTATCTAATCAATAGAATGCCCTCACGCATCCTAAAGCATCAAACCCCTAGTCAACTTCTTCTTACTTCCTTTCCTCACACTCAGATCCTTTCACATCTTCCCCTCAAAATTTTCGGTTGTTGTGCATTTGTTCATGTGCATAATCATATGAGAAGCAAGCTTGAGCCTCAGTCTCTCAAATGCCTATTTCTAGGCTACTCTCCCCATCAAAAGGGTATAAATGCTACTCTCCTGAACTTCAAAAATTCTTTACCTCCATGGATGTCACATTTATTGAAAATCAGCCATATTATCACAAAATTGATATTAGGGGGAGAACACTCAAGATACTTCCTTAGAATATCAGTTTTGGGATTCCATTGACTTCCAAGAACCTGAAGAGACCGAGGAACCTGAATCTAACACCTCTACCAGCCATTCTCCTTCTCCTACAAAGGAATTTCCTACCTCTACTGTCACTGAACTGCAGGTTTACTCTAGAAGATAGTCCAAACCTAAGGAGAATGAGGCTCCAACATGCCCCGAGACTGTTCAAGAGGCTGAGCCTAAATCACCGGTAGAAAGAGGTAGAAATACAGCTGGTGAGGATATTGTTACTGTTTCTATTGATGATGATGATTTACATTGGCCTATTGTCTTGAGGAAGGGTGTGAGAGCATGCACAAAATATCCTCTACAAAATTATATCTCATACAAGGGTCTCTCACCAAAATTCAGTGTGTTTGTTTCAAATGTAGACAAAGTGCAAGTTCCTAACAATATCCAAGAGGCTCTTCAGCACCTTGGATGGAAGGAGGCTGTTCTTGAGGAAATCAAGGCCTTGGAAAACAATGAAACATGGGATATCACTTATTTGCCTCCCGGAAGAAACCTTGTGGGCTGTAAGTGGGTTTTCACGATAAAATATAGGGAGGATGGAGAGATTGACAGATTCAAGGCTCGGTTAGTGGCAAAGGTCTTAACCTAAGCTCATGGTATTGACTACCAAGAAACATTTGCTCTTGTGGCAAAGTTGAATAACATTAGAGTTCTACTGTCCCTAGCAACAAATTTGGATTGGCCTTTACATCAGTTAGATGTGAAGAATGTTTTCTTAAATGGAGATCTAGAAGAGGAAGTTTACATGGAGATTCCCCATGGATTTGAGACTAAACTTACAAAGAACAAAGTTTGCAAGCTAAGGAGATCACTCTATGGACTTAAACAATCCCCAAGAGCCTGGTTTGAGAGGTTTACAAGGGCAGTCAAGAAGTATGGATTTAATCAGTGCCAAGCTGACCACACTTTATTCATCAAACGGTCCTTGAAAGGTAAATGGACTATTCTCATTATATATGTGGATGATATCATTGTTACAGGGGATGACATTATTGAAATCAAAAGCCTTAAAGAAGTACTTGCAAGAGAATTTGAGATCAAAGACCTAGGGAATTTAAGATACTTCTTAGGCATGGAGGTTGCAAGGTCCAAAGAGGGAATTTCAGTCACACAAATGAAGTATATCCTAGATCTCCTTAAGGAAACAGGAATGTTTGGTTGTAAACCAGCTGAAACTCCTATGGAATCTAAAGCAAAATTGGACATTGGCAAAGAAAGTAATCCAGTTGACAAATGAAGGTATCAAAGGTTAGTAGGAAAGCTTATATATCTATCACATACTAGGCCTGATATTGGATTTTCTGTTAGTGTTGTAAGTCAATTCATGAATGATCCCAAAGAGGAGCACTTGGAAGCAGTTTACCGCATCCTAAGGTACTTAAAATCAACTCCAGACAAGGGGTTAATGTTCAAAAAAACAGCAAATCGAGGAATCGCAGTCTATACAGATGTTGATTGGACTGATTCAATTCTTGATAGAAGGTCAACTTCAGGGTATTGTTCATTTGTATGGGGAAATCTGGTGACCTGGCGCAGCAAGAAGTAGTCGGTTGTATCTAGAAGTAGTGCAGAGGCCGAATTTAGAGCAATGGCTCATGGATTTTGTGAAGGAATATGACTGAAAAGACTACTACAAGAGCTGAAAATAGATACAACAGAACCAGTACAGGTGTTGTGTGACAACCAATCTGCCATCAGCATTGCTAAAAATCCGATTCATCATGACCAGACTAAACACGTGGAGATTGACAGACACTTTATCAAAGAAAAACTGGAAGAGGGAGTATTCAAGCTGATCTACACTCCTACTAGTAACCAAGTGGCTGACATTCTGACTAAATCTCTATCTAGAAGAATATTCGATGAATTAAGTTGCAAGCTTGGCTTGAATAACATATTTAGCCCAGCTTGAGGGGGAGTGTGAAAATTGTTGGGAGGCCGAGGTGCAGAGCTGATGAGGCCAAGCTGAGGGAAGGTTGAGCTGTCGAGCTAATGACCGAGTTGCCGAGCTACTAAGCTCGTTATCATCTGATTTATTCTCTGTAATTTATCTTGATTTATATTGTTGTTATATTTTATCTTTCATTTTTATTAGATTTGTTCGTATTTAAGGTTGTTGTAATTTAGTCCTAAAAAGTAGGAATCTAATCTCTAAAATTTAGGAGAATTCTTAGGATCTACTGTGTATATATTTGTGGCATTCTCAAGGGTATAATTGACAGAGTATTATTCTTTCAAAAGAAGATTTCTTCATTCCTTTTAAAACCCTAGGTCAAACCTAGGTTCATGACACTTCATTAACAACCTTCTTTGCTTCCTTTCTTGCCAAAACATATCTCTTCAAATTTTCTTCATTACGACATGTATGTGTAAAGTCTTGTAGCAAGCTCTCTTGGTTTGATTTTTCTTATACGTCTTCATTCCACCACCAAGATTCTTTTGATCTGAAGTTTGGCCTTTGACTCTCCTAAATTCATGACGTATTTTGAACAGTAGAATCCATCCCAATCTATATTTGTTCTCTTTTTACAGTCTAATCTCTTTTTATATACTTTATTGTTGACAAATATTTTTTCTTCACTCCATCTCAATTCACATTTGGTCAACCTTTATTTTTACAATCCAATCTCTTTACTATATACTTTATCATTGACAAAAATTTCTTTTCATCTTTCAAATCTCTTGGACTTCGTTTCTTATCACTCTTTCTCTTCCATTATTTGATATGGACACCAAGGACCATAAGCCTATGCAATGTGGTTAGGCATTCTCCTGATATAGTTGAAAAGTAAAAACAAAAAAGCACAAAGCAAAGTCATTAAGAAATTGATAGAGACAGAATCTACGGAGACTCATTAGCTAAGCCATTCATAAATAGATCATTTCATACATTTCTTGATGCAATCAATGTGTCATATAAGTTGAGTGAGACACAGAATAACTCCTTTTGAACTTTACTTTCTAATAAATGGAAAATTAACTTGAAAAAGGATTAAATGCTCATTATTCATGCATAGAAAGCGGAAGCAAAGAATAAATCATACTTTGACTGCAGCACCAACTTCAGCTTCATATATAGGAATGTCATTCCGGCTGACAATCATAAAACAAGCTGTACTAGCCATGTTAGTGGTCTTCTACACTGTTATAAGCAAACTTAAAGTTTTGCCTGCAACAGATTAGAAAAGATAAGGTCAGGGGCAGATCTAGGATTTTTTTACCTAGGGGGGTTCATTTTTTTCCTACCGTGAGATTCACCAATAGGAGAAAAACAAAAAGACAAAAATAGGAGTTTAACAAGCTTTACATGCATATTTAACATAATTCATTAACTTAAAAAGAGAAAGTGAAAAAACAACAAAAAAATATCAAAAATGTGCAATACAAATACTTTATAAAACTACTTAAAGCCGTAACTTGCGATTCCCCAAAAGATCAAACTTGTCGATGAATACCTCTATAACAATACTAAGAGCAATCTCCCTCTCAATGTATATCACGATCTTTTACCAAATATCCTTAGCAGAAGCAAATTTCTTTATTCATATCTTAGATGATGTGTTGACTTATTAATAGATGAAATAAAGATATTCAATGGAGATGATCTCTGGCTAGCCAAAATAAAAGCAGAGATGATCTCTGCGACTCTGCCCCTTTTTTATTCAATGCAAATTTCAAATAATGTACAGGAAAAATAGTAAGCAACAATGCAAGTGGCCTGGATCTGCCCCTGTAATTAACATTTTATTATGATTATAAACTATTTTATGGGCGTTTTTCTTTCTAATTTTACATATAATTACCTATTGGATTTCTCTGTACCATCAAATATTCAAAATAGAACTTTTCAGCCGCAGACAAGATAAGTTGGGTAGTGGGTACTGAAGCATGCTTAAATTGATGGTAATCTAAATCCTAGTGATTTTTGCTCTAGAACCACAAAACAAGACAACGCATTATCTACAGCAATTTCAGTTGATAAAGGCCCAAGGAACATGCGTTTTTTTGGGATCCAGTATTACTGCATTAAGCACAGCGAACACGAAGAAGAAGAAGCCACGTCGAGCTCCAGCCCACTCTGCCCATTGGCTGGATCCAGGGGCGGATCGTAGCCGAATATCAGGCCGCTGGCGCCGGAAGCAGCAGCGATGCAGGTGATCACAACGGATGCAGTCAACCGGCCGGTGAAGCTCCCGGCCGGCGTGCCCATCCCCGGCGAAACCTCCTCCAGCCATTTTCTCTTGCCGCCTCAACTTTTTCTCCCTCTCACTCTCTTTTTCTTTCCTTCTTGCGATCCAAACACACACTTTAAACAGATTTTGAACGAGATACATGGAAGAGATAGAGAGAAGAGATGGCTTACTATGAATATTTGCTGAGGAAGAGGTGAAGATTGAATAGAGCTGACTGCTGAGACAATAAGAAGAAGATCGCCGCCGGCCAAAGACAGGATTTGAGATTTGAGTTTAGGTTTAGGTTTAGGAAGAGGTGAAGATTAATCGTGAAGAATGCGTTTGTGAATTTCGAAAACAGGCTCCTGTTCTTCGCTTCAACTGTTGAAAATTGATTCAATTATAGTTGTACTATTTTTGTTTTATTAGCTATAAACTTTCCTAATTTCTATTTTATTAGTTGGATTGTGCCATAATAATTTGTTCTTTTATTATTAGTCAAGAGGCATTTTTGGATGTGCAGTAATAATGTTATTTTGTTAGTCACAAATCCTTTGTAATGCCTACTTAAAGGCACTTTGAGTTACTGAATAAGTTGTAATGTTTCTCCAAATTATCTTATTTGTGCTCACCAGCCGTTCGATAAAATTTCTATAAGAGCTATTATTATCTTCTTAACTCTATTTTTCTCTTTATAGCTTCACAAACTCTACATTGTGGTATCAAAATTGGGCTTAGCATCAAGCATGGCAGCAAATGGCAATGCTTTGAGCATTTCTCAGCCATTGATTCGTGTCTTCAAAGGTGAGAGTCATATGAATATTGGAGCATCAAAATGAAAATTCTCTTCAAATTTTAGGATCTTTGAAATTTAATAGATAGTGAGTACGATGTTAAGAACAAAAATAAAGGTCGACTGAAAAAAAAAATAAAAAAAAAGATTTCAATGTATTATTTGTCATTCAACAAACAATGTATGAGAATTTTGTCACAAAAATTGCAACAACAATTACGACAAATGAGGTTTGGACAATATTACAGAATGTATTTCAAGCCTCTACATAGGTAATTACTATGAAACTTCAATATTTTCGCCGTAATTTTGAGACTTTAAACATGAAAAGTGAGGAATCAGTGCAAGATTTCATTTCTAGAATATCTGCCATTGTCAACTAAATGAAATCCTACGAAGAGGAAATTTCAGAGTTTTACTCCATAATTTGATCATGTAATTGATGTCGTTGAGGAATCCAAAGATCTGTCTAACTTCTAATTTGATGAACTAATGGGTTCTTTGCAAGCTCATGAAGCAAGACTGAACATGTCAACTAAGAAATAAGAAGAGAAAGCATTAATTCCATGTAAAGGGTGAATGATGGAAAAGGGAAAAACAAGCAAGCTATGCAAAAGAAGAGGAAGAAATTATTGAAACGAAAACAGAGAGGAGAGAAGATTGGTAAATGCCTCCTTGGCCTACTGTGGGGCCTCAGCTCATATTTAAATATGCCTAGAACTAATACAATCAGCAACACAAAACGTCATCGTTCAATGTCCAAAAAGAAATACATCAGCAACTAAAACTACAACGGCAGCAACTAAAACTACAACATACAAAAAAAATACAAGAAAATAAAGCAACAAATAGCAACAAAACTCTAATACACCCCCTCAAGATGGACTGTGGATATCCATAACAGCCATCTTGGACAATAGATGGAACAGTTGAGAAGCGGGCAAGGGCTTGGTGAATAAATCCGCTAATTGATGAGCAGAACGTATAGGCAGCAATTTGAAAACACCTGCAGCCAGCTTATCTCGAACAAAATGGCAATCCAATTCGATGTGTTTTGTGCGCTCATGGAAGACCGGATTTGAGGCAATGTGAACAGCAGCCTGGTTATCACAAAATAAAAGAGCAGGAGTAATAGAAGGAACCTGAAAATCAGCAAGAAGTTGATACAACCAAACAATTTCACTGGCTGTAGCAGCAAGTGCCCGATATTCAGCCTCAGCAGAAGACCTGGAAACTGTAGTTTGCTTCTTAGCTCGCCAAGAAATCAATGAATCACCAAGAAAAATACAAAAACCTGTAACTGATCTTCGAGTATCTAAGCAAGAACCCCAATCCGCATCAGAAAAAGCCCGGATTTGCAAAGAGGAAGAAGCAGGAAAAAACAAACCTTGCCCAGGGGAGGATTTTATGTACCTCAGCAAATGATGAACAGCATCAAGATGTGGCTTACGAGGCTGTGATACATATTGACTTAGCTTGTGAACAGCGTAAGTAATGTCAGGGCGTGATATAGTAAGATAAAGTAGACGGCCAATAAGCCGTCTGTATGTTGAAGCATCTTCAAGTAATTCACCATCAGCAGTAGTAAGTTTAACATTGGGAATCATGGGAACCAAAGCAGGTTTGCTAGACAAAAAACCTGTATCTTCAAGAATCTGGAGAGCATAATGACGCTGAGACAAATAAAGACCTCTAGAGGACCGAGCAATTTCAAGACCAATGAAATATTTGAGACGCCCAAGGTCTTTGAGTTTAAATTTTCTATTAAGAAAATCTTTAAGGGAGGCAATAGCAACAGAATCAGACCCAGTAAGTATAATATCGTCGACATAAACCAGCAAAGCAACAAAACTCTTACCAGTACCCATTGTGAAAAGGGAATAATCAGACTTAGATTGGAGAAAGCCATACTGGAGAAGAGTATTTGAAAATTTAGCAAACCATTGCCTAGAAGCTTGCTTTAACCCATAAATGGATTTATGAAGCTTACACACTAGTCTCGCCCCCTGAGGAACAACAGCTGCCTTAGGCTGATAGCCAAGTGGAAGGTCCATATAAACTTCTTCAAAAAGATCCCCATGAAGAAAAGCATTATCTGATCTAAACTTCTTGATCTTCTTATTAAATTGAGTTTCAACCATAGAAAAGAATCTTGGAATAATATTCTTAGCTTCTGATTTATGTCGCATCAAGAAAACCCAAGTGAAGCGTGTGCAATCATCAACAATAGTAAGAAAATACTTGTAACCAGCATGAGTAGGCACATGATAAGGTCCCCATGTATCACAATGAATTAGATCAAAAGCATGCGGAGAAAGATTATTATTAGAGACAAAAGATAGTCTTCTTTGTTTAGCCAAGGGACACACAGAACAAGGCATATTTTCAGCATCTCTATATTTCAACAAATTCTTCAGTTTATCCAATTTTTGAAAAGAAACATGTCCAAGGCGACTATGCCAAGTATGTTTACTTACAATATGAGCCACAATGGCATGAGAGTTAGAAGAACAATTCAAAGAAGTTGTATCAAGCACATATAATCCCCCATGTAGGTTAGCCCTGCCAATCATCTTCGAAAGGTGGACAGCCTGAATATCACATGAATTAGGGAAAAATTGGAGACGCACATTAGCCATTTTGACCAGTGCACTTACAGATATCAAGTTAAACTTGAACTGAGGCACATACATAACGTTTTCCAATACTATATGATTACTCAACCTCACAGTACCTATGTAAGGGACTGACAATCGAGATTGATCCGGAAGGGTAACAGACATATCCTTGACAGGTCTTATTTCATGAAAACATGATCTATCAAAACAGACATGACTTGTGGCCCCAGAATCTATAATCCAATATTGTGATTGACCAATAAAAGGATTAAGAGAAAGACTGAGACAGATACCTGATGCTTGATTTTGAGGGACATCAGATTCAGCTTTATCTTTAGATGCACCAATGTGATCATTCAACATACCCAGAAGCTGCTGGTACTGAACAGAACTCAAGGACTGCACAAAGTTTCCCACACCTGAAGTACTTGTAGCATCCTCAGAGACCTGACTTACAATGTTATGACTAGATTGATTAGTAGATTTCAAGAAATATTGTCCATTAGGGTTCTTTGATTTCGCTTTGTACCCCGGGGGATACCCATGTAGTTTATAGCATTTCTCAATCGTGTGCCCGTGTAACCCACAATGTGTGCACAATGACTTATCCTTCTTCTGAAATCGACCTTGACTAGCATTATTATGGTCATGTTTAACTTGAAATAGAATTTGATCTCCCATATTTTTCATTACAGTCCGTTGTTTCTCTTCTTGAGAGATTAATGCAAACACCTTATTTATAGGGGGAAGAGGGTCCATCAATAACAACTGACCTCGTACTTGAGAGAAAGAATCATTTAAACCCATAAGGAATGACATAACATACTCAACTTGATGAAAATCAGTAAGAGCCCTAGCACCACCACAAGTACAGGTATTGCAAGTACAGACAGGTCTATAATTTTCCAATTCATCCCATACAGACTTCAATTTTGTGAAGTAGGCACTTACTGACAGGGAACCTTGAGTAAGGTTCATTAACTCACGCCTCAATTGAAAGATTCGCGGCCCATTACCTTGCTGAAACCTCTCCTTTAAGTCATTCCAGATATCTTGGGCCGATTCAAAGTAAATGATGCTAGCCGAGATTTCCTTAGAAACAGCATTAAGAATCCAAGAGATAACCATGTTATTATTTCTAATCCAAGCGTGTAAAAGAGAAACATCACCTGATGGACGTTGGATCGTGCCATCTATAAACCCTAACTTGTTTTTGACAGAAAGGGCAATCATCATGGATCGACTCCAAGACGCGTAATTATCGCCTGTCAAAGGTTGAGAAACTAAGGAGAGACCAGGACTATCCGAATGATGTAAAAAAAATGGACTCGAACCATCATCAATGGCGGAGTTCATCCTCGATGAAGTTGAAGAAAAATTTTCTGCCGCCATAGATCGGAAATCGACAAAAAGAACGCACAGAAAAAAAAACAAGATTGACTGCAACTACAAAAAAATTGCAGATGAGATCAACAAATCTCTGAATGAGAAGAGATTTGCACTAACGCTGAGGAAGAAACACACACGACAAACCCTAGGGTTTGTAAGAAACAAAAATACAAGATCGCAAAATAGAAACAGCAACGGAAGAACAGAAATTCGAGGAACATATCATCGAAGAACAAATCGCGATGAGAAACAAAATCCGAAGAAGAACAGCGATCGAAGCACGAACCGATGTCTCGATCGAAAGAAAAACGAAACAAAGAATACCTCCGAGCGAAGGAGGAAACACACAGGCGAACAAGACGCCGGAGAGCCAACAGAGCAAACGGAAGCCGACGGAAGAGACGACGGATGCTCAGCAGAAGCTAGGGTTGCTCTGATACCATATTGAAACGAAAACAGAGAGGAGAGAAGATTGGTAAATGCCTCCTTGGCCTACTGTGGGGCCTCAGCTCATATTTAAATATGCCTAGAACTAATACAATCAGCAACACAAAACGTCATCGTTCAATGTCCAAAAAGAAATACATCAGCAACTAAAACTACAACGGCAGCAACTAAAACTACAACATACAAAAAAAATACAAGAAAATAAAGCAACAAATAGCAACAAAACTCTAATAGAAATCAAGTTGTTCATGGCCTATCATGAAAACTCAAAACGTCGCATTTGATATTTGGTGTTTGGGCAACAGTTGCTCTAACCACATGACCAGCATGAAGTCATTATTCAAGGATCTTGATGAATCATACAAGCTGAAAGTGAGACTTGGAGACAATAAACAGATGCAAGTTGAAGGCAAAGGTATTGTGACAATAAACAACAGTCATGGTAAAATAAAGCTTCTTTATAATGTTTATTTTATTCAAAGTCTGTTACAAAATCTGTGAAGTGTTGGGCAAGTTATTGACGGTGGTTATTCTCAATTATTTGATAATGGTTCATGTGTGATTAGAGATAAAAATAAAGTCAAATAATAGCTAATGTTTGTATGACTATAAATAAGTTATTTCCTCTTGAAATTCCTAGTATAGAAAGTCTTGCTCTTGTTATCAAGGAAAATAAAGAATCTAGATTCTGGCATTTACATTATGGGCATCTGAATGTCAAATGGTTGACGTTGTTGAGTAAAAAAAGAAATGGTTTCTGGGCTGCCTAAAATTGAATCTCTAGATTTGTGTGAAGGGTGCATTTATGGGAAACAAAGCCAAAAAAAAAAAAAAAAACATTTGCTGGAGGGAAGTCTAGAAAAGCATCTAATTGTCTTTAACTTGTTCATGCTGACTTGTGTGGGCCTATGAAAACAGAACCCTTTGGTGGAAGTCGATATTTCTTGCTATTTACGGATGATTTCAGCCGCATGAGCCGGGTATATTTTATGAAACACAAATCAAAAGCATTTGAAACATTCTAATTTTTTTTTTGCTGAAAAGCAAAATGAAAAAAGTATAAAGGCATTGCGAACTGATAAAGAAGGTGAGTTCGTATCTCATGATTTTAATATAGAGAATTGACAGAACCGTACACTCCGGAGCAAAACGGGGTTGCGGAACGAAATAATTGTATAGTTGTAGAGATGGCAAGAAATCTGTTAAAAGCCAAAGGACTTCCAGATGTGTTTTGGACAGAAACAGTTGCCACGATAGTCTATTTGTTAAATCTATCACCTGCAAAGGCTATTTTGAATCAAACACCATATGAAGCTTGGAATGGTAGAAGACCCTGGGTAAGCCATTTAAAAATTTTTGGTTGTATTTCCTTTGCTTTGGTGGATTCTCATAATCGTAGCAAAATTGATGAAAAATCTGTCAAATGTATTTTGGTTGGTTACTGCTCTCAATCCAAAGCATATATGTTATATAACCCTGTTAGTGGCAAAACAATTATAAGTAGGAATGTTGTGTTTGACGAATATGCATGTTGGAATTGGGATGGAAATAATGAAGCTACACAGATTGAAGTTGCAATGGGGAATGAAGCTCCACTAGTTGATGCAATTAATCAAACTCCCACAAGCTCACTGAGTTCATCATCTTCTTTTTCACCATCCTCCACTTCATTAAGTAGCAAAAAATCTCCTCATTCTCAAGTATTAGCAGGTGAAACTCCTCCAAGAAAATTAAGATCATTAAGAGATATTTATATGGCCACACAAGTCTTGTTTGTATCTGATCCTACAAGCTTTGAAGAAACAATAGACAAAGAATAATGGAAAAGTGCCATGAAAGATGAGATTGAACCAATATAGAAAAATGAAACGTGGGAACTAGTTGAGCTTCCTGAAGGGAAAAACGCCATCAAAGTCAAATGAGTGTTTAGAACGAAGTACAACTCAGATGGAGAAATTAAAAAACACAAGGCATGATTTGTGGCAAAGGGATATTCATAAAAGTAAGGTGTCGACTACGATGACACTTTATCTCTAGTAACATGGTTTGAAACGATGAGAACACTTCTAACCTTAGGTGCACAATTGCGATTGCTTGTTTACCAATTTGATGTAAAGTCTCCCTTCTTGAATGTAGAGCTAAAATAAGAAGTTTGTCACTTAACCGGAAGGGTTTATTGTTCGTTGTAAAGAAGAAAAAGTATACAGACTAAAGAAAACTCTCTACAGTTAAAAACAAGCAGTGCGGGCATGGTATAGTAAAATAGACTCTTATTTTCACCATAATGGTTTTGAGAGAAGCAAGAATGAGCCCACACTTTATTTGAATAAAAACGGTAATAATCTTCTCACTGTCTGCCTATATGTTGATAATATAATATATATGAGCTATTCTTCTTCTCTTATTGATGAATTTAGAGTTTGTATGAAGAAAAAAATTGAGATGTCTGATTTAGATCTATTGAATTATTTCCTTGGTCTGGAAGTGAAACAAGCTAAACATGGGACATTTGTTTCACAAAGGAAATATGTAACTGATATTCTAAAGAGATTTAACATGCTCAATTGCAAAGTTGCAGCTACCCCCATGAATGTGAATGAGAAATTGCAGCTTGAGAATGGTATTGAACCAGCAAATGCAAGATATTTTAGAAGTTTGGTGGGAGGTCTGATATATTTAACTCATACTCGACCAGATATAGCTTTTTCTGTTGGAGTAATTTCCAGACTTGTGCACTCTCCCTCAAATCATCATCTTGGAGCAGGAAAGAGAATCTTGCATTACACACTGGAACACTTAAATTTGGATTGAGGTACGATCATGTTTTAAATTTTAAGTTGATTGGATTCATTGATACTGATTGGGCAGGATGTTTAGAATATGGAAGTAGTACTTTTGGATATACTTTCAGTCTTGGATCAGGTGCCATCTCTTGAAGTTGAAAAAAACAAGCAACAGCAGCCTTGTCATCCTCAGAAGCTGAGTATACAGCTTCAACTTCATCAACATGTCAAGCTGTATGGTTACAAAGGATACTTGTAGAACTTAATCAAGAGTTGAAGGGAGTAGTTGACATTTATTGTGACAATAAATATGCATTAGCTATGACCAATAATCGAGCTTTTCATAGCAGAACAAAGCATCTAGACATTCGTGTTCATTTCATTTGAGATACTGTAGCAGAAGGACTAATCACTTTGAAGTACTGCAATACAAATGAGTAAGTGGCAGACATTCTCACAAAATGACTCCCTCATGGAAAACATGTTTACTTCAGGTCTCAGCTTGGTGTCTGCAAGTTTGAATCAAAAGGGAGTGTTGAAAATTGATTCAATTGCAACTGTACTAAACTTTCCTACTTTTTGCTTTGTTAGCTTGATTGTGTCATAATAATTGGTTCTTTTAATATTAGTCAAAGGGTATTTTTTGCTGTGCCGTAATAATGTTCTTTTGTCAGTCACAAATCCTTTGTAATGTCTATTTAAAGGCACTTTGAGTTACTGAATAAGTTGTAGAGCAAGGTTTCTCCAAACTATCTTATTTGTGCTCACCAACCGTTTGATAAAATTTCTGTAAGAGCTGTTATTATCTTTTTATCTCTGTTTTTCTCTTTATAGCTTCACAAACTATAACATCAATCACGTACGATGTCCACAGATCCATCAAGAAAAACCAAACACCTCATTGTTCGGAACAAATGCAAGCTCTCAACGATTACATCAAGTATGTTCACTGATCTCCTTGATCGACGGCGTAGAGTTCTCCACGTCTGCTGGCTCCATTTCTGGCATAGCCAATCCAGGTTCCAATCTCAACAACCGTTTCCAATTAACTTTCATCTGTAGTAAAACTAGAACACCATACAGATGGATAGATGTTGATTACAATAGACATTATATATATGGGTTGTGCTGTTTGTACAGAATATTTTTTACAGAAATTTTACAGAATAAGATGAAATGACTAGATTAACCCTCTAATAAATGACCTAATGAAACTCAAAGGCTCTTTCACTCTCCCTTTACCTGTTGCAGACCGTCTCGGCCCTATCTGCCTCTGCCTCTCCCTTTAATTAACAAGAAAAAATTTTCAAATAAATTCTTCATAAATATAATACTCTGATATATCTATGACTATATATACGAATCCAAAAAGATTGATTTTCCAGCTAAATCGAAGAAACTGAAGCTGTGGGAGAATTCAAGAGACAGAAGAAACTGAAGCTGAAGAGTTCAGAAATTGAAGAATAAATAGCAAAAATAAGTAAAGGCATTTGACTTTTTGTCTGAGCCGTTGCAATCTGAGCCTATAAATAGTTATCTACCTTAACATGAAAAATCAGAAGAAATACAAGTTCTTTGTTCTTCTTCATTTGATCTCTCAATCAACGCCGTGATTGATTTTGCTGTCAAAGACAGAAGAAGATCGTCGAGCCCAGAAAACTTGCAGAGCCCAGGAGGCTGTGTACAGTGCACAGTGGGCATTGGATAAAAGAGTTGTGTTGTTTCTATAGGGAAGAAAGGAACTGAGTCTTTGAAATCTGGGTTTGATCTCCCTGTTGCGCTTCCGAAAGCAATTATCAGAGGAAGGTAGATCTGAATCGCCAAGCATCAGTGGCCTTGCGGTGTCGGTCGAAAAATGGCAGTCACGACTCTTTCTCACGGGGAGCTTGAAGGCGGTGACTATGGCGATATCAGTAGGAAGTAGCTTGAATGGTGGCTCGATCAAGGGATGAGGGGTTTGGAAAGAGGAGAGGGTTTCGCTCTCTCTGTTTCCCTCTTTTTCATTTAATCCAATTTCTCAGCAATATATCGTGATTAGGTTACTTCAATTTACCTCCGATATATCTCCAAATTCTCGCGATATATCTCATTCTGTAAAATTTCTGTAAAAACCATTATGCACAAACAGCACAACCCTATATATATACATATATTGTGTTGTATATTTGGATGATCAGCAATGTTGATGGCAAAACAAGATATTCTGCCATGGATTTGAAAATGGAAGATAGGGGTGTTTAAGAAAATCAGCTCACTACGAAAACCAATATGACTGCGTTGCACCACGCGATTTTTTGGATAAATGATTAGACACAATTTGAGAAAATTGCAAATCGCGTAGTTTGTAATTTCGTGGTTCAGTTCAAAGTCGAATCGCTTGAATAATATTTTAATAATAAAAAAAATAAAAATAAATAATAAAATATAAAATAGGTGTGCAAATGTATATATTATTTTTTTTATATAAATCCCGTTTATTAAATTTATAAGTTCAATTTTGAAACTATCTTGTTTAA
The DNA here is from genome assembly GCA_036245055.1 of Diospyros kaki. NCBI lineage: Eukaryota > Viridiplantae > Streptophyta > Magnoliopsida > Ericales > Ebenaceae > Diospyros > Diospyros kaki. Next base: position 44,223,120 of record BSEG01000016.1, read on the forward strand.
ACAAAAAGTAACAGTCATTTGATTTATGAGGTGCTCCATAAGGTGATTTAGTGTATTATACTGAGTGCATGTAAAATCGTATAAATTAAATCGCATTGAATTGTGAAAATCAATCATTCAACAAATCGCGGAAACCACACCGAACTGTACGACAAAATACAATATGGTTCCCGTTCACCAAACCATATTGTACGGTTTGATTTTATAGAAAAATCGCATATGTGATTTGACGTATTAAAAATGTCAAAAATCAATCAAACCAAACCGTACACACCCCTAATGGAAGGGCAAACATCGTCTTTGTTTTGTTGACATAAGCCTTTGTTTTGGTGAAGTTGCTATAATCAGTGGCTCCAGATATCGTCCACTATTTGATAAAGCAACATAAATTTAATCACACGTTGTGTGTATATTTATAGAATTTTATTTATTTATTTATAAACTACACTTGATCTAATTAAGTTATTTTTACAAGCATTTCAAATAATTTATTTTTTTAATTTTTAAATATATTTTACAAATTGAATACATTTTTATTAGGTTATATAGAAGTGGAAATGAGAAAAGGACATGATACGAAATAAAAATAGCGAAATAATATTTTTTAAAAAATAAAAAATGAAAATGAGTAAGTAAAAAAAATATAAAAATCTTTGAAATAAATATAATTTTTAATATAAAAACACAAGGTATTCTTATTTTTAATGTGATCGTAGAGAAGAAAATATTTTCATTTAATGTGGTTGCATAATAGAAACGTACTTTCAAATTAAAAATAAGTTTTTAATATTTTTTCAATATTGTAAAATTGCTCCAAAACGATTTTCAACATTTTTAAAATTATGGAAGTATTTTGAAATACTTTTTGTACGTTTCTTTGCGTTTTAGGTAGAAAATATTTTAAAAAGTCAAAACGAGCTCAATCTAGTATTTTCGTACATTTTGTCTCTTAAATTATATGATGAAATGAAAATGAATGTAAATCATTGTTTTTGTGTTAACAAATACCAATCATAATAATTTTATGGTTGAGTTGTACATGGTAATTATTTATTTATTATATATAATTTAAAATTTTAAATAAAATATTACAATAAAAAAATAAGAAAATTCAAAAAATTATGCGTTATAAAATTCAGTGAAAATTATTTCCTTAGGGATTACTTTGTGTATACAATTCAAAATAAATTTAAAATTAATTTGTGTCTATTAGTGAAAGAAGAAAAATTAAATTTCACTTATATTATGAATTAATCGACTTTTGCACTTTACAATAAACTGTAATTTTACTTCGATTGGGAGTTCCAAGAGGGGTTAGTGGTTACATTTTCATTTTTTGGGGGGCACAAGTGTAAATTAGGAGAAACACTGGGAAACCTCCCCAATTCTCAGTGCAAGTTGACAACACCGGAGTCCGAGCAGCAGCAGAAGAGAGACAGAGAGCCATGGAAGAAGAAGAGCGAAGCTTAGAAAGCTTCCTGAAATGGGCGGCGAAGCTCGGGATCTCAGACTCCGGCCAAAAAAGCGCCAAAGCTCCTCGTCCTGTCTGGACCAAACTCTCTGCGTCTCACATTTCCCTGGCGACGGCGGCAGAGGATTGGCAGCCGCGCGTGATCTTCGGCAGGGCGACCTAATTCTCAGAGTCCCAAAATCCGCCCTGTTTACCAGCCAAAGCCGACTCAAAGACGAAGCGCTCTCTCTTGCTGTCAATAACCACCAGTCTCTCTCCTCCACTCAGGTTTCCTTCGGAAAGATGGATTTCTTTTCCTTTTTTCGCGTTCTTGTCTGTTACCAGACAATTCCGCAGTTATTTAATCGTAAGATTGGAGGTAACCAAATATACGGGTTCGAGCTCGTCAATTATTGTCTCTGGAATCCATGTTTTAAAATTGTACAGTTTTCACATCCCTTCTCTTTCATTTGAGCTTGGACGGGCTGTTATTAAGTAAATGTATCTTCAAAACAAGTATTGAAGGCTCAATCAATAGGGCTTAATTATTGTTAGTAGAGTCAAAGCGGAGAAAATTTAGCTGGCTGAAAGGAATTGAATTGAACGCTGTAGAGGTGAATGTGATTAACGTAGTAAAGTTGTAATGGCCTTAATTAAATTCGAGACCCGCTTTGATTACTAGTACTATGGAAACGAAGACTTGAGGAAATGTGAATCTTTGACCACTTATTTAGTGGAGAAGACAGAATCCAAAAGTGCTCTTCCAGACCCAAATTCTATCTGTTGTGACTCGTGATGATTAGTGGAAATTCTAGTTTCGGATTGTGCAGCTTTTTGACAGTAGTTTTTTGTAACCAAATGGCGTGCTACTGAATTTAAGAAGTTCGTTTGGTTGTCGGAGACTCTGAGTTGCATTGTTGGACATTTGTCTAAATTTCTTCTTCTTGTTTCTTTCAATGTGCAGATATTGACTGTCTGTCTGTTATATGAAGTGGGAAAGGGAAAGGGATCTTGGTGGTATCCTTACCTGATACAGTTGCCCAGTAGCTACGACATATTAGCAAGTTTTGGTCAATTTGAGACACAAGCCTTGCAAGTTTGGTTTCCAAGATTAGACTTCTTTTTCTTACTTGAGTATTGTAATTTCTCTTTTGTTAATACCAAGTGAAAAAGAAAACATGAAAATTCTTTCCTGATTTTTTTGTTGTTGTTGTTTTAGGTGAGTGATGCTGTTTGGGCTGCTGAAAAGGCTATTTCCAAAGCAGAATTTGATTGGAAGCAAGCTATTGCGCTTATGAAAGAACTTGACTTAAAGCATCATCTCCTAACTTTCAGGGCATGGCTTTGGGCTGCTGCAACTGTAAGTACACTTAATGCAATCTGAAATTAATGCACTGAAAAATATGTTGGTTTATTCATACTGATGTCTCCTTACCCAAAAAATAATGCAATATGATAGGAGAGTTTTCACCGTTGAGTATAAAGTTAATGCATCAGGTGAAGTTTGTGAACTATAAAATCTAAATAAAGCATCATGTTTTAAACTTTTATTTAATTTGATTTATTGTACAGTTTAAAAGTCATAGGAACTTGATGCCTACTAATTCATAGGTTCTAATAATTGTTATCACAGTTCTTGCTATGTTTTTTTTTTTTTCTTTTTTCTGTTGGGTGTGCGCGAGCTGGGGGGTTTCTTAACATGATGATTCATGATATGCTTGAAGATATCCTCCCGAACATTGCACGTACCACGGGATGATGCTGGTTGTTTATGCCCTGTGGGGGACTTGTTCAACTATGCTGCACCTGGGGAGGAGGCCTTAGATTCTGAAGATGTCTTTGAATTTGAGGAAACAAGCAGTTCAGGAACTGGCTCTAACTTGAAATTAAAAATTTCAAGTAATGAAGACACCACCATAGAACAATTTCTTCAGGAGCAGACTGATGCAAAATTGCTGAGGTTAACAGACGGCGGTTATGAGGAAGATGTCTTTGCATATTGCTTCTATGCCAGAAGAAACTACAAAAAGGGTGAGCAGGTATAGATAACTGATCTTGTTTCCTATTAGGAGGTGATGCATTTCGTTATGTTTTCAATATTGAAAGGTCCGGCCTATATTATAGTATATAGATGTTTATGTATTCATATTTAGAAACCTAAGGTTTAATGGCCTTTCAAAAGATATGACCATGAATATGCATAACTGGAAAGATAGAGTTCATGTAGCTGATCTCACTTAGTGGGATTAATGCTTGTGAGTGTTGAATGTTATATGTGTCATCCATGAAGTATGGATGTAGACACACATGATGAATACAACATGACAAAAACACGGAGAAGCACCAAGTTTCAAAAAATGCCATAAATAACAAGTTCAGGGCAGAGGATTACTATATATATTTTCTGTTATATAAGATAAAAAATTTATACAAAATTAACTAAAATGCAATGTAACAGTTTTTTTTACCTTTCTTTTTGATAACTGCAATATAACAGTATTAAAATTGAAAAAACAATGATCTTGCTTCTTAAATGTCACATATACCATTCACATAACAGTCACATGTCATAAACATAGTGAAAGCTGATTGAATTAGTTGTTGAGCCAACTTGTATTAGTTGAACGTGACTCTTAATTCCTTATTTTGATGATTAAAAAAACTTGTGAAGCTGGTTTAAAGTTTTTCAAAATTATTTTTGGAGTATTTTTTATCTTAAGTCTTTCTTGGATATCAAACACTGTTAAAAATTGACTGTGAAGGTGGTTGTCAAATTTTTCTAATTTTTAGTTTTGGCAATTGACTATTGGACAATCCCTCATGGTCACTGGTTTCCACAGTTGACTTACTTGTTTGGTCAGTGGTTTCAACAGTCGACTAAACAGTAGCCCATCAAATCTCCAGTTGACCTTATTTGGTCACTATTCTCAGTAGTTGGCCTCTTGTCACCTTTGTGAAGAACTAGTTGATCAGAGTTGCATTTGACCTCATAGTCAATTGTTCATTATGAGAGTGGATGTTTTAGGAGATATGGTGTAGTTCAAGAACAATCAACTGTCATTCAGAGCTAGTTGAGGTATCTTGGTCACTGGAATTGGCAGCCAACCTCTCAATTGCTGTTAAGTGCCTCAGTTAACTTTCCATGAAATCTGGTTTTCACTTGAAAGTTGATTGTTAAGAATGATTTTCGATCTTCCTAAGGTCTTGTTCTTGTATCATCTTTGAATTGCCTACCTCAGTTAATCTGACAGTTAGCTGTCTCTGAGGACAATCAATCCCACGGTGGATTGTTGACCGATTGTTGGGCCTTAGGCTATAATGACTAATTATATATATGTTTTGGCTTTTTGCAAAAAGGTCACATTCATGTCTTAGACACAAAAGAGCTGTTGGGATAGCTTCAAAATGTTCCTCAGGCTATAAATAAGCCCTGATAAAGACAAGGGAAGGCTAATGAAAGTGCATTAAAACTTATACACTCAAGAAAGCAAAGACAAGTCTCATCAAGCTCAAAACAACAAAAAGGATCATTGTAGGGCCTTAAAGATTCCACTATTATCTTGTAAGAAAAGGGGATTAATTTTATTGACTCAATTCAACCCCCCACCCCACTGCGAATCAAACTACGAGTAGGGGACCAACATTAATCTCACTCTTGAATCCTAACAAAGCAACATAAATAGGGGGCTTTGTGTTAGGAGGGAGGATCCCATGTCGGTGTGAGTTAAGGATGAGTTATGGCTCATAAAAGAAAAAGGATAAGCCCGTGGCTTATTAGTCAGGGGGTGGAAGATGAGTTATGGCTCATAAAAGAAAAAGGATGAGTCGTGGCTTATTAGTACGAGGGTCTTTTTCAAGACAAAACTGTGAGGTCAAATGTGCAACTGCTGCATGATGGCTGGTGCCAAGCTACATCAGTCAATACCTTGTGTGGGATGCAATCCCATCCTTGGCCGGCATCAACACTGATTTTCATTTAGCACCTTGGTTTGAACAAATGGATCATATAATCATGGGAAGCAGTTGCTGCAAACTAATAAAAACAGAGTTCATGAGTAATCACCGTTAATTTTGAGATAATGAGAGTCCTTGGAAGAATCAGAATTGATCATCAATGTATCTCTCATTACAAATGAAGAAGAAATGAAAGGAAAGTTTGGATGATGAGTATCCTTGGCAACAAAAGGAAGAAAGGTTTGGATGTTATATAAACCTATTTCACTATTCTATCAAGTATGAAATTTCTATAGATCTTGCTTCATTTATCATCTAGTTAAGATATAGTTTACCTTTGTTCTATATATCTTGAGGGCATATGACAAGCCTTGAAAAATTTTCCTTCTGCCAAATATTTTGGTAGACCTGTTACATTATGAAACACATGTTAATTGTTCCCACTTGATCAGTAATATGCCAGTAATTTGTTTCCCAATATGTCATTTGATGTTTTGTTTTCTGAGATTGGCAGTTGTAATTAGAGGTCTTGGCAGAACAGTTTAATTTTCTCTTTGTGAAATAATTTGGGTTTGGGTGATAGTTGAGTTATGAAGGTTCTTGTTTTCAGGTACTCCTAAGCTATGGGACATACACGAATTTGGAGCTTCTTGAACATTATGGGTTTCTTTTAGATCGAAACCCTAATGACAAGGCCTTTATTCCCTTAGAACCTGAAATTTATTACTTGTGTTCATGGCCCAAGGGCTCACTGTACATTCACCAAGAAGGGAAGCCATCCTTTGCCCTACTCTCTGCCCTGCGGCTGTGGGTAACCCCTCTGAACCAGAGGCGGTCTGTTGGGCACCTCATCTATTCAGGATCTCAGCTATCAGCAGAGAATGAGATAATTGTAATGGAATGGTTGGCAAATAACTGCCAAGTTATTTTGAAGAATTTTTCGACATCAATTGAGGAAGACAAGTTACTGCTCTGCACAATTGACAGAATGCAAAATTGTGATACTCCAATGGATCTGGAGACCATCCTATCAACTGTTGGTGGTGAGGCTCGTACTTTCTTAGAGACGAAGGGACTGACAGATGGAGAAAGTCGCTTAAAGTTATTCCAGTCAAGGCAGATTTGGAGATGCGTGGATAGATGGAAATTGGCAGTTCAGTGGAGACTTGGATACAAAACAATCCTAGCCAATGGCATTTCTTATTGTAATAAGGTAATTAGTCAATTTCCTTCTAAACATTCCCAATCCATAATAACCACAACTCATCATTCAAAATGAAACCTTTTCTTTTATCTGTCATTTTGTTTTGATGAAGCAAAGGGACGAATGTGTACAAATACGACACTCCAGCAAAGTGGGACCTCGTCCCTAGTGAATGCCTTTTTATTTATTTATTTTGTTCTGGTGATTATGCTCTGGTGTGACTTGGTAAGAAAGAAATACTGTTATACATCCAAGTTGGCTTGGACAGGAGGAAGAGAAGCTTGAGCTAAACTACATAGAGCCCTAGCCATGAATGAAGGGACAAGTTTTGGTGTGATGACTCTTTATTCAACTTGCCAAGTTTAAGTAGCAATGATAAGATTGTTCTTTTGTGATCGAGCATAATTCTAAAATTGATGGATTTTAGAATAACCCTTTTCCACTTTTCAATCACGCAAGCCTCGGAAAGGGCGGTGATCCCTTCTCTAGATCCTTTCATGATAAACCCTTTTCTTTAGAAACAGTTGTTGATGCTTTCTGTAAGACATTCACTAGATGTTGGCAAACAAACTCAAATTTGTGCCAACTGCCCAGAAGATGTGATGCCCTATCAAACATGCTCTCCTCTTCTTCTTAGACAGTGGAAGTTGTTTTGTTTTCTTCAGCCCCACCGTGCCATCTCGCCATGGAAGCATCTTTGAAAGTTCTGCCGTGTTCCAATTAAAGATGTTTTGTGGCATCCCTTTGGTATTCATTGGGTTTCTAATAGGAAAGATTCACTCTCAACGAAAGAGATCAATACACTTGCACGTCCAGAGCTGCTGGATAAGTGCCCCTTCTTTTAACCAGCGTGTAGACAAACTGCAATACCATCATGTTTAACACCTTTTTGGTATGTACCTACTCAGTATGGGCAACGCTAACTCTAATACGTCAACCCTATATTTTCACTCACGTACTTTTATTTAATTTTTTTTTTTGTGATTACTCAAATTTTTTATTATTTTAATTACATTACTGGACTTATATTTTTTAATCAATTTAAGTCTTGTACTTTAACATTTTTTTGTGGCAAATCAAACTTTTTATAGTGAATATGTATTTTTTAGTCAATTTAACTCATGTATTTTAATGTAAATAGAGTGCGACATGAATATGGGTTAAATTGACTCTAATATGCAAGTGTAGGAATATAATCAAAATAATGAATAGTTTGAATTGTCACATGAAAGAGAATATCAAAATGTAAGAGTTAAAATTGACTTGAAAATTAGGTTCAGGAGTATAATCGAAATAATAAAAAAATCGAATAGTAACACAAAAAAACGTAAAAATACAGATATAAAAATATGGATTTGGCCAACTTTAATATCATTTAGGACCGTGCTATTTCTACACTTAGCCCTACACTTTGACTTACATCTAGGTGCACAAATGACCAAAATGTCCTCATAAAAATTGCAAATTTGCATCCTCCACCCTTGGTTGCCTTATCTCTCTCTCATTCTTGCCACAACCACCCGTTGCAATCGCTGGTCACCGCCTCGCCTCGCGCTGACCACTGTGTCACCTTTTCTCGTGCCAATTGTCGCCTTGCTTCGCGTCAACCATTGCGTCGCCTCACCTTGTGTTGACTGTTGTCTCGCCTTGTGCCAACCACTACATTGCCTCACCTCACGCCAAATGTCACCTCACCTTGCGAAATTGTAATTCTTGGGAGGGACAGTGGAAAGAAAGAGAGAGAGGAGGCAACCAAAAACAGGGAAAGCAAATTTGTAATTCTTGTGAAGGTATTTTGATCATTTGTGCACCTAAGTGTAAGCCAAAGTATAGGGTTGAGTATACAAGTAACATTTTCCTATCATTTATAAAATTTATCCAAAACATTACTAATAAACTATCAATATAAAATTAGATTAGGAGACATTGGCTAGAATAAATCTTCACAAAAGGGCTTGGAAATTGTGGCCAAGCTTGCTTGATGAGTCCAACATTTGGACCACGTGCACCAAAAAAGCAATTTCAAGATGTGGGTTGCATAAACTCTAACCAACCATTGACGAGATATATTATTTCTTTATGTTATAACATTATAAATTCAAATTATGAAGAGGTCAAATATTCTTTCTTTTTCTTTTTCTTTTTCATAAACATTTGGTTCATTTCAACTGGATTACGTGGCGAGATGGGCAACCCCCCCCAAACACATTGACATTTGACCAGCTCATGGTTTCTACAATAATGGAAGCTTGAGCTTTTTCTTTTATCCGTTAACAAAAAGGTGAAACAGAATCAACAGAACCTTGCCCTTCTTTATCAATGGAAAAGGCTAGCCTATACGTACATACATTATATATATGTATATGTGTATGTATCACCCCCCGGGTTCAAAATTCCATTCTTTTCTCTTCCTCTTTGTTTTCTATTTCGCCATCAAAACGGAAAAGCAAAGAATGATCCGCAGAGAGAGAGAGAGAGAGAGAATCTCCTTTTGGGAGAGAAATTAGTTTTTCGCAGTTTCATGGCTCCAAGGAATGAATGTTCTTTCTCCAAAGCCAAACCCTTCACGTAACCAAACGCAACCTATAAATACTCATCTCGTCATCTTCTTCCCAGAGCGAATTCAACCGTTTTGCAGCCTCTTCTTCATCGATTAAAGAATATATATATATATATATATATTACAGCAATTAATGGCTGAAGCAGCGCGGGCGATGAAGAGATCGGAGACGATAGCGGACAGCATGACGGAAGCCCTCAGAGAGAGCCGCTACCACATGAAGCGGTGCTTCTCCAAGTACATGGAGACGGAGAAGGAGAAGGAGGAGGACAAGGAGAAGAAGAGGCTGATGAAACTTCCCCAGTTGATAGCTGAAATGGAGATGGTTATCAAAGATCCGAGAGAGAGGGAGGACCTCTTGGGCAGCTTGTTCGGCTACATCTTGACCTGCACCCAGGTCTCCTCCCATTTCATCCCTTTCCCCGCTCCTGCTCGCTTGCTACTGCTCTCCCTCCACGTATTTTAAATGAATAAATAAATAAATAAATATATATATAGTCGTTATATCGGGCCCAAGCTAGTCATGTCGAGGGTATTTTAGTAATTCTATACAAATTCTCGTTGTTTTACAGTTTTGTCCCCATAAATCTTTGGTTTTTTACCCGTCTCTCATAATTTCTTGATATTTTGGCTTTGAAGTTAGCTTCTTGTAGATAAGAATAATGCTACTTTACTCTGGTTGATGTACAGGATGACTAAAAATATTAAAAGACAAAAATATCCTTATCTTGAAACTGTTGCTCCAAATAAAAATCGGACGGACTTCATCATCGATAAAACCCACCCGAACTAAACTGACGGACTTCAACTATTTTGAAGTCCGCCAGCCCAGCAACAGTGGGCCTCTGGGCGGATGAAATCTGCCCGCATAGCAGCGGGCGGAATTAATTTTTCATCCGCCCGCTGCTATGCGGGCAGAATTAATTCAAAATGAAGTCTGTTGCTGCGGACTTCATTTTGATTATATTTTATATTATAATTATAATTTTAATTTTAATTTTAATTTAAATTAATTTTTATATTATAATTTTAATTATTTTTAATTTTAATTTTAATTTTAATAATAGTGTGTTTGGCGGACTTTATCTTAGATGAAGTCCGCCAAACCTTGGCTGAGCAGATTTTATTTCGTTCGATCATTCCGTATGTCAACCGTTCAGACACTGTAACACGACCCTGTAGATAATAGACATATCCTATCTGCATATACACGATAAGGGTAATTTAGTAATTTTACACTCACCTTATAGCCCATGTACACTTCTCACTTAAATATCAATAACTTCTCATCTATTATGCACAAAAACTCTTCAGGCGCGTGGTTTTGTTATTTTTGAAATATTTTTATTTTTAAAATACTAAAAGATGTCAAAAAAATATTTTTGTATCATTTTTATAAATTTTTAATAACATTTTAGAATCATTTTATAGTATTAAAAAAATATTAAAAATATATTTCTAATTCAAAAATATGTTTTGGAGATTAAAGATGAAAAAAATTTTAAATTTATTATTTATATTATGTTTAATTATTTTTTTAAAATTTATTATTTATTTTTAATTAATAAGTCATATTTGATAGTGTCTATGAAATTTATGTTTATTTTTTGATTAAATAAATATTTTTTATATTAAAAATTATATTTATATTTTTTATTTACATATTTTTTTGAGTTTTTATGATTATTATTTTTTAAAAATACTATTTTTTATCGTATCTGTTTCCCTCGTGTAACCTAACGTTTAATAACCTTTATTTAAATAATTTCTCGACAAAATTTATAAATAAATAAATTATTTCTTACTAAAAAGTTGAAGATATAATCAATTTATTAATTTTTTTTTCGCTCTAATTTTACACGAATTAATTCCAGCGGTAAAGGATATGGCGCGTAAATTCCCTTCGCCTGAAATTTTGCAGGAAGCCGCCGTCGTTCCGCCGCATATCGCCTTAGCCGTGAGACCGCATCCCGGATTTTGGGAATTCATCAAAGTGAACGCTACTGATCTAGTGGTACATAGCATCAGCGCCGCCGAATACTTGAAGATCAAGGAGATGATAGTCGACGAGGATTGGTATTGCATCATCACTTCGCTTGTTAATCGCCGCCACTCACGGGCTGGAAACTCTTCTTGATTCATATACTGTGTAATCGAAGTCTGTACAATTATTGGAGATTCTGAGAGCATATGATTGATTTGCAGGGCAGCGGATGAAAATGCTTTGGAAGTTGATTTTGGCGCCGTCGAGTTTTCCGTGCCTCGCCTGACTCTGTCTTCTTCGATCGGAAATGGAATCCAGTTCGTATCAAGGTTCCTCAGTGCCAATCTGTATGCTGGATCACAGCCTGCGCAGGCTCTCATAGATTACTTGCTCTCGTTAAATCACCATGGAGAGGTATGGATTTATGAAACGGAAGTTCCTCATCGGTGCGAAAGTATCCGATGAATTTTTACGATTTTGAAAACGGATCGATGATTCGTTTCCAATCGTGCTTTGGTCATAAATTTGCAGAGATTTATGATCAACGAGACGCTCAACACCCCTTCGAAGCTGCAGCCTGCTCTAATAGTGGCCGAAGCTGCCCTAGAAACCATATCAAAGGACACGCCATATGACAGCTTTGACCAAAGGTAGTATTATACCCTGTTTACCTTTATATGTTAAGACCATCTGTTTTCACTGAAATCTATTGCCGAATCTTGCACAGGTTTAGGCAATGGGGCTTCGAGAGAGGATGGGGTGACACTGCAGAAAGAGTTAAGGAGACGATGACTTTTCTTTCGGAGATACTGCAGGCACCCGATCCGTCGAACACGGAGAAGTTCTTTGGCAGGCTTCCAACGGTTTTCAATGTTGTCTTGTTCTCAGTCCATGGCTACTTCGGCCAAGAAGATGTCCTTGGCTTGCCGGACACCGGTGGGCAGGTACAGATTTTTGAGGATTCTTTGTATCCTACAGTTGAGAATAAGTTATCTGAAACTTTGCCTGCAATCAACAGGTGGTTTATGTTTTAGATCAAGTGGTTGCTTTGGAAGAAGAACTGCTTCTCCGAATTAAGCAGCAAGGTCTTAATGTGAAGCCTATGATTCTTGTGGTATGTGACATCTCCCAACTGCAGATCATCGTGAATGGCACCGATGATAACACAGATTTTGTGGATTACAACAGGTCACTCGGCTTATCCCAGATTCTAAAGGCACCAGATGCAGTCAGGACTTAGAACGGATTGCCAACACAAAGTGCTCCTCCATCCTTCGGGTGCCGTTTGTGAAGGAAGATGGAGAAGTGCTCCCCCAATGGGTTTCTCGTTTTGACATTTATCCCTACCTCGAAAGATACACCGAGGCATGTCATGTGCTATGTACAGAATTCATTCGTCAGATACAGTTTTCTGATCAAACTGCTTCTCCTTTTGTCTGCGTTTTCACTTCCTTTTGTATTCAATCAATAGGATGCTCAAGAGAAAATCCTCGAATTCATGGGCGGAAAACCAGATCTTATCATTGGAAACTACACAGATGGGAACCTGGTAGCATCACTTATGGCCAGGAAACTTGGGACAACTCTGGTGCTGCCATCCAGTTCAATTTGTTTTTTAGCTTTTGAAAATGTATATATTTGCTCAACCTGATGCTTACTACTTAATTAACCTGGATTATTCTGAATCAGGGTACGATTGCACATGCTTTGGAGAAGACGAAGTACGAAGATTCAGACCTCGAATGGAAAAAGTTCGAAGCTAAGTATCATTTCTCGTGCCAATTCACGGCAGATATGATTGCCATGAACTCTGCAGATTTCATCATTGCAAGCACATACCAGGAAATTGCAGGAAGGTCAGAGAACTGCCACCTTGGAAGAAAATTTACATGTTCTGAAGAAGCAACCATATAACGGCACTTGATTGATTAACTGAATCTTTTCTGTGATTGCAGCAAAGATAGGCCTGGACAGTACGAAAGCCATGCTGCATTTACTCTTCCAGGGATTTGCAGAGTTGTTTCAGGCATCAATGTCTTTGATCCCAAATTCAACATCGCTTCCCCTGGGGCAGACCAATCTGTGTATTTCCCTTACACGGAGAAACACAAGCGATTCAACTCATTTCGTGCAGCCATAGAAGAACTACTCTTTAGCAGAGTCGACAACAGTGAACACATGTACGTGTTGGAGTTTCTGATTATGAATTCATATTGACTTTCCAATAGGACTGTTTGTTGAAAGAATCCCTGACATCTGTTTTAAAATGTTACAAAATCAGTGGATATCTAGAAGACAGGAGGAAGCCAATCATCTTCTCCATGGCGAGGCTTGATACAGTGAAGAACATCACTGGATTAACTGAGTGGTATGGAAAGAACAAGAGGCTGAGAAATTTGGTCAATCTTGTTGTTGTCGCTGGCTTCTTTGATCCTTCAAAATCTAAAGACAGAGAAGAAGCAGCTGAAATCAGGAATATGCATTCGTTGATTGAAAAATACCAACTCAAGGGCCAAATTAGATGGATAGCAGCGCAGACTGATAGGAACCGGAATGGAGAGCTCTATCGCTGCATTGCTGACTCGAAAGGAGCTTTTGTGCAGCCTGCTCGTTACGAAGCGTTTGGCCTTACAGTCATTGAAGCAATGAACTGTGGACTGCCCACCTTCGCAACCAACCAAGGTGGCCCCGCTGAGATCGTCGTTGATGGGGTTTCAGGTTTTCATATTGATCCCAATAATGGAGATGAGTCGGGCAACAAGATTGCTGATTTTTTCCAGAAATGCAAGCACGACTCCAGGCTCTGGCTCAGGATGTCAGAGGCAGCGGTTCAGCGAATCAACGAGTGGTAAGCAAACAAGTTAAAACTAGTTAATTGGTTCATTTTGTTCTCCGTTAATTCTCTGGATTAAAAGCATTAACACACCTCTCCCTCTCCCTCCCCGGCCCCCCCTGCAGCTACACATGGAAGATCTATGCAAACAAGGTGTTAAATATGGGCAGCATCTATGGCTTCTGGAGGCAGTTGATCAAGAAAGAGAAACAAGCAAAGCAAACATACATTGACATGTTCTATAATTTGCAATTCAGAAACTTGGTATGTTGCTATATAAGTTAAGAATGGCAGGCATTGATCAAAGTTATCTTTATATAACAGGGGATATCTGACAACTATTTTACTCTCATAGGTGCAGAAGATCACCACTACAAAGTGTGGAATTAAAAAACATGTGCCCAGGCCAAAACCCAAATCCCAAGAGAGGTATATTCCTTCCCCTAAAGGAGATAAATTCAATTACACCAAAAAAAAAAAAAAATGAGAGAGATTGATGGGTATGGTCTGCAGTTTTTTGTTGAAAAAGATACAAAATCCTAATTATTTCACAAGCCCTTGCACGGATAAAGTCATGTTTAAAACACGTGTGTGCGCAAGCGTACGTGTGTATGTATAAGCAAAATTGTGTGTGAATGCTTATAAAAAAGTTAAAAGATTTCTATTTTATATACCGCACTGACTGCACATGCCCCAAACTATTGACGAAAAAGAATTCATGTTGGCCACACCTTAAGTCTTGATGTGTTATTTTTGTTGTATGCTCTCCTGACATAAGTTGTTATTTTTCTCCTTACCCTTTCACAAACAACCCCCCCCCCCCCAAAAAAAAATAAAGAAAAGAAAAAAGAAGAGACAGAGAGAGAGAGTAAAAGTAAGATCTGGGCTGCCCAAATTGGTTTCTCCTTGAGTTTATTGCATTCCTGAGTGTGTCTCAAAGTAGATGTGACTCTTTAATTTAGAGTTATTTTTCTATAAGGCCATATTATCAAAAATTGCAAGTGATTAAATTAATGAACAGTATCAAACGAGTAGAAAGGGTCTGTAATGTCTCCTTCTGAAGATTTCATTTTTTTTTTTTTCTTGTAGCTCAAAGCGCACGTCTTCCAGCTTGCAGAGGTAAGAGTAATAGAAATTCCAGTCGACTGATGTAGTTTCAAAATCTTTTTCGCTTTCTCATGCGACTTAACATGAACGAGCAGTTTAATCTCCAGGCTGTTTGGATCTTGAAGATCCCGTACAACACCACGTACGGCGGCTCAACCACACACTGACCGGCGTCGCTGCCCTGCCACACCACCACACTTGCCGTCAAAGTGATTTGTATATTGAAACAAATAAATAGAGAATTTGGTGTTTGATGTGATTCCATCAGATGAATCCATTCTTTGATGTGTCAAAAATATGTAATAATAATAATAATAATGTTGTATGTTACACAACATTATTATATAATAAAAGAATCACTGCATTTCCATACTACTCCTCCTTCAACATTACATTTGTACAGTAATGATTATCAGCTCCCATCATAACACCACCAACTTAAAAAAAAGAGTTCCTTCACTTACGAGTAATATTTTAGTTAAATCAAAATAATTAAATTGATTGAAATTATTAGTTGGGTTTGATTTAAATTATATGTAATTAGGTTCAAATTTTAAATTTAAGTGTTTCGATTCAGTTTGATCTCTATATTAAAAAAAATTGAAATAACTGATTGAATGTTTAACTCCTAATTACTTGCTAAACTCTCCAATTAAAAATTAAGGTTAAAACAATAAAATGATAAAAAAAAGAGCAAAATTAAGCAATAAACCACTCTCAAACCCAATGCTATGTGTTCTTTTGTTGTAGACTCCCCAATTTTTGTTTTTTTTTTTCTTTATTTGTTGCCTTCTGGCGGTGCACAACAAATTGTATTCAACAAAGAGGTGGCGGCGTCAATCACAACAAACTCTTCTTACAAATCAATGTTAATGGCGGACACAGCGATGACTTCTTTTGCTCAACAAAGAGGTGGCGGCGTCAATCACAACAAACTCTTCTTACAAATCAATGTTAATGGCGGACACAGCGATGACTTCTTTTGCTCGTGTTAGGACTCTAGTCCTAACTTGATGTTTCTTTTAAAGAAAGAATTAGAATTGAGGGACAAAACTGATAGAAATGTGGAAGAACATATAGAATAATAAAGAGAACATACATATGTGGGGGTGGGGGGGGGGGGAGGGGGGGAAATCTAACAGAATTGAGAGAGAACAGATATTTCAACAATTTGTTTGATAATTCATATAAAATCTCAACAGTATGAGTTTAGTTTTATATATGAAAAATGTTATTGATACATCATAGTGTACATCTTGAGCTACACCATAAAAGTGTATACCATAATATATCAATGTCTAAAATGCCCTCATTCAAGATGATAAGACGTAGTGAGGCGCGATAAGACAAGAGATATTTATGTCATTTGAATGCATTATGTAGTTTAAAGCGTACATAAATAATATACAAATGACATGACGCTTTATATATAACCTATTATCAGATTTTACAATGCAATTATAACTCTTTCACTACCAATAATTATTTCTAAATCATTTCCACGACCTCTCCACTACTCCATATATCACATAATCATGATTTTGTTGGGAGTGCCATAAAGGTAGAATATGCCCAAAAAACATTGAGACCGTAATTATTCACCAATTTTAATTCTAGCACCACCTAAACAGTTTATTCGACACTGAAATTGTGGATCTTAGACTATTGTCAGGTGAGATAAATTATATGTAAGTTAAATGTATTCACTGAATGAAAGAATGAAAAACTTTTACCTTGTCAGCGTGTGGAAGAGCAAGAGCAATCCATCAACGGGCACGCTCATCAAACACCTCCAAGTTAATTTTAAAGGGTTTCAGCCGTACTACAAAAGGGAAAAAAAAAATTAAAAGGCACGAGAAATAGCCTTTTAAGGCTTCACTTTGAAAAATATACTTTTAACTAAATAGACCCCTCGTGCTTTTGAGTGACAGTTTGATCTAACCGGTTATCTATTTAAAAGTTATTGGTGTGCAACTGTTGCTATCTTGAAAAAGATTTTAGCCTTTACACTAGATTATAAACCACCGTGAGGTATGTATGTTAAATCTACTATGACATGGTTTGAGTTTATTTTGTATATGGTCATGGGAAACCAAGTCTTGCAAGATGATCTTGAACTTATTTCTGTTGCGTTCTTATTTATGTTTTTGAAAAGATTTTAAAAACAATAAAAACCCTTGCATCAATACACACGGTGGTTTAGCATATATACACATGGTGTTTCCCATGACCATATGCAAAACAAAATCAAACCATGCCATAATAGATTTAGCATATATACCTCACGGTGGTTTGTAGTCTGATTTAGAGGTTGGAATCTTCTACAAGATAGCAATAGTTGCACACCAACAATTTCCGAACAAACGATCGATCTAACTGAACTGTCCCTCGAAAGCACAAGGGGTCTAGTTAGTCCACGCTCTAAGTAGGGAAAGAATCCTACAACTTAGCTTATGTGCTAGTCAAGCTAAATGTAAGGGTGCGTTTGATAGGTATGGAAAATGTAAGAATCCTACAACTTAGCTCATTTTCCATCTAAATTTCAGGAAATTCTATCAAACAGCTTTTCAATTCCATGAAATTCGAATTCCATCTTAGTTCAAAAAGTGAATATTTTCCTTGAAATCAAGGAATTGGAATTTATAGGGGTTGGGGTGAGAATTGGAATTCAATAGAATTGGAATTCCACTCTCATTTTCCAACTCTATCAAACGCACCCTAACTAAATAGATTCTAAAAATTAATAAACTATCTATTAAATTAGACTTGCTATACTAGCAACAATGGAATCAAAAGCAAAATGAAAATAATGGGTAAGAGAATTCTAACTAGAATGAGAAGGATAAGAGTTTATGGCCAAATGTTTTTCTCACACTTCCAATTTCTCTCCATGATCATTTATTTATATAGAAGGAGATGGCCATCACATATTATAAATAATAAAAGTGCATTTTTCTTTTCAATACTATATCATATATATTATTTGAAGTGTTCATTCCATTTTTAATAAAATATATTATATATTATATATAATAGAAATATATTTTTCTTTTCAATAATATATCATATATATTATTTGAAGTGTTCTTTCTATTTTAATAAAATATATTATATATTATATATAATAGAAGTGCATATTTTCTTTTCAATAATATATCATATATACTATATATTGAAATTGCCCCTCTCTTTTCCATATAATATATCATATATATTATATATATAATAAAAATGCTATTTCTTTTTCAGATAATATATCATGTATATTATATATTGAAAGTTCTCTTGTCTTTTCTATATAATATATCATATGTATTATATAGATAATGAAAATTCTCTTTTAATTTCCATATATTGTATTTAAATTAATTTTCTCAATATAATATAATATATGTATAACTATTATACATAAAATATTATATAAGAATTAATTATCCAATGAAAACCATTCTCATTATTAATATCCCAGTAAAAAATCATTAACTCTTAATGAAAATTATAACTTTCATCGCTTAATTAATCACTACACTTGGATATGTGTGTGACTTTCTAGATTCACTACTAAGTAGCAATCGAGACACGTCAAATTTTTTAACGCCAACCAAACACTTTGGTCTACAATAAGGATCTCTCTATTTTTCTGATATAACTCGAAACACTATGAGTGACAACTAGTATTATGTCAGGACAATCCTACCTTGTATATTTATTTGGAGACCACGATAGCTTGCTTGTATCACATGTACAACTTTGGATTAACGAACTTGCAAAAGAAGAATTGTAAGGATTGCTTGGGAAAGCCATTCCGATGGTTAAGTTAGATGTAGAATAATAATAAAGATAACACAAACAAATAAGTTAAAGATTATAATTGAGATTGTTTAGAATTGTGGAAAATGAATACTTATTTGGAAGAATAAATCCTCTTTTATTTAAGTCTTTTTATTAGATAATACTTAATAATAGTTATTAAGCTTATCACTAATAAATAATAGTTTTTAAATTAGACCTATCTCTAAAGACTGTTTTTCTAATAAGATTTAGGAGTAGGAGTCTATCCAAAATTCATTAGAATTACAATTAATCTATAGATTTTAGGAAGTAATTCTAATTCATGATGAAACCTTTTAATTAATTCTAAATAAGAATCCTAGTGTACGAAATTGTCCAGTTTTAGGTAAAATTAGTTTGTCGTTAGGTACGTGGAAAACTCATTTCTTAGGTTGAATTAGATCCAAGTAAAATATCGAGACTTAAGTTGATCTAATTAATTAGATCGAGACTGAGTGCTCATATTTATCTCGGACCACTCTTTGAATATGAATGAATTATTTATAAATTTATTTAATTTCATAAAATTATTTAATTTAAATACACCAACAATTTATTTATAAATAAATTATTACATTTAGAATGACACAACTTAATATTTGATTCAATTTAATTCCATAAACTCATATGAAATAAATTCAAAATTGAAGTTTCATTAGCTCTTACTTCCTAAAATGTTCTTGATATAATAACCTTGTTAAAATAAAAAAAATAAACATATATATATTAAATTTCAAAATTAATTCTAAAATTAGGAATTAACTAAGTTAGAATTAAAAATGGACTCTCCAATTTTTTTTATAAAATTAATTCATTCAAAACAAGGGCAAGTAAACATATTATACTCAAAACGCCTTGGCCTTCAATATCCAATAGTGATAAAAGTCAATATCGAAGATGAAGAGAGGGGCAGACAGAAGAAGGATTTTTTTGTTCACAAACAAATTTTATTCTCAAACAAATTTCACATCGTATCCATCTCCATTTCTGTTTCTTTGCAGCCTAACTCGACCCTCAACAACTCCAAATTTTTAATAAACATAAGATAAAAACACTAAATAAATAAAGGCCAACTTGAAGGTTATTGACATTTAGTTGTAAAAATGACTTGCGACGTATTAAAACGATCTTCTTTTTTTTTTTTTATATATATCACAAGTAATTTTAAAAAACAAAAACCTTATACACTACGAGCATCCTTTTAGTGAGACCAACAAAATGCCAAACGAAGTATCCAAAAGCATCACCACAATAAGACTTTGACAAACAAATCAATTCAAGCCTAAAAGGAGTATTTTAACTAAAAATGAAATTGTATCCACAGCAAACTTCATGAGACAAAAACAGATTAAAAAAAAAAAAAACAGCATTACTCCCACAGAGATCACAGTAGATAAATTCAATTTGTATGCCAACCTGGGTTAAAAGACAAAGGGTATCAGGAATTTAGTGATTGAAAATGGCCTATTCTAATCATCCCAATGACTGCCATTTGACTCTGTCTTCTCTCTCTCATATATATATATATATATATATATATATAAAACACTAATTTCAACCAGTATCAGGACCAGGCTGCACCCATAAGCATGCTAATACTTACAATATTACACGCCATAAGGATATTCCAGGTGAAGAATCCAGCCATATTGAAGATTCCTTCATAAAAAGTGCGAGTAGCGCAGGAGAGAAAAATGGAAGGAAGAGATGAAGCAATGAAGGGATTGATGCTATTAACTGTTATTTACAGTTCTATACAGCATGCAATTTACTTTCTGATGCACAGAAGACCAGATTCATGGAAGGGTAGGATGTCAAATGGTGATTGGTTCGGGAACCTTGACATAAGCACATATGTGAAGAAAGCGTTCGGGGTTCATCAAGTTGTTCGCCAGCCAAGCAAAAGGGGTCTCCAGTTTGGGTTGAATCCCTTGGATGCGGAGAAGCTTGATTTCGGCATTATCTGGTAGACTGCAGGGCTCCACATGTTCACGCAATGTTTCTCCAACTTCTTCAACAGTTCCCAAACCACTCCCATCTCCTGAAGATGATTTCTGCTCATCTTCAACTTCCCCTCGGGGCATTTCCTCACTGATGGAGTTTTTTTCTGCAAAAAACTCTGGTAGAAGAGTTTTTACGGCATCAAGTAAGGAGAAATATTTGCCTGCAGTCCACATACAAGAATATAATGAACGAGTAACACAATGTAGATGTACATGTCAACCATTAAGGTAGTGCAACAAATGAACATCATAGGCTATCCATAAAACAGTAATACAAACAGCACAAAAATGAAAGGGGGGAAAAAAGGACGAAAATAAATTCCCTCATTTTTTTGCAATTCTCCAAGGAAGCCACGTCCAGAAGCTAGACCCAAAACCATGTCCTATTCAGTTTATGGCTGTGCTGGGCCTGAAGATTAATCTTGCTAAACAACATATCAAGCCTTAATCTCACTAGGCTCACTAGGCGGGTTGGCTTAAGATTAATCTTTCAAAAAAGTAAAATAATTCCTATGGATGAGGTTATTGACATTCTTGGTTTAGCCAATTCTGTTAAGTGTAAATGTGTTCTTTTGCCTACTAAGTACTTGGAATTTTGTGACCCCAATGACAAGAGTACAAGATTCTCTTAGCATAATCCTATTAAGATTAAAGGTCGTCTCCCTGCTTTGCAAGGTTTGGGGAGGGTCCTTTTCGTACGCAACCTCAATCTTGTTTTGCAAAGAAGTTGCTTTCTCAATCCAAACCTATGACCTTCAAATCACAAAGGAGCAACCTTATTATTGGGCCTTAGATTAATCTTTCTAAAATGCAAAATAATTCCCAACAATAAGGCTAATTGAAATTCTTTGTTTAGTTCCCTAGAGCGTAAAGTGGGCTTTTTGCCTTCATGGTTCTTGGGATTACCATCCAGATCATACTTCAAATCTGAAGTTGTTTTAAGGTTATTGAAAAAGAAATGTGAGCCAAGGTTGGTGTTTTGAGAAATGTGGTATTATCCCAGTAAGGGAGGCTAACTCTTATAAAGACTAGCATTTCAAATACTCCCACTTATAATTTGTCTTTATTCTTGATTTCAGCCTTGTCACATCTAGATTAGAGAATTAAAAAAGACATGCCATTTGGGAGGGTTAGCTGAGGACTCCAAATTTCATTTGGTTAGTTGGGATAAGGTTTGTATACAGCAAGTGATGGTTTAGGAATTAGAAGTTTGAAGGTATTTAGAAAGGCCACCCTTAGTAAGTGCATCTGGAATTTGTAAATGAAAATGACATTAGATGGAAAAAGGTCAGAGAAACCAAGTATGGTTCCTCATTGAGGGTTTGGCCTACAGGTTGGTTAAATTTTCCGCATGGTGTTTGGTTACAAAAAGAAAAGGCATCTGAGAGTTTGGGGTGATCTCTTTTATGTATCACTTTCCGAGCTGGAGAAGGGGGAAGATTTAGTTTTGGGCAGAATCCTGGTGTAGTTCTAATTCATTGAATTAATTATTTCTAGATTTGTACAGTTAGCTAACAATAATTTGGCTACTAAGAATTTCTTTTTCTTGTAGTAATGTTATTTGGTCCCCCACCCTAACATTTACCAAACAAACCACAGACCAATTTAAACACACTTTTTTCAGTATATCAAAAAACTGAGTTCTTGTATGAAGCAAATCCTTACCACTATTTGTTTTTTTCTCATAGAAATAAAGCACAGAACGCCTTGGGGCAACAACAGAATCACTCCATCACCCCACACGTTTGAAATATGAAAGTGGTTGTCTATCTTGTGGGAGTAAAGTTGTGTACAAGCATAGGAACGCTTGTGCACAAGCATATCCTTTTAGAGATTTAACACATAAACACATCCACATACAAATATAACTATCTTGGAAGGGTATGCCCCATTTAAGATATGAAGACATAACAAGGAAACATGGAAACTTCATTGTGGGTGCCGACAAGTGTCCGACACAAGACTGACATGAATAAACATCCAAGGACTTCATGGGACATTACATGTTAGACATGCCAAATGGCATGTTCAAATTTTTCATTATTACTAATGTTTTTGAACATGTCTAGGTCATCTGACTAACATGCATCCATGGGTTAGACACACACAAGGATATCCTGGAATTTCCAACAAAGTACTTACCGGAAAAAAAAAATTCCAATGGCGTATTTTTGAAACTTAATCTGAGTAAAATCTACAAATATTATAAGATTGTGGCTAAAGAATCCTGATTATAATGCTAACAAGATAGTAACTTTTTTAGTTATAGGTTGAACAATAATTATGCTATATTTATAATGGATTAAATATTGTCCTTATATTGGAGTAAAGGTATTTCCATTAATTTATCATTATTATGGATTGAACGGTATATCATATTAGACTAGTGGTACTCTTTCATTTTTATAAAAAAAAAAAAAATCATTTTTGTCATATCCCACATCCATTTTCCATATACACGTTCATATCTATACCTTTATCAATACCCATATCCTTTCCGCTCCACACACCACTCCTGTAAAGGCATTCTTCTACCTTTTAGAACCATAACCCTAGGTCATAGTAAATCCTAGGTGACCAAAGTTTCATGAAGCTATGCTACATCAATGTGTTTTGTAAATTAAAAACATATCCAATTTCAAGAACCAGGTTCACACACTTATAGCAAGAGACTGCCTGATGAGAAGAATTCATATCTGCTTACCTTCCCTGTGAATTTCAATGGGGCGATTTATGTAAGCAATTTTGTCCCAACTATCAACATGAGGGGCATCTTCCAAGTCCTCAAAATCATCATGCACGTTACAGACATACAACCGAACTGGAATTCGACCTAACCAAAGCTCAAGCCACAAGACAACTAAACATTAATGCAAACATAACACGTGTACAATCAATATTAAAACAAAAAACTGCAAACCAATGCATTAGAATGGTTGCCCATCAAGTCCCCAATCAAAGAGAAATAACTTGCACATAATCACACTGTTAAAAGAACAAATAAATAAATATATGGAGGCTTTTTTTTTGCTAAGTAGTATATAGAGGCTTTCAATCTAAAAAAGAAAGCTGTAAGGGAAAGTCTTTAAGTGCATGTAACTGTCATTGATAGCATTGCACCTCATCCAGTTTTGCCTGCAATTTCAAATAGATAGAAATTCAAAAGCCAAGAATCCATGAACTTTTTAGGTTTCACTTGTTAACTGACAAGAAAAACCCAATTGAGTCAAGCCAATTGGTAACATGGTTTAGAAGTGCGGAACCAGGCAAAGCTCCCTTCTCACCTCCCTTTCTCTCCCCCCAAATCCACTCTTGCTATTACCTTCACATGCCTAGGAAAGAAATTGCCCTCAATGAAAGATTTAAATGAAATACTAATGCATGACTTGCTTACTGCATCTCACTAGGTCCCTAACTAGTAGATCTCAAAAAAGATGTATAGACTTCCCTCACCGGTTTTAACTGACCCAGAAGTATCTGTCTCAACAATGCTTCTTTGAGTTTTGGAAGAGGGTGAGTTCAGCTTCACTG
Source organism: Diospyros kaki (assembly GCA_036245055.1). Classification (NCBI taxonomy): domain Eukaryota; kingdom Viridiplantae; phylum Streptophyta; class Magnoliopsida; order Ericales; family Ebenaceae; genus Diospyros; species Diospyros kaki. Next base: position 44,247,577 of record BSEG01000016.1, read on the forward strand.
AAAACTCATCTCCACCAACTCCAAGTTTAAGCTTAGATGAAACCCGGATATACGATTCCAAGTTACCTGTGAGAAAATTTTGCAGGGCAAATTAGAGCTTAAATAAGTTGAAAGTACTATGATAGCCAAGTTGTTTCAAAAAAACAACAGAAAATTTCAAATATAACAGAAAATTTCAAGATTTGATTTGTTTATCTCACGTGATTTGTGCTGATTATTTGTTTTAATTTATTTTTCCTTCTGGGTTTCAATCATTTCGATATAAAAGGGTGATTGATCAATGGAAAATTCATTTAACCTTCCTCCTCATGTATTCATCTTGGTATAAAAGCAATGTCTTCGATTATGGAGTACCTATATTTAAAAAAAAAACAAAAAAAGGAAAAAATAGAAGAAGGCTAAAGACAGCAGTTGACCAATAGTACGGATTAACTTCTTCACACAAGCAATGGCATCAATTGAAAGCAACAAGTGCTTCATGGCAGTCGATCATTAGCATCAATAGACTTTTTCACAAGGTCAACCAAAACCAACAAAGGCTCTGTGACAATGGAGTAATAGTATAGATCAACCTCATTACAATGCTGATCGAAAACAAGGGCTCCGTGACAGCCAACCAAGTATCAATTGACCCCTTGATTCAAGTGGAAGCATAGATCAAAGGAAAACAGTACTTGACTGACATGAGTCAGTTTCCATTGCATGAAAGAAGCCATGTTTCTCAGCAAGTCCTTGGTGCAAAGTTTGAGGTAGCCATACCTATCGGATTAAAGATCTGCAAACAGTCAACAGAAGCCAGGCAACACCCATGCTGTTGTTTATTAAGGATGAGGTGCCTGAACAACAACATCCTTTCAATTGTCCTTCTACAGTTTATATGCCCTTGATATGTGTCCTTATACTACTGCTATAACTGATTGTTAATGCCGCAAAAAATGAAAATAAAAGATAACGGAAAAGAAGGATGGAACACAAGTGTACAGACTTATGAATATTAATGCTTTTCTGACCAGTTCTATAATTTTTTGAGCCTAAAAATTATGAAAAGGGTCAAGCAGATAAAGAAAAAATGGAATATGAAGTCAATGACGACCCCTAAAGTGTGAATCCTCACTCCGTATCACCACACTATCAAGTTGGATGGGCAGAAGTACTTGGCTTCACAGCAACTCACTTGGCAGTAACTGTATATTGAAAGTAAGGGAGAAAAGGTTGCCTGAATGACAAGATCAGAAAACCCTGGTATTGAATTCCATATGACAAGTAGGAAGCCAAAAAATCCAGTATTGTGTCTTGGCTATTGAATTCCATGTAGCCAAAGATTAGTCAAGGATTTCTCTTTCTACATTCTGCAAAAGAAATATGGCTATGCAACTATCGACACTTGTAGAAGGAAAATACAGCAAAATCTATGATGAAGCTTCATGGCAATGCACAAAGAAACTGGTCAGTGGCTACCAACTTTCATAAAGTGAGATGTTTAGGGCAAGAAATAGACCACTTCCAAAGTTTAGAGACCAAGTGCCGGCAAACACAGTGAAGCTACAAAATGTTGAACAAGAACATATTTATTAATTCCTGGATGGACTTAAGTCTGAATATGGTCAAATGCATGGTCCAATTTGGAAAAAGAGCCCCTTCCCTCTCTACTGGAAGTAAGCTGACAGGAAGCTATGCTTCATACAGTTTTCAAGGATCAGTTAGCCTTATTAGTATTTGTAAAGGAATGAAGATGGGCTGGAGGAATAATACCAAGGCTGAGTGAGAAAGATAAGCTTTCTGTGACCAATGTAAGTGACATCGGCATACACAAGAGAATATTTGGAGCTCCATGGTCGTCTTCAACCAGGCAGAGGTGTTCGTGTTAGAAAAGAAACACAACCTCAAGTTCATCATACATAAACCTCTTTGAATAATACTTCTAATTCTAATCAGCTATCAGCAAGGAAGAACTCCATACAATCTGTCAGCTTATGTCTAGATCGGAAGCATCTGATATGGCATATCCTTCTTTTATCCAAACAATTAACTGCGGTACATCTCTAAATCCATTATCTTCTAACAATCCCCGGGCCGTTGATTCTAGTGCCTCTGACCACATGACTAGCTTGATCGCTTTTTATCTTCATGTTATCCTTCTAGTATAGATAAAGCTAGAATAATAAGGGTTGATTCTCATCACTTCTTAACTTTGTCTTCAATACAACATGTGCATAATTTTACAGCCAATTTTCTTTCTATTACACTATCACTCTTCAATTAAATAATCAAGTCATTTTTTGCTCTTCCAACTATTTTCTAGGACCCAACTATTGGAAAGACGATTGGCAATGATAGCCTTCAAGTTGACTTTTACAACCTGGACTCCCAATTCTACTCATTGCCTGAAGCACATTTATCAAGTGGTACAACTTGATAAGTCCGCAGCAAGGTTTGGTTTTGACATCAACAGCTGGGATTGAACATCTATCTTTCTTCATACAAAAGAATATTTCCTTTCTTATTTCTCCAACATAAAAGTTCTCAAGTTCCACTGTGAAACTTCTGAATTCTCTAAATATTATCAAGTACTTTTCCTTCTAATAATAATAAAAGTACACAACCATTTTCCATTATTCACACTGATATTTAGGGACCCTTTTCAGTTGTTTCTTTATCTTGGCACTCTTGGTTTGTCACATTTATAAATGATTTTTCCCATACTCCATGGGTTTTTTTTCTTTTTTTTCTTTTTTTTTTTGGAGGGGGTGGGGAGGGGATGGAGTGATGTCTTCCCTATTTTTTAAACTTCTTATAAAATTATTCAAACACAATTCAACATGTCCATTAAAATTCTTCATTCTGATAATGGAGGGGAGGTAAGTATTTGTCTTCCATTTTTCACCACTATCTTCAAGAGCATGGTGTTGTTCATCAAACTACACGTCCCTATACACTTCAACAAAATGGATTGTTGAGCACAAAATTGAATCACTTCTTGGACGTAACACTCTTCAATGTTCAATACGTGTCTTATTAAAAGAATGCCTTCATGTGTCTTAGACTTCAAGACACGTATTGAATTGTCGTCTTGATTTTCTTTATTTAAAATAAAGTGCTTACCTCCTGGTGTGTTCATGTGTGTTTGCTTTATCCACATTTGTGACACTTGAATTAGGTTATACCCTCATTCTCTCAAATGTTTGTTTCTAGGGTATTCTATTATTCTTTTCAGAAAAAGGAATACAAGTGTTATTATTCAACAATGCAAGGGTATTTTGTGCTTATAGATGTCAAATTTTTTAGATCATACCATACTTTTCCCTACAACTCCTGTTTATAGGGAGATTCAAAGTAAAGAGCAGTTTGACATCACTCACCATTACCTATCCCTAGTACCTTGCCCATACCATCCTTGACTACAAAAGAATTGGTTTCTACTAATAAATCTGATATGGAACCTGGGCAGAGTTTAGGGCCTACTTCAGACGTGAGAATAAAATTACCACAAAAGCTCCTAACCAACCATCTACATATGACTCAAGTGATGATTCTTCAAACTCTAAAATAAAACCTTCTAATCTAATATTCTTAAACCAAAAAATTATCTAAATGTTCCTATTACACACTGCAAAAGGTACAATGCATTTTTTACATCCCATATCTAATTTTATATCTTATAAAAGTTTATCTCCCTCCTTTATTTCTTTAATATCCAAGCTATCCCTTAATGTCTATTACAACAATAATCACAAGCCTTAATCCAACTGCTCTGTGTGTGTGTGTGTGTGTGTGTGTGTGTCATCTCTCCATGGTCATATTCTCTATAAAGCCATCATATGCCATGCTACGTTTAAGGTTTCCAATAAGTTTTCTTTGGTCTTTCTCTCCCCTTTTGTTACAAACTTTCTCCATTGGATCCATTCCCTCACAGGTGCATCTGTTGGTCTTCTTCTCATTTGTCCAAACTTACCCCAATGTTATTGCATGTACTCCCATTTTCTATTTTGTCTCTTCTTGTAGGCCACACATGTATAGTAATTCATCTCCATTACACTCATATTCATGTTACTCAGTTGCTCAACATTCCACACGAAATAACAAAGATAGTCTTATAGTTGACCAACAAAACTTCCCTTTTAACTTTAAACAAATTTTTCAATCACACAAAATGCTGGACACGCTTCTCCACTTTAACCATCCCACCTAAATATCTCTCCCGTGTCTATTTCAAAAAATTATAGGAGACTAGTAGTGATTCAAAGTGGAAGAAGGCAAACTAGAAGAGATGAAGGCCCTTTATAATAATACAACATGCAATTTGGTTAAATTACCTATTACAAAAAGAAGCAATAAGATGTTGATCAAACATAAGCCAAGTGGAGACCTGGATAGATATAGAACAAAATTAGTAGCAAAAGAATAACTCAAACCCAAGAGATTAACTATGAAGAAACATTTGCTCCAATTTCCAAAAATGAATTATGTTATGATTTTGTTGTCATTGGCTGCGAACTCTGCCAATGAACTCTGGATTTAGATGTTAAAAATGTATTTCATCATAGGGATGGGGCGAAGAAAGAAAGTATACAGGAAAGTTTCACCATGTCTTGATATTCCTAGTTCTGAACAGAAAGTATATAAGCTGGAAAAAGCACTACATGGGCTAAAACAATCACCAAGGACATGTTTAGAATGTTTCTCAAAGGCTATACATAGACTTGGTTATAACCAAAGTCAAACTGATCATACTTTATTTATTAAGCATCTTCATCAGGGAAAGATAACTATCTTAATAGTGTATTTCGATGACATTGCATAGATGAAAATAATGAAAGGGAAATACAAAAATTGAAGGAAGACCCTGCTCAAGAATTTGATATAAATGACTTATGAAGTTTGAAAAGCTTTTCTGGGGCATTGAAGTGGCAAGACCAACATGGTATATTTGTTTCTTAAAGAATGTTTTAGATCTTCTAAGGGAGACAAAAAATTTAGGATGTAAACACCTTGTTAACAATCTTGTGAAACAAATATCAAACTTGAGTAAAGATAGCATATGTATTCCTGTAGAGGAAGGAAGATATTAGCAATTCATGATCGGTCACTCAATTTATCACACACCCAACCGGACATTACATATTGCAAGTATGATGAAGACAGGAATAGAAGGGTTGAGACAATAATCACCCTTTTATACAGAAACAGTGGAAACCAAAAGTAATAATAAATTAACACAAACCAATCAGCACAAATAATGCCAATTAATTATACCAATAATAATCCTGAATTTAAGCTATCATAACACCCCCCCCCCCCAAAAAAAATATTAATAACAAGGTTGTCAATCCACATCTACTAACACTCCCGGTTGAGGCGAAGATGTCTCCCAATCCCAGCTTGTCCAAATTTGTGGGGAAAAAGTTATTTGTAACACCCTCTATTAGAATACCAACCAAATGTTCTTCTATCTTCACACACAGAGTGCAAACTTTCATTATTCAGCTTGTCCTTGATGAGATCTGTACCAATTTTACTGTGTTTCGTTCAATCATGTTGAACTAGCTTTGTGGAAACAGCCTTGTTGTAAGAAAAGCATGGGGAAGGCTGCTTACAAATACAACGCACCCTTGACACTCACAAAGTTGGGAGTCTTGTGCACTGGGGACACCCTTTTTATGTTGAACTAGATCACAAGCAATACTATAACTGCTTTATTGTCATCAAACAATCTGATAGGTCTTTCATTTTTATATTCCAATTTTCTCAATAAGATCTTCAGCTAGAATGTTGTCACAACCCTAGGCTATGGGAGGAGTAATTGTGTAAATTGAGGGTTGCTATTGTTGTAGATTGGTTAGAAGCAGTTAGTGGTTGTCTCAATTGTTGTAAAGCAGTTAGAAGCAATGGCTGTTACAGGCTGTTGGGGCTTTCAGTTACTGCAACTGAAGAGTAGTTGAGGATCCCTATAGTAGTTGAATCAGGGTATTGAAGATTCAATCTTTCCCTCTTTTCCGATTCTCTCTCATTTTCTCTCTCGATTTTCTTCTCAACTCTCCCTCTCTACTTTCAATTTACTGAAATAACCATTGTCAGATCCAAGAATCTGACAAATGTTTTACACACTCTATGAGCCAAAGCCCTAAACTTAGCATCGGTCAAAAATCCTACAACTACTGTTTGCTTCTTGCTCCTCCACGTAACCAGATTGTCCCTACAAAAATGAAAAATCCTAAGGCAGATCATCTACCTGCATAGAACCTACCAAATCAACATTTGTAAATACCTCTATCTTCATGTACACAGAATTTCCTTCCCTGGGGAGGACTTCAAGTACTTTTTTAAGTTTCTATGACTACTCCCATATATACTTCCTGTGGCAGGTGCAAACTGGCTAACCATACTTATAACACATGCACTATCTGATCAGACATATTATAAATAAAGTAATCAACAAACTATTGCTGATATCTCCCTTTCTCTATTAGACTTTTGCTATCTTCACTCAACGTGACATTTGATTCCACAAGAATGCCAACAGGCTTATATCCTAACATTATTATCTCCTTTCTTGATCTTGCTACTTTAATTCAAAAAGTACTTCAAGCTTCCTAGGCTATATCAAATTCCTAAACAAGGTGTAGTCACAACCCCAAGGACATAGTAGTAATTGTCCAATACATGTATGTCTTTCTTGTTGTACTTTAGGGTGCTGTCATATTGTACCTTTCAGTTTATCATCAACTGAAAGGATAGAACAGACTATAAATAGGCTAAATTAGTTAAGAACAGGAGTTGTTGAATGATATTTGATTACTTCCCTCTCAAATTCTCTCTCCCTCTCCGTTCTCTTTGAATTCTCTCTCCATTCTTCTGATTTCTCCCTCCCTTTCTATTCTCTCTCCCCTGATTTCTTCCAAATTCTCTTACAAAGCCTAGGTTAAACCTTGAGTTGTGACATTTGGTATCAGAGTCAGTGGTCCTCGGCTGCTGAATTGCGAGTGAGGCGAGTCAAGAAGGCGAGTGCTGGAAGCAGAATTCCTGAGCGATTGCTGATCGTAAGCAATTGCAATCAGAGGCGGTCATTTGTGGTCGATTATCGGCTGTGAGATAGGCATTCTTCAGGCAACCCTAGCAGTGAACAGAAGTTGAAGTTTGAGGCCAGCATTGGTGATGGAAGAAGGAACACGAATAAAGCAGCTTGAGGCAAGAATGGAGGCATTGGAATTTGGATTGTGGCAGACTCAAGAAGAAATTAATTGCAGCAGAGAAGAAAGCACTGCAACCAGAGAAAGTGTGCAAAGAGAACTGGAAAAAAAAAACAGAAACTCTTGAGAATTTTGGCTGGAGAATGAATATCATTTTTGACATGTTGTCGAAATTGCCTCAATTTATCTTACCAGTGGATTTTCCACCTAGATACACTTCTGATCCAATCCTGCATGGTGATGGAATTCTTCCTCAAGCTTCGGAATTGCAAAAAGTTGAGGAGTCACCGGTCTTGGAGCCAGCAATCTAGGGAAGAGGTTCTTCTCAAACCTCTCCTTATACTCCAATGCCAAGGCTGGAGATACCGGTGTTTGAAGAAGCAAAACCTAGATGGCGGATCCACAGATGTGAGAGGTTTTTTCACTATTACAATGTAGTTGAAGGACAGAAGATCAACCTTGCAGCAGCCTATCTCAATGATATGGCTGACTCATGGTATTAAGGTTGGATCAAGATGAGGAGAACTGAAGCTAATTGGACTGAGTTTGTGCAGGATCTATGTGTTCAGTTTGTAGAGAAGTCTATGACCGATGTGGTTGAAGAATTTAACAAACTACAGCAGGACGGATCCGTGATGGAGTATCAGATCAGTTTGAGGAATTAAGATCTTTGATGTTGAATTCAAAACCTGTTTTAACAGAACAGTACTTCATTTTCAGCTTCATCAATGCCTCAAGGATGAACTAAGGCCAACAGTCAAGATGATGCATCCTGCAACTGTTGAGTAGGCTGCTGAGAAGGCAAGGTTACAGGAGCTTGCTTTAGAAGCAATTTTCAAAAAGCACAAAATCCTACTGGAAATTCATCCTGTGATCAGTCAACATTCAGAAGGGAATCTGAATTCTAGGGTGTAAACTAACCCTAATTCAGTCAAACCTACTTCGATGGAGCAAAGGAGACAATTAGGATTGTGTTACGGGTGTGGAGAAAAATTTAGTCTAGGATACCAATGCAGAAGACAATTATTACATATGGAAGGACTAGATGACAAAAAAGAGGGAGAAGAAGAAGCCGGGATTGGATGAAGAAATAGGTCCAGTTGCTGTAATTTCTTGGGGACAAAAAATCTCTCAAGAAAGGGGGATTGTCATGACCTCAAGGATATAGTAGTAATTGTCCAATACATATATTTCTTTCTTGTTGTACTTTAGGCTGCTGTCATATTGTACCTTTCAGTTTATCATTAACTGAAAGGATAGAACAGCCTATAAATAGGCTAGATTAGTTAGAGAACAGGAGTTGTTGAATGATATCTGATTACTTCTCTCTCAACTTCTCTCTCCCTCTCTGTTCTCTCTGATTTCTCCCTCCCTTTCTATTCTCTCTTCAAAATTCCCCTACAAACCCTAGGTTAAACCTTGAGTTGTGACAGGTGTTACTTCAACTTTGTATCTTTTTCTTCATTTCCTATCAACATACACTAGCAAGGCAGATATCTTACCCTAAGAAAGATGCTTAAGAAATAGAGTATGACAAGCTTAACTTTGTCTATAACCAAACGTGCATAGCCTTTGAGAAATGTCCAAACCATGACATTGATGAGGCTTTCTCCAGCTTACATACTATTCTTTCAGAACCCAGAATATCAAGACCTAGTGGAGCTTCAATGTACAGTTCCTCTTTCAGATATCATATTTTCTATGAAAAAAGCGTTTTTAACATCTAAATAATTCAGTGACCATCCAAAATTTGAAGTCAATTACAAAAAAAAGACTGGGAAATTCAATTTGGCAACTAGAGCAAATGTATCCTCATAGTCAATCCCTTAGGTCTGAGTGAATCCTTTAGCAATTAATTTGGTTTTATATTTGCTCACACATCCATAAGGCTTATCTTTGACAGTAAACACCCATCGACATCTGACAAATTTAATGGGTAATTTAACCAACTCTCGTGTATTATTTGTTATAAAGGATCTCACCACTTATTGCATTATCTCCTACCACTTTGAATTGCTGAGTGCCTCCTGTAAATTTTTGAAAAACAGGGAGATATAAGGATGATAGGTGGTGACAAACATTGGTAAGGCATAAAATTAGATATAAGATGTAAAGTGCATTATCTTGCCTGTTTGTAATGTGCAAAGGAACATCTAGATCAGTTTTGGGTTCAAGAAGACTCGAGGGCTCTATTTTAGAGTTACAAGAATCAGTGCCTGAGCCATAACCAAATGGTTGGCTAGGAGATCCCATAGTGACTCTACCTTTCTTATTTCAGGAGTAAACCCTTAACCATTGGTCAGGTACTGTATCAAATTTATAAGTAGAAGCTAATTCTTCTGTAGCTAAGAATTATAATTTATAACGGTGGAGTATCACAAAACTGCTGCTTACCTTGAATCTCTCCCTGAAGAGCAGAGCCCAACCTCTCTCTCTGTTTACTAATAACTTGTCACTACATGAAGACTGTCTAAGTTAATAGATTGATACATTCAAAAATCTGTTTGCAAAAGAGAAATCTAGTTATTTCAGATGTGCCCCCATCAATCAAGGGTGTTGGAAGGCGCAGACAGCATAGGGCTTAACCTTCGTTATATTAAGCTAAATCTATATTCAAGCATCAGTTCTATATTCTCATGCTTATGAAGGCAACCACTTGCAAAACAAATATAAGACAAGAAATTTAGTACATATCATTTTTATTTTTTAAATTGAGTAGCCCAGGATTCATTTTCTTATATGCTATCGAGGACCTTCACTTAAATCAAGCTGAAGCTCAAGTTATTCAATAAGACATTTCACGCTCAACTGCAACCGAACTCTCATATAGAGTGAGTTAAATTTAAATAAGTCAGAAGTTTTACTTATTGTGCAAGGAATAACAATCAATTTTTTAAGTCAAGATATCTTAGGTTATATGATAGAAATACACCAAACAGTTGAGCCCAATGAAGTCACTGAAAAAAACTGCTTCTGATGACATGTTTTTCAACTTCTGGTCTCAATTATTAGCCCAATTAATCAATATCTAAAGATTGTTTACTGTATTCACCAAAGGGGATAAACAATATAGCCATGCGTCACTTAGTCCTCTCCAAATGATAGTATAACATACTTAGGAAATCCTTCAAACCAATCCATTAATTCGCAATATGACCTTGCACATTTATGGATACAGATAGGAACAAGTTTGAGAAATCAGATATTGTTTCCTCTGGATGCAACTGTTATTATCTTTGGTAAGTAGATATATATTGTAGAAAAATGTGTACAAGAAATATAGACAACTAGGAAAAATATAGAGGCAGTTTTCCATTCATTATACAGTTATTTATTTCTTAAATAGCAGTTTTTCTGTGTGTAACTGCCTCCATATCAGCAGTTACCATTTGCGTATAAATGTGTCCAATTCGAATAATAAAGTGAGAAGTTTAAAAATTCAAACTTCTTCATGGTATCGAGCAGTGAGACAAAGAGAGAGAGAGGTGAAGATGGTAACAGGATGGAGCCACGGTCACAGATCAGCCACTGTCAAAGAAAACCCACTATCACAAATCGGCCATTTCCCATCTCCTTCATCTTTGTCCACCATCACTGCAGCCACAGTCGCAACCATCTCTCCAGTCCAGCCAAAAAAAAAAAGGAGACACATCAAATCAAATCCTAATCAGCCTTTGAGGGCTTGTTGTTAGTCATATCTCTAGAGGACCTGGAACTGAAGGATGATGCCGGTTGCAATACCAGTAAAATAAATCTACTATCATTGAAGACATGGCCAGTCAAAGTAAATGTCATCCTCTAGGAGACGGCAAAAGAAATTTGGGATGCCGCAAAGGATAAGTATTCCGACACTAAAGACACAACAAAAGCATTGTCAAGGAGACCTCTAAAACACCCAATATTTTAATCGTCTAACTAAAATATTGGCAACAAGTCAACATGTTCAAAACGACCTAAATAGACAAGCACTTCATAAAAAGATAATTTGAAACTGGATTTCCTATATACCAAGGATCTATCGAAGACTACCTATCGAAGACTCAGTTTGAAGATATGAAGATCCAAACTGCACTTCCTTAATATTTACAATCCAACTTGAGGGGGTGTGTAAAAAAATGTATACAAGAAATATAGATAGTTAGGCAAAATATAGAGGCAGTTTTCCATTCATTATGCAGTTATTTATTTCCTAAGTAGTAGTTTTTTCTGTGTGTAACTGCCTCTATATCAACAGTTACCATTTGAGTATAAATGTGTCCAATCCAAATAATAAAATTTAAAAGTTCAAACTTCTTCATATATCAAAAGATTTGAGGTGGAAAATAGTTACAATTGAATCTCAAGCTCAAATTATATTAACTCGAAACACTATCTTATATGGAGGTCTGTATTCTTATGCCTTAACTGCACTGTTATGTTGTCCCATAGTTAATTCATGCCAAGAACAAACAGTAAATGAGATCAAGTGAGACAGGCAAAAAAGAGGAACGAGGAAAACATGTATGAATTCTTAACCATTTAATCAGCATACCATTCATAACAGAGCGCCAAAGCTCCACCTGATCAGATTGGGACATGTTCATGACATTCTTGCAATTCCCATTAATTATATATGCTGCCTGCAGACAAATGTAACCTTCTATTACAATTAAGGCAATTGGCATCTGTACACCATGTTTAGAGTAAAAATGTCACATTTCAATCTCCAAAGGAAAAAAATTATTAAAAAATGCATCTCAAATGCAAAGGGAAAAGACAAAAAGTAGTGATAGTATAGGAGTAATTTGTCATGACCCTAGGAGCAATAGAGGGGCAATATTGTAATAGGGTTACAATAGTTTGTTAGGAGATATTTTGTAATCTGTTATGAGCACATGGGTATTGTTATGAATTCAGTTAGCATCCAACTATGCCTATAAAAGGGCTACTTGTAAGAGGATGAGTTGTTATGTGAAATGAGATTGGAATCCTTTCCTTTTAATTCTCTCTATCCCTCTCTTGGTTCTCTCTGATTTCTCCCTCCCTTTCTGCTAACTTTTTTTCCTCCTTCAATTCTCTCATTCCAATTTCCCCCCTAATTCCAGTCTCAACCCTAGGTAACCCTAGGAATGTGACATGACTCTAATGGTGTGTCTGATTGCATTAATTTCATTCTAGATAATGATTGCCAAGAAAACAAAAACCACCCCACCCCTTGAAAAATAAATTCCATGGAAAGAAGCTTTAAATGCTTGTACCATAGACATATTTTCCATAGAAAAGTTAAGGGTGTTTGATTGTTTCCATAGAAAATATGTGTAATAATTACACATGAGTAGACATTTTCTATGGTAAATGTGTGATATCAAACACACCCTAAGTGGAAACACCATATATGTGGATCAGACACAAACTGTCCTATGAATAACAATGTCAAGGCCCAGAAAGACATGGATATGCACAGACTGACCTTTAGTTCATCATTTGTAGTCATGTTCTGCTTTTCTCCAACCAGTTTCATGTTTTTATATTACTTCTGTCTTAGCAAATACAGACTTGGTGTGGCATTAAAAAAACTTGCATGAGTTATGCAGCTATATATAAATTCAGGTGGGTCTTTAGGCAGACAGTTTTATTACTGAGATCACATTTTGGAATCTCCGAAACTCAAACTTCAGGGAACACTTAAAAATTCAACTTAATATATGGCCATGTATTGTCATCCAGTCTTAATCTGCAAGGAAGTAGCTGCATTTCATAAAAGGATTCTGAAAGACATATAGAAAATACTTCTAATAATGTTCCATGCCTAATATACAATCTTAGATTTGCTTATGCTAAAACTTTCTGTAAAATATCTATCACTAGGTCAATCTCAGGATCAAATCCTCCAAATATGCTAGTCTACAAAGAGAAGATAAATAGACTGAAAAATATTTAGTGACAATCTACCATAATATACACCGACTTTAATGTAATCTCATATTCAATTGGAAAAATTGAGAGAACAAAGTAATAGAATTTCATTTAGTCAATGCAGAAATTGAATGTGTTATGCCCCATTGGCCACCAAAAACTGCAGAGAACACCAGAAAGCAGGTAAAACTTTTAAAAGAATGCATAGATGTATGCCCTAACCTCTTTCAATGAATTAATAAAGCTCCATTTTACACTGTCTTCACCTTCACAAGGGGTCAAAATATTTCCTGGATAGCCTCTAAAATGCACCTGCAGAAACAAAATTTCGTAAATATATATATATGCACTTAATTGCATCATTGGAGCAGTTACACTTCACCAGGAAGCACTTATAATTCACCAAGGACAGCATACAAATACTAGACACCTCTCAGATACATGCATTTGTGCAACACAAGTTGGACATATGTCAGACACCATATCTAGAGTGTCCAAGCTTTTTACAAACATTTTTTTCTGAACGGCACACTATCAACAGATGTCTGCCAGTATAGTGGGGATTACGATACCATGGATACTAATTGAATCAGCTTATTTAATCTTTTTCTATGCATGACATACACTGTGAGATGTTTCACATTTAAGATGTCAAAAATTATGACTTCTTAAATTTTAATACCAGTATATTTCTTTTTAATTATATATAGAAGGGGTTCCTCCCATTCACAGCCACTCTGAACCCCAGATAAAGGAAGAGGGTTGCATTATATAACCAATAGTCAGCATAAAAATTGTGGAATCTAATATCGTGAATTCTAGACAAAAGAATGGAATTGCCTGGAGGTCTAGAATTCATGTAACCCTCCCCACCTCATGGGATTAAGGATTGTGATTGATTGATATATTAGATATACATAGGTCGTTCCCAACCCCACCTAATTAGATTAAGGCTTGTGATTGTTGTGCATATATATAATTTTTGTGTGTTCCTAACATCGCGTCTGGCATTTTAGGCAAGTTGACAAGTCCACACGTCCATGTCATGTTCCTACTGTGTGACCATGTCCATGCTTTAAACAATTAGAAACCATGCATGCTAACCAAAATTTAAAAAATTAAAACAAAATTGAAAGCTTCAGATGTTATTCTCGACTTCCAATCCAACTTCAACTTAACTAACAAAAAATAGCAAAATTAAGCATGATTATAAGATTATCTTCTGATGTACCATCCATAAATATTCATCTGGTTCTATTTATATTATTATCATCCGCATTATTGTATTTCATATGTATAATATTAACGGAATAAATTATAGTTGAAATTTTCAAAAATATCATGGTAGTTGAATATTCAGTGGAACCATTCTATTAACTGATAGTAGTATAAATTTTGGTTTCCACAGTAAAAATAGAAGAAACTGTAGGACCCTTTCGTTAAGTATTTAGTTTCACATTCTTTTATTTCTATTTTTAGATGCTTAAAACATGAAAGATAGACACATTTATTGCCTTCTTTTTATTACATTAAAAACGTTCTAGAAACAAGGCTCAAAATAGAGAGATAAAAAAGATGCTTCACTTGTCATCAGGACAAGTAAAAGATGCTGATTAAAAGTTATCAGAAACCATTCGTACATTGAACTTTTCTAGGAAAAAGGAAAACATAAATTTTTCCAGTTTTTTATAACAAAAAAAGATTATACATTTTTTTTTCTTTTTCTTTTTCTTTTTTTGTTTTTGATAAGCAGAAAATGTAAAAATTAAAAAAAAAATGAAACATGTAAAGCAGAGCCAAAATGACATGAGGCTTTATTACACCGTAGGCATTTCCCATGTACCACATACTCCTCAAACCATTAATTACAACAATTAAATTCTAAACCCTTAAACTATCAAACATATAACATTTGCAATGCAATTCCACTTTTTCATCCATTTCCTTCTAAAATTAACAACGGAGTAAGATTAAATTATGGAACCCAAATTAATAACCAAGTAATTATGACATGTTTTAAAAAATATTTTTATATTACCAATATAACATTGGACCCCATAAATCCATAACAAATATAATTTTACCATAATCTTACTCTGTTATGGCATATTTGCTGTGGATACATTTTTAAATAACGGAAATTATTGTAAAATCATATTTGTTGTAGATTTATGGGGCCCAACATTAGTAATCTAGTGGAATAGTAGAATCGTACTTCAAGTATTATATAGGCAATAGTTTAAGAGCCTAATTTTTGTAAATGATAGTTTAAGGAGTTATGTGGCTTTGAAGGTATACTCTAGGGACCTAAGAGGTAAACAAGCCATGATATGTTAGAAATATTTTTTAACTTGAATATATATCCTTCACAGCTTCCAACCGAGCAAAGGTTTCTATGGTCAATCCCTAGTAGGCATGCCACCCTGGTCGGCTTGCAATAAACCCTTTTACTTCACCAAAAAATATAATAATAACAATGGTTTCATCAGTTAGATTTGCCAGAAAATTTTAGACAAAATAAGATATTGATTTCACCAGTGGAAGTTCACTAAAGCTAATAGTTTCATCAGCTAGATCCACTAGAAAAATTAAGAGAAGACAAAATATTGAATTCCCTTGTGGATGTTCCCTAGAGCTATTGAAAGAAACTCACTGTTAAATTCCAAGGTCTTTCAGGTTCTGGACAAAGAAGATCAAAGAGAACTCCTGTTGGTATGTACCTGAGAAAAGAACACAGATTTCGTGACCAACAAAAGAACAACTAATTTAAGCTAGTAACATGTGCATAAACCAGGGCTATTTCAGCTATTACAGTTACTAACATCCTAAAAGCCCAATAAACCATTTAACAACCAGATTCGTGTTACCAACTAACATAAGATTAGATGCAATTCCTCAAATTAGATGCATCACTCCATCTTACTATTTTATGAGTTTAAGTTTGATAGAAGGAAAGTTAACAAAGTACACATGCGTAACTATATCTATCCTTCCCTTTGCACTCTCCATTTTCTCTACTTTTTTAACTTAGCGCTCTCCAATTCAACAACTGAAACTAATAATATTATTCAGGGTTACACCTTACTTCATCAGGAACAAGGCCCCATATAAGGCTTTACCCTTGACCAATTATAGATGAAACCAATATATAGGTGTTGCATATCAGGCAAGGGCAGAATCAATGCTTAATAAAAGGTTAAAGATTCAAGGAAGTCATCAGTGGTTCAAATTCAATTCTTTCTAGACAATGATTTGGATAGGAACTGAATACCCCAAGCCAATATGATTTTTTTTTCTTTTCTAGAAATAGGTATCCAGACATTATGAATGTTTATTGTCAGTGGCATGCAACTGAAAAGAAAGTAAAAGTAAACAATAAGGGTGGTTATTGGGTAATAAACACTCCCAAAACAATAAGACTTTTTGTGATGACATTCAAACATAGATCTTATGATCAACCCCAGAACATATGCGCATCAGGTTATGAAAGCAATGCCCTGCAAGAATGGCACAAATTCAGAATGGTGGTTCAGTCATTCTACCTCTACCTCTAACTACTTTTATAGAGTTTATTATTGGCTTTTAATTGAATGTACTGTATTATCACTTGCCAGTAAGGCAACTTTCGGACTCCTAATCTCTAGAAAATAACTTGAATAGGATCTAGGGTTTCTTTAGGAAGAAACTGGAAAAGAGAGAAGTTGAGGGAGAAATAGAGCAGAAAGAACAGAGAGAGAGAGAGAGAGAGAGAGCGGAGAGAATTGAGAGAGAGCAGAGAAATTCGGGAGAGAGATCAGAGAAATTGACAGGGAAAAGATTCTTGTATTATTTCACAATGAATCCCCATCCTCTAACTGATTGCCTATTTATAGGCTTCTATCTTCTTCTATCTTTCAGTTACAATAACAACTGAAAGGTAGGACAGTTTCAACAGCTATGTACAACCAGGAAAAAAATGTACAATTACTGCCTTAACCCTTGGGTCATGACAATTCCCCCCTCCTTGAGAAATTTTTTGTCCCCGAAAAATCACAAAAACTGAGCCACCCGAGGGAATTGCTTAAGCAAGTCTAGCAGGTATTCCCAAGTAGTGTGATCTGGGTGTAGATGGGACCCCGAAAAATCACAAAAGCTGAGCCACCCAAGGGAATTGCTTAAGTAAGTCTGGCAGGTATTCTCAAGTAATGTGATCTGGGTGTAGATGGGACCATTGCACCAAAACCTGAGTTAGGGGCCGTGTGTTCTGATAGATAGCCCTCTTCTCCAAGACAGCTAGGGCTCAATGTCCACTGTTCTCCCTTCAATTGTTAAAGGAAGATCAGTACCAGTAATGTCAGTAAGCCCTACCAATCTTTTCAGCAAAGAAACATGAAAAACAGGGTGAATTTGCACATCATCCAGCAGCTGCAAACGATAGGCTACCTTCCCTACTTTAGCCATTATAAGAAAAGGCCCATAGTACTCATGGACTCAACTTAGATTCAGGGGAATTAGAAAAAACGTGCTGTTGAAATTGTTTCACCCTTCAAGATACCATATCTCCCACCTCAAATGCTCTTTCACTCCTTCAGTCAGCAAACTGTTTCATCTGGTTTTGGGATACAGCCAATTCCTTCTTAATCAACTGCAGCACCTCCTGTAGCTGCTGTAAATACTGATCCACTGCAACTTCAGTATTAGAATATTGCATCACAGCAGGCAATAGAGGTGGTTTATATCCGAATAAAGCCTCAAAAGGAGTTCTCTTCAGTGAGCTATGAAAACTGGAGTTATACCAGTATTGTTCCAGCTCTTAGGTTTGGAGAAGCAGATACATCTAAGATAGGTTTCTAAGCATTGGTTCACTCTTTCAGTCTGAGCATCAGTCTCCTGATGATAAGCAGTTGACATGTGTAATCCCACCCCCAAGCTTTTGAATAACTCCTGCCAGAAATTATTGGTGAATATTTTTTCTCTATCAGACACTATAGATAGTGGCAGCCCATGAAACTTGACAATAGAGTCCAGGAGTAAACGAGCAACTTCTTGAGCTGTGAAATGATGACCCTAACTCAAGAAATGTACAAACTTAGTTAACCTGTCCACCACTGCCAGTGTAACATCTCTTCCTTCAGGCTTGGGCAGTCCCTCCACAAAATCCATAGAAATTTGTTCCCAAACCTGGTTTGGAATGTCTAATGGTTGCACCATTGACAAATAGCACAAGCCAAAACAAATGTAGTCACATCCCTCATGAGTCCTAGCCAGTAGAACAATTGCCTCACCTTGTGATGACTCTTACACCAAAATGTCCCCCCAAAGGAGAGCTATGTAAGGACAGTAAAATTCGGCCCTTTAGTTGGTTAACTTCACCTACCACTAGTCTCCCTTTAAACCTGAGTAAGCCAGCTGACAGAGTTTATCCAGGTTTACTTGTGGGTTGAATGGCCAACTGAGATATAAGATTCTTAATCCAATCAAAATTTTCATAATTCACAGAAATTTCTTTCACCCAATCCGGAATTACTGTGGATATGGCTTGACAGCTTCCTTTCTCTTCCCTTCTAGATAGTGCATTAGCCATTGCATTCTCCTTGCCCCTCTGGTACTGAATTGTATAATCCAATCCCAGTAATTTAGTAATCCCTTTCTTTTGTAGCTGCGTGTGGAACGTCTGCTGTAGTAGAAATTTGAGACTTTAATGATCAATTCTAATAACAAACTGATTTCCCTCCAAATAATGTCTCCATTTTCCCACTGCTATCAGTACTGCAATTAGTTCCTTGTCATAGATACTTAGTTCCAAGTGCTTTGGGGCTAAGACTTGACTAATACAAGCCAATGGTTTTCCCTCCTACATCAGCACAACTCCTACTCCCGTAACACATGCATCAGTCTCAAGAACAAATGGTTTCAAAAAATATGGTAAAGCCAAGATAGGAGCCTGGGTCATAGCTCTTTCAATGCTTGAAAAGCATTCTCTTCTCTTGAATTCTAATGAAAATTATCCTTCTTAAGCAGCTCAGTTAAAGGCTTGCTAATTACCCCATAATTTTGAATAAATCTCCTATAATAACTGGTCAGGCCCATAAAGCCCCTCAACTCCTTAACAATTTCTAGTCTTGGGGGAGCCATAGCAGTAATCTTCTTGGGATCAGTACTTACTCCTCCTCCTCTTGAAATTATGTAGCGCAAGTATTCTACCTGCCTCTTAGTAAAAGTACATTTGGACAATTTTACATACAATTGATTTAATTTGAGTATTTTAAATGCGATCCCCAAATGGGCTAAATGTTGATCAAAGGTATGGTTGTAAATGAGGATATCATCGAAGAAAACAAGGATGAATTTCCTCAAATATGGGTTGAATATATGGTTCATTAAGGTCTGAAAGGTTACAAGGGCATTGGTTAAACCAAATGGCATGACTGTGAACTCATAAAGTCCTTGGTGAGTTCTGAAGGCAGTCTTGGGTATATCAATAGGATTCATCCTAATTTGATGTTATCCTGCTCTAAGGTCTAGTTTAGAAAAAATAGTAGCTCCGATTAATTCATCAAGTAGGTCTTCAATAATAGGGGTAGGAAATTTATTTTTAATGGTAAGTGTATTCAACTGGCAATAATCAACACAAAATCACCAAGTTCCATATTTCTTTTTAACAAGTAGGATAGGGGAAGCAAAGGGGCTTTGGCTTGATTAAATAATTGATTTAGTCAACATTTCTTTGACTAATTTTTCTATTTCAGCTTTTTGGATAGGTGGATACTTGTAAGACAGAATGTTTACAAGCTCTAAATTAGGTTTTAGGTGTATGGAATGGTCAAAGAATCGAGCTAGGGGTGAGGAAGAGGGTTCAGCAAATAAATCCTCAAATTCAATCAAAAGAAATTGTAATGGATCTTGGGATTGTACTTTTGAAAAAGGCTATAAAGTAGAAATAGTTGCAGGCCTGAATTGATTGTAACCCTCTATTGCATCACTGTTGTCATCCTCCATTGTCCAACCCTCCAACTCCATGGCATGTATGGAGTACATTTAAGCCACTGAAGTTTCACCTTGTTAAAACATCTTCTGCAATCTCTTGCCTATAATGAACTTGCATTCACCAGATTCCAAGCTTCTTCTCAGTGTCAGCTTCTTCCCTTCCATCTCAATGTTACCTCTAGCTTGTTGAAGTCAAATACTAGAGGACTGATAGTCTTCGTCCGATCCATTCCGAGGACAATGTCACAGCCTCCTAACTTCAAAATTCGTAAATCCGCTATGAATTTCCGCCCCTGCATCATCCATTTAAAATTCTGGCATTTAAATCTACTGAACATTTTACTTCCATTGGCCATCGTAACTGATAAGGGAAAAGTGGCCAGTGTTGGACACTGCAACTCCATGGTTGTGGCCTTATCTAGGAAGCTATGTGTGTTGTCACTGTCTATTAATATTATCAACCGCCTCTTTCCAACTGTTCCTTTCACCTTAATAATCTTAAGACAGCCTTGTAAGGCATGCAAGGAGATCTCTCCATCTTCCTCTCCTATTACTCCTTCCTTGTTATTCTCCGATCACCAACAATGTCTACCTCTTCTTCCTCTACTTCTTCTTCCAGTCTTTCCGTTTGCAATAGGTGCCTCTTGCATTGATGGCCTAGACTATATTTCTCACCACATCTAAAACAAAGTCCTAGCCGCCTTTTCTGCTCCATAGAAAGAGGCTTAACCGAAATTGGATTAGCTAAAGCCCTAGGAGTCAAATTTCCTCTCTGCATTACTTGATTGGCAGTCTTAGGATTACCTCCAATCTACTAGTTGTTTATAGGATAGCCTTTAGATGGTACCTTGTGCTTCTTGAAAATTGCTTCCAATGCCAATTCTTGCAACCTAGCCTTCTCGGCAGCTTGCTTGACAATAGCAAGTCGCATCATCTTCACCATTGGCCTTAGCTCATCATTTAGACCACTGATGAAACTAGATACAAAATAGGACTCATTCAAAGTCAGATGAGAATTGAGCATCAATGACTTCAATTCTTCGAATAAGACCTGGTAGTCCATGACAGAACCTTCTTACTTCAATTTATTGAATTCTTGAATCACATCTGTCATTGACCTCTCATCAAATCAGTCACAAAAGTCATCCACAAATTCTAGCCAATTAAAATTAGACCTCATCCTACTCCATCCCCGAAACCAAGCATCATCCATATCATTGAAATATGTTGCTACTAAATTCACCTTCTAACTCTCAGCTACAAGATAGTATTGAAAGAACCTCTCACACTACCTGATCCACCACCTCAGTTTATCTCCTTCAAAAACTAGAATCTCTAGCCTCGGCATAGGTGTGTGGTGGTGAGTCAAATATGAACCTCTAACTTGAATTCTAGACTCAAATTCAGTTCATTCCCCAGCTCCTTATGGATTAGGAGCATTATTACACCCCCTTGGGTAGAACTCACCTCCAAAAGCTAGCTGTCAAGGGGAGGGTGCCCAAAAGGTTATAAACCCCACACTAAGAGCTTAAACTTCTGATGTGGGACAAGTCCCACACCTTACATTGGAACATAACATAATTGTCACGACCCTGTTCGGACTCCCATTAGTCTCACCTATAAAAAGCGTAAAAGGAGAGGAACAATAGGGCCAACCAAGGGAATTGATTTAGGGGCAAAAGAGTCAAAAGTTGGTTAGAAGGGAATATTCATTCACGTGGTTGAAACAGAATGAGAGAGAGGTATAAAAGGGGAGGGAGGAGAAGAGAGAAGGTATCTAGAAAATTTGTTAAAGAAGTCGTTCGAAAGTGAGGCCCTCTCGAATAGGCATGTTTTGTTTTCTTTCCTTGTATTTGCCAATATCCATTGTTGTAAGCAACTGTAATTGAGGAGTTCCTACTGTTTAGAGTTAAATTTCAATCAATTGTGTAAGGATCTTATCATTCTGGTATCAGAACAACGATCCATGGGGGTGACCATCTCTAAGAGAGTGGGGGATTTGGAGGGAAGAATGGAGAATTATCAACAGTAGATTGAAGGGAAGATGGACGGATTACAGATGGGATTAGAATCAATGAAAAAGGAGTTCCAGAGGGTGCAAAACATCGAGAAAAACATGGCGACAATGATGGAACAATTTGGCTTGTTGATGGAGAGATGGGAGGACCAGGAGAAAGGGAAGAAGGGGAAACAGTCGGGCAAGCATTTACCAGTGGGTTCATCCGTCACTGGGGAGGCCACGCCAAAATTGGGAAATCGGCTTAAGAAAGCTAGCGGTGAGTACGATACCTATGGGAGGTAGGATGGAAGGGTCCAACGCCTGGAGATGCCAGTGTTTGAAGGAGACGACCCAGATTAGAGATGGCAAACGGGCCGGGCCGGGCCAGCCCGGCCCGCCACCAAGTGGCCCGCGGGTCGGGCCAAATTGGCCCGCTTAAAAACGGGCCAGCAAATTGCTGGCCATAGCCCGGCCCTACACGGGCCAAACAGGCCAATTTGGCCCGCCCAGGCGAGGGCTAGGGCGGCGAGCGAGGCGGCGGCGAGCGAGGCCGACAGCGAGGGCGAGGGCGGCGAGCGAGGCCGACGGCGAGGGCGAGGGCGAGGGCGGCGAGCGAGGCCGACGGCGAGACAGAGGGCGAGCGAGGGCGAGGGTGAGGGCGACGGCGACAGCGAGACAGAGGGCGAGCGAGGGCGAGAGGGAGGGGTGCAGGCGAGGGCGATGGTGAGGGCGAGCGAGGGCAAGAGCGAGGGGCGACGGCGAGACAGAGGGCGACGGCGAGGTGAGGGCGACGGCGAGACAGAGGGCGAGCGAGGGCGAGAGAGAGGGGCGCGGGCGAGGGCGATGGTGAGGGCGAGCGAGGGGCGACGGCGAGACAGAGGGCGAGAGCGAGGGCGAGAAGAGGGTGAAGGCGAGGGCGAGAAGAGGGCGAGGGAGAGGGTGAGGGTGAGGGCGAGGGCGAGAAGTGAGGCTGGGGGGGGGGGGTGTTGGCCGATTGGCGGGCCAAGCGGGCCAGCCCGGCCTAGCCCGGCCCGCCACCATTCGGCCCACCGGGCCAAGCGGGCCGGGCCAAATTGGCCCGGCCTTAAACGGGCCAGCATTTTGCTGGCCCGAGCCCGGTGTCGGGCCGAGCCCCAACGGGCCAGCCCGTCGGGCCCGGCCCATTTTGCCATCTCTAACCCAGATGGTTGGGTGTTCCGGGCCGAGCGGTACTTCTCCGTGAATCAACTGTCAGATGCGGAGAAGTTAAGACTCTGTTGTCCTTTGCTTTGAAGGAGCTACTCTTGCTTGGTTCTAGTGGGAGCAACGAAGGTGACAAGTGAGAAGTTGAGAGGAGCTTAAGGCGATGATGAGGAATAGATTCAGGCCACGCAGGAAGGCATGGTGGAAGAGCGGTTCCTGGCGCTCCGGCAATGGGGGTCCGTCAAGGACTACCGCCTTTGCTTCGAGATGCTAGTTGCTCTTCTCGAGGACATGCTTGAGGCGCTATTGGAGGGACACTTTATAAATGGGTTGAGGCCTGACAAAAGGGCAAAGATGAGGGTACTGAGACCCATTGGGCTGGAACAAATGATGGACCTAGCCTAAAGAATTGAGGAGAGGAATATGGTGGTTCGAGGGAGCCATTCCAATCCCGGCACAACCAGATCATAGACCCCTACAACTTCGGTCGCCAACCACCAGCATGTAGTGGTCACGCCTCCCCTGATGGTGTCACCCCAATCGACGACCACCAACCCCAGCTCCTCTCACCAGCCTCCTAATGTCAATAAGTGGAACAGTCCCCTGTTTAAACAACTAAGTGAGAGTGAACTACAAGCTAAACGAGCTAAGGGGTTGTGTTTCCGTTGTGACGAGAAATATACGATTGGGCACAAATGCAAGAACAAGGAGCTGCAGGTGATGGTAATTCACGAGGAGGAAAGGGAAGAGGAAGAGGAAGTTATAGAAGGAGCTGAAACAAGGGAGAATTCAGAGGAGGAAGGTGATACGGTCAAAACGGGGGGGAAGTAGTGGAGCTGTCTATAAACTCAGTAGTTGCTTTAACCCCTCCACAGACCATGAAGATCAGGGGGGAAATAGAAGGCCAGGAGGTGGTGGTTCTAATTGACAGCGTGGCTTCCCATAATTGTATAGCATCGAAATTGGTGCAGAAATTGGGACTGGTCCGGTCACAAACAAAAGGCTATGGCATGATCATGGGGTCGGGCATGGTTGTTCAGGGGGCAGGAATGTGTAAAGGGGTAACCTTAACATTGCAAAATGTGGAAGTAGTGGAGGATTTCCTGCCATTGGAGCTGGGAAGCTCGGACGTAATCCTTGGAATGAAGTGGTTGGCTACACTCAGGAAAACACAAGTGGATTTGGGCTCATTAATCATGAAGTTTAGAGCGGGGGAGCGACCATAACACTGCATGGGGATCCCAACCTCAGCAAAACTTTGGTAACGTTGAAGTCGATGATAAGGGTGTTTAGAGAGAAGGGAGAAGGGGTGTTGTTGGAGTTGGGGAGTTTAACTACCCAAGAAAAGGATGTGGGTTGGGCAATCCCTGGCAGCTTCCAAGAGCTACTAGCGGAGTTCAAGCAAGTTTTGAGGAGTCGTGTGGGCTTCCCCCACACCAGAGGCAGGATCACATGATTACGTTGCAACCAAGAGTGTCGCTGGTGAATGTTCGTCCCTACCGATACCCCCACCTTCAGAAAAATGAGATTGAGAGGTTGGCACGAGAAATGCTGGCAGCAAGACTTATCAGGCCGAGTGTAAGTCCGTTTTCCAGCCCGATGTTGCTAGTCAAGAAGAAGGATGGAGGCTAGAGATTTTGTATTGACTACAGAGTTTTAAACAAGGTAACAGTTCCCGATAGATTTCCAATTCCAGTTATTGAAAAATTATTGGATGAATTGAATGGGGCTACTATTTTTTCCAAGCTGGATTTGAAATCGAGGTATCATCATATTCAAATAGCACCTAATGACATTCCTAAGAATGCTTTCCGCACACATGAGGGACATTATGAATTTTTTGTTATGTCGTTTGGGTTAACAAATGTCCCCGCCACGTTCCAATCATTGATGAACGAGGTCTTTAAGGAGTGTTGTAATCACTTGTATTAGATTAGCTTAGGTTATCTCAGGAGAGTTTTCTTTAGTTGTTAGCATTTGTATATCACTTGTTTTATTCTAGAAGGATTGTTTCTAGAAGGGTTAGTTAGCAGATTTGTTAATTCGGTTAGTTGTTTGTAACTTCCAGTATTTTCCAAATAGCTTTTTGTTATCGCCTCTATGTTGTATAAATAGAGGTCGGGTGTGAGTATTTAGAGTTAGCTTTATTCTATCTTGGGGTGAGAGGGAGAAAGGAGTATGCGCAGGTTCTTCTTGAATACTAAGAGGGTATATCTTTGTATTCTTGGGTAGGGAAACTCTCAACAGTTCTGGGTATAAGGCTGGTGAGGTTATTGGTGCATGTAATCCTTCAAGTTTCATTCAAGATAGTGAAGATAAAATCCCTAGAGCAGTCTGGATGTAGGTCTTGTTAAAAGACCGAACCAGGATAAATTTCTTGGTGTTCTTGCTTCTCAGTGTGTGCTCTTATTTTCTGTTTTTCCGTTAATCTTGTGTGTCATCAAGGTGAGTGAATTCTGAGAGAGATTTTCATTGTGAAGAAGAGTGTTATTGAGAGTTAGAAAGCTGGGGGATTATTCCAACAAGGAGCATTTGAGGAACTTCGTTTTAGTGTTTGTTGATGACATTCTGGTTTATAGTAAGAATATGGCTGAACATAGGGAACATTTGAGGTGTGTGTTGGGCTACTAGAAGCCCATCGACTATATGCCAATGCGAAGAAGTGTCAATTTGGGCAGCGGGAGATTGAGTATTTGGGGCACTTCATTTCTCAAGACGGGGTGGCTGCGGATAGTTCTAAGGTTAAGGTGGTGGTGGAATGGCCCAGCCCCAAATCCTTGCATGAACTTTGAGGATTCTTGGGTCTTACGGGGTATTATTAGAGATTTGTGAAGGATTACGAAAAAGTGACAATGTGACATAGCCATTGACAAACCGCCTCCGAAAGGGTAATTTCTTTTGGGATGAATTAGCGGAGCAGGCTTTTTAATCCCTTAAAAAGGCGAATGACTAATATGCCCGTGTTGGCTTTGCCATATTGTTCGAGGGAATTCATTGTTGAAATTGATGCATCTGGGCATGGATTAGGGGCAGTGCTGATGCAGCAGCAACAACCAATTGCCTTCTTCAACCATTCCCTAAATCCCACTGGTCGAGTTAGATCAGTGTAGGAGAGGGAATTGATGGTAATAGTATTTGCAACGAGGAAGTGGCAACATTACCTACTTGGGCGTAATTTTGTTATTAGAACAGATCAGCGAACCCTTAAATTTCTTATGGAGTAACGGGTGGTTAGCCCAGAGTGTCAAAAATGGGTCATGAAACTTATGGGGTACAATTTTGAGATTCAATATCATCTCGGATTGGAGAACCGAGCAGCTAATGCTCTCTCACGCCTCCCTTCTTCCGCCACATTGATGGCTCTCTCCATTTCCCGAATATTGTAGCTAGACCCACTAAAAGAGAAGGTGAAAGGAGACGCTACACTCCAGCAGATTGTTAGAGAAGTTCAAGCGAATCCTTCTAGCAAACCCAACTTTGCACTGATGGATGGCCATTTGCTGTTCAAAAGCAGGTTGTATCTTCCTAAAGGGCCTGTATTAATTCCGTTAATGTTGAAGGAAAGGCATGATGGATTGGTTGGGGGTCATTCTGGGTTTCTCAAGATTTATAAGAGGATAGCCGCCAACGTGTATTGGGTGGGAATGAAGCAGGACATTCGGCAATATGTTCAGCAATGTTATATGTGCCAACATAATAAATATAAGGCTTTATCACCCGATGGGGGTTGCTACAACTGCTTTCGGTTCCTAGTCGAGTTTGGGAAGATGTGTCCATGGACTTCGTCGAAGGGTTACCTAAGTCAGCTAGGATGGATACTATCTTGGTGGTTGTGAATCGACTAAGTAAGTACAAACACTTTATTGCCTTGAAACACCCTTTTACAACAGCCAGCATTGTGGGGATTTTTGTGAAGGAGATTGTGCAATTACATGGGGTTTCAAGTTCTATAGTTTCCGATAGAAATAGAATTTTTGTTAACCATTTTTGGGAAGAGTTATTCAGGCTGCAAGGCACTCAATTGAAAAGAAGCACATCTTACCACCCGTCCCTTAGTCTGATGGCCAAACAGAGGTCTTAAATCGCACCTTGGAGACATACCGTCGATGCTTTTCTTCCCCCAAGCCTAAGGCATGGTGCAGCTAGCTGCCATGGGCGGAATATTGGTATAACACATCCTTCCATGTCTCCTCTAGACTGACTCCGTTCCATATAGTTTATGGGCGTGAACTTGCCCCATTGTTGAGGTTCGAGAAGGGCAACACGGCTGTTTCGATGATTGAACAGCAGTTGTTGGAGAGGGATTATGTTTTGGAAGAGTTGTAGTCCCAACAGATAAAAGGAGGATGGATGTGAAATTCAAGGTGGGCGATCTGGTTTATGTTAAAATTCGCCCCTACAGACAGAAAACATTGGCCACTCGGATGAACGAGAAGTTATCACCTAAGTTCTACGGGCCCTTTACAGTGGAGATAAGGATCGGAAAGGTGGCCTACAAGCTATCCCTACCACCTTCTTATAGGATCCACCTCGTATTCCATGTCTCCCAACTTCACAAAGCGGAAGGAACGGTGCGAGAAATGACCAAATTTCCCGACCAATTAACAGTTGAGTGGGAAATGAAGGTGCTTCCAGAATTTTTGCTGGGTGTAAGGCCGGGCCGGGGAAAGAATCTATGGAACCTTGAGGTCCTAATACAATGGAAGGGGTAGCCACCCTATAAGCCACATGGGAACCCTATCATCAGATCCTGCATCAGTTTCCTAAATTTCACCTTGAGGACAAGGTGAAACTTATGGGCAGGAGTATTGTTAGGACTCCCATTAGTCTCACCTATCAAAGGTATAAAAGGAGAAGAACAATAGGAGCAACCAAGGGAATTGATTAAGGGGCAAAAGAGTCAGAAGTTGGTTAGAAGGGAATATTCATTCACATGGCTAAAACAGAATGAGAGATAGGAATAAAAGGGGAGGGAGGAGAAGAGAGAAGGCATCTGGAAAATTTGTTGAAGAAGTCATTAGAGAGTGAGGCCCTCTCGAATAGGCCTGTTTTGTTTTCTTTCCTTGTATTCGCTAATATCCATTGTTGTAAGCTACTGTTATTGAGAAGTTCCTACTGTTTAGAGCTAAAATTCAATCAATTGTGTAAGGGTTCTATCAGACCCCAAGGATATAATAGTCATACGAATTATATGTTTTTCATTTTGATTGTATTTTTTGTTATAACTATTAGTATATTCAGTTGTAAGCCTATAAATAGGTTAGAGTAGTTAGAGGATAGCAGCTTATGAATGAAATTGAATTTCATCTCTCTCTCAACTCTCCTAACTTTCCCTCAATTTTCCTCTCTTCTCCCTCAATCTTCTCTGTTTTGTTCTTTCTCTCCCTTGTTGCTCTTTCTTTCCCACATTCTTACCAAATTCTTTTCTAAACCCTACCCAAACCCTAGGGTCATAACAAGCATGAGGAAGAATTCCAGCTCCTGATAGAACAAAAGTTGTTGTGGATCTTGGGGGAAAATCCATTGGCAGTCTAGCCTAAGGCATCCTTGAGAACATGTTTAAAAATCTGTCTAAAGAATTCTTCCTCAACACCTTTCTCCAACGTTTACACCACCTCTTTGGTAGCAACATTCTCAGCCCTGCCACAACTCACCTCCTCCTGCTGAGTCTAATACAAACTGAGCTCCATGATGTCAAGTCTGGCCTCCAATTGCTTCATCCCTGTACCTTCTACCATTTCCTTAATTCGCCTGATGCAAAAAGTCGCCTACGATTAGTTTGCAAGGACCACCTTATTTTGATACCAAATTGTCAAATCTAAGGATCAGAGCTAGGGTTTCTTTAGGAAGAAACTGGAAAAGAGAGAAGTTGAGGGGAAAATAGAGCAGAAAGAACCGAGAGAGAGAGAGAGAGAACGGAGAGAATAGAGAGAGAACAGAGAAATTTAGGAGAGAGATCAAAGAAATTGAGAGGGAAAAGATTCTTGTATTATTTCACAATGAATCCCCATCCTCTAACTGATTACCTATTTATAGGCTTCTATCTTCTTCTATCTTTCAGTTACAATAACAACTGAAAGGTACAACAGTTTCAACAGCTATGTACAACCAGGAAAAACCCTTGGGTCGTGACAGTCCTCTTAATAACATGGTAATAAACTAGATACAATTAGTGTTCTTCCCATGATGCTCATTCATCAACTAAGTAATGATGCTCCAAAATTACTAATTGGAAACAGTATTTATGTTTACATGTGTTCCAGTGTTCGTCTATTCTGATGGTCAATATAACTACTTTTATTGGCTCAGCCATGAAATATATACTGAGCACAGTACTCTGGCACCAAAATTTCTGTGTTCTAGCATCAGCAATTGTCTGTGGACTATTCTCATCTCTACCAAGTAATAAGTAATTTTAACTCTTACAGTTTCTCATTGATGAACTAAGAAAAGTCAATGCCATTCTTCCAGAACGATAAGATCAAAAGTCATGGGGATATGTATTTACGTATCATGGAAAGAGTACCATACCACTTCAGGGGCAACCCTTTGTATTCAAACCATACTGTGTCTGTGCCTGGAGGAAGTGCACTGCTGAAGAAAGGTTTAATTTGTGGTACTAACAAAGGAAGATATCCTATCCGAGGAGCTAAGATCTGAAATCACAAGTAAAACAGAATGCTTAAATAAATAAAAATAAATAGATGTTATACAGTAAATAGGTATGCCACAGGCACCATGACAAGGTTTTTCTCTAAGAACAACAGTCAAGCAAACACAATATTTTAAACTTGTGCTACTACCAGGATTTACTAGTTCTACTTATAAGCCACATCTATAGAGATTGCTACTTCACTAGGGTAATTGGTAATTTCTGATGAGTAGGCTTACCGTTTGACCAGTTCCACCATTTTATATATGTGTTCTTTATGCATGTAACATGAATGCAAAGAGATGCCCTAAGTGAGGGATAAAAAAAAACAATGATAGCTAAATCTAAATAAATAACAATCATCCTCACATTGAATAATAACAATGAAGTGAAAATGAAGTATCAAGGCACTGCACAACAAAGTCTTGGAAAACCACATGACAATACAGAAACAAAGGTAAAAGTCTGAACCAGAATGAAGAAAACCATTAATGGAAGTGAGAATAGAGTAATTAGCCACTAACTATCCTCTCTCCCTGCAATTATTAGAAGTGAGAACAGAGTAAAAAGAGACTAGCCTAGTGATACAAGGGTTGCAAGCGCCTCCCACCACCGCCCACTAGAACCGCAACATGGATCATGTGATCCAAGCACGATCACAACATGGACTGACCCCAATTTAAAGGAAATAGATTATAGAAGTTGAAGAAAAATACTCCAAAGAAATCTAGGCTGCCAAAATTGAAAGCAATCTGAAGCTAGGGAAATAAAATTGACACTAGGATAAATTAAAATAAAACCTCATCAATTTGTTATTCTAATTACTACTGGAATTGTCTTTAAGATGCATATGCATACAACGGAGAAGCTAGGATTTTAGGTCAATGGGATCAATCAAACATAACTTCCAAACAAAATAAAGTAATAAGAAAAAAAAAATCTATGCTTATAATACATTTTCTTGTGACAAATTAGCCCATTCTCTAACAAAAATAAAGAAATTTAACTAAAAACCCAAAAAAAATGATGGAACAAAAAAATAAATAAAGAACTCAATTTGATGATAGAACAAAAAAAATAGTTCAAATGTTTAAACTTCTTTTACCCAATATATTGACAGCTTTGCGTGTGACCACGAGGAGGAAAAAATATTTGATGGGATTTGTGAAAGGGGCTTGACTTGGGGAGAAGAAAAAAAGGGCCCACCTCATGGTTACATATAGAGAGAGCATTTTTGTAATTGAATTCTTATATTATTTCTTTGTATAATACTTTTTACATAAGTTATATTTTTGCATAAAAATTTTATATTGTAATATATTTTGCATAAAAAACTTCTTATTGCTTTTTGTAATTTTCTATTGAATGGAACCAATCTAAATTTTTTACTTTTTACTATGGTCAAACCATAAATTTTATAATTATTTTTAAATTTTATAGATCCACCACTGTATACATAAATGACCCACTTCCAATTGAGGATATCAAGCCTTAATCCCAGTATGTCAACTACATGTGTTCTCACTCACCAATCATTTCTATTTATGGTCTTTTCTTGTGCAAAGCCCTTATAAGTCACATCATGCTAAGAGTCTCTCACCAAGTTTTTCTTGGTCTTCTTCTACCTCTTTTGCTAAAGACTTGTTCTATTCAAACTTTATCTTCAATAGGAGCCACTCCAACCTTATTATGAATAACTTCATTTCTAATTTTACTTTTTCTTACTTTATTTATTTCGCCATGACAAGGGGGCATGTCCCCCCTGCTCCATCTTGGCTCCATCCCAGACATTGGCTACTTAGAACCTTAGGTTGGTTGGCAGTTGAGAACCGAAATTTTAGGAAAACCATATTGTTGGCTGAGAATTAAATTAGGAAATTGATTTACACATTCAAACTTTTAGTTATGAAAAAGGATCATATATCTCGGCCATCAACACCAAGTGAATTTTTGATATCCAAAACTTTGAAAAGGTTTCATATACCAAGCTGAGTTGTTGAATTTTACTAGTAGTATAGCTGTGCAAAGATATTGGTTGTGAAAACCTGGCACAAGGCATCCTTATTGTTGGGTAATCAGCTCTTATACCACTTGTTGGGTAATTAATTCTGATGCCACTTATTAGGTATTGGGTTCATACCACTAGATGCAGAATAAATTAAACAGAAAGAAATATTTTCACACCCACGCAAGATCAATACAAATACATGCAGATCTACACGGCTGAAGGAGAAGCAAAAAATCGTTATGTGAATAATGTGGAATACAAAGTAGGTAGACTATCACACTCAACCCCAAAACCACAATATGCCCAATCTCACAAATCTCACTGAGAAAGTATAATGCTCACGACTTTGCACTAAAATCTCCAATATGAATAGTCAGATGTGAGGGGCTATGTATAGAGAAATGATAGGCCATAAATCCAAAGTTTACTAAGCTTTGAATTGGGTATAGAATTCCTATTTCTATCGTGAATTGGGTACACTGACTCAGAATTCAAAGCAATCTGGACATTAATGTTCATTGCCACAGAGCTGCAGCACAAGCTCGTTGTAAGTGAATACACTGTTTTAACTCAGTTTGTATATTGTGTCTCCCAAATACCTTAAAATTTGACCTACATTCAAACCGTATCAATTAACCATAATTGGGAATATAATCACCTTTAATTTCAGAATGTACTATGCTAAAAATTGAAACAAAGTACAAAGCAGGATAAAAACATTCATCTCAATACGTGGCCAGCACCATGATACTTGAAAACTTCACTCGGCAACCCCATTATCCGGGCCTAGTGATCTCGCAAACACGAATAGCAACACCTCCCCCTCTTCTACAACAACGCATAAAGTGATAACATCGAACACGTTGAACTCGAAATCAACTGAAATCGAAGCGAGAAGTGTGCGTACCAGAGCGGGCGGCGGAGGAGGGAGAGTGGTGACTTCGGATTCGTGCAGATGGATCTGCAGTGGAATCGCTCCTTCCCACACGTACTTCTGCGCGTCGCTCCCCCTATCCATCTCTTCGTTCTGCCCTATTTTCTAGAGCGGCAGAGAGAAAGAGATGGATACAATATATTATATATAATATAATATATAAATATATATGTATGTATAAATCTATGAACAGGTCGTCTTGTTCCCTTAGAAAACACGCCACTGTGAAGCCCTCGGAAGAAACATAGCAGAGTCGTCCCGGTAGGCTGTGTTAATCATATATATGGCGCTGGATCATTTGCCTGGACCGTGAATTTAAGCTGGCCGGACCGCCGGTTCACGGGCATTGAAGTTGACCTCCTGGTCTGCGAATTACGATTATGCCTTGCCTTCGTGCCTCTGGCTGTGCCCCTCGTTCCTGTCGAAAGTACAATCAAGCTGGCTCTTTAGAATCATTCAACTTTTAATACAAAAAAAAAAAAATCTAATAAGTCAAAGACAAACTCAAAAAAATCCCTAAGGGGGCGTTTGGGATGAGCAATTTCACCTTTTGAAACAAAAAAAATCCCTAAGAAATACAAACTCAGAAAATAAGGAATAGATTAAAAATAGAAAAAACTTGATAAATACAAAAAAAAAATGAATAGACATAATAAATTGAGGAAAAAAAAAGAACATACCGAAAAAACTAGCAAATCAAAAAGGCGGTAAAATTGAAAAATCCAAACAAACTTAAAACTTGCCTCTTTGGTTCGCTAGTTGAAGCAAAAATGATAAGAAATGGTGGATCAGTCATGACTCTCAAGTCGGTGGGAATAAAAGAAGACAGGAAACGATGGGTTAGTCGCAGATCGCCGGTCAAAGTAGAGAGAAAGGGAAATGGTGAGTAAGTCATAGATCACCAGTCGAATCAAGGAAAATGTGGGTTGGTCGCAATTCGCAGGTCGCTGGTCGAAGCAAAGAGGAAAGGTCGGGCTTGAGATCAGTCAAGACAGCAATGACTAGCAGGAGATTCAATTCTTTTGTTCAAGTCGACGGGAGACGAGCGACAGGAGTAATGACGACGACTGAAGGCAAAATGAATTAGTAGTTTGATTGATCTTTCTTATCTTCTTTCCTTCTTATTTTCTTATTTAGTGGGTCAAAAACAACATAGTTTTGAAATTTCAATTGGTTCGGTTATTTTAATTTTTTTTAACACCAAAATTAGATCCAATCGACATAATCAAAATGTTACAACTCTCGGGTAGAACTCACCCTCAAAAGCTAGCTGTTAAGGGGAGGGTGCCCAAGAGATTATAAACCCCGCACTAGAAGGTTGAACTTCCAATATGGGACAAGTCTCATACCTTGCAATGGACCATAACATACCACCACGCTCCGCAGCCCGGCGTCCACGACGGCAGGCTGTGCACTAGTCTTTGCTAGTCTCGGGCGAACACTGCAATGCCGACGTCACCTCCGTCGCCGCTCGCTTGCACTGGGAGTCATGGGGTTGGCTCTGATACCACTGTTACAACTCTCGGGTAGAACTCACCCTCAAAAGCTAGCTGTTAAGAGGAGGGTGCCCAAGAGATTATAAACCCCGCACTAGAAGGTTGAACTTCCAATGTGGGACAAGTCTCATACCTTGCAATGGACCATAACACAAAATTACCAAAAATTAAAATCAAACCAAAGTGAACCAAACCTTATCAAAGACTAAATCGGACAAACAATTTCAATTGATTCAATTTGATTATTTCAATTAAACTATAATTTTACACACCTTCTGATTTTTCCTTTTCATATCCTTTTCATACAATTCTTACTTATAGCGAGAAAAAAAATATCTTCATATAAATATAATTATTATGCTTAACTTTTTTGTTTTTTTTATTTTTTGCATTGTTATTTATTTTTTGATAACTTTTTAATATTTTGCACAATGAGGTGAATAATTGTTGTCGTTCATCTTTCGTCTTGTCGTGTATCAATTTGTCATGTTACATTGTAACGACAATATCTAAAAGGATGGACAATGATCTATAATTAAAACTAAATAAAAGTAAGTTGATACTATTAGAAATTAAAAGTTTAATTTAAAATTAAAAACTCAAGTAAAGCTCAATTTTCTATTTCTGGTAATTAATTTTTATTTATATATACATATTTAGGGATGGCTTGATTATTTTATCACTTATTATTTTTATTTAAAAACCTCTAAAAATAAATTAAAAAAATGCTATTTCATTTTCCTTTTTTGTGTGTTTATTTTAAACCAAATCACCAGTGTATTCCAAATTTGTAATATTTGTAAATACATAAAATAGAGTGAAAGGGTCCACCCCGAAATCAATGAAATATTAACTAATAACTCAATTATCTCCGAAACCGTAAGAGATACTAACAATTATTTAAAAGTGATGGGTTAATGAAATTCATTTTTTCGATTACAAGGTGTTTGTTCAACTCTTATTTGTCGTATGCAAATAAATTTTTTTTATTTTACAAACAAAAATATTGTTTAATTTGATTAACGATGGTATAACATTCAAGAACCATTAAGATATCTAAGTTAAATTACTGATTGGAGGAATTAAGCTACCAGAGGCCTTTATAGAAAGTAGATCACTATTTTAGAGAGTGACAATAATGTATTATGATGAAGGAAAAGATTAAAGAGAATAGTCTAACCACTTACAGCTTGTCAAATGAATTGGTAACCTATTGGTTTGGAAAAAAAGTATATATTTAAATTGATCTTGTTAATGATTTGTTTTCTTTAAACTTAACAATTAAAAAATATAGCATTTAGTTTTTAATGTATAAAATAACAAGATTCGATATCTTGACTATTTATTTTAAATTATTGTCGTGATGGAATATTAGTGTGTGTATAAATACACCAATTTCTATAAGTGACATGCAATGTAAATGAACAATTGACAATATTTAAATAGGTTTGATGTAGCATTTCCTATAATTACAATAATATCCATACGTACTAGTGGTTTTGTTTGTCACGTGGATTGCCCGAGAGACTGACATATGGCAACTCTACAATTCGAAATGGAGTCCGAAAAATCCCGACCGGACCGTAAGATCTATTCCAGCTTGACTAGGGTCCTTGGGAATTGTGCCCTCCCACCTTGGGTTTTATATCGAATATCTCATAACGGACTGGTCTATAAAAAACAAAGGTCCTCACCAAGTATGACAAGCTCTCAAACTCTTACATTTTTTACTACTCGTATTTACTCTATTGATTTGAGAGTCGGAGTCTTCCCCGGGGGATTTTAACCTCGTTACTTCATTGTTTTACATGTTATATTCCTGAGGCCAGACATAACCAAGTTTGAAGTTCTACTCCTGATATCTATTTGTCGAGATGGCATGTGGTAGTTGGTCTCAAACACCATCATCAAGGTTGAATGATTTGTTTTGCTCCATCAATGATTAAAAAATATAACGTTTGGTCCATAACGTGTAAAATGTCAAAATTATTATTTTAATTTCTTATTTAAAACACAAATGATGATATAATTAAATAAGAGAGTGAGAGAGCAATGTAACCGAGTTCAACAAAGAAAAATAATAGATATTAGTTCTGTCATATTTTGTGATTGGAAACAAAATAAAGTATCATTTTTTGAGTTAGTGATCTAGAAATTTAACTATTTGGGATTTAGAATATTTTTAAGTTATGGGTAATTCGATATTTTTCCCATCAACGTGAATATTAATCTGATGTGTCTCGTATACATGATTTTTTTATAACATGACACTTTATATTTTCTACATATATATTTTATGTGATGTAGATAACAAATATATTTACTTTCAATTAAGATAAAAGACTTAAAATAATAATCTTTAATAGTTGAGATATAGATTTTTTTTTTTTTGTTTATAAATGAAAAGAGATACAATCTTGACGTTTGTATATTAGGAATCAAATAATGTATTTTTTAACTATTAAAAGAGCACAATAAATTAGTAGCTTATTCAAATATTATTAATTGATTATTCATATGATGTGTCACTCGCAAAAACGAGTGCATTCACACAATTATTAATGTTACGGCATGATAAAAACTTAAAATAGTAATAATTTGAATTATTAAAATACTAAATTTTAATATTATATATAAAAAAATAAATATCATATTTTTTTAATTATTAAAATGGTATCGTATTAAATAACGATTCCTGCCACGTGGACAACAATTTAAATGATTTTGCTACTTGCCTTTAAATCAATCCACGTGTCATTATATCTGAGGTGAGAATTGCCCGCTTTACGAGGAAGGACCGCGAATGAGACTTACATTATAACAGGAAATATATCAATTCAAATTATTTTTATAAAAAATAATATTTTCTTTTATCTATTTTCAAAACAGTAAAAAAAAAAAAAAACAAACGTTACTGAGTTCAGATTAACCGTCCCTCTCTTCCATAGCCGCCTTTCAAAGACCAGAAGCATCTCTCTGTCTCTCTCTCTCTCTCTCTCGTTTTCGCTACTCCATAGCCGTCATCACTCCCCACCACCATACTCGCTTCGGTCCCAAGCCAATTTCCTGCAACAAACCCAAATCTGCCGCCAAATATGATCCTTTTTCTTCTCCTCCTCCGCTCATGGTTTCCATCATTCCATCCTTCTGAATCCGCTTGACAACAAAATTCGCTTCTCTTTTCTAACAATCGGCAACTCACAGTGTCCTAGCCGAACCCAGATTCCGAACTCTCGATTTTCCCGTCTTTCTATCAGATGTGACCTTCCTCTTCCACAATCCACGAAGAGGCAGAGAGAGAGAGAGATGTTGGGGGCGCTCCAATTGGGCGTATTGGCCGCTTGCGTGGTGCTCTTCGTGCCGATGGGAATGGCCGGGTGGCACCTCAGCCGCAACAAGATGCTCTTCTTCAGCGGCGCCCTCTTCATCACTCTCGCCGTAGGTGTCCATCTCACTCCCTACTTCTCGTCAATCTCCAATCTCGTTTCCTCCTTTTCATCCGTCGTAGTTCTAGAAAATCGCGAATCCTGCATCTCTCTACTCCACGAGATCGTCTTCGATGTTGAAACTTTGAGCAATGCGTCCGATTCTGAGGGTTCCTGGACCTGGGCGGCGGCTTCGCCAGTCGCCGCGTGTGAGTTTCAGAAGCTGGGTCTGACCGATGCGTCGGATCTGCTAAACGGGTCGTGGGTGGTCGTGGCCGGTGACTCACAGGCCAGGCTGGTTGTGGTGTCTTTGTTGGGTTTGGTTTTGGGGAAAGAGGAGATCGGTTCTGTCCGGGGAGATCTGTTCAAGCGGCACAGCGATTATCAGATTGTGGTGGATGAGATTGGGATGAAGTTGGATTTTGTCTGGGCGCCTTATGTATCCAATTTGACCAGCTTGATGATGGATTTTAAGGTGAACAATAACTACCCTGATGTTTTGGTGATGGGAGCAGGGTTGTGGCATGTATTACACGTGACCAATTCATTGGATTATGGAATCTCATTGAGGTTACTGAGGCACTCGGTGGTGTCATTGCTCCCGGTTTCGCCGGAACTGGGGACTGGCGGGTCTGTAACAAGATCCCCCCATTTGTTTTGGCTGGGGATGCCTGAGCTGATAAACTCGATGTTGAATACGGAGGAGAAGAGGGAGAAGATGAAGGATGATGTGCTGAATGCTTACGATAGTGAGCTTCATGGAAGTAAGCTCTTGCGCCAATCCGGTGGCCCTCTCCTCTTGCTGGATACGCGTTCTTTAACTCAGAAATGTGGAGAACAGTGTACAGTGGATGGGATGCACTACGGTGGAGTTGTTTATGAGGCTGCCGTTCATGTCATGCTCAATGCCTTGCTCATTGAGTCTCATCAGAGGCTATAATATAGTACTTTTGTTTCGCTTTGGCCTATGCGGCACTAACCCCTTTCGAGGACATAGAAGGGTACCCTGTCAAAGTCTTTGCCCGAGGTTGTTTCAATCCTACATACATGATTTTAACCAGGTTCTCCCATTGGCTTTAATTAACTCCTCTGTACTGAAAAGTTTTAGATATAGTTTCAAATTGAGGGATATTTTTTCCTTTTTTTCCTCAAACTGTGTTATTGTATTGAGTATCAAATATTCACACATGTATTGTATGGAGCAAGCCGCTCATGTTTGATATCCAATTTTGAGGTGAACACATATGAAGTTTTATATGAATATTTTGGTACATGCTTTGTAGTTTCAGAGAAGAGAAACAGATCTTGTTGCATCATCCTTGCCTGAGATGTCAAATTCCATTTAAATACCAGTGGCACGTCACTTCTCAAACAGAAAGTGACCAAAAAAGAAAAACTTCAATGTTTAAGTAGTTGTATTTCTGCAAGTGTTTGATTCTTCCCTTTTTCTTTTCTTGGCAAGAAAAAGTCAATTTTATATTCACTTCTAGTAAGGAAGCAGAGTGATCTCTTCCAAAGGCGTACAACGATCTCCATTTGTGCACTCAATTCCATTTGTAATGGCTTTTAATTGAGAGATGTGCAAATGCTTTGTAATATTATCACATATTGTGTCGAACCAGCTAGTTATTTTTATTTTTTATTTTTTCAGCATATTATCTTATTTTGCAGAAGAGTTAGTTATTACTGTAATTCTCGGTTATGGAATGATTTAGGAGCAGTTACTCGCTGAGGCGGCTTAACCGTGAAACCCATTAGGCGGCCGCCTAAGGCCCCAATTTTAGAAGGCCTCAAAATTTTATAATTTATTTATTTTTTATTTTTTAATAATAAATATTTCATTAAAAAAATTTAAATCCAAAATAAAATCCAACCTTTTGTCTTCCCCATTTCTCTTCCCAATTTTTACCGTTGTCTCTTCCCATTATTCTCAATTTACCGTTGATTTTACATAAAATTGAATATAATTTAACACGTGTTTGTAAAATGAAAATTTACTCATTATTGGTGAACTTTATCTTTTTAATGCTATCAGTTTAATATTTTGTTTTGTTTCTTCCTATAGGAGAATCAGAAATGGATAGCTTTTTGCTCTACTTACATTGACCTCTTAGAGTTTCAAGGAAAAATTAGTTTTGTTTTTTCTTTGTTTATTGTAGTAGGTTGTTTCACTTCTTTTGATCTCTTAGACATTATATTTTAGTTAAAAATTCACTATCGTTAAGAGATTATCATATTTTGTAGTTGATAAAACTTCAACTTTTTTTTTTTTTTAATTTAATGAAAGGATAGAATTTTTTCGTAAAAAGATATATTATTTATTTTTTTTACAAAAAAATTAATATTCTTAAGAAGGCCACGATAAACTTTTTCGCCTAAAGCCCCTAAGTTGGTTGAGCCGGTTTTGATTACTTATAGTTGAGGAGTGGTAACTGCCTTGTAAAAACTGTGGATAGCTATATATAAAACTATAACCACATGGCTCAGGATCATTATGTTGTTATGAATTAAAAGATCTTCCTTTTCTCTCTAATTCTCCCTTACTTTATCTCGGATTCTCTATGTTTCTCCTATTTCTCCTTTATCTCTCTCGATTTCCCTCTTATTCTGTCTGACGCTCCCCCATTTCTCTCTATTTCTTCTACTCTTTAAATTCTATCTTCAAGAAAATCAGAAGTTAGAGCCAGGGTCCTGACACCCTGCATCAATGTTTTTCTATTTACATTCAATGTTATATTTTCAATTTGACAGATTACACAAACTTGTTGGTGGCCTTGGTATAATGCTATCATATGCATCTGACACTGGTTGGAATTAAAATGCAAAAACTCTAGCCAAACTCATCTCTTCTTGGGACTCGTTCTGAAACTTATTCAACAACAATACCTTGTTAAAAATAAATATATAGAACAACACCAGATATAAGAATTTCAAACAAGCTAGGTTTGATTGTGATTAGACGAGTTTGGAGTTGGTCAACAATGATCTGACTCGAGTTGGCTTGTTGAATGTTTGACTTATGTTTTGCTTGCAGTGGCATGTGATGCATTATGTGGTAGCTTTATGGAACTCTTCTTTGTTTAACTATCTGCAATTATTATAATGTTCTGGCTTAATCATCAAGTAGTTTAGTTGAGCACGGGGGACAACCTTACTTGTTCTCTAGGAGCTTGGATACTGCCTGATATATGTCTACGATCACATGATAGCAATCAAAGGAGACACTCAGGTCTTCAGGGATGAGAGAGAATTCCTGATACCAGAAAGAAATAGGTCAGAATCTCATTTGAATTATGCTTGGCCTGTTGCAGTAACTTGTTTAGCATCAACAGTGCTCCACTAATTCAAGTGGTTATTTAGGAATCACATCTGGTTTGTAATTTTTGCATATTGCTGGGTGCAGGCTGTGGGGATCAACCACCAATCTTGTTGTGGTGGAGTTATTATGGATCTTGTGTCCAATTATTATTTGGTCTAGCGCGATCTAGTTAGTCAAAGTTTATTTGTTAAATTTTTAATTTTGGCTGCAAAGGGGTTGTTTGGGATAATCTTTTTGGCAGCAACAATCACAAGCCTTAATCTCACTAGGGCATCAGTTACATGAAGTCTAAATGTCCAACGATTTCTATCCATGACTATATCCTTTATAAAGCCATTATATCCTATGTCATGTCTAAGAATTTCTGACCAAGTATTCTTTAATATTCTTCTTTGTCTTTTTATATAGATTTCTTCCATTTCACCACTGTCATAGGTGCTTCTACTGGACTTCTTTTCACTTGTTCAAACTAACTAAATCGTGACACTTGCATTTGATTTTCAATAAGCCACTCTAACCCTATTATGTGCGATCTCATTGCTTATTTTGTTTTTTCTTGTGTAACCATACATCGACCTTAATATTCTCATCTCAATTACACTCATATTTTGTACATGTTGGCACTTTGAACAGTTAATCCAAGATACCAAAATTGATGGTTTTTTGGGGGATAATTTGATCTCTAGGTCTCACAATAATGCCATCTACACTTTTGAACTTTCATTTGATATACTTAGTTTTCGGCCTAACAAGTCACTGGCAGATCCCCAAGGCTATAATTGTAAACATAATAGTAGTTAGTTTAAATGCATTACTATATTGTACTGTAGGTTGCTCTTCATGTTTGTACCTTTCAGTTAACAGCCTATAAATAGGCTAGGTCAGTTAGAGAAGACACACGGTTTTGAATGATAATTGATTTCCAAACTTTTCTCTCATTTCTCTCTGATTTTTCCTTGATCTCTCTCTCTCTCTCTAATTCTCCCTCTAAATTCTCCATATTCTCGATTTCTACCTAAAATACCCTAGCTTAAAACCTAGGAACATGACAATCACTTCTTCTTGGATGTTCTTTGTGACTTCATCCATCATAAGAACAAAGAGGTAAGGGTTCAGTGCAAATCTTTGTTTTAATCCAATTGTAATTGGCAAAGCCTTAGTATCTCCTCCAACAATTCCTAACACATATTTTTGCTTGACATAATCCAATTGTACTCGGGATAAACTTTTTTATTGATTTCTTCATCTTCTTCTTCTTCTTCTTCTTTTTTTTTTTTTTAAGGACCAAGGTATTTGGCCAGGGTTCTACAGTTGCTCTCTTGTTTTTTATTCTTGAGTTACATTCAACCCCAAAAAGGTGAACATTTCAGCCCTTTATCCTTAGCAAGTTGCCTCCAAACCAACCACAACCTTTTCCCTATATTTCCATCTTTGAGCTAACCCCTAGAACCCTAAAACACAGTAGTGCAAGTAGTTCCTGCTACCAATTCTGGAAATCCATCATTCCCCGATGCATTCAGACTTTTGAGTAGGGAAGTTTCCTCTTATAACAAATTATCGAGCACCAGTTTTAACTGGACAAAACAGGGTATTTTGGTGTTTTCCTCCCTAAGTGGACAACCACCCCCTGAGTAGGACAACACACATTAAGGTTCTGAGATGAAAACCAGTATATTTAATTGGAAGGATGGTAAGTAAAGGAATCTTGCTGTTAAACTCACATTGAGTTCCAGCAACTGGAATCAGTATACTGGAAGATGCATTTGATCAGGAGTTAACTGGTTAAAGCAAACCCCTTGGGGTAGCTCAAGTGATCGACCGCATGGGTTTCGGGTGTTGGGTATGCCAAGGTTGTGTGTTCGAATTCTGGACAATGCGGTAGGTATCGCTTAACTACACAAGGGGCCACGGGCACAGGTCTTTGACCTGGACTTACCTTGGCCTGGTCCGATGGTCCGGTTCGGGTCAGCCCGTAGGTTATAGGGTTGGCAACGCTCGCGTCGTTAGGCGAAGCTCCTCGATTCCTACGTTAAAAAAAAAAAAAAAAAAAATTGGTTAAAGAATACT
This sequence comes from Diospyros kaki, assembly GCA_036245055.1. Lineage (NCBI taxonomy): Eukaryota > Viridiplantae > Streptophyta > Magnoliopsida > Ericales > Ebenaceae > Diospyros > Diospyros kaki. The sequence goes on from BSEG01000016.1 coordinate 44,290,707, forward strand.
GGGCAAAATCTGAGAAAAAAAAGTCGGGTTTCTACCCAAGCAATGGTAGAAGTTTTTTATGGTTGGACTTCCATTTCGTATCAAGTTATGCCATGTTTGAGTGTATATGTGAGGTGTTTCAGCATCTTTTAGTTGTTCCAAGTAAATTTGACTAATTTATAGGGATCCAAAAAAGCTTGCTGATATACACACACAACTACATAGTTGTGAAAGGCACACCTCGGGCGCAAGGTGCAAGGGGCGCCAGCCCCTGAGCCTTGGACACCCACAAACGAGGCGACCTTACAGAGACACAGGCCTATTTGTTGAGATATGAAACACGTCTCTAGTATCTTTTAAGTTATAATTAAAAAAAAAAAAAGAAGAGAAAAAGCCTAGCCCAATATAAAACCCTAAAACCTCTCTTCTTTAGCACGAATGCTTAGGGTTTCAAGCAGCCATTGCTAAAACTCTTAAGAGAGAGAATCGACAGACTATAGTCCTTGCCTTCATCGATCAAGACCATGAAGAAGACCGAGAGTCGCCAGCCACTCCTTCCCTTCACCGGTCGTGACCAAGAAGCACACTAAGAGCCACTAACCACTTCTTCCCTTCATTAGCCACGACCAAGAAGTAGACCGTTATAGTTTAAACGATCACGATGATGATCATTTTATGATTGATGTTGGATGTTATTATTGTTGTGTTTATATTTTTGAATTTTTTTGTTTGATTATGAATGGTTTATGTTTGAATTTGATGATGAATACTTGTTAATTTATTATATTTTATTTTTATCCTTTTAATTTGCCTATATTTCATTAATCTTTTTTTTCTTGATGCACCTCGCTTTTGTCGATTGCACACCTCATCTTGTGCCTCACACCTTGAGCCCTAAGACCCCTTTACGTCTTAGTGTGCACTTTGCGCCTTTAGTAACTATGCATGACTAGTAGATAGATGCATTTAGCTGGAACAGCAAAGGGCCATGGATTTACCTTTACACATGCAACCTTGCTAAAAGGCTTTTGTGTGTGTGTGTTTGGTTATGTAATTTATTGTTAGTTGCTCTTGTTGTGCTTCATTCCCATTTTATCCTGACATTCCCTACTTCTACTTCATCATCATGTGTTGTATTCCTCAAGGTTTTACCTTTATTTATTTGACATTCTCTTGAATTAACATTCTCCTACATGTTGGCCATAAAAAACATTTCTATTTTATACATTGACACAATTCCACCAGCAAAATAAATTTAGAAGTTGGCAAAATTCAAATTTCAGTTTACATTTTTTACACTGCAAATCCATATCTATTATGATTTCACTTCACAAACAAAATTCCATTTGCTCCCCTAAATCATTTGTGCTCTTACTTCTAGCAACACCTCCCTCACTCTCTCTCTCTCTCTCTGCATCAAACACACAACCAGAAGCCCCACCGACATCATGTCAACCCTCTTCCAACCTAAGAGGGCAAATGAATAGGATGGTTCTTCTAATAACTTGGATTTTAGTATCTTGTTACATTTAAGATTCGAATTGTTTGCCTTCGAAAGTTTGACCATAATTCCAATTCTTGGGGGCGACATTGTAGGATGTAACTGTGACCCTATCACTGCTGGTGACCTCGAAAGAAAGAGGCTGATTCCTCAAATCAGCATTTATGTGCCAGTTCTGGCCCCAGTTTCTGCCCATAGGAAGCCATCCTGTTATTGAACCTTTAACCTTCACCGCCACTATGTCCCCGGCACCGGCCGCATTGCTGATCAGCACTGACATGAATATCCCCGAACCACTAACGGTAAATCGAACCCCTCCTTCCTTTATGCATTTGATCCTGTCCAACAGCACGGCCAAACCACGAAATAAGGACAAATAAATTTCTGTGAAGAGAAACAAAGAAAACCAACACAATTTGCATACTCCTGTAACATAAAGAAACAAACCATCTGAGTTGTAGAATAAACAAAATAAACGGGTAAGAGAGGAAATGCACAATTAGAGAGACTGCAAGCAAGTCTCATCTTTTTATTTTTTTGGTAACTGGAACTATGAGGCAAGAGAGAAGAAAAAAACACTCTCCTATGGCATTCCCACTCTGCAAAGATGAGGAAATAAGAAAAGCTTAACACACCTCTCAACTCTCAAGAGACAAAAAGCTGATCATATACGAATATGGTAAGCTTCAGAAAGCACCACCATAGTTGAGTGTCATGACATTTACTAGTTTAAGTTTTTAATGTTCAATAATAGATTGAACCAGAAAACTAACATGCATATTGGGTAAGGACAAAGTGAAAAGACTTGGTTAATTCCACCATAACAGCTACACGGATGGTTTTCTTAGAAAAAAACTACTTCAAGGATTTAAGAAGATTCCCAAATACCAAGCTATGGATACTTGATGACAAAATCTTACTAACATCCATGTTGGCCCCAGTGTAAAGCTATTAGCTATTTGTCACGGCCAAAATTTTGCACACAACTAGTATATGTTACTGGAGATGAGAAGGCAATGAACTAGGAGTGAAGGCATGGGTAGAACCAATCTGACATTTATTAAAAGTAACCCCTATATAGTCTCATAAGCCAGTCATGCCAGAAACTGCACTACACCAGAAGTTTCATGGCAAGGAATGTTAGGTCCGTTCTTTGTTTAGAAAACATTTTTTAGTTTTCTACTCCAATTTATAACTAAAGATTTCCTAAAATTTTATGTTTCAAAAAATCATAGCATTCATTTTTAGAAAATTTAGAAAACATAAAAAATGATGTTTTCTAAATCATGGTATAAAGTTGAAAAATTAAATTAAAAAAATGGTTTTCTATTTTTTAATGGGAGATTCAATTATTCAATAGAAAATTGGAGTTAGAAGACAGAAAATGTTTTCTACAACTGAACAAGCGCTTAGTTTTCCTTGTTCTGTTCTCCTTTTTATTTCATATTGGAAATATGTTCCCCCAAAAAACCGTACAGGACCTAGATGAAAGAGTTGTTTAAAAAACACCAGCTTCTGAACACTGAACCAAACCATCTCAACACACCTGTGAATTATGACAAACGGGAAAAGAAGATTATTCTTCAGGGCAGTCCTTCCCCCTAACCTAGTAATTACTTCAGAAATTTTTCCAAGTAAGAATCTCCAGTTGAATCAGCAAAACAGTAAAAAAAGCAAGCAGTTAAGGACCCAGCATGACAGTGAAAAGGAAAACCAACTCATTAGATACAGCTTACAGGATGCCAAATATAAATCAAAGTTAGCAGAAAGCAGCGCACTAGGTGCTTGATTTCCTTTTCCTTGATTGTATTTCAAGATTTCTTTTTTTTTTTTTTTATGCATTAAAACAAACACCCAAAATTGGGTGAACCCGAGAACAACAAAAGGCCAAAATAAAAAGGACAAGCCTCAAAAGATGCTCATCAAGAAAATGAGTAAAAGATGAAAAAAGACAACAGAATAAAACTATTGCAACATGAGCATAAAGAGACGAGAATGAAGCCTTAATGCTAAAGGTCGATTGCTTGATGCCCTCAAAGGCTCTCCGATTTTGCTCTCACCAAAGATTCCATTCTCCTGGATGGAACAAAACATTCATTGTCTATCCCTAGGGTAGTAGTCATGTCCACAATGGCAAACTAGGACAAGAGCGTCAAAACCATTGTTCACTTTAACCTAGTGATACCCTGACAGTGGGAACAATGCCATCTGTGCATCATGGAACAGGATGAACAAAAATTTTCCACATGGCACACGAAGGGTTCTGGCAGTAGACTACTGGTGAAGAATTCAATGCCTTTCAAAAATTTGAAGCATCACTCCAGCCTCAACCTGGCTCACTTACATATCTAGTAATTATTTGTTGAGGTTTACCAACCAAAACATCCTAAATTCCTTAAAGTTGTCCTTTTTCATTCTTTAACCTGGCAAAAATTTATCACTTATGGGTAGCTTCTTGCTTACTAGTTTTCTTTGATTTATCACTTATTTGTTTGGGTTTTCAAATTTTTCTATGCTTTGTCACAAACAATGGTTAAGCATCAGAGTACCAAGACACCCAAATCTACCAAAGAAAGGAACAACTAAAGATTAACAAGTAAAATTATACATGCAGCCACCCCAGAGACATTTTTATTGGCATTGGTCCATGTATCCCATTGCCACCATGAGAACTTGGAAACAAAAAAGTGATACCATGGACATGTTGAGAAAATACTTGCTATCATTAAGTCTTGTAATTGTTGTTGTTGCAAGCAGGCAACCATACAAAAGAAAAATTGTCAACAAAGGAAGAAAATTAGTGCAAGAGAACAAAAGAGAGAGAGAGAGAGAGAGAGAGAGAGAGGGAAGAAGAACGACATCAGAAGCCTTAATCCCACTAGGTGTAGTCAAATTGATAAATTCTAGCTCACCAATTAACTCTACTCATAACCATATTTTTTGTAGGCATTATATCTCATGTTAAACGTAAAGGTCTCCCACTCATGAAAATCAGGGCCAGGAGCCTTATCCCATCTCATACTTTTCAATGGCTTGTTGGGTTGTGCCTCTGATTTTGAAGCCTAAATCATTCTTTGGCCCAAAGTCTTATTTAAGCCCATTTCCTATTTGCAGTCCTAGGGTTTTGTCCCTTAACCCTTTTAAATAGGAAAGGTTGCCATCTCTGTAAATGTGAGTGTATGAAGAAACTAGGGTTTTGAGGCCTCGCAGCTTGCTCTCCCCTTCTCGTACAGAACCTATCTGATCATAGTGGATCTTGCTCCCCTCTCTACCATGGACGTGGGTTCACGCCAAACCATGTAAATCTTGTGTGCAATCTTGAAATCTGTGTTCTGTTTCTTCTTCTTTTTCATATACACAAAAACACATATACATAGCACAGCGACTTACATGGCTCAAACCATTTTCTTGTCTAAATAATAGTCTCTCCAACCATCATGCTATCTCAACAACAAATAATTAAATCAAGCCATGGGAAGGATGCCATTATACTTTCTTCCTCAATGTAAGAAATTTATATAGCTCCACTACCTCTATCTCAAAATCCTCTTCCAGGCTTCACCCCCACTAAAATCCAACAAACCAAAACAATTGAACCTTCTATGTGCTTTAGTAATTCTACCAAAAAACTTATGTTTGTATCATCTTCATTTAGGAAATTCACTCTATATTTTTACTTCTAACTCACTTCTTCCGATATCCCTCAACTTCTTCTCCAGAGAAAGAGACTCCGTGCCAACTACATACCTCCCTTAAAATCTAAATGTTTAATACTTATTAGAAGCCTAAGTATCCTCAAATCTAATTTTTCCTAGGACCTCTTCATTACAAATAATAAATTATTAAGGTCTTCAACTAAGAATGTAAGTTTCTGTGGTAAACAATTATTGGAGAGGGAGAAAACCACTAACTACTCAACCAATTTATAATAAGATAAAATCAGGCTATCTTAACCAAAAATTTTTAGACCTAAATGGTTATGAGCAATCAAGTTATAGAAGAAAGAAATAGAAAGTGAATGCATATATCATTTCCTTATCTCATTGGACAATGAAAAGAGGAGGAAATATTACCACACTTGATTGATTAGGAAAATATTTTGACATAAAGTTGAAAGAATAGGTTCAGTACGTAAATTTCAAATGAATAAGTATACTCAATAAGCAAACTCATCATCAGAAAAAGGATTGTGATAGAGAAACTTCACTTCCCATCCATTTCCTTCCAATTATAAAATGAAAGAAAATACAGGGTAAGGAAAATGCTTCTCTCTAGCTTTATAATCTCTTCAGCCTTCCTTTTCCCTGTGAAAACTTATCCAAATCCTTAAATCAAAATGGGATTCTAAAGTCTCAGTAACCATTCCCCTTCAATCTAAGCAGAATGCAGATTTGAGCCCACTTGAAGTTTCAAATTCTAAAATTTGCCCTCAAAGATGCAAATTTAGGAGTTAAGAGGAGTAATATGGCCAAATTTCATTACGATACCTTTGATGAGATGGATAACTTGCTATAAAGGTAGTACTCAACGGTTAACATGACTGCAACATAAAATCATTGGTGAGAACATTACAAGGGGCGGGGAAGAAGAGGGAATTCTCAGGAACAAAGCCTCCAAATTTAAAATTTCAGCCCACCTATTTCTTAGTGGAACTTGCAGAACGCAGGTATAAGAAGAGTTGCATTATTAAGAAATTGTTGTAGATATGGCTATGTATGTGCCTTCCCCCTTATTGTCGTCCTATTCAGGACACCATGGTCATGCTCAATCACAATTTCAAATTTTCATTTAAATACATTAAACAAAAATTTCAAGCATGATAATTTTTTTAATAATTCTATATTGCTCTAGCCAATAATAGAGTATCTTTTTCTTATCTATACTATATCAACATACACAACTTAAAAATTCGTATACTTGCCAATTCTTGGGATAGCCAGACTCCACGGTTATGTAGCAGTTTAGGTCTTAAACCAAACTAGCTCTTCATCTCTGCCATTTTATTCTCAAATCAAGTCATCAATACACATAAAGAATAGAAACAAAATAAAAAAAAATTCACGAAGTAGGAGGGATATATGCTGGAGATAATTTAAATACTAGGGTTTAGCTCCCAAAAATGAACCAGATTCCCTAGCATCCCATGTAACTATGGTCGTGTGATCAACACCAAATGGGGATCTTGTTGCTCGGAATAAACCACTCATAACAATATACCAAGGAGGTGGAATAGCCCAACGGCGCACGTTACATCAAAATGTAGGAGGAGACAACAATGGGAATTAGAACTAGAAAGGGCCGAAGAACAAAATTGTTTTTTTTTTCTTTTCTTTTTTGTTGCTACTCTTCTGGAAGAGCATTATTAAGATATGATCAGTTACACTCCACTTGGAGTAACTGGATAATTTTGTCCAAATGTTACTCCAGTTGAAGCGAGGGAAAGCGACTGTAATGTACCTGCGATACTGAATAGGCATGTTACCAGCTTTCCAAATCGCGATCTTCTCGAAAGCTTCAATAGGCAGAACGAAGTGGCTGTTGGGAGGGTTACAGTGACCGCCGCCATCGGCCGGAAAGCCGAAGTTAGGCGCGCAGAAGTTCGTGGCGGTGACGATGATCGACGTGCCAGGAATACACCACCGGATGTCCTCCACGCACCTTACCTCGAAGCAGGCGCCGCAGATCTGGCCGCGCTCGAAGAGCGAGCTGCTCAGCCCCGCCGTGGCCTTGCCGTAGCCGCTCTTCTCCAGGTCGCCGTAGCCGCAGGCTCCGCCCACCACGTCGCGCGGGTCCGCCGCGGCATAGTAGGTGGCGTGCGCGGATCTCCACTCAGAGAGCGTGGCGGTTGATGAGGACGAAGAAGGAGAACGGCTTGATGACGAGTAGTGAGCGGTAACCGGCGGCGACCTTGACGCCAGTGCTAGGGCTAGAAACAGTATGAATCGAAGAAGGATTCCTAGATTTTGAATCAGACTAGCCCACATTTTCAGACAGAGAGAGAGAGAGAGAGAGAGAGAGCGGAGGGGGAAGAGTGAAAATGGGAAAGCATTCAAAGTATTTGATTCTCCTTTGCCTCGAACGAACACTTGAGCTTTCTGCGGCTTTAATTTGATATGAAGTTACGAAACTAACCTTCGACGGTAGATCTTCATCTGACGTGTCCATTTAATAATTCTTTGATTCATTATATACGAATTGTTGTATTTTATTGATTAATAAAATTCTTTTAAAATTAAAAATATTTTATTTTGTTTAAATAAGATGAGTTTATTAAAGTTTAATCATTACCTTTAAAATAAATTTTGAATTAAAGTTTGATTTGAAAAATAATGGATTTTTAGGGGTAGTTTTATTTGCAAAGTTTGGTTCATTGTGTTGGGTTGACTTCATTAGTGAATGAATGTGATTGGATTGATAATTAAAAGGTATTTTTAATGTACAAGAATTTTTACTTTGTAATAGTTAAGGGATTGATGAGTTATACATAATGTACGAATTATTTTAGTATCTTTAAAATATTTTTTATATTTAAATATTAAAAGATGTTATGAGCCTTTTGTAATTTAAATATATTTCAAAATTATTTTATAATAGTAAAAAAATATAAAAAAACATCGTTAAGTCTAATCAGGTTTATTTTTAGATTAAATAATTATTTTTATAATATTAATATTAAAATTTATATTTACAACCGATCCTTATATTTTTTTATTTATGTGTTTTCTATCTTTTATGTTTTAAAAAATTAATATTTTTTATTTTCATTTCATATTATATTAATTTCTCGTATCCATTTCATGTAACTTAGTTGAAGAGAGTGTTTTTATATATAGATTAATTATCACTTTTAAATAAATTTACCTATAAAACAACGTGTTTTAATATTATAAAATTTTATCAATAAATTAATTTTCTAAAATAGCCTAATATGTTATTTGGATACTTAGAGCTAAGAGTTAGCCTTTGGCAAGATATGGACTAGCAATTAAGGCTAAGTGTTAACATTTAGCAACCGAATTTATTATTTGGATACGTAATTTTAATATTTATGGTGATATTTTATATTAATATGATACATAATAAAATACATCAATATATAAATATCACCTCAAATATTAAAATTGAGTGTATAAATAGCATTCGATTTAGCAACAATTGGGTATTTGAGTAAGTGAGGAAGTCAGATTGTTTCAATTTCCACTTTTATTGTTCTTTGTTTTTGCATAAATACTAATTTGTTGTTTTTTTTCTTAAAGGCCACATATAGACCAATTTGTTTGCTATTTAAGAAAATAGATATTTAAAAATTAGGTTATCACATACTTTGGATAAATTTGGTCTAAATTAGACAAATTAAATTTTTAGACTTGTTACAAAATTTAAAACAAATTTTTAATCTTATCAATTCACTAATCGAATTTATCAAATTTTTACAATTATAAAGTGTGAATAGAAATGGCTATCCTTTGGGCTCATCGACTTTGTTGGAGAAATCCAAAAAGAGAGGGAAAGGGAGATTAGAGTCGAGAGGATACCTTATTATTGTTATTGTCAACTTTTCTTTTTATTTCTCTTATTACCATTATTGACTAGCAAATCGAAAGGTCTCTCGTTGATTAAGAAAATCATCATTACTCGTCATAATTTGAAAATCAAACCCTATTAGAGGTCAATTTAACTCAAATATAGAGTAAGAAAGAAAAATGAGAGAAATGAAGGGAATTTCTAAAAAAGATGTGATTGTCGCCCCCATTAAAAAAAAAAAACCCGATAAACTTGGTGGAAGGGGAATGAGAGAGAAAACTTTAAAATTGAGAGTAAAATAGCCCATTTGCACAAGAAATTAACAATAATGGGGTCACAATTTTAGTTTTTAGTTTTTATTATTTTGATAATAAAAATATAAAATTAGAGTTTAGCTATATTTGTTTAGATTTTATCTAAAGGGTGGTTTTTCTTCTTGGTTCAATTTATCTAGATGATCAAAATGTTTTCTATAATCTAGTGACTCATGTGAATCTCATCTGATGGGCCACATGATTGTGGCGATGGTTGAGCTAACACGATAAGAAGTTTCAAATTGCTCCACATAAGTAATACAGACACATATATTTATATCATATAACATGTTAAGTTTTTATTTTGTAGTCAGAAACAAAAAACGTATAAAAGAAATTAAAAATCGAAAACTCTATCAAATGGTATCTTACTTTTAATTCTTAACTTTTTAGTTCAAATTTTGTATTTATTTAAATTTTAAAACCTAACACATTGGAAAGCGTAAGTATTTTATCTTTGTTATCATTTTCAAAAATTAAAAATTATAATAAATTTTTTAAATTTTATTATGTTGTTCATATCGAACAACATAATATTTACTTAACACGAGTAAATTGAGAAGAGGCTTGGGCTCATGGAAAGTAGAACCCACACACCCACCCCCTACATGCCCGCGTCAAGCAATAGACAGATCATTTTTGTAAATTTATACATATATATATATTATATAATATAATATATTTTTTTCATTTTAAATGATAAAACTTCCTTGAGATTATTTCATGTGTAACAAAACTTATACCAAACTAATAAGGTTATATATGAAAACTCATATTTGTTCTATGTTGTACGGAAATATAAACAAAAAACTTTTCTAGTACGAAACGAAAAATGTTAAAACGGACATTTTTCTAAAAAAATAGACATAAATATGGTCTAAAATAAAAACGAGAAACGCTTCGAAAATGAAGAAACAGTTCCTCCGAAAAGTTTCCGTGTAACATAGTATTTGATCTCTATAAACACAATCCGATTTGAGTTTAGGAGGGACATTCATATATTTGATGCAAATTGGGAAAAATTGTAACTTATAGCAAGGAGTCGCCTCCTTAATTGGGGAGAGATTTTTTAAGGATAAAATTATAAAACAATTATCAAATTAGTGATAGGGTGAAGAGTTTTTGTCAGCGAGGTCTGAAAATTTTATACTTACGAAATAGTGTATCGAATGTGTCACTCTTATAGACTTTGGTTTACAAGCCTAGATTTGTTATGAGGAAACCATATCTATGCTTGTCAAACTAATGCGATTCCAGATTGGGGTTTTGCCTGCACAAATTTGGGTTTTGCAAATTGATATCCATGTTCACTAAACATAAAAATAAAACTAGAGTGCCATTAAGAGCATAGTCTGATGGTTCTTATGATTTCATTTGAAATCTGCTCCATCATTATCAAAATGTTACTTTGGGATTGAAACTAATGGTCGCTAGATTTCTTGATTTAACTTATTCATCGTATTTTAGGATCAATTGGTGAGGGTGCTCATAATGGGGCATTACCAAAAAATATATATAGATATAGTGAATTAGTAAGATAAAGATTGTATATTTACCGAGCGAGCAAGATAATCTTATATGCTTTAGAGGCAAAAGGGAATCAACATGAATGTAGAGGGAAATAGGTGGAGAGCAATTAGTGTTATATATAAAAAGTAGAAGTTATATTAATACAATATAACTAATTAATCTAAGGGGGTGTTTGATATGGGATAAATTTTTAAATTCCTAGAATTCATGATTATTGGAAATTTTCTTGAAAATCTTTGATTCCCACTATTTGTACAATTTTATGTTTGATTAAATTTAAACATTCTTATAAATGTTGAGTATTTTTTTTTTAGAATCTTACATTGATATGTTTGGTTTAAATGTAACATTATTCAGAATTCATTTTTTTTTTCAAAATTACCCTTATTTGATTTTTTGTTTAAAAATGATAAATTCCTTCTATTATATAAAATATTGAGACTCATAACATCTTTAATAAATAACAAAAATATTATTTTTTTACACATTATGTATATATGCATGTATATATATAATATATATGTTTATATTTAATATATAATATATATAAAATATGTTTGCATGGGGTATAATACATATTTATATATAATATATTTGTATGGGGTTATAAAAGGATAAAGAGTGTTTTAGTTTTTTTCTTTGTTAAAAATATTCTAAAGTCTATGAGAAATAGAAACTTGGATTCCCAATCCCCCTAGAAATCATTTTGTGAAAAGTTGATTAAAAATCATTCTCGAAAATTATATTTTTCAAGATTCTTTTTATGAAAAGATTATACCAAACAGTGGAAATATAGATTCCTAACCTAAAATTCTTAAAAATCTTAAAATTTATCCTGTACTAAACACCCCTTAAATGTCTTTTTTAAATCAAGAGAAAGAGATAGAGACATGAGTATGTGTATTTATTTAATAAGATTAAATCATGATACCTTAACTAGTACTAGAGATGGGAAATAGGCTGAGCGGTCCATGGGCGGGCCCGTTATTGTAGCAAACGGGCTGAGCCATCCCGCCCAACAAAATGAGGGTTGTGTCAGGCCAGCGATATGTGGCTCGCAGCTCGGCGCGACCCACCAAAATGGCCCGTAGGCCAGCCCACCAACTGGCCCGCTAAAATGGCCCGGCCCGACCCGACCTGCCAAAAAATAAAAAAATTATTTAAAAAATTATGTTTACAAATATTATAATAAAATTATGTTTACAATAAGCATAAAAAATATTAGTTATATTTGAGGAAAAATAATAAAAAATATTTAAAAAATTATGTTAAAAAAATATGGGTCGGCCCACGGCCTGGCCCATTTTAGCCTATTTATTAAGGGCCACAGAGTTGTGTCGGGCCTCAATTTTTATTTTCCTAACTCGGCTTGGCCTGACCCATCTCCTTTGTAGGGCAAATTCGGCTCGATCCACTAAATAGATGGGCCAAGCGGGATGGGGGCTAGGCTGACTTGGCCCGTCCATTTTTTATCTCTAATTAATATCGATTAATGTACTTATTGGGGTCAAATTATAATAAATTTAAAATTGTTCATCATTTTATTGCTTGTTGAGTGGGTCCCATGACAAATATCATTTGATTGCTTGTTTTTACTTTTAAAAAGTTAGAAACTTTACAAGAATTAAAAAATAAATATTTCATTTAATTTTTACTTTCTCTCTCTTCCACCTGATGTGTCACACGTGAAAGTGCGTTAAAAGACAAAAATAAAAAATAAAAAAACTCGGAGCTTAAAATAATCTAAAGTACAAATACAATAATTTTGATATCAAAAAATTATTTTAAAAATTTTACAAAAATAATACACATCATCTATAAAAATTATAATTTTACTAGATCTTGCAATATTAGAATAATTATTATCCATAAAAATCTTGATCTTAATAAATATTAGAAATACTTATACTATTTTATAAATAAATGAATCATTATTTTAAAAGAGATACGTTATTGATATTAATTTTAATATAATATTTAAATATCGAAGTGTTTGTGAGTAGATTTAAATATTGAAGTGTTTATAAGTAGATTTTTTTGTGTCATCTCATTATATTTTTTTATGAAATTTAAATAATTTGATGATGATATTTTTAATTAATAAATTTATTATTATATTCAAATGATAACATACACTTTTAACGTCCGGAATCTCTGTTATGCATCAAAGGAGTTGGTGGAAAAATGATGGAATATAAAAAGAAGTTGGTGGAGAGATGATGGAATACAAAAATAATTTAAAAAACAAAGAGAGAAGAAAGAAAGTAAAAGAGATAAAAGTGCTGGTTGAAATGGATGGGTAGCTATGAGGAGGAGGATGGATCACATAAAGAAATAGGAAATGTTATTTTAATATTTAATTGTTATATTTTTTTTAATATAAAAATTATTACGTTCTACACAATAATAAATTTTTAAGTGTTTAGTCTTTAAGAGACCTGTAAACAAAGAAATTACTTGATTTGTAGACTCTTCGATATTTAAGTTAATCTCGTATCCAAAATAGAATTATATTTTTAATAGGATTATGAGCATATATTTCTTAAAAGATAAGTTTCATATTAATAGAATGGATGAGACTAACATGTGGAGGATGACCCACTATCTTCAATAGACATTTTGGGGTTTATTTTATATTTGTAAGCAATGATATCGAAATAGTTGGCATATGAGAGTTTTTTGAATAATTGTTGTCGAGTGACTCATGAATTCTCAAATAATCTCTCATAGGCATAGAGAGAAAATTTCGGGTGAAATTACTTGATTTCAATCTCAATCACTCAATTTGAGTGACTCAGGCTGAGGTCTCGATTGGCGAGGTCAGTCAATTTCAGCCATTCTATCACTCAAGTGAGGTCACCCAGGTGAGGTTACTCAAGCGAGGTCTATCGCCAAGGTCTTTCACCCAGGTCTATCGATGGGTTATGAAATTCTTTCTGTGTACTTGTGGTTACTATTAGACATGAACCCACTTTATATTAAATACAATAATTATATATATGTATATATTTTTTGATTCACCTAGGATATCTGAATTTTACTCGATTAATTTTTAAGAATAGATAACCTTATCTCTTGAAGTACTTTTTGAATAAATTCAAATACAAATACAATCTATACATACTCAAATATCATTTTTATAAATAAATAACAACCATCATTTGATGTTATTTGAGACGCATTAAGTATAATACCAACCCAGATCTCTCGTGATCCTAACAACCTGAAAAAGGCTAATTTAGGCCCACTTGATAACTGGTAGTGTTCGATAATTGTAGTTTGTTTTTTGTATATTTTAATTAAATTTAAATATGAAAAATTTTTATTGTAGCGATAAAAATACTTTTAAATTTATTATAATCATTGTGTAAAGGCTATAAGTTTTAATCTCATTACTAATTACTATAATTAATTTTAATTCTTTGAACAAAAAATAAAAAACATTTTAAAATTTTAACCTATTAACAAAGCTTTGTAGCATTGAAGGATATATTTAATTATATCACAAAACAAAAAAATTAAAATGAGTCAGGACCGCAACATTAACTATTTGAAGAAGCCTATTCCTTATGAATTTTTGTTAGGATTTTTAGCAAAAAAAATCCTAATTAGTCTCGAAAATTATTTTTTATTTTTAATTAATTTTTTCTTTAGTTTATAATCCTATTTTATAGTCAATTAGAAATTATTGTTAGATAATGAAATCTTAGTCTTGGTGGACAAGAAAACATTAATCTTGTCAAATAAGGAAACTAGTATATAAATAGTAAGGGTGTGCATGGTGCGGTTTAGTCGGTTTGAACCATTTTCAGCAAACCAAATCATTGATGCGGTTTACCAATCAACAGTTTATTTGATTGGTGTGGTTTACCGCGGTTTGAAAATAACTATTAACAATATATAATATATTATAAAAAATATTAGATAGAATAATTATATATTATTATAATCTATTGACAATTATAATAGTTATATATTATTATAAACTAGTTATATATTATTATAAAAATAAGGATTGCAGGGGTGTTGGAGTAATTTTTATAATAATATATTTTTTATATATTTTCTTGGGTAGTTCAATTTAAAATCGAACCGCCAACTATACAAACCGCAAACCGTGCGATTTGTACAACCATCAAACCGTTTTGGACTTTAAAAAAAAAAATCGATCAGTTCAGTTTGGTTTGATCGATTTTCACGATACACCGATTTTTTTGAACACTCTTAATAAATAGGATGGTTAGCTTGTTAGTCAAAGAGAACAAATCACTTATGAGAGACCAGTGAGAATTAAAAATTGGATGTAATTGGAACTTGGATTTATTGAACTTTGTAGTTATAAACTTTTTTTCTGCATAGTGATATTTTTTCTCTATCGTTCTGACTATCGTAATTTTTCTCTGTTAAAATTTTTCATATAAAATTTCTTATATTTGAATGTGATTGGATCTTGTTTTTTTCTCATTTTATTTTTCCTTCAACAGTTTCTTTTTTAAATCAATAATAAAAACTATATAATTTTTAATTTAAATTGATGGTGTCAGTTGTTAAAACTGTCGAAAGGGATAGGTTTGAAAATAATTGAAAGTATGTGCTTATAAAGTCAATCACATTCGATTTGTGATTTGCTCCCCTTTTATTGCGTAGTCATTAGATCTCATATCGTCTTGATTCCTTTCGGATCCAAACAAATCTCAAGTACCCTTCGGGAAAA
Organism: Diospyros kaki; assembly: GCA_036245055.1. Lineage (NCBI taxonomy): Eukaryota > Viridiplantae > Streptophyta > Magnoliopsida > Ericales > Ebenaceae > Diospyros > Diospyros kaki. The sequence continues at coordinate 44,306,269 of BSEG01000016.1, forward strand.
AAGAAAGTGGGGTGTTGTCAAGTCTTTGAATTTAAATTATTTACTATATTTGAAATGACATAGTAATGATCCCATAGGAACGTAATAAATAAGGCACCTCACTCATTTGATACTGTGCTTTTAAAGGGTGATTCAGATGTAGCCATGTGATTAATTAAGGCGAGATTCATTGGATGAGCATAAAGGGCCAATTATGTGCCTCTCTTGGCATTTGGATTCACTATTGAAGGGCCAATAGAGGAGCCAAACTTCTTTTGGGACCTATTTTGTTCGGGGTCCAACTTTTTGGGTTATTTTTATATTATTATATAAGAATTTAAATGTTATGGTACAGAAATATAAAATAAAAAAATTAATTAAATCAATTAATCAACTAGAATGAACAAAACGAGAAGAATGCGTGCGAAATCTTCGCGACCCCAAAGGAACATGTGATGGATGGCTTAATTTCTAGAAGACTTATTTTTGCCTAATTATCACAAAATGAAAGGTAGAAATTAAAAGTGTGAAGACACTTCAACTATATACATTTTTTTATCGATCAAAAGTCTCTAAATGGAGGTAAATCAAAGCTTTTTATAATAGGTTGTCCCTGACTCTCTGAATGTTAAGTACATGAATGTAGAAATGTAATTGATGTATCTACATGAATGCTAGCAATTAAGTTAATACATCAATGCTGAATTAAAAGAAACAATTAAGGAACTGACTTGGCTGTTGGTCTCTCATTTGATGGGCTCCGTGAATTAGACTGATAGGCTTGTTGGACTGGGCTGGCTCTTTGTGGCTATACTATGGGTTGATCTTGCATGCTGATGCTAGACTGAGGCCTCAAATAGCACCTGTTGGTCCATTAGTTGGTAAGTTGGGGTCTCAATTGGCGCAACATGTTTCTCATCGTTATTGGGTTGTCTTGAATTATCGCCAATTGCGCTAACGCTCGGGCTATTGTTCGAGCCCAGTGTGTTTCGAATCTCAAGGGCTGAGACTAGAGATCCTAACACCATGGTCCGTACCATGAATGACCTGTAACGCCAAGGGCTCCCCCGTCCATCAAGGTATGAAGGAGAATTTGGTGTATTGGCGAAATATTTCTCCAAATATGGGAGAGGTCTCACACAATGCGTAAATCGAATAACTCTTATAGTTGAAATTTTTTATAGAAAAAGAATAGACAATTATTTGTAAGAAATTTTATCCTCAAAAAAAAAAAAAAAAACATCATCTATAAAAAATAGATATTATCCACGTCAATCTAAGTCTTCGCTAGAGTATGATTAATTAAGATAAATAATATCTATAAGAATTATAATTCTGGATCACTTTGGATTATTCTATATTTCTCTATAAATAAATATATATATTTATTTAAAAAAATAATATGTCTCTAATACTAGTATAAATATTATTATCAAGTTTTTATTACTCTCAGTGTCTCACTTAAATATCAGAGTATTTATTCAAAGATTCTTTTGAGTTCTTTGATTGTTTGATTCTTTACAGACTTAGATGGCTTGACGATAACATTTTATAATAACTAAATTTATTATTATATATCGACAACAACAAGAATTATATAATTAAATAAAAAAATAAAATAAAATCCACATTATCTATAACATTGCAAGCTTGGACTACTAACATCCACTTTTCTTTCCGCTTTATTGGGTCCCACTAGAACCTTCCAGCTTGGGACACCTGGCACTGGCCTTATGACCTGATTGAATCCGCCCGTCTCTACCAGAAGCCACCCTTAAAAAGGAAAACCCCTCACAAAACTTGTGGCCGCCATTTTTCTCTGAATTTCCAATTTTCCTTAATTTCAACAGTAACGGCCAATAAACGAGTGGTCCAGAGGCATCCATATCCGTTACCCCCTCTCTCTCTCTTTCCCTCTCTATACAGTGACAGGTATATATATCTGTCTATTGTTGGCGGACACGTGGCGGGCTTTCTGAAAGCGGGCGGCCAGTGGGTGGTGACGTGGCCGAAAAGCGCAAAGACAATGTCCACATCTGTGACCTGGCGAGTAGCTCCGTCCTCCACTCGCCCTATGGGCCGTCCGATTTCGATCCACCACGACTCGTCTCGTTATTTTCCAGGGGCCGTAGATATTTTACAATTTCTCATCGTCGCAGCAAAATATCACTTAATATTTCGCAGCGCGACATAATTAAGATGGATGGATATTTCCGCGTCTTCTTTGTCCGTCGCGTGTTCGGAGATTGGCCCGCACTTACAAACCGTATGGCGACACGTGTCGATGAGTTTATCCCGTACGCTGGGCGGGCCCGTTCGCTAATTGGCTTTTGAGTGAATTAATCGCCAACTCTTGAAATTCCACCCCACCCCCAATATTTATAAGTATTTTTATCATTCAGAAAGTAATGTATTTCACCAAACTAAACTCCATTTTTATTTAGAATTTATTCAATCATCTTACCACTTTTTTATTTTAAGTTAGTTGATCATATCGGCCCAATCTTGGCCTTTGGCCCATGATCTAATTGCCCAATCTCGACCTTTGATTTTATTATTAGTCCACGGTCTAATATTAGTCCTTAGTCCTTAGTTCGATTGCAGCCTTAAGCTTGAGGCTCGATTTTGGCCCTACATCAACATGCAACATCATTACAGTCTCATACTGAATGTTCTCGCACCCGTTTGAGATTCATTCTCATTTATAATAGATCTCATCCTCATTAATAATGGATTTTATTCACATTAATGGGAGTTTCGTCAACGACATGCTATCATTTAGGAGTCTTTATCAACCCCAGATACTCAATCCCATCATTCTACTAATACACAACACATGTATGCAGGAGGGTATCTCCTCATTCTATATGAACTATGTCTCTTTTGAGTCAAACTATGTTCTATTTCTAACCTACCCATATTATATCATTTTATTTCCTCTACTCACTTGAGTATTATAGTGCTTGTAGGTATCAGTCATTCCTCGACGGATCGATCGTCAGAGTCAATTCCTTATCGTTACAGACCCATCTCCGACCGTTCTTTTGGCCAAGAAATAACAATTAGTATTTATTAAGGTAGTGTTTCTTAAAATGAATAAGATAAGGGTCTATAAAGATAATTTATCTATAAAATTTAAGATAAATTATTTGAAAAAATAAAATTTGAAAAATAATATAAAAAAAATACTCTATATTGTATTTATTAAATTTATTTAATAACCTACTAAAAAAATTATGTGACTTCTTATTTAAGACTTTTCAAATAAGTTTATTTAAAGAAACAAAGATAAATTTATTTGAGATTTTATAGATAAAAAAAATGACCAATATGTTTTATATTTTATAAAAATATACTTCTTAATGTATTTTAAAAAAAATAACAAATAATCTAATAAAATTTTTTGAATATTTTTAAAATTTATCTTAACATAATTTTATTATATTTATTTCATCACATGTTCCTAAATTTTATGAAGTGGGCGAGAGATTACATGTATTTTACAGAAATTAGGGGGGCAAAACGTAAGTTGATTATAAAGTCCGGAAAATTTGAAAAGCGTGGATAGGGACACGTGTGGATAATGTTGTGCGCAGGGCGTCCGCGATATTCGCGGGGGGAGACTTGGAGTGCCGGAATTTCTCGCACCAAATGAAACACACCGCGAGATAAAAGCGGGCAGGGGCGGACAACAAACAGTGCCACGTGTCGCCGCTGTCTTTCAACCTCGGCCACAAGATTCCTTTCATTTCTCGATCTTTCTTCCCCCAATTTAACATTAATAAAACAAAAACCATTTCGCTTCTGACGTGGCGCCCCGCCCCCTCTCCTTTTTCTGCTTTCTCTCCCCCACAGCACAAACTAAGCTAAATTCAATTCATCTCTCTCTGCTCTGCGCTCCCACCTCTCTCTCTCAGCCCAAAGCTCCTCTCTTTGTTCTCCCCTTCTGCTCTCTCTCTCTCTCTCTCTCCCTAAAGAGAACGATTTTCCAGTAATCAGAGCTGCGGAGTCGGTTTACCGGCGATTCTTAGCGGCAGGATCCAGGGAAACGCGGCGGTTCCGGTCACCGGAGAAGCCTAGTTCTCCGTCCACTGATCTTGGCCCCTCGAGGCTTCCACTTGGCCTCTGAGATTCCTTCAACCCTCTTGGCGATTGCTAATCTTATTGTTCTTTTCTGCTTTGTCTCTGTTTTTCTGCTACATGTTGAGCTGTTCGTCGGTTGTTGTGATTCGTTTGGCTGTTTCTTTCCGCCCGAGAGGAGGCTGTTTGGTGAATTTCTGCCGGCCGAATTTACGTTAGCGGTTGGATCTTGAGAGAACAAAGTTCGATGAGTCTGTATTACGCGTGACTGTGCTGGAAGGCGGTTCAGTTGTCCTTCCGGTTGTAGGATCGTTTGATTGCTAGGGTTTCCTGGATTTAATCTCAGGTTTTAGGCCCAGAAAGATGGAGAAACGAGTTGATGGTTGTATCTGTTGTTCGGATCGAGATATGAGTTCCTAATTGTTCTGGACGAGTCTCCGATTTGTTTATTCTTTAGTTAGATTTTGATTGCCTCGAAATCTACTTCTTTCGGAAGCTTCATTTGTTGTCTTAGAATTCAAGTGTTCCCAGAAGCAATCAGAAAGGGATGACTTCCGCGGCTATTGCTATACAGGTATCCAAAACTTAAAAAGTCATAGCGACTACTACTGATGCATAGTTGATATCTATGGTTCTTTTGCCTTGTATTAATTTATGGGTTTTTGTTCTTATTTGGATTTCATTTGTTTGATGAATATTATGGGTTTATCCATATAAGTCTATGTTATTATTATTAATTACTATTACTATTTTGGGATCTTCTGTTGTTTGAAGTCACATGTATATATGTCTTTCCTTTTAAACGTAGGATCCACTTACATAATTACTCTGGCCTAGTCGTACTACCTAACCAGAAAATTGGCTGTGGAATGATGGATGGTGTTGTCATGTGACATGACAATTGATTTTTCCGCAATGAGTTGTGAGCTGTACTATCCATTACCCCCTTTCTGCTAGTTATGATCTAAGCTTGGACAAAAGCCAAGAAATGATGAAGGGGGTTAGAATGAATCTCAGTTTCTTATCCAGATAATTATAGTGATATTGTCCAATTACAGAATGTCAACTCTTCATGGGTTAGATGAACACGAACTTCCATAATAAATACCAGAAGAAATTAGACCTTGTTTCTCAGGGAACTAATCTTGATTCATGGTCATTACTGTTATGCGTATTCTTTGAAATGTTCTGGCAGCAGTGGAGGAGCTAGTTTAATTGTTTATTTTTTGTTATTAACTCAGGATCAAAATGGAGTCGCTCGATCAAACACAGTTCTTCCAATAATCAATCAAGTTCCATTGGACGTCAACTCAAATTGTGTTGAGGGTACCCAAATGAAGGACCAACCTCCTCCTGGGAATGACTATGCTCCAAAGGTCCATGTGCCTTCTATCGTCTGTTTATGTTTGTCAGTACGTTAAGCTTTTAATGACCGACTTTCATACTAATACCTGCTCTTTGCCAATTAATAGGTTAGAAAACCTTACACAATCACAAAGCAGAGAGAAAGATGGACGGAAGATGAGCACAAGAAGTTTATTGAGGCCTTGAAGCTATACGGTCGAGCTTGGCGGCGAATAGAAGGTAGTTGACTTAGTACTTATGAACTGAAACCTTCTTTAAAACTTGCATACTAGACCTTCTATATCCTCTCAAATACTATTGCCTTTCTTTTTCTCAGAGCATGTAGGCACCAAAACTGCAGTTCAGATTCGGAGTCACGCTCAAAAGTACTTTTCTAAGGTTCGGTGCTCTTTTAAGTACCCTTTCTCTAGCATTCTATGTATATACATGTTAGATTAGAAGCAATTTGATTGTACTTAAAAAAAATTTACTGTTTTAAGGTCTTATAGGTGTACAAAAGTTCTTATGGATTTGTCTGTCTTGTTATGAATATCATTCCAATTTACCTTTTTCTCCATGATTAGGTGGTTCGAGATTCAAGTACCAATGATGCAAGCTCTGTAAAACCTATTGAGATTCCTCCTCCCCGTCCAAAAAGAAAACCTTTACACCCTTATCCTCGTAAACTGGTTGCTTCTCTTAAAGCTGGAACTTTGGTTGCAGAGGGACCAAGGAGGTCCCCATCTCCAATTTTGTTGGCTTCAGAACAAGAAAACAGATCCCCAACCTCGGTATTGTCTGGAATTGGTTCAGAAATACTAGGTACACCAGATTCATCTACTCCAAGTGGTAGCCCTTCACAAGGTTCATCTGCTGCTGATATGAGCCCTGGCGTGTCCTTACATTCAGATCCTAATTCTTCCCCTGATGTAACTGGATCTCCATTGCTAGTTCAATTGTCTGCTCCTGATGAGCAAGTTCCCATGGTACTTGTCCTGTCAGTCCTCAGCTGTTTGTACCCTTATAATAATGTTAACATATTCTGCATTTTGACTTCGCTTTTCTTCCATTTGTTCCTTTGCACAATGTCCAGAAATTGGAGTTATGTCCACATGACAGTAACGTTGTTCAAGAAGGGCCAACTGAGGCAGCATCTACTCGGTGTCTGAAGCTCTTCGGCAAGACTGTTTTAGTTACAGATTCTCACAGACCATCATCACCAACCATGGGAACTTGCAAATCATCTCCTTCCAATATGAATGATGGACTTGCATTGCATTTGAATTTGATGCCCCAAGAATGCTCATCACAGGATTCGGAGGGTATTTGGCATCCCTCAAAGTGTGTAGCACCTGCTGCTTTCTATTACATGCAATGTCCAAGGGATTCGTCAGAGGATGGTTCTGGTCAAGTGGGGCAGTGTGTTCTGTATGGAGGGATACAATTTCCTCTCTTTCCTCTGTGTAGCCCGATTGCAACAGAAGCACGCTCATCATCTGTGAGCGGGCTAACCCAAGATAGAGAAGTTCAAAAGGAAGGATCTTGGACCGGTTCAAATACGGGATCAGTAAATGCCGGGGGAAATGGTGATAAAAATTGGGAAATGGAGTCCCAAAGTCGCCAAAATCCTTTTGACAAGGAAGGGGAACAACAACCAAAGCTCATGTACAAACCTAATAAGGCTTATTTCAAGGAGCAAAGAGCTAGCCCTGACAAATATTTGAAGGGGTTTTTACCATATAAGAGATGCTTATCTGAGAGAGAGACCCAGTCCTCCATAACCCGTGAGGAGAGGGAAGCGCAAAGAATCTGCCTCTTCTTATGACGGTACCTGTGCTACCCATTAGCGCAGTTTATTTTGGCAGTAAGATTATTTTGACAACTGATTCCAGTACAGTGAAATGAGCCGAAAAGACGCATCAGAGCAATAGAGGAGGAGGATAATATCACTGAAGGCAGGAAATATGCGGCTTTGCCAAGTCTCAGCTAGCCCCAATGTTTCCCTTCAACTGTTTAAAACTGTTTATATTTGCAGTTGTAAGTTTTATTCTTTTTGACGCTGTCCTGGAATGTGGTATTCCTTTCTGAATCTTTCCCTTTCAAAATGTGAATTATCAATTGTCACTTTGGTTATTACCTAATTTTTGGTGCATTGACTGCCTCATTACATAGATTGAGACTACTACTTTCTGAATGATTGTTTATCGTTTAAATTACATCAGAGAATTCAGACTAGCTGGATCATTAGAACGGCGATTCTAGTGTCTGTCAGGACCCATTGTTGGTTTAAATTATCTCTACCTGCAAGTACAGTTATATCATTGCATAAGACAATGATCATTAAGTGTTGGGGGAGATGTATTTTCACATGCCTTCTGTATTCCGGTTTAGATAGATATAATTAACGAGCTAGAATTTATGTAACTGGCTCCCATCACACTGTTCTGTTATTCTTCTATGTTCGGGAAAGATTGTGGAAATTTATGTGTGTTGGCTTGCAATTGCATTCCAGTTGGAAATAGAGATTGCTGAATTCTGCGTTTGCAACTCTGATTATATTTCATCCTTTCTTAAGTTGATTACATCACGAGATAACCATGGAAGGCTTCATTTGATGTTTAGGGGAGCATATGCTAATTTGCATTGTGTCTTCTGCTAAACCAGGTTGCATCGAGAGAAAGAAATTGATGATTCTCTTAATGAATGTCTATTCTAATGATCATATGGAATGATCATGCGTTTTGACATATTTACTTTCTCGTGTTTATGGATTTATAATGTATCATGTATATATTAGTCAAACTCATAATTTAATTCATGTATTTTGATATTTTTTTATGTGATAATTTAAATTTTTTTTGTTATTATTTTAGTTATATCTTTGGATCATATATTTTCGAATTAATTATATATCTCGTCATAAGTGAGTTAAAACGTGTAATACAGGGCTACTAAAATTATAGGACTAGGTGGATATATTTTTATATATTTCATAGGGTATATGAAATTATGACAATTAAAACCTTAATAGAATATGAGAATAAGAATATAAATCGAAATTATTCCATAATTTCTGTAATTGTAGAACTTTCTCTCGAGTTTGCTTCAGTATAGGATATTTTTAACTCTGTCTTACAGTGGCAGATAATGAGGTAATTTGTTCAATTATTCTCCATTATTATTGTTAATGGTCGCCAAATTTATATTTAAGTTAGCAAAGAGAATTAAAAGAGTTTAGTAGCTGGAAACTCAAAGAAAGAGAAAATGGACATTGGAAAATTTAGTCAAATTTTTCTATAGGTCTTTAATCGAGTTGAAGTGTATCGACCTAAGTATTTTATTACGTTGGTGAAGTGTGTAATTAACTTGAAAATATAATTTATGGGTGTAATTGAAATAATAAAAAATTTAAATTATTAAAAAAAAATCAAAATATAAGTTTGATTATATTAACAAACATTATTTTAAAATTAATAGTTTTCAAAAATTATCAATTAGATATTAATATATGCTTTACATAATTAATATCAAAATTATAATAAGTTAAAATTATTTATCTTAAAAATATAAGTTTGATTATAACATAAAAATTATTAATATCAATGTTGTTAAAATATAATAATAAATTATAATTGCAGGAGAGTTTTCAACTTTCGAGAGACCTATAAAATAGAAGACGATCAAATGGCATGGGGTGTCTCTCGCACGAGTCTTCTAATGCCTAAGTTAGATCTGTTAAAAATTAGAAGAGAAAATAGTACATTTTACATAATATTTTTCACATGTCTGCAGAGTAAAGGATTACCTTCTAATTATAAAGATTGAGACTAATTAAGAGAATATCCTCATCTTTCATAATCGTTTGTTCCACTTTTCTAGACATCAATTTTAAAGATTAATTGGCATGCTTTGACCAAAACTGCATTCGGAGGGTTTTCACTTTCGCGAAAAGTATTTCATCAACGCTCGAATGAGTGTTATCAAGAGGGTCTCTAGAAAACCAAGATGACAGGATCTCCCGACTTTTCGTAGTTTTCTCTTTTATTCTTTATACTTTTTTGAGGTTGTTTATTCTTGGGCTTAATATTTTTGTGAGTGAGTCATGATTCAAGACAGATCAATTAACAAAAAAAAGTAAAAGATATGGTGATTTTCAAATTCATCTAAGTTTTATATTTTTTAGTAGTGGTAATTTCAAAAAAATAATTAAAATATTATACCTTTTATTCTATTTTCCAGAGAATTGAGACTCTACAAATGATATAAGAGAGGACAAAAACCAACTATACTTATTCTTTATTTTCCTCTACATTGAATGGCTTCACAAAGAAAATTTCATTGTTAATGGTTGTAAATTGTGGGAGACTTTAATTAATCTTAAAAATCATTTATTGTTTGACATTATAACAATTTTTTTTATATAAATAAGATTTTATTAAAACAAACAACTCGAAATGTCTACAAGTTAAAGTTAGGGCATATCTCAAATTTTACAACGAAAATTTAAAAAAATAGATTATACTAACACATAAAAAACAAACCTCCTAACAAAGAATTAAATAAAAAAACTATATACAGCTATAAACATATGTCAAAGGATGCCTTCAAAAAGCTGTATTTCAGGCATGTAAACTTCAAATCTTTAAAACGCCAAATCTCCTTAAAAACCGGGCTTTTGATACATGTGCTAATAGGTATAATGTTAACATTCGGTTATTTACTAAAAATATCATGAGGGAACATGATTATAATTAGGAGGGAGCAAAAGTTCAATTTAGCTGAATAATCGAATCTAACTGACCGATCTTGTTGGTTCAGTTTAGTTTTTTCTTGTATCGATTAGGTTTGGTTAATTTATTTCAAAAATTTGATTTTTAATTTAATTTTTTAATTAGAAAAATTAAATTAACCGAATCAATCAAACTTTAAAATTATGTTATTTTGAAAATTATAAAATGATGTCGTTTCCTTCAGTTTTGTATATTTTCTATCAGTTACTTTAATTCTCTATTTTTCTTTTTTTTACGTTTCTTCTATTTAATCATTTTGATTTATATGGTTTAAGTTTAATTTTTTCGATTATTAATTATGTAATATCTCACATCGAGCGATAAGAAAGACTGGAACAATTTATCTTAATAGGCCTACGCGAACTTCTCAAATGATCATTCATTCTTGAGCTTCTCAGCTCAACCACGTTTAACTCAAGAGTTCTTTGTCCATATTTAACTCAAAGGGTATCAAGCTAATGTTGTTTCATTTTCTTACTTATTTTCGATATATATTACCTTTCTCTAGACCCTTTAAGTATTACAGATTAATTCAATTTTTTTGATCAATTAATAAATTTGATTTAATTTTACTTTTTAATTTAATTTAATCAATTAATAAATTTCAAATCAATCCATTGCTTTCACACCCTAATTATAACAAGTTTAATCATGCAAATAACAGTTTACAGAGAGACCAATTTTATTGGTTGGGAATTGTGCATCACCCAAGTTAGGATGAGGCAATGAAGTGGGTGATGAGGCAATGAAGTAGAAGCACCCAAGTATCCATCGGCTGACAATAATAATATTCCAAATGGATGTGCTACATTGTCCAAATTATTAATGCACGGAATAATCGGACGGAATGAAGCCCGCTTGACCAAGGTTTGACAGACTTTATTTAAGATAAAATTCACCCAACACATTGCTATTAAAAATAAAATAAAAATAAAAAATAATTAAAATTAAATATATAAATTAAATTAAATTAAAATAAAATTATAATTATAGTCTGTCCGCTATTAGATGGGCGGACTTTATCCATGATGAAGTCCACTCGATATTTATTTGGACGAGTGTTTTGAGGTAAAGCAACAATTTTAAGATGAAGATAATATTGTCATTTAATACTTTTAGTCATCCTGTATTTTAATTAATTCGAACAAAATAAAATAATCCTATTTGAAAATCAAATTCTTTGGTGCCCCATTGGCCCTGTCGTTGCACCATTGATATGATTGTAGCTGTCTGCCACCTTTTTGGCGATTCTTTCAAAGTTTCACATTTTTTCTTTGGAGAAATGTTTTAAATTGACATTTTTTATAAAAAAGACTTGTTCAACAAATAATATTTATAAATTGACGTAATATTTAAAATTAAAATTATTTATGATTTTTAATTGAAATTAATCAAAATTAACTTTTAATTTATGACTTTATTAGCTCACAATTTTTTTTTTAATTATAGTCAATCAGACTCAATTTTTAATTTGCGGCATTATTAACCTAATTTTTCATAATTTTTTAAAATTTATTATATAATTTACTATAATTTTTTAAAAAATAATTTACTATATTAAAATAATCTTTATAATTTTTAAAAAATAATTTTTATAGTTAAAATCTAGTCTATTGTTACAATGTTCTTGCATTGAAGATGATGATGCATGAGATGGACGAAGAAGAAATTGACATTTTTTATATCGGCTCGTAATCGATTGTGGGCTTATTACCAAATTGAGATTTTAAGAATTTAAAATAATTAGAGTAGATTTCACGAAGATCATCTCTTATTTATTTTAATTTTTTATCTTTTATTACAAAAATCTATAAAAGAAATTATTTTAATAAAGTAAATTAATTTTTTTCCATTTGAATCGAATGAATGCCAAGTGATGGATGTAATACCCGATATTAAATAATAAAATAATTTTTGAAGATATGGGTCAAAATAATATTTAGCAAAGTTTCGGGCCTAAGTGCAATATTCAAAACTTAAACTAAAGACAAATGACTAGGTTAAGATGATCCAATTGAGGAGAAATGGCACAATTGGGCGATATTTGATAAAAATCAAGAGATCTCGAAGGATTGAAGTCAAAAACACGCAATTAGGAGAGTTCGGGCAAAAGTACAGATTTTGCAAAATATCAGTGGGAGGTCGAATCGACGAATTTTTCAGAAATTCCAAAAGGAAATGGAAAATATAGAACTTGAGGGTCGTTGTGGTATGTTTAGAAAGATCAGGGACTCAAAGGAAAGGGTTGAAATGTCAAATGAAGAAAATAGGGGGTGAAAATGTAATTTTGTAAAACTTGCATAATGGGAACGCGACCACCGCACATGGTCGCCAGCAGCCGCCTCTGGAGGCGTCGGGAAGGTCGCATGGAGGATGCTAGGGTAGTTCCAGGTGATGATGAAGCTGCTAAGGCTTGCCATTGGCCGGAAATAACCCTGATGCGATCGGATTTAATGGCGGAAGTGACCGCCGATTCGGTCGAAATTTTTAAAGTCCAAATCTCATGATTTAGGGTTATTTGATCGATTTAGAACCTAGATTTGGGGATAAGGAGATAAGATCAAGCAAGATTTGGTGGGTTTTTGCGTCGAAAACGGGTATAAATAGCCAACCAAGGCCGAGGGTTTCAAAAAGAATCGAGAGAAATTCAGAGCGTTTGGGCTTGAATCCAGGCTCAAGGATAAGGGGCTTTTGTTCTTAGTGTTCTAAGGATTGATTCTGGAAAATTTGGGAGCGTTTGGTATAGATTTGGAGGGGTTTTGGAAGCTTGGCCAGAAAGTCGAACCGCCGCCGCCGCGACTTGCAACTCGATTTTAAACCCACCTCCGGCCACTTTTTTCGACGATTGAAGCTTCCATTGGAGTTGCCTTGAAGAGCTCTACAAGTCCCTATAAGAATTTAGGGCATTGGACGTCGCCGGAATCGGGGAAGACGATCGGAGAAGACAACCAGACGGCAACGCGTGGCTCCCACTCGCAGGACCTCTGGGTGGCGCGTGAGGGAGCGTGAGGTAGGGTTTTTGTGTGTTTTTAATTTCAGAATTTAGGTAGAAATATTTCAGGAATTATCATGGAATAATATTTTGTAAAAATTAATGTTTGGTATTTTTAATGAATTTCCAAAGGTATACATGTTTGAAAAATAAATAAAAATAGAAAAAATTGTGAAAAAATAGAAATGTTGATTCCAAAGGTCTTAAATGGTGAAATAGGAGTCAATTGGGTCATTGGAAGAATGATTATGCAATTTTCGAGGTGGCACGTTTTTCGAGGTAAAATTCAGACTTTTTCGATTTAAGGTGAGTGGTTTGATTCTAGCTTTACCTTGTCTTGAAAGTGTTTTTAAGTGCATTTGGTGAGTTCTAGTGAGCAATTATACCCTCCTAGATTTAGCTTATTTTACAAGGTTTTTGCTTATGGTCATTGTGTCGACATTCGCTACATTGCATTAACTGATTTACTTTAAAATGTTAGTGCATGGCGTGTGAATTTTCATATCATTTGGGGTCTAGTTTCATTACATCGTTGGGTTCATATGGGGTGGGACGGGGTCTTCTTGAGAATGGGACACGGTTAGTCCTGACGATCAGGTGACACGGTAGGGCACCCAGGGCCGGTACTAGTGATCGGGTGACACGGTAGGGCATTTGGGACTGGTAACCGAGTGACACGGTAGGGCACACGGGGTTTAAATATGTTAGAGAAATTTCTCAAGTTTGACGTGTCTTGCATGTTGTCATTTAGTATGCCATGCTCATGTGTCTTTCATGTATTATATAAACTGTTTCATGCCTTCACTTAGATGTTTCATCATCTAACCTGGGTTATGCCCCTGGAACATTCAACGTTCCAGTTAGGGACAGCTGCGAGGTCAAGGACGAGGCCGGAGAGCCAATGGTGTTTATGTGATAGTCATTGTATCATTTGGTAGCATAGAAACTTATTTTGCTATATGTATGAACAATCGTACGTCGGTGTTGTAAACATTTAGTAACGATGTTATATGTATGTTGGTAGGGAACATCTTGTGTGACACGTGGCAGGCCATGTTATTTTGATGGTTAAGTATTCCGCTATATTTGAAATGTTTCGTTCAGTTGTGATTATGCTAATGTTAACTAAACAAGCAAGACTGGAACTCTCGGGGTATATATCTGCATGTGGAGATTGTTCTTGAGATCATCGCGGGTGCCGGCTGTAGTTTTGGGACGAGTGTTTCATCTGCATGTGAAGATTGTGCTCACAGGCGCCGCGAGTAACAGACTTGGAGAAAAAAAAAAAAAAAAGAAACCCCGGGAATTTCCTTATAATGACACGCCTATATAGGGCGGGGTGTTACAATTGGTATCAGAGCCTAGGTTAAAACCCTGGGATGGTTAGGCTAGGTTATTGAACTTAGCACGGATAGACTTGATAACTTAGAATAAGGTTATGGATTCTAGGTGTTATAAGAGAACTTTAGGAGACACTTGTTCGAGATTTCTAAGAAAATCTATATGTGTTGTTAATAAGTAATGGTGGACCAAGTGCTGCTGTCGCATTGGGCAAATAGGATTGAAGCTCGAGGAAACCCACAAAATGAGGACATGAATGTGTTTCTGCTTGCAATGGAGGAAATTATTGATGATGTGCCCCCCCAGCTACCGACAGTTGGTAGATTTATTAGAGTTTCAGATCAATTTTCTTATTGATCAGTTTGAGGGGGAATGGAAGACTTTTGCACAATGGTTGTGGCAGGACTGGGAAGATGACTCTCTACGTGAATTCTGCGCAAGAATGCGGAACGAGCATCAAGATCTACTCGGGGACGTTATGGACGAGGAAGAACAGGCAAAGATTGCTGCAAATCTCGCAAATGAGGTCATAGATATTAGCTCTGATGAGGAATCAGATGAGGAGTCTCAGGAAGTCCAAGATGATGACGAAGGACCCCCGGTAGCATCCGACAGTGATGGGGACCACAAGAAGTCATGGATTTGGAGGCCGAAGAACTACTGAGCAAGGCCGAAGAGATAGCTGTTGGATGAAGTGATATGTAAATATAAAATAAAATAAGATGTTATGTCTACTTTCCTTTTCGGTTGTACTAAGTTGTTCTGTTTTGTGGGATATTATAAAGAAATAAAACTGTCCCCTTTGTATAGAAACAATCTTGTCTTGTGCATAATTCATTTCTGTGATTCACTTCAGATGGTGGATACACGAAGGCTTCGAGACGCAGCTCATGTCGAAAGTGGGAGAAGAGAAGGAAATAATCCCGAAGATCAGGATGATCGCAGGAATCACTCAGGAGGGAACAAAAGATACGTCGGGGAATCGAGTTCCAGTGAGAACCGATTTGAGCGAATGGAGCGATTTTTAGAAAACATGCTGACATACGTGAGTCGAGAGGAGCCTACTCGACACACGACCACGGCATTGGAGCGGTATCGACACTTGAGACCCCCGGTGTTCAAAGGAAGGATTGGCGATGATCCTAGCTCAACCGAGTATTGGCTGGAGCAGACTGAGAAACTACTTCAACATCTCCAATGTAGTGAAGAGGAGAATGTGAGGTGTGCAACCTACACACTGGAGGAAGAAGCAGGCCGGTGGTGGCAGTCTACCGAGCGATCATTAATAAGGTCTCAACAGGAGCGTGGAGCTGAGAATGAGGATGAACCAATGTATACTTGGGCGGGATTCAAGGAATAGTTTAACGCCAAGTATTTTTCCAAGAGTTGGAAGGAAGAAAGAATTTGGGAGTTTATGAGACTCAAGTAGACGGATGAGATATCTGTGAGTCAATACGATAATCGGTTCATTCAACTGATTAAGTACGTGCCCATGTACGAGACTGACGAAAGTCAGAAGGCACAAAAGTTTGTTTCAGGATTACAAGGACATCTTCAGCAAGTTCTAAGTGGATGGGACATTGAAACTTACAAAGAAGCATTGCACCGAGCTTTGACCATTGTGAGAAATCTGACACGAGCCAAGATAATCAAGACAGAGGAAGGAAGTAAGAGCGGTAAACCAGACAGTTCAAAGACTCAACCAAGGGACGAAGGGAAGTGCCCTCGATGTAAGATGAAACACTTTGGAAAAAAATGTGTTGTAAAATGTTACGGATGCGGCGAAGAAGGCCACATTGGAAGAAACTGCCCAAAGAACAAAGCAACGCCCCAGGTTGGGTATCAGGGAAAAGTGGTGTGCTTCAACTGTGGTCAACTAGGGCATATCTCGCGAGATTGCTAAAAAAGGCAGAAGATGGAACCACCGAGTGGAAGTGCACAAAATGTTCGTCCAGGCCGAGTGTATAATCTGACATGTGAGGACGCTGAGGCCGATCCTACAGTTATTGAAGGTACACTGTTCTTTTCGAATATTCCAGTTCATGCTTTAATAGATCCAGGTGCTACACATTCATTCGTGTCGCATGCATCAGTAGAAGGTTTAAAGTTAGAACCTAGGGAATTGGGTTATCAAATGGTAATAGCCACTCCTATGGGTTCAACTCTAAGAACTGCGGTAGGGTGCTGTGAGTGTATTTTTAGTATGGGATTAGAAAGTTTCAAGATTGATTTAGTGGTGTTAGACATTCAAGATTTTGACATAATTATCGGAATGGATTTCTTATCGCTACATGAGTCTAAAATAGATTGTAAGAGTAAGACCGTAAGCTTACCCAAGCTTAACGGAGAGTGGATTGTGTTCCAGGGTCAAAGTAGGAAGATTAAGAGAGAAAATGGCATGACTTTGCACACGTTGCAATCAGCCAAACCCGAATCAAGAAAGAAAAGTCTCGAGTTGGAATCAATGAGGGTCGTGAATGAGTATCCTGAGGTATTTTTCGAGGAATTACCAGGATTACCTCCCCAAAGAGAAATTGAATTTTCGATAGATCTTATACCAAGTACACAGCCAATATCCATACCTCCGTACAAGATGGCCCCAGCTGAGATGAGGGAATTGAAGGAGCAATTACAGGACTTGACCGACAAAGGATTTATCATACCAAGTGTGTCACCCTGGGAAGCTCCGATATTGTTCGTGAAAAAGAAAGATGGTACCTTACGTATGTGTGCTGACTACCGGCAGTTAAACAAGGTAACCGTAAAGAATAAGTATCCGTTGCCTAGGATTGAAGAGTTGTTTGACCAACTTCAAGGAGCTAGAGTATTTTCTAAGATAGATCTTCGGCCAGGATACTATCAAATGAAGATCAAGCCGGAAGATGTACCCAATACTGCATTTTAGTCACGGTATGGTCACTATGAATATCTAGTGATGCCGTTTGGATTGACCAATGCACTTGCTGCATTTATGGATTTAATGAACCGAACTTTTAGTCCTTACCTGGACAAGTTTGTAATAGTATTCATAGATGACATTTTGATATACTCTGCAAGTGAGAGTGATCATGAAGAACATTTAAGGATAGTCTTGCAGACTTTAAAAGACCATAAGTTGTACGCCAAGTTCTCGAAGTGTGAATTTTGGCTTACTCAAGTAGCATTTCTTGGACATATAATTTCTGCAGAAGGTATAGCTGTCGATCCAGCAAAGATAGGAGCGGTTCAAAAATGGCAAGCACCTAAGACCATTGGGGAGATTCGAAGTTTTCTTGGACTAGCTGGATACTACAGAAGGTTTGTAGAAGGATTTTCAAAGATATCTACTCCACTTACTCGATTAACGTAAAAAGAAGTTAAATTTGAATGGGATGATAAATGTGAGCAAAGTTTTCAAGAACTTAAGGCGCGATTAACTACGACACCGATTTTGGCAATGCCAACGGAGTCAGGAAAGTTTGTGGTGTATAGTGATGCTTCGGGGATAGGGTTGGGAATTGTTTTAATGCAAGATGAGAAAGTAATCGCTTACGGATCTCGGCAACTGAAAAGACACGAGCAGAACTACCCAACTCATGACTTGGAATTAGCAGCTATAATATATGCTTTGAAGCTGTGGAGACATTATCTCTACGGGGTACAATTTGAGATTTTTACGGATCATAAGAGTTTGAAGTACATATTTTCTCAGAAGGAGTTAAACATGAGACAAAGAAGATGGATGGAGTACTTGAAAGATTATGATTGTACCATTTCCTATCATCCAGGAAAGGCAAACATAGTTGCAGACGCTCTTAGCCGAAGAAGTTCCGAGATTGTGGCTAATATGATGATCGAGGAATTTAGCCACCTGACAGTAGGTGTTAAGCCTAAACCAATCAAGGGATATTTGGTAAATTTGACAATTCAACCTGATATGGTAAATCAAATCAGATCAACTCTTCAAACAGACACAAGAAGAAGTCAGTGGATAGACGAGAATGATCAAGTTAAGGCACCTGAATTTAGTTACCGTGATGGTATACTTCGATTTCAAGGAAGAACATACGTGCCAAGGGATCAAGGTCTAAGACAAGTTATCTTGGGAAAAGCTCATCGGGCAAGATACACAGTACATCCAGGATCCACAAAAATGTATAAGGATCTTAGGGAAATTTATTGGTGGCCAGGAATGAAAAAGGACGTGGCACGGTACGTGGCACAATGTGATACCTGTCAACGTATCAAAATTGAGCATCAGCGTCCGGGAGGAAAGTTACAACCATTGGATATTCCCGAGTGGAAATGGGACCACGTCACTATGGATTTTGTGACCAATCTACCTCGAAGTCCCAAAGGAAACGATGCTATTTGGGTAATTGTGGATCGACTGACCAAGTTAGCACATTTCCTGCCTATTAAGATAGGGCAACCAATTCACGCTCTGGCTCAGCTGTACATTGAGGAAATAGTACGATTACATGGAATACCTGCAAGTATAGTGTCCGATCGAGACCCACGATTTACGTCAAGATTTTGGGAAAGTTTCCACAAGTGTATGGAAACACAGTTGAAGCTCAGCATAGCTTATCACCCTCAGACTGACGGACAATCCGAGCAGACAATTCAAACACTCGAGAACATGTTGAGGGCATGCATTTTGGAATTCTCGGGAAGTTGGGAGAAACATCTACCATTGGTAGAATTTTCCTACAACAACGGGCACCACAGCAGCATTAGAATAGCTCCTTACGAGGCATTATATGGGCGAAAATGCAGAATACCACTCTGCTGGGTAGAAACTGGAGAAGTAGGATTAATGGGGCCCGAGATTGTACAGACTACTACTGAGAAGATCAAGCAAATACAAGAGAAAATGAGGACAAGTCAAAGTCGTCAGAAATCAT
This sequence comes from Diospyros kaki, assembly GCA_036245055.1. Taxonomy (NCBI): domain Eukaryota; kingdom Viridiplantae; phylum Streptophyta; class Magnoliopsida; order Ericales; family Ebenaceae; genus Diospyros; species Diospyros kaki. The sequence goes on from BSEG01000016.1 coordinate 44,325,681, forward strand.
ACGCTGATCAACGAAGGCGAAACCTGGAATTTTTGGTCGGTGACAAGGTATACTTGAAAGTCTCTCCATTTAAATCCGTGATTCGAGGGAAAAGGAAAGGGAAATTAAGCCCAAGATACATAGGACCCTATGAGATTTTGGAGAAAATTGGATTAACGGCTTACAGATTAGATTTACCTGTGGCATTATCAAACATCCACAATGTGTTTAATGTGTCTCAACTACGGAAACATGAGTCAGACCCTACGCAGGTACTTTGGAATGAGACCATTGAGATACGAAATGATCTAACTTACCCTGAGGAACCAGTTCGAATCCTAGATCAAAGGGATCAAGTCTTAAGGAACAAGGTTATTCCTTTGGTAAAGGTATTATGGGGTAATCATGACGAAGAAGAGGCAACTTGGGAACACGAAGAAGAGATGAAGATTTCTTATCCGCATTTATTTTGATACTGTAAGTTAGTAATTTCTAGGACAAAATTTCTTTTTAGAGGGGGAGGATGTAATACCCGGTATTAAATAATAAGAGAATTTTTGAAGATATGGGTCAAAATAATATTAAGCAAAGTTTCGGGCCTAAGTGCAATATTCAAAACTTAAACGAAAGATGAATGACTAGGTTAAGATGAGCCAATTGAGGAGAAATGGCACAATTGGGTGATATTTGATAAAAATCAAGAGATCTCGAAGGATTGAAGTCAAAAGCACGCAATTAAGAGAGTTCGGGCAAAAATGCAGATTTTGCAAAATATTAGTGGGAGGTCGAATCGACGAATTTTTCAGAAATTCCAAAAGGAAATGGAAAATATAGAACTTGAGGGTCATTGTGGTATATTTAGAAAGATCAGGAACTCAAAGGAAAGGGCCGAAATGTCAAATGAAGAAAATAGGGGGTGAAAATACAATTTTGTAAAACTTGCATAATGGGAACGCGACCACCGCACATGGCCGCCGGCAGTCGCCTCTGGAGGAGTCGAGAAGGTCGCCTGGAGGATGCTAGGGTAGCTCCAGGTGATGATGAAGCTGCTAAGGCTTGCCATTGGCCGGAAATGGCCCTGATGCGATTCGATTTAATGGCAGAAGTGACCGCCGATTCGGCCAAAATTTTTAAAGTCCAAATCTCATGATTTAGGGTTATTTGATCGATTTAAAAGCTAGATTTTGGGATAAGGAGATAAGATCAAGCAAGATTTGGTGGGTTTTTGCGTTGAAAACGGGTATAAATAGCCAACCAAGGCCAAGGGTTTCAAAAAGAATCGAGAGAAATTCAGGGCGTTTGGGCTTGAATCCAAACTCAAGGATAAGGGGCTTTTGTTCTTAGTGTTTTAAGGATTGATTCTGAAAAATTTGGGAGCGTTTGGTATAGATTTGGAAGGGTTTTGGAAGCTTGGCCGGAAAGTCGAACCGCCGCCGCCGCGACCTGCAACTCGATTTTAAACCCACCTCCGGCCACTTTTTCCGACGATTGAAGCTTCCATTGGAGTCGCCTTGAAGAGCTCTACAAGCTTCTATAATAATTTAGGGCATTGGACGTCGCCGGAATCGGGGAAGACGACCGGAGAAGACAACTAGACGGTGGCGCATGGCTCTCACTCGCAGGACCTCTGGGTGGCGTGTGAGGGCGCGTGAGGTAGGTTTTTTGTGTGTTTTTAATTTCAGAATTTAGGTAGAAATATTTTAGGAATTATCATGGAATAATATTTTGTAAAAATTAATGTTTGGTATTTTTAATGAATTTCCGAAGGTATAGATGTTTGAAAAATAAATAAAAATAGAAAAAATTGTGGAAAAATAGAAACGTTGATTCCAAAGGTCTTAAATGGTGAAATAGGAGTCAATTGGGTAGTTGGAAGAAGGATTACACAATTTTCGAGGTGTGGCACATTTTTTGAGGCAAAATCCAGACTTTTTCGATTTAAGGTGAGTGGTTTGATTCTAGTTTTACCTTGTCTTGAAAGTGTTTTTAAGTGCATTTGGTGAGTTCTAGTGAGCAATTATACCCTCCTAGACTTAGCTTATTTTACAAGGTTTTTGCTTATGGTCATTGTGTCTACATTCGCTACATTGCATTAACTGATTTACTTTAAAATGTTAGTGCATGGCGTGTGAATTTTCATATCATTTGAGTTCTAGTTTCATTACATCGTTGGGTTCATATGGGGCGGGACGGGGTTTTCTTGAGAATGGGACACGGTTAGTCCTGGCGATCGGGTGACACGGTAGGGCATTCGGGACTGGTAACCGAGTGACACGGTAGGGCACATGGGGATTAAATATGTCAGGGAAATTTCTCAAGTTTGGCGTGTCTTGCATGTTGTCGTTTAGTATGCCATGCTCATGTGTCTTTCATGCATTATATAAACTGTTTTATGCCTTCACTTAGATGTTTCATCATCTAACCTGGGTTATGCCCCTGGAACATTCAACGTTCCAGTTAGGGACAGCTTCGAGGTCAAGGACGAGGCCGGAGAGCCAATGGTGTTTAGGTGATAGTCATTGTATCATTTGGTAGCATAGAAACTTATTTTGCTATATGTATGAACAATCGTACGTTGGTGTTGTAAACATTTAATAACGATGTTATATGTATGTTGGTAGGGAACATCTTGTGTAACACGTGGCAGGCCACGTTATTTTGATGGTTAAGTATTCCGCTGTATTTGAAATGTTTCGTTCAGTTGTGATTATGCTAATGTTAACTAAACGAGTAAGACTGAAACTCTCGAGGTATATATCTGCATGTGGAGATTGTTCTTGAGATCATCGCAGGTGCCGGCTGTAGTTTTGGGACGAGTGTTTCATCTGCATGTGAAGATTGTGCTCACAGGTGCCGCAAGTAACAGACTTGGAGGAAAAACAAAAAAAAAAAAAAGAAACTCCGAGAATTTCCTTATAGTGACACGCCTGTATAAGGCAGGGTGTTACAATGGAGATGAGGCTATTTTAGGTTTAAATGGCCACAAAATAAAAATATTGAATTAATAAGGTCATAAATTAAAAATTAAGTCTGATTGAATACAATTAAAAAAATCGTGAGCTAATTTGATCTTTAATTCTAGTATATATAAATTTATAATAATTTTATTTAAAGTTAACAATAGTTTATAATAATAAGTAGATTTATTATTAATTTTAAATATTAAAAGGCTTGTTTGTCAAACTTATCTTTAAATATAATATTTCTTTAATGAAAATTCAAATCAATTATGTACATGATTATGAGAAATCTAAATTACAAACCATAAATAATTCATTATAAGATCACTAAACAAATCACAAATAACCAACATTAAATGGGAAAACAAGTGTATAAGGTAAAATTCAAATTTGCAGATCTATGGTCAAGTTCGGGTTGAGCTTTAAAGTTTGGCTCGGTTCGGCTCGTTAGAATCTATTCTTTTATTTAAATTTAATTTATTATTTTATTTTTATTATATATTATTAAATAATTAAATTAACATATATAATAATTTTAAACATATTCAATTTAATTATATTATCTTAATAATTTAAACTTTAATAACTTTATATTAAATAATATATTTATAAATTTATAAATAAATGGATTAATATATTTTTAAACGAATTTATTCACGAGTTAATCGTGAACTTCTAATTAAGTATCTTTATGAGCCTCTAATCAAACTTATAAGTATTTACAAGTTTCTATTCGAATGTATTCGTGAGTTTTATTGAATTCAATATCACCTCATTTACAAATCAAATTTCAAAATTAAGCTCAAACCCGACTTATTTATTTTAACGAATAAACTTAAACGAATTTTTGTTAAGTTAAACTCTAAATCATTGATGAATAGCTCAGTCCATTTGCGACCCTACCAATAACAACCTCATCAATGCGGGACGTAGGTTTGGTCGGTTGAATGCTAATGATTTGTTTTGCGCATTAATAGAAAGATTAGCATGGATCATTGTTAACGAACTCTTGGCGTGGCTAACAAAGATTCAATTTTGAATTGCCATGTTATTAAAAATAGCTGAGCTAATTTTTGTTCTTTAGATACTTAATTGATATAAAAAACATAAATACCATTTTGAATTTTGGAGTATATTTCATATACTAAATTAACCTTTAAAATGACATAATATTTCTTTTATTTTAATGTCACCTTCCAAAAAATTATTTACCTTACATTTGAGTTAACAAAAAAGTACCCCGATAACTCTAAAATTGACATGTAAATCCTACAAAAAAAGTTTCAAAAATTATATTATATTTTACTTATATTTTCCAAAAAGATTTTAAATTTTTGGTAACTAAAAACTCACATTTATAATTTCGTAGTCACTTTTCTATAAACAAGAATTTATTAAATAAAAAACCAGAAAAATGTGTGCAACTATCTAGTAGGACATATCCTGAGCATCACAATCAAAACAAACTCTATAGAGATAAAACTAGCAAAAGAAAAAGCTTTCCCTAAACAAAACAAAAACAAATTATATACCATATAATATACAAGAGTAAAGGGAAACCTTTTATATTGTAGTTCCAATAAAATGTAAACTATCAAAGGCATTATCATCAAATCTCCTCGAGCCCCAGAATAAGAATCTAGGCAAATCTTGAGACTATAAATAAATTAGGATTTATCAATATCTTGGCGTCTATGAGCAATAGAGGGCACTGCTATATTGTTCACTGTCGGACAACATGGGAGTTGCTCGACTGAGAGAGAGGGGGGTGGGCCCCACATGCATAGGACCCACCCCCTCTCTCTCAATCGAACAACTGTTATGTTGACAGTTACTTAGTGGTAGGCAACATAACATGTCAAGTAATAGAATGATATATTCACACAAATGTCAACTCTAATGATGAAGACACTTGGCTACTCCACACAAATTTAAAATGTGATAACTTTCTCCTTTTAAAATGTGTATTGACTATTTTTTTTTATGTAAGTTATATCCATTAAAAGACCGTAAAAGTAAGTTTTTACAAGATAATAATAATTGAATATTATTAAATATTACACTGAAATTTAGCTATTTTTTGTGCAATTATTCCCAAAAAATATGGTTAGAGCAACATAAACATTATTTATACATAAAATTTGCAACAAAATATTGTACGTTTCTTTACATCAAATAAAATAAAATATAATAAATACATTTTATTTAAAAATAAATACATTTATTTTTCTAACAATTGTTTTTTGGGCAATTGGTTCCATTACCTTAAATAATATATATAATGCAATAAAATTAAATATATAATAAAGTGTAAAAATTCTCTTTGTTTAAGGGTAAAATGTCAAATAAACCATTATATTTTGACTTATTTGTATTTTGATCTCAAACCAAAAGTAGTTGTTGTATCCTAAGAAATACTAAATAAATTATTATATTTTTATGCTCGAGACCAATTAATCATAAACCACTATATTTATAGACTCGAGACTATGTTATAATTATTATACATTTTTTAACATTATTTAATGACGTTTTAATTATATTAATAGTATTAACTTTATATAATTGTAAATGCACAAATCAAATATCAGGTATAATGGCCTCTCTTAACATCTAAAGTTGTCCATAATGTTATCTATAAATTATTATACTCTCTAACATAACACTTGTCTCTCAAAATCAAAAAAATTAAAGCAATTAATAATGCCAATTTGGTATTGATGATGCGGTGGCCGATCACCATCTTCCGTTTCTTCCTATGCACCTGTAGTGGAGACCGGGACTTGCTCCCCCGGTTAGTCTTCGACGATCAAGTCAGATATCTCAGACCAAAATTCCAGTATAATTACTTATGCTATATTAAAAGTAGAAGTTTTCATCCCTTACCTCCTCGTTTGCCTATCTTCTTATTATTCTCACAAGATAAGGATCTTAGAGAGATCTTCGGGATCTTCCCTCCGCTCTTCTCGGAATCTTATTGATAAGGATTTTGTAATTGCACCTGTCTCCGAAAGGGTTCGAGATAACTCCTGCCTCCGTAACCCTTGGCGAGATGGACGATCCCTAAAAACTCGGAGATTTCCTTACCATGCACTAGGGCAACTAGCGTGGTGATGCATATTCACCACGCGTTCCCTAGACCCAAACAAGATAACATAGGCGAATCACCTCATTGGCGAACACGTGATATGACTGACACTGGATGCCCGCCTGGGATATAAGGGTAATTATGGACCCGAGGGTATTCCCTTTAGCAGGTATATAGGCTCGAACTTCTACCTTGCCTTGACCATTGGTTTTGTATCTATATCTTTTAAAAATGGATATTTTAAAATTTGATATAATTTTAAATAAATAAATAATAAATATTTAAATAAATTTTATCTCTATAACTTAAAATATAAAATTTTAATAATTATTTTAACTTTGAATAAATAAATAAGACAAATGTTGCGTGAAACTGGCGCGCCGTTGAGCCGTCCAAACGCGGCACTGGACCCTCCGTGAGCTGGCCAGCCTTATATTCGGCTGCATATTCCGTTACTCCACGTGCGGAGCGCGTGCCAAACCTTGCCCGATTTCTGTGAGGTGTCAAATGGCTTGAAATCCGTTGGCTGTCTAAACACGATTCGGTGCCACTTCGTTACCAGAGCGTCAGCATCCTAAGCCTGCTATATAAGCACTATACCGCCATTTCACCTTCTTTGTTTCCTCCTTCTCGCCTTTTCCAGATCCCTCTCCCCCTCTCTGTAGATCGAAGTTCCGTATCAGTCTCCAATGGCCGCTACTGCCACTCTGACCGCCGCAGACGCCGACAAGCTCTCCAAGCTGCAGTCCACTGTCGCTAGCTTGCCTCAAATCAGGCAAGTCTTTCAGTGTTCTTCGCTCTTCTGCTTTTTGGTGCTCACCTAGGGCTGGATGCGTCTTGTGTTGCTCTCTTTTTGCACCTTCTATCATCGGATCGCAGATCTGACTCTTTTGTTTTCCGGTTGCTATTTAATTTGCAGTGACAACGAGAAATCTGGATTCATTAGCCTCATCGCTCGTTATCTCAGGTACAGTGCGATAGCAATCTATATCTCGCGAATCAAATCGCGATCAATCACGAGTTCTCGATTTGTTGATTGTTGGCTTGATTATTTTCTGTTCGAAATTGTTGTAGTTCCTGTAGTCTTTTCCTTTTTGTCCGGTTTATCTCCGAAAGAACAGAGGAATTGCATACGGTAAGTCTAGACGGGAAATCCAATGAATTATTCTCGTTTTCTTTTACCTTATCAGTAACTAGTACTGCTTGCTATGTGGCCATTTTGTATTTATCAATGCATCCAAAAGAATCAACGACTATATCCATTTTTTGGTAGCTATTTAACGAGAGACTATGCAGTGCATCCTGTTGGGTTTTCTCTCTATATGTTGATAGGGAGACGACCCGCATTTTATTTTGATTATCCCATAATTATTTCTTTGGGTATATAAAGTTATATGTGATAAAATAAAAAATAATTAGAGACAAATTACAATTTCCAAAATTGTAATTTGAGATAATTCTTATGACTTAGTTAAAAATATTGATTGGTGAAGATGAGATGAGGTTACAATCCAATTTGAGATTATTATTTGCGTCGGCTTGCAGTGTGGGTGACAAGCCTTATAAATTTCCTAGTGGCTTGCATAAGGTTTAATTGGAGTTCGAAGTCCTTCGTTTTTCTCAGTTGTGTGCAAATTATTAATTTTGAGAGGTTGTTTTTGTTAATATCATGTGAAGTAAATCACACAACCATACGACCAAGATCAAGAGAAGTACCAAGAAACGATGTTGTTGATAATGAAGCCCCAACTCAAAGAGGGCCACGGGATGGAAGGTTAGTGGGCTTGACCCATTTAGCAACCTCCCGCGGCCTTGCAGGATGGATGGCAATTGGGCTTGGCCCATTCAGCAACCCCTGCGATCTGTTAGCTCCGTGGCCCATCCGATGCTCTCCCATATAAATGACTTGGTCTTCGTTTGTTACAACCGCATCTCATCCTTAGCCCTAAATCTGCCGATCTTCTCTCCAGAACCTATCCTCTCACTTGGCTATTTAAACCCTAGCTGCGATCCATGGCGGAAGACTGGCGCTCACTGATCTCTTCCGTCTACTGCTGTCATCCTCCCCTTCAGTGCTGTTTGAGTCCTACAGATCTTGTGTGTTGGCTCGTTTATGGTTGTAAGCTATTACTGTTACCATTTTACTTACTTGTCTTGCTGTATTTGTATGGAGTGTTGACGAGTTGAGGGTGTATATCTATCATCATTATTATAGTGCAGTGAGCTCCCTTAAACCGGAACTCAACGTGGACGTAATCCTATTTTAGGGTAAACCACGGTAAAAACCTCGTGCCTCTTTTACTGTTTTTATGATTGTGCTGCTTCGATCTATTTTGTGGGAACTGTCTTTGTTATTATCTTCCCGTGTTAGAGGTGGTTGGGACTTTTGTATGTGTGTGTATGTATGTCTCAGCCCAACAGTGGTATCAGAGCCCTAAATCGATTACTTTGTTTATCTTGCTGTTTGTTTTCTGTTCGTGTTTGGGTAACTGTCCTCTAGGGTTTTATGAGAGATTCAGTCACTGAGTGTTTACTGAGAAAATCTCTAATAGTGACTAGGGGTTAGGGTACCCGATTGCAAGATGACTACCAATAGGTTTGATATTGGGGTTTTCGATGGTAAAGGGGATTTTGGGAGTTGGAAGAAAAAGATGAGGGTTCTGCTCTCACATCATAAATTGGTCATTGCCCTAGAACCAGATGATAGGAAATGAACTAGGGAACAATTAGATCAGACAACTGAGATTAGGGAAGAGGCTTATAACCTTATTTTTCTGCATTTAGGTGACAGTGTCATTCGAAAAGTAGATGGAATAACCTCACCTCTTGACCTTTGGAATAAACTAGAATCTTTATATGCTGTTATGGCTGCCCCTAATTTAGTTTATCTTAAAGGTCTGTTATTTAATTTCAAAATGGACACCTCTAAGTCTATGGATGAAAACATAGATGAGTTTACTAGGTTGTCTCTTCTTCTTAGGGGAACTGATCAAGCATTAGGAGACATTAGTGAAGCAATGATCTTACTAAATTCTCTACTTGATGATTATAATGTGGTAAAACATGCTCTTCAATATACTAGTATAGTCCCTACACTTGAATTAGTTATTTCAGGGCTAAAGGCTAGAGAACTAGAATTAAATGCCTCTAAGAAACATGGTAATGCCCTATTCACAAAAGGGAAATTTCATAAGAAGCAATTTAATTCTGAACAATCTAATGGATTTAACTCTAAGGGCAAGAAAAAGGATAACAAAGGAAAACAAAAACCTAAATGGAAATGTTATCATTGTGGTAAGGAAGGCCATATTAAAAAGTACTGCTATGACTTAAAGAGACAAAATCAAAAGGCAAACCCGACTGATCCTGTAGGAACCTCAAATTGTTTAGCAGAAGTCTTAACTGTTTCTGAAACTTCCTCTAGTGAATGGATTATGGATTCAGGATGTTCCTTTCATATGAGTCCTAACCTAGAATGGTTTCATAATTTTGATGATAATGAAAAGGGAACAGTCTATATGGGAAACAATCATTTATGCAAAGTAGAAGACATAGGAGATATATCACTTAAACTCCATGACAACAACTTAAGAATTCTCACAGGGGTAAGATATGTGCCAAATTTAAAAAGAAATCTAATATCACTTGGTACTTTAGATGAACAAGGATTATCTTATAAAGCTGAAAAAGGTTCATTGTTTGTATTTAAGAATGATAAGTTAGTTCTTTCTGGTACCAAGAAAAATGGTTTATATGTCTTGAATGGTTGTTGTTCTTCATACTTGCCTGCTGCATGCACTGTTAAATCTGAGGGAACAGATCCATGGCACTTGAGGCTTGGTCATATGAGCTTGAAAGGTATGCAGGCTTTATCAAGCCAAGGCTACCTAGGTTCTCTAACACCTGACTCTATAAATTTCTGTGAGTCATGTATCCTTGGCAAGCAATGCAGGTTGAGCTTCCCTAAAGGAACTCACCTTGCGAAGGCATGCCTAGAATACTTACATGCAGATCTTTGGGGTCCATCTCAGACACCTACTCAAGGTGGAAACAAGTATTTTCTCTCTATTATTGATGATTATACTAGGAAGGTCTGGGTTTTCTTACTTAAATCTAAAGATCAGACATTAGATAAATTTAAGTCATGGAAAACTCTAGTAGAAAATCAATCAGAAAGAAAAATTAAAATTTTAAGAACAGATAATGGGTTAGAGTTCTGCAGCAAAGAATTTAATGAATATTGTAGTTCCCAAGGCATACTTAGGCATAGAACAGTAATATATACACCCCAACAAAATGGGGTAGCTGAGAGGATGAATAGAACTTTATTAGAAAAAGTCAGATGCTTATTACTTACTGCTAACTTGCCTAAATCATTATGGGAGGAAGCACTAAACACTGCTGTATATATAGTAAATAGGAGTCCTTCAACCGCATTAAAACTTGTTTGCCCAGAAGAAAAATGGACCAAGAGAAAGCTAACCTACAATCATCTTAAAGTTTTCGGGTGTGAGGCCTTTGCTCATCAGTCAGAGGGTAAGTTGGACCCTAGATCTAAGAAGTGTATATTCTTAGGATACCAAGAAGGGACTAAGGGATACCGGCTATGGGATAGACTTCAGGTGGAGTAAAAATTATAATAAGTAGGGATGTTGTATTTAATGAAGATAACTTCCCTTGCAAATCCTCAAATAAAATAGAAGAAACTTCAGAACATCATGAACATAGAGGTGGAAATTATATTGAGGTGGAGCACTGAGTTGGTACTCATGACCAGCTGACAGTACCTGATCCTCAGGAGTCTGATCCAGTATTAGACAGTAACTTAGGTGGAAATTCTGAGCACTTAGGTGAAAATTCTGAGCCTAACCATAGTGAAAGTGAAGTTGAAGAGGTGGCTGTAGACACCCCTCATCCAGATCTCAGCAACTATCAGCTTGCTAGAGATAGAGGCTGGAGAGAAGTAAGACCACCTGCTAGGTTTGGCTATGCCGATTTAATTTACTGTGCTCTGATAGCAGGAGCTGAAATGAAATCTACTGAACCATCTTGTTATGAAGAGGCCATTAAATCTCGTGAACACCTAAAATGGAAACAAGCCATGGATGAGGAAATGACATCTTTAAAATTAAATGGAACGTGGAAGTTGGTTGCAAAGCCTGAAAACCATAAGTTGGTAAAGTGTAAGTGGCTATATAAACTGAAAGAGGGAATGAACAAATCTGATCCTATTAGGTATAAGGCTCGCCTAGTTGCTAAGGGGTTTACCCAAAGGGAAGGGATAGATTATACTGAAATTTTCTCACCAGTTGTAAGGTTTAAAACAATTCGACTGATACTAGCTATTGTTGCTCATTTTGACTTAGAACTAGAACAATTAGATGTTAAAACAGCTTTCTTACTTGGGGACCTAGAAGAACTTATATATATGGATCAACCTGTTGGCTATGTAGATCCTTCTCATCCAGAACATGTTTGCTTACTTAAAAAATCTCTATATGGATTAAAACAATCCCCACAGCAATGGTATAAAAAGTTTGATGATTTTGCATTGAAAGCTAGTTTTATTAGAAGCAACTACGATGCCTGTTTTTACTTTATAATATCTGATGAACCTGTTTACCTGCTTCTATATGTTGATGACATTCTATTGATTAGCAAATCTAAGTCTAAAATTAAAAACTTAAAGTCTCAATTAAATGACAACTTTGATATGAAAGACTTAGGTCCTGTAAATAAAATTCTTGGTATGAAAATTGAAAGGAATAGAAGCAAATATTTTATGAAAATTCATCAACATGATTATTTGGAAAAAACAATAATTAAGTTTGGCATGGCTGGTTGTAAACCTGTAAACACTCCCCTAGCTGGACATTTCATTTTATCAAAATCTCAATGTCCTAAAACTGATGCTGAACATATTAAAATGGAAGATATTCCTTATGCTAATGTAATAGGGACTATCATGTATTCAATGATAAGCACTAGACCTGACCTTGCATACTCTATTTCATTGCTTAGCCGATTTATGTCTAATCCGGGAAAATCACATTGAGATGCACTGAAATATGTTCTGAGATATATTAAAGGTACAACTGGAGTAGGGTTAAATTATATGAAAAGAGGTGAAAATCTTGATCTTGTTGGGTATGTAGACTCTGATTTTGCAGGTGATCGTGACACTAGAAAATCCACAACAGCCTATATGTTTTCTCTTGGAGGTAATTGCATCAGCTGGAAAGTACAGCTACAGCCATTGGTTGCGCTGTCTTCCACTGAGGCAGAATACGTGGCTTTGACTAATGCATTTAAGGAAGCCATTTGGCTTCAAGGTATACTAGCTGAAATCCACTTACTGGTAAGAAATGCTGACATATTTTGTGACAATCAGAGTGCTATACACTTGTGTAAAAATCCGGTGTACCATGAACGATCAAAACATATAGACATAAAATACCATTATGTCAGAGATCAGGTTGCAACAAGAAAGGTAAGCATTCAGAAAGTTCCTATTGAAGAGAATCCAGCCGACATGGGGACTAAGGTGGTGTCAACAGCAAAATTCAAACACTGTTTGGATTTGCTGCACATTGATGTTGGTTGACCCAAAACCAACTAGAGTGATGAAGGTGAGAGGTTGAAGCATGCTGCACTATTCTACATGTTTGTGCTGAGTCTTCAAAGTGGAGAATGTTGATAGTGAAGCCCCAACTCAAAGAGGGCCGCGGGATGGAAGGTTAATGGGCTTGACCCATTTAGCAACCTCTCGCGGCCTTGCAGGATGGATGGCAATTGGGCTTGGCCCATTCAGCAACCCCCGCGATCTGTTAGCTCCGTGGCCCATTCGATGTTCTCCCATATAAATGACTTGGTCTTCGTTTGTTACAACCGCATCTCATCCTTAGCCCTAAATTTGCCGATCTTCTCTCCAGAACCTATCCTCTCACTTGGCTATTTAAACCCTAGCTGCGATCCATGGCGGAAGACTGGCGCTCACTGATCTCTTCCGTCTACTGCTGTCATCCTCCCCTTCAGTACTGTTTGAGTCCTACAGATCTTGTGTGTTGGCTCGTTTATGGTTGTAAGCTATTACTGTTACCATTTTACTTACTTGTCTTGCTGTATTTGTATGGAGTGTTGACGAGTTGAGGGTGTATATCTATCATCATTATTATAGTGCAGTGAGCTCCCTTAAATCGGAACTCAACGTGGACGTAACCCTATTTTAGGGTGAACCACGGTAAAAACCTCGTGCCTCTTTTACTGTTTTTATGATTGTGCTGCTTCGATCTATTTTGTGGGAACTGTCTTTGTTATTATCTTCCCGTGTTAGAGGTGGTTGGGACTTTTGTATGTGTGTGTATGTATGTCTCAGCCCAACAGATGCGAAATCAGAAGCCAAAATAGAAACGAAAAATCACAACACAACACACCCAAGAACAAGAGATATATGTGTTCAGATTCGAAAGAATCCTACTCATGGTAGGGGTTTCGCTCCTAGTCAATCAACTAGAATATACGATGGGTTTACAACTGATTACAATCAATTACAGAGTATTACATAGCTAACTACAAGAATCAAAGAAAACCACTTACAATATCAATAATCAGTGAATAACCGAGTACAAGAGCTTCAAAGACACAAGTCATTCACAACACTCACAACATTCGCATTCCTCTCTTGCACAACACAGTGACATCACAACGAAAGAGGCGATACAAGAAACTGGGGTTATCTCTTACCAGATTGCTTCCTCTCACACAATTCTCTGGTTCTATTCGTGTACATTGTGACCCAGAGCATCCCAATCTCTCAACCTCTCAAACTCTCCCCATTACAGTGATACCCACAAGGAGAGAATCAGGGGTTTCAAGATTGAAGAATGCCTCTGCCCGTTGTGAATAATCTGCTACATGATTTCCCCCAAATGCAACTTTATATATATGCGGGCCAAGGGATATGGATGGCATTAGGATAAAAGAATAAGCCTTGGGCTTGGGCTTAAAACACCGTTGGCCCAACCCAACTCTTGACCCAATACATTTTGAGTCACAAACCTAACAGTTTTGTGACTTAGTGGCTATTATCAAGCGACTAATTTGCACAGGGGAGGTTTCCATTCAGATTTTGCGGATGGGCTTCCGATTGATCCATGCTTCGGATGGAGTCTTGCTGATAATGGTTTGTTGGTGATATGTTGAGAACATGTACAGTTCAACATGTTATGTGCAATCTGGACAATGTTGTGATTCTTTCATTTGCCACAACATTGAGAATTTTAACTCGGCTTCTATAGATTTTTAAGTTGTATCAGACTAGTATACTAGATAGGATTATTTTTTAAAGAGCTAAAATGCAACTAATGTGGATATTCCAAAAACATGGTTTTTGGTATGAGCAGAAGTTAAATTTTTGGAAAAGCTTTGTGCCCAACTTGAGCTCTTACATGTTGGGGGATGCTAGGAAGTGGTGTCACTTTTTGAAGAACCCATAGCACATGACGGCACATGGTTAACCTTTTTGAGTGCTACTCTTTGTTTGCAGGCTCACTGGTGGTAGGCAATCCCTTTGATGGCCTTTCCTCTCTCGTTCTCCCTTTAGTTTGGTGTTTGTGGCTTAGTGATGCTGTTGACTTTCTTCTCTTTGGAATTTTAGCTTGTTGCTTTCTTTGGGCTATTGATGTTTGTTATATTACATGATATATATATATATTTTTTTAGTATTGTTTCTATTGCTACAACAATTGACTTTTGAATCTGTTTCATCAAGTTGAAGGGGAGGGCGGGGGGAAGCCTGGGAAAATAATTTTTTTGCAAGTACCAAAGACATTTGTGTGAAAATTGTCTTTTTTTTTTTCTTTGCAAGATCCAAAGTTATTTGTTTGAACATTATGAAAAGAATTTGCATTTTAGAGTATTCCAGAAACATGAAGTCCAATATGTTTGAATTTGAAGTGTTTAAATTTGATCCGTCATTTGATTAATTTTTGTATGTAGTCATAAGGCATGATATTGTATGTTTTAGGAAGTAGAATGAATTTCCATTATCCCTTTCTCTACTTCATAGAAATCTCTCCTTTATTCTTTTTTATATACAAAAACCAATATTTGCACTCTCCACTTAGCTTCAAAAGGACATTAAAATGTCATTAAAGTTTAAAGAGCAATGAATAAATGGATAGCTGTCAAATTTATATGGGAACCCTATAATAATCAAGAAGAAAAAAGCATGGGAAACTCTCCACTATTGATAAAATAATGAGCACAAAAAATCTCTAGAAAATTAGATAGACAAATTAAGGTGGATTCGAGAAATACTTCTAAGACTATACTTGAAGACGTCAGGAATACAAAAATGTTTGTCACTTCACACACTAAAAGAGTTGCACAAGAATACAGAAGGAATCTTTTGGCAAGAGGAATTCTCTTCAGATGGGATGCTTGATTTCCCATTTGAACTCCTGTTTATAGGGAAAATTGGATGCACAAGGATCAAATTGGATCTTTTTACACCAAAAACGAACTTTATTGTATGCAGAGGGAAGCTGCCACCAGTGAACCAAAAATCAGATTTTAGGCATGATTGGTTCAACGAATTAGCTTATTGAATATTCAGTGTTGTGGACCCATCGTCTTTCTTGGATGTTCTTAACAAGCACATGAAATGGAAGCTTTGGAGTTTTCACAAATTCCCATCTAGTCAGATTAAGGCTTGTGAATGTTGCTCTATTGCTGATATTGGCTTTTTTTTTTTATTGAAGTGGTGAAGCGCAACACGTGGAGTGGAGTAAGATCCAAACTCCTACTGATGAGGTGGTGGTGCCGTACGACAGTTTAGCACCAGCTCCTGAAGGTAATTTCAAATTTTATTAATTAATTGATTAATTTTTCTTTTCATTTTCTTTGTCCAAAGCCAGAAAAGGTGATATCCACATTTTCCTACATCTTTCTTAAGAAAGTCATAACAATCTGATTTTTTTTTTTTTTTGTGCAGATACTGCTGAAACTAAGAAGCTATTGGACAAACTTGTCGTGTTAAAGCTTAATGGAGGCTTGGGAACTACAATGGGCTGTACTGGTCCTAAGTATGATTTCACTTCCTTCTCGATATAACTTTTATCCTTTCATCCAACTGAATTATATCATATGTACATTGTTTTTGGTACTGTGTGATGAAAGAAGTTTAACTACTTTCGATTCCCTTGTAACTTAGCCTTTTCCTTTGGCTTCTTTTTTGTTAGCTTTATTTTGGTGTGTTTCTATGCAGTTAACAATTTTAGTTTCTGCAGCTTAAATACGTATTGGACCCAATGTCTTCATTCCAATTTTATGATGCTTATCCAAGGTTGCTGGATTGCTTAGTATATGTTTGTGTGTATATAACTGTGATAAATTTGCATAAAGATGGTCTTGCTAGCATTTGAATAGTGTCAGCAGTTAAATTCTTCAGCTGCCATTCATAGCACTCATAGTCCCAGGTGTTGATTTAAATTACGCTCTTAAGCTGAAGAATTAATATATAGTTAGGATTTTGTTTTATATCATGGATAACATGATCCATGACAAAGGCCTTTATGACTTGAAAAGAAAAAATGTCATACATATATTATTCTCAACCTTCTTTAGCACAAATTTTGCATTTTACTGAAATTTTGGATGATTATCAAGTATGTGCATATTTTGATAAAAATATAGCTCCTTGATTGTTCTAAACCCTGATGGAGTAATTTTACCAATTTTGAACCATTCTGAATGCAGATCTGTCATCGAAGTTCGTAATGGGTTGACTTTCTTGGACTTAATTGTCATCCAAATTGAGGTCCTTTATATATATATATATATATTCCATATGTATATTTTCTTTAAATTTTGTCAATGTATTCATTCATAGTTCTATTTTCCTTCCAATTGACCTTTCCTGGTTTACAGATCTTGAACTCCAAGTATGGATGCAACGTACCTTTGGTACTAATGAACTCATTCAATACTCATGATGATACACAAAAGGTTAACTTGCAGTTGTTTTCACCTCTCTTCTTTCTTAGAGCCTTCTTTAGTCTAGTTAATACTGATCTGTTGAGGTTGTGAATGCAGATTGTAGAAAAATATACCAAATCAAACATTGAGATCCATACATTTAATCAGGTTTGTGAATCTATGCAAGTTCTGTAGCACCCAATCCTGATGCCATTTCTTTTATGGAATTATAGAATTTGAATCTGTGTTTTCCCTCAATTTATTTGCACAGAGCCAGTACCCTCGGTTGGTTGTTGATGACTTTATGCCACTGCCAAGCAAGGGAAATACTGGCAAGGATGGATGGTAGTGTATCACTTGTTTCTTTATTTTTTTGCCAATATAAGTACATTGTGTTCAATTAGAAATACAACTTAGAAATACTTGTTGCGTTTAAAGGTATCCTCCAGGCCATGGTGATGTATTCCCGTCACTGAAGAATAGTGGCAAGCTTGACACATTTTTGTCACAGGTTTAACTTTAAGTTCATTTCTCTTTAACCTTTTGAGACATGCTTGTGTAGTTGGTTCATTTCATACAATTTTCTTATTTTTTTTCCTAACCAACCTCTCTTCTCATCCTTTAACAGGGAAAGGAATATGTTTTTATTGCAAACTCTGATAACTTGGGTGCTATTGTTGATTTGAGTATCCTTATTGTGGCCACTTCTTTTGGCCTTTGATACTTAACTTTGTAAGTTTACGTATATGAATTATACGTGGCATAACAATTTCAGATTAAGGATTATTTGGATGGATGGATTTCTTAATTTTTTATTGCAGATATCTTGAATCATTTGATCCAAAACAAGAACGAATACTGTATGGAGGTACCTAAATGTGGTTGGTTTAAGTTACATTTCTTCCTCTAAGACTCTTTCTATAGCTTAATGGCTTTGCAGGTGACACCCAAAACATTGGCTGATGTTAAAGGTGGCACTCTGATTTCCTATGAAGGAAGGGTTCAGGTAAATACTTATTTCATGTTAAATGTGCAGCAGTCTTCATTAAGATTTGGAGACTTCTTAGCACCTGGCATTTTAATTGCTTGCATCCTGCAAGTATAATGATTTTGTTCTCTGTTGTGCTAATTAATTCATGCATTTGAGCTGCAAATACAATCTTCTTATTGATGTTTTCCATGCCTCGTGTGATACAGCTTCTTGAAATTGCACAAGTTCCTGATGAACATGTGAGCTCTAGTTCCATTTCTTTTTCCCATTTCATTCTTTTTTGTCTTTCATTTTTGGTTTCTTTGACAATTCTTATTTTCGTTATTCTTGCTTATGTAAATTTCAATTTGAAGATGTGGTCTGTACTTCTGATTTGGAGAAAGAGGATGATGGAATTGGGAGTTGGGCTCATCTTGGGGTTTGGGGATAGAGGACCATTGAATTAGGAGGTGAGGAGGCAATAATCTATAGTATAAGGAGATCCTGATGGTGAGTATCCTGGATGTTTTGATAAAGAAAATTAGTTGAAAGAGATGAGAAGATTTGTTGCCATTCATGGATCAAGCTGTTTGTTTCCATTATCGTGGAATTGAACTTCAGTGAGGTGCCAAACATTTGACTATGAGTATACACTGTTAGCCTACTGCTTAAGTATACTTGAGTTAAATTAATTTAATTCATCTAAGGAAACCACAGAATTATGGTGCTAGATGGTGGATCAAGATGCGTGTGCAGGGGCCATGGCTGCACCACCCCCTGAAATTTTCAAATATGCTTTATTGCTGTCATGATATATGGTAGTAATTTTGCCCCTTGAAAGTGCTAGTAATTATGCTTTCCTCTGATTTAAATTTCTCTCTCACTTCACATATGTTTCCAGTATAGCCTACAAAGTTACAGTATAGCTTTACGGCCCTTACCTTGGACATTTATTTCCTTTAACATCTCTTTGTTAATCAAAATTTGGTGAAATAATCCATACCAATGCTTGATAAACAATTGATGTGAACATTTATTTCTTGGTAACAAGACTTCCTACTTTGACAAACCGGTAACACATTCAAAGTATTTCTTGAAGTGAATATTATAGGTGTCCTTAACACATTAAACTGATTGCCTGCCTTAATTATTTGAATCATTTAAACTTTGGGGTTTTTATCTGCGGTCAAGCTATTTAATTTGTAGCTATTTTGGAGCTCTTATTAAGGCTGTTAATTGTCGATATTATTTTGCTGGGTTTAGATCCTAGATTGGGGATGTTTCACTCTTTATAAAAATACCCTGTGCCTACTTTATCATTATTCCAAATGGATTGTTTACTAGTTTTTTACTTTTCCAAGATTGCGCTGAGGAATGTAATTGTTTTGTCCAGGTCAATGAATTCAAGTCAATTGAGAAGTTCAAAATTTTCAATACCAACAACTTGTAAGTCATCCACTTATACGTTTATAAATATGCAGGCACTTAAGTACTAACTCTGTGTTGTGCTAGATGGGTGAACTTGCATGCTATCAAAAGGCTTGTTGAAGCAGATGCATTGAAGATGGAGATCATTCCAAACCCCAAAGTATATGTTTGTTTTACTTTGATGGTTGCTACTACAAGCCACTTTAACGGGCAACCATTGATGATGTTATTCTGATTTTCAGGAAGTGGATGGGGTCAAAGTTCTTCAGCTGGAAACAGCAGCTGGTGCTGCAATAAGGGTACAGGCCATACGCAACAAAGATTCTTGATATATTCCTTTTGGACTGCCAATGTTGATGTTTTTAAGATATTCTTTGGCACTGTCTTTCATGAACCAGTTCTTCAATAATGCTATTGGTATTAATGTCCCTCGATCACGATTCCTTCCAGTGAAAGCAACTTCAGATTTGCTTCTTGTCCAGGTTAGCCATCTTTCTGATCTTGAATTTAGGTTTCTGTCTATTTGCTGAAAAGACTTTCTTTTTCGTGACCTCCATTTTTTTATTTTCCAGTCTGATCTTTATACCTTGAACGATGGCTTTGTGATCCGAAACCCGGCCAGGACAAATCCTTCGAACCCTTCGATTGAACTGGGGCCTGAATTTAAAAAGGTAGTGATATTCCCCAAAGCTGGTGCTGTGGAGTGCTGCTGTTCTTCTGTCAGACTTATTACTAATTTCCTTACCAGGTTGCAAACTTCTTAAGTCGTTTCAAGTCTATCCCTAGTATCATCGGGCTTGATAGCTTAAAGGTCACTGGTGATGCATGGTTTGGAGCCGACATCACTCTCAAGGTACCCCTCAGCTCTCTTTCCCCAAGATGGTGAAATTTTGAACAAGTTGGGATTTTCAGCGAGAAATCCTAATTAGTCTTGAAGATTATTTTCTATTCCTAATAATAGTTTCTTGTTTAGTTTGTAATCCTATTTACTAGTCAGTTGTTAATTGTTATTAGGCAAAGAAATCTTAGTCTTAGTGAACAAGGAAACTAGTCTAGAAATAGGATGTTTGACTTGCTGTTCAAGGTGTGCAAATCACTTGTGAGGAACTAGTGAGAGATAGGAATTGGGTATAATTGGGACTTGGGTTTAGAGCGAGAATATTGAGATTTATGGTTGTAAATTTTACTACATAGTGATATTTTTTCTTTGTAGTCCTAACGGTCGTGATTTTTCTCTTTTAGGGTTTTTCACATAAAAATCTCTTAAAACATTTAAGTGTGATTGAATCTTTTTATTTCTCATCTTATTC
Source organism: Diospyros kaki (assembly GCA_036245055.1). NCBI lineage: Eukaryota > Viridiplantae > Streptophyta > Magnoliopsida > Ericales > Ebenaceae > Diospyros > Diospyros kaki. Next base: position 44,346,393 of record BSEG01000016.1, read on the forward strand.
TTCAACACAAGTATTATACAGTACTCTTTATATATTTTTTTTCATGGAATAACAATTAAAATAGTGCAGCATCCTAATTTGGTTTCTTGCCATTTTCTCGTGCTGACTCTCTTGTTCCTTTTTTTTGGGCCTAATTATTTCCGGATTTTTTTTTGTTATTCCCTCAGGGCAAAGTGGTCGTCGCGGCAAAACCTGGAGTGAAGTTGGAAATCCCTGATGGAGCTGTTATTGAGAACAAGGTGATTTACCAGCTCACGAGTCATGAAACTAAGATTAGGAATGTTATCATCCCACTTAACATCTTGAATTAATAATGTGCAGGAGATCCATGGCCCAGAGGACATTTGAAGCTGTTGCTTTTTGGATGGATTGCAATACTGAGTTCAGTTGAAGGTTGAGGTGCTGTATTCGCTCGTCTTGCAGTTAGTAAGATCTCAGATACTTAAAATAAATGGAGAATTTTGTTTGCGGCCAATGAAATCTAGAATGCGATCCCCACTTTGTCTTGATTTTGTTGTTGCTTTTGCTTTTAATATAATTTTGGCCTTAAACTTGTTCTGCATCAAAGTTGAAATGAGTATGTTACTGCAACAGAACTTCTAAGTTCTAATTATTATGCTTTCTAAAACAAGCTTTTGTCTAACTGCTCTTTTAATCGATATTCCTTTTCTGTTACCTGTGGCTGCCTTTGCTTAACCTATGTTCTTAACCAACAGCTCCACTTTCCAGGCCGGCCCTTCAGCTACAATGCCGACCCCCTCTAGGCCTTCCTTCAACCAAAAAACTAATGATTTGCTTTTGTGAGCTGCCTCTCTTTGCCCTTATGACTTGGTTAGTTGCTTACCATAAATATACCTTAGTTTTGGAGGTGAAGGGATTAATAATACTCTAAGGGGGGCATTTGTTAATCAAGATATGGGGTAAAAAAGTTAAGACATATGATGCATCTCAAACTTCTATCATTTTCAACATGTTTGTTAAGTTTATTTGAAAATTTTTGAAAAAATTATTAATGATCTCTTATCTTGATATTTCAAGATATGCTTATTTCTCTCCCCTCAAGATAAGTATATCTTGGTCTTTATAGATAAGAAAAAAAAGAGATTTGTGTCTTTTAATGCATTTTAAAAAATTTAACAAACAACTTAATAAAAATTTTAGAATGTTTTCCAACCTTATCTTGATTATTCCATATCTTAATTTGAAATGCATTTTAACTTTATCTTGATATATCTTATTTTGTTCATTTTAACAAATGCTCCCTAAACAGTTAGTCCTATGAATGGCATTTGCATGTTAAAGGGGAAAAGTTAGCATGGACTTGGTTTTGTCGGGGCCTAATCTAATGGGTAGAGCAAGTTAAGTTAGGCTACTCCTCTTGCACGGTATCGCAAGTTCAGACCTACTTCTTTACTCCAAAAAAGTAATAGCCTTATTGAGAGAGTCTCTGTTTGGCTCTCCATTTAACTTCAGCTGTGCAACAATGTTTTTAAATTTGTTACATGTTTGGGTATTTATGAATAACTTAAAACATTACATAACTGAAACGCTATCACATCAGTATTTTAGAAAAATCTATCACCTTCCAACTTTTCTAAAATGCCATGTTACTTCGACAATGGGTTTCGTCTAGGCAAGCTTGTTCTAATCTTTCTTTCTGAACTTTTTATTTTTGGTTATATATATATATTTATTGATTATACATAAATTTAACATTTTTAGTATCAAGTTTGTTATACAGTTAGTTAATATATGCTATAATAATTTGTTACAAAACACAATTACTTAAGATTTTAATTTAAATAATTTTATTTGTTAAATAAATTAACAGGTCATTTTTGGTCCCTTTTTTAATCTTCTGATAGCGTGTAAGTTTTATTGCACTAAACACGTAAATACATAACAAATAATTTTAATTTAATTTTATTTGAATATTTTATTAACTTAAAAGTCTCATGACTTAAAAATTTTAAAAGATTATTAATTAAGAGAGTTTAATTGTTGATTTAGAAAAAACAATAAGCCAAATAGCCCTATAGATGTTCGCTTAGCTGCTTTTTTTTTGGAAAATAGAGCTTATAAGCTTTTATAGTAGTAAATATTTATTTTTTTAAAATTAAGAAGTGAGAACTTATAAATTACTAAAACTTATAAATCGTGGTAGAATAGAGTTAATAAAATAATCTCTATTGACCAATGTAAAGAAATACTTTCATATAGTGTTTATTAAAATGAATAAAATTAAGTTATATTAAAATATTTTTTAAATTAAAATATAAAATGATCTAGATAAGACTGAAAAATATTTTAAAATTTTTATTAGATTATTTATTAAATTTTTTAGAATGTATTTAAAAATATATGAGTTATTTTTATTATCTATAAATTTTAAGATAAATTTATTTAGAAGAAGGGGTACAAATTTATCTAAATAATTTTTTAAAAAAAACACTTTGACTTTTCTTTATTATCAAATAAATTTAATAAATATAAGAAAAATATGTTTATTTTAAATATATATTCCATTCTTTCTATCTCATATCTTTAACTAACAAATCCTGCCTCAAAATGGAAAATGCTAGAAAGCTCAGCTGGCTTACCGATGAGATGACAGAAAGGGGGCAAAAAGATGATTTTGCCCCACGCCTGCTCTCTCCTTCCCCTTCCATGGATTTACCCCGCTCCTGCTTCTCTCCCTCGCCTCCCATGGTTGTTGCCCTAGTCTCGCCGCCGCCTTCGCCTCGCTATTGCGCCTCCGTTGCCTCGCTAGCCTCGTCTTCGTCGCCTCGTCGCGGCGATGGCAGCGAGGCGACGGAGGCAAGGCCGGCGAGGCGAGGGCAGCGGTGAGACTAGGGCAGCGACCATAGGAGGCGAGAGAGAGAAGCAGGGGTAGGGGCAGTGACCCACTTTATAAATTTGTAAAGTAGATGAGGATAATTTTATCTTTTTATCCTTCATCTGTAAAGCATTTTGTGATTCTCTTATCTCTGTAGTGAAGCTCCCTCAAAATAAAGCCCTTATTGACCTGTCAAAAGGAAATTTTTGACATCCCAGCCGAATATATACCATCTTAGTACCCATGGTTTGCCCTCATTCCTTGAACCTACCTTGTAAGTCAAAATCTTTCCAGTTCTATTATTACAAGATACCTGCTTGTCTTTTAGCATATAAGTCTTATAATGTATTCTTTTATGCGTGCAAGCAACTGTTTTCCAATTTTGGCAAAATAAGTCTTACAATTTAGCCCTTCGTCTTTGAATGATGACATATCACGTTGATTTAGTAGCTTTCGCGTCGGGTGGTTAGTATATTCATTATTTGGATGTGTTGTTGTTACACACATTATTTTATAATAATTGTATTAATTAATATATGCTATTAATTAATTTATTATGACCATCTGTATTGGGCCTCCAATTAGCCAGCTGCCATCTTATTAGAGACGACGCCAACAGTTGTAAGTTTCCAGATTTGTTGATTGATGACTGACACCGTACCATACCATACCACTTCACGATTTGTTCCATACCAACTATTGCTTCTTGGTTTTGTGTCCTTTTCATCGTTTCAAATTAAATGAAGGCTAAATAGTAAAAACAAAAAAAAAAAATCATTTTTTAACAAATTTGTAAATTTATCTAAATATTTTAATTTTGACAATTATTTTCAAATTGATTCAATTAGGTGTAATTTTATCCAATAGTTAAAATCAATTTAATAGATATGTGTCATTACTGATGTGGTACGTTATAAAAAATATATATATATATATACATAGATGAGACTTATATATACAAATTTATATATATTATTTAATTTTTTATATTTTCATATTTATATATATGGTCTTATTCTTATATTTTTTTATGATGGTTGATGTGTCACGTCATCAATGAGTTTTATATGTTTGAGTATACTTTAAATAGACTCGCAAAGTGAGAATTTTAGAGTTATTTGTGGGATTTGTTATGATTCTCTGAGATTTTGTTTTAAGATTTTTTTTAATTTGACTATTTTAAATATTTAGAGTAAGTCTTAAGATTTTATTAGAAATTCTCGATTTTGATTTTGATTCTTATCAGATAATTTCTCTGATTTGAATTTAAATTTGGACATATTTATCAGGTCTAACTCGAGTCTTCCTATATTGATATTCGAGAATTAGATTCAACTTACTCTCTTAGAACTAAATAATAAGCACACATCGCTACTTAATAATAAGGAAAGATGATTAGTTATGATTCGTTATTCTTTAGGAACATCTTAATAATATCGTCTTTTTATATACTTTCTCGTCATATTACTAGTCTCTAAATTTCATATTTATAAAAAATTAGTCATTGTATCATAATTTTGTTATTGTATCTATTAAATCTCGATTCATGTTAAAATTCAATCCTCTTCTAATTTTTCATCAAATTTTGCTAATGAATTCCAATGTGACAAATTATTTGATTGCGGGATGTAAATTATTTTTTGCATCAAGTATTTCCCAATTTATAAACAAAAAAATAAATTTGAGCATAAATTAAAATTTAACATATTTAATAAGACAAAGTCCTATTTGTCCACCGCCGTCGTCAATCAATTCGGCTAACAGGACCGGGTCAAAATTGACCCGCTTGACCCGTTAAGTTGAAATAATATTTTGAAAATTAATTTGGAATTATTAGTATTATTTATTTTTTAAAAAAATCCATCTTTGGATATGTTCTTAAAAAAAAATTGATTTTTATTTTTTGTTTTTTTTTTATTTTTTAAAAGTTCTTAAAATTTTGATAACAAAAATAAGTAATCAAACCTTTTTTTTTATAAATTAAAGTGATAAATATAATATGTAAAATATAAATTTAGCTCGAGACAAGTCACAATTATTTAGCAATTTAGTTCAACTTAATCTCAAATTTCTAAAATCGAGAAAAAATAAGATACGGGTAAAATTTGTTTATCTTTATGGTAATCTTTATCACTAAAACAATTAACAAACTTCAAAATTGAACTGAATCAAGTTACAGTTTGAATCAAATCAAACCTAAAGCACTTCAAATAATATACTTTCATTATCAAATAATAGGACATGAACCAACCCCTTTACATATATTATCACCTAAGACTTCAACATGTGGAGCCCAAAAACTAAATAGATATAAAGATAACCTCTATAGACTTATTAACCACGAGAATCTCTAAAAGCAATACTTCCTGGGTGCATAAGGTGATTAACGGGTCACCTTAGCCCGTTCGCGCACAGGACCGCCCCAAGCCCGAGCACGGGGTAAATCACGGTAACCCAGACTATCGCATGGCAGGAGGTTCAGGGCCCACCGCCCACAAGGGACCACCCCAGATTACCCTGGGGTTGAAATCCTAAAAGCAATACTTCTAAGCCACGTGGAGACGTCAATGCTTCTTCAGTTCAACCGTGTCGTGTCGACAGCGGTTAATGGCTTCGCAGCCCCTATTGTACTCATTGGCTGGAGGCCCGTCGTAGCCCCCCGGCTCTTGCTTTGGAACTTTATCCCTCTCCATGCCACCATAGGAGATAAATCTGCTGTCGTCCTCAGCGGCTGAAACCAAGAGGGAGCGGCAAACAAGCAATGCCGCCATGAAGAAAACAAAAACTGTGGCCTTGGAGGTTGCCATTGCCGTCGGTCAGGGTACAATAAGTATGGTAGTAGTGTAATATCCTGAAAGTCTAGAGAAGTTAAAATATATCGAGGATAGTGTAAGAAAGGAAACAATACCAGTTGGATACTTTTTGGGCTGAATGTTGGCAAAGAACTCCCAAGTTAAGCGTGCTTGACCTGGGTAATTCAGAGATGGGTGACCCCCTTGGAAAGTTCGTGTAGGCCCATCAGGGTAAGTTGTTCTGATCCTTCCTATCGCTCGAGTAGGATGTTACAAGTGGTATCAGAGCTGACCCCCGAGCCTCTGAGCGCGGTAGTGGGGCAAACCTCAGCGAGGAAACTGAGTCCCGAGGGGGGTGTGAGGCCCCTATGGGGGGTGCGTGTAGGCACCTTAGGCGAATCCCACATCGACCATGCACGGGGAGAGATCTGGGACCGATTGTAAGGTCGCATGACGAGGACGTCATGTGCTTAAGGGGGGGAGAATGTAATACCTTGAGAGCCCAAAGAAATTAGAATATATCGAGGATAGTGTAAGAAAGGAAACAACACCAACTGGATACTTTTTGGGCTGAATGTTGGTAAAGAACTCCCAAGTTAAGCGTGCTTGACCTGGGGTAATCTAGAGATAGGTGACCTCCCTGGGAAGTTCGTGTAGGCCCATCAGGGTAAGTTGTTCTGATCCTTCCTATCGCTCGAGTGGGATGTTACAAGTACTATTGCCTGCCTATCTTCTAGCTTGTAAATAAATTAATTAATGTAATTTTGGTGATTTGGGTCTTTGGATTTATAGGGATAGTAAGCTCATATTCTTAGGAACTAATGACATAATAATGGAAATACTTGCCCACAAAGAAGATGCAATTGAAAATGGATAGGCTTAACTGGCGGATCTCCCTTTGATCTTGTGGCTAAGGGAGGCAGATCATTATTATTTAGTAAACATAAATAAACGTTTAATTATTACTTATTTATTTATGCATATATATACATATATATATATATAAGAGGAGATACTATAGATTGTTTGAAATTTTAAATGTAGGCACTTCTTATTTTAATAACTTTAATGAATGATATATTTTTATTGTTATAATGTGATTTTTATATATCTAGCTCATTATATTATCTGTCATGCATCACAATTTTCAATTATGAGCTATTGTTAAAGGAGAGATTATTAAAGGCCCGTTTGATAATATAAAAATTTTATAAAAAATGTCACATTTGAATAATTAAATTTCATCTTTGTTGTTTGATACATTACATTTTTTATGAAATTAAATTTCATGATATAACCATTAAAGTATGTTTTGACCTATTTTTCATGAAAAATTTTATGTAGGAAGAGTTGGTTTTTGTTTTCTATACAAGTTGAAAAATAAAATATTTTTCAATTAAATACTATCAAACGAGATCTAAGTAAGATAAATTATCTCTACTTATAAGAAGTTTAGATATATAATTATTGTTATCCCCAATAATCAAGGAAGGTTCACAAAAAATTGGGTGGTGATAGAGTTGCAAATAAGCAAAATATTCAATTGGCAAAGCTACGAATGATCAAGTGTCTTGCAAGTCAAAACCATCAAAACTAAGCAACAAGTGAGCTAAATGGGCTAAAACCCCAAGGGAAGCCAAAGAAAGGCAGACCTAACCATTGGGACTCATCCATAGACGAGGGCTTAACAATTAATGGGGACTCATCCATAGACGAGGGCTTAGCAGTTAGCAGGGACTCATCCTTAACAATTAGCGAGCACTCATCCAAGCCCATTGACAAATGGGGACTTAGCTACCTTCACCGGGATGCCAACATTCATTAGAGGATAATCCTTATGGTCATTTTACCTATCAACCTAACATCTCTCAGTAGGCATCACCTATGGTCTCTTGGGCAGAATATGAAGCCCTGCGATAATAATATATTAAGCTAGCGTTTGTTAAAATAAGTAAAATAAGAAAATATCAAGATAAATTTAGAATAATTTTTGGACTAAGATATGGAATGATCAAGATAAAGTTAAGAATCATTTCAAGATTTTTATTAAACTGTTTACTAAATTTTTTGAAATATATTAGAGAATATATACATAATTTTTTTTTATATGTAAGGACCAATATATGCTTATCTTGAGGAGGAAGAGAGATATGCATATCTTGAAAAATCAAGATAAAAGGTCATTAATGATTTTTTAAAGAATTATCAGATAAACTTTACAAACATGTTATAAATTATATAAGTTCGGGATACATCTTATATCTTGATTTTTTTATCCCATATCTTGATTAACAAACACCTCTTATGAGAATGTAGGCAATTCAGGACATGGTTAGGATATTACGGAACATGGTTCCTAGCAAGGCATTGCCAGCTATTTTAAGAAGACTCATATCAAAAGCACGTGGCCACGAGGAGCTCGATGAGAAGTTTTGGAGGTCATCTCTTATAGGACACTCCTAACACTCACTAGAAACAAAAATATAGATTTAGACATAACATTTCATTCATAATTTACCATTACCCTTCTTAAATTTACAAAGGAAAATCAATAAATTGCGTTGTGTTTAAAATTAAAAGTACCAAAAATCCTGATCTCCCAACCAACATTCCATACGCATACGAAGGGCCAAAACTAGAGGGGTGTTTGGTAACTGGGAAAAAGTTGGTGATTGGCAGCCGAGAAAGTGTTGGGAGTAGGTGGAACATACTAAATTTTTTCAACCTTACCTTCAATCAACCGCCGACCCTTCAATGGTCAAACAGTCATCAGCGTTTCTTTCCACCCACGTCTCTTGTGCGCCTATTCCGCATTTTCAAATCGTTTTTATTTTTAAAAAATTAAAAAAATCAAAAAATATTATTAATTTATTTTTATAATTTTTAAAATATTTCGAATTCATTTTGTAATATTAAAAAAACATAACAAAACGCATTTCTGTCCATAAAAATAAAACAACATATCCAGCCTTTATTCCACTATGTAGAGTCAGTTACAAGAATTCTAAATTTATATGTATTTTTATTTTTTATCATATTTTCATTTAAACCCATACACTTCATATCAAACTTTAATGTATCGCTTAAAGTTTTCTTGGATCTGTCTCTATTTCTTTTTTTGATTAATTATTTCATTTCATCAACTCTGCTCACAGAAATGTCTCTTGATTTTTTTTTATATGATCAAATCATCTTAATCTTATTTTTCTTTTTTTCTTCTCGATTGACATTACTCCTATCCTAAAGATAAATTTTTTTCTATTTCTAATTTTTTCTAAAATTTATTTGAATGCAATATAAATTTTATGTTTATTTTTTTATTTAATCATCTTCCCATGCTTTCATTTCTTACTTTTTATTAAAAAAATATTGATTCCCTTTTTTATTTCATTTCGTATATATTTTTTGTTTTTGTTTACGTGCAGCATATTTTATAAATAAGTCTATATATCAGGTGCTACTTATTCTATATCTCTTATTTTTTTATTTTTTCTCCTTTTTGATAAAGAATGGGGTATAAAATGAAAATTATTTTGAGTAATTATAATTTTTTTAAGTAGTTATGATATAAAAAATTACCATATGTCCATAACAACAAAAATATAATCATTAACTATTTTATGATATATTTTGTATTAATTTTTTATTTATTACACGATTCAAAATACATGACATTAATAGAGACTACCACTATAAGTGTTAAATCTAAGTATTTGAATAAAATTTTTATTTGTACAAATTATAAAGAGGGTCGTAAGATGATATGTGTGTGAATTTAAAAAAATTGTAATATTTGTAATTTTAAATATTAGGTAAGGAATAAATTTATTTTATTTAAATTTATAATAATTGTAAATAAAATTATTATAAAATTATTTTTTGTATAATATTTTATGAAAAATTAATGGACAAATTTATATTTTTATCCTTATATTTTTATATTTTTTTTGGTGATCTTTCAAACTATTTATTATTTTAATTATATATTTAGAATTATATTTTTGAATAAAATTAATCCCTATATTTTAATTTTTTTATAATAATTTTAATTTTTAATTATTTTGATTATAATCTTGTATATCTATTTTTTAATTAACTTAATTTTTATATTTTTTCATGAGTATAATCGAAATAACAAAGAATTTAAATTATTATATAAAAAATTAAAATATAAAAATTAAATTAATTTAAATAATATAAATACAAGAATATAATTGAAATAATAATTTTTTTTAAAATAATTACAAAAAAAGTAAAAATGTAAAGATAAAAATATAAATCTTGCAGTCATTTATTAAAAAAATCTAAAAATTTCATTCAACATATTTAATTCGGTTTATATAGGGCTCCGTGGGTATTTAAGCCGCCTTTCCCTGCGATCGCTTCGCCATTGTCTCTCGCTCTCTTCTCGCCGGCGGCGAAGACAAACTCACTTTCTCTCTCTAGATCTGTCTACAGGTATACAAGTCAGCTTGAGGTGTACTTCTAGAGAGAGAAAATGGCGTTCGAGAAGATCAAGGTGGCCAACCCCATAGTTGAGATGGACGGTGAGATACTGATTGTCACTTCTCTGTCTCTCTGTTTATCGCTTCCGATTCTTCGATCTCTGTACTTCTGATCATCGGATGATCTAATACACAAGTTCTAATCGAATGAATCTGACAACTGTGAACTTTTTTAGCATCTCATTTTTCTCGATCTCCAAATTGACGGTGGGGTCCTCTCGGATTCGTGAGAGATTCATCCGTGGCTTGCGATCTACCTAATTATTCGAACTTATAATTATGTGTTTTTCAGCCGGTACAGATAGCGGATGTTTGGATTTAGTAGTTGTGACCCCTGCGTGCTTGCTGTTTCTGGTTGTAGTGACGTAGAAATTTGCTGAAGAACTAAGAGAACTAAGCTTGTTATCTTGCCATGGCCAATTTGTATTTATGTTTTAGCTTCATTTAGCAGTCAGCATCACTACTATAGCCTGCGAATTCAAAAGTTTAACCATGTTGTGACTTGTGTAGTTTCTGGATGAACTATTTTCCCAGTAGATACATATGTCCCCTGTAGTTATGATGTCTGTATGGAGACTGACGATACCAAGAAAGATATTTATATGACTAGTAGTTGTAAAAGTGTGCACTTTACCAAAATCAATTTATTTTCTTTCTCTCTTTTTTTTCTCTCTGAAATTGATCTGTGAAGAGTTTTTGAAGAATCTGGTTGAAGTGATTTGTTTATTTTAGGAAGATATTGATTTCTGGTGCAAATACAAAATTAGGACTTTCTGTTCAGTCATGTAGGAAATGATTACCTTTTTCTTTTCTCTGGCTTATACAATTTTTCTTGATTCTATGATGCAGGAGATGAGATGACTCGTATCTTCTGGAAATCAATAAAAGATAAAGTAGTGAATTTTCGTGGTTCATTTCTTTAAACTGATATTATTTCTTACCATTATTATTTTCTTTTGTTTCTATTTTTGTTTATCATGCTGAACAAAAATGCTTTGAATTATACGTTTATAACTATGTTGATATCATGCAGCTTATTTTCCCCTTTCTGGAGTTGGATATAAAGTACTTTGACCTTGGTCTTACTAGTCGCGATGAGACTGATGACAGAGTTACTATTGAAAGTGCAGAAGCTACTCTTAAGTAAGCTGAATTCAGTACCCCACCAGTCTCGCATACAATTGACATCTGCACTAATTCAAAGTAAATGATATTGAAATTGCATCTTGTTTTTGTTGTCTTGATATCTCATGACTTTAGCTTGACTATAGGTATAATGTAGCAATCAAGTGTGCCACCATCACTCCAGGTAATCAAGTGACTGGGTTAAACTGCTTCAATCCTCAAAATGTTTAATGGGTTACTGGTGCTCTGCCATTTACAATATTGGAAAAAATCTTAATACAGTTTCTGCTAATTCACAGATGAAACTCGTATGAAAGAGTTCAGCCTGAAGCATATGTGGAAGAGTCCTAATGGGACAATTAGGAACATTCTGAATGGTTGGTGAACTTGGTGGCGGCTCATGATTTTTATAAATATTAATTGCTTGGTGTAACATTGGTGATAATTCATTGTTATTGGCACTTGCTACAGGCACAGTATTTAGAGAACCAATTATTTGCAAAAACATCCCCCGGCTCATTCCAGGTACTTAATATTGCTTGTGATGTTGTTTTCACTTTCTTTATATGATGTGGTAGTGCTATGATAGATGCCACTCTTCTCAGGGTGGACAAGACCCATATGCATTGGAAGGCATGCATTTGGAGATCAATACAAAGCAACTGATACAGTCATCAAAGGACCTGGAAAACTCAAATTAGTGTTTGGTAAGTTTCTTTTTGTCTCCTCTCACCTCGCAGCCATGAAAGTTTTGTTACTTCTATTCCCTATTTATTGAATGAATCATGTATCTTTTATGCAGTGCCAGAAGGAAAAGATGAAAAGACAGAGTTGGAGGTGTTCAACTTTACTGGCACTGGGGGAGTAGCTTTATCCATGTACAACACTGATGAGGTTTGAATATGGAAGTTCTTTGTTGGTATGCCAATTGCTGGATTGCAGCAGGAAACTAAAATCATACTTCTACCCTGATATACAGTCCATTTATGCTTTTGCCGAGGCTTCAATGAACACTGCTTACCAGAAAAAGTGGCCTCTTTATCTTAGCACAAAGAATACTATTCTTAAGAAATATGATGGAAGGTATACAGACTGCATACTTCGTATTGAGTTATCGTATTTTTCTTACATTTTCTTATTATGATTTTGTGGAAGTTCTTTCAAGCAGTTGGTTTAGTTTACTGTATACCTTGTACTTACTCATCTAACCTCGTAATTTTGCTTCACCTGTGTTTTGGGTTCCTCTTTTGATCTTTTCACTATGTGCATTTTTGTCAAGATTCAAAGACATATTTCAAGATGTTTATGAGGCCAAGTGGAAATCCAAGTATGAGGCTGCTGGGATATGGTGAGTAGCCACCGGCTCAATCCAAGCACTGTTTTTTGAGTATGTGGTAATACCATGTTCTGTAGACATTGATGAAAATTTTGGCAGGTATGAACACCGTCTGATTGATGATATGGTTGCTTATGCTCTTAAGAGTGAAGGAGGCTATGTATGGGCATGCAAAAACTACGATGGTGATGTGCAGAGTGATTTCTTAGCTCAAGGTATGTGGGAACAAGTAAAGGTCCTCAAATTAACAATTATGGAAGGCCTTGTAATTTCTGTGTCTGACTTTGTGGACCTGAATAGAATGGGTATAAGAGGTACATGCCCTTCTAGAAGGTGTTCTGAAAGTTGCATTTGTCAACTGTCCATGTGGGATATCTTTATGAACACTACTTGTTGGACACTTAACTGAATAGGTATTGAAAATATGTGCAAATATTTCCTTTTGCTCTCTCTCTCTCTCTCTCTCTCTCTCATATGTAGTATCTTTTATTTTTAAGACACTCTAGGATTGACACATCTTTCATTGCTTAGGCACCATAAGTACATTACAAGATTTGAAAAAAAAAAAAAGAGATCTAATTATAATATAGAAAACTATGGACTTATACTACTAAATCACTCCAGAAACTTTAATTTTAAGAATTCAAAACATCAAACATCCAACATCCAATTTCTTAACTCATACAGGTCTTTAGAATGGATAGCTGGGTTTGTCTTTTAACTTCTTTTCTTATTTGAAGTAGTTAGGATTGAGTTCCTAGCTAAGAAGTGCAAATATGGACGCTAGACAACAATGACATACTGACACAGGTAATTTAATAAAAAAAATTATGGACGCAACATGGAAGGGGCCCATGTAAAATGATAAATTATATATCTTATATGTATTATAGAAAAAAAAATTCTAGTCTTCCCTAATAGTGAAAATTTTCATTAAAAAATATTAGCATAGTTTAGAAAGTTATGTTTGTAAAATGTATTGAAATTCAAAATTCTTACAATTCTTATAAGACGGATTTAGTTTCTTGCAGCAAGTGAAGTGTAAGATCTTGCCATTGCAAGGGTGTGCTCTAACCGTTTATTAGGTTTCTAATATTAAAAAATAAAACATAATCTCACACATTTGGGAAAATGTTTTGACACAAAACACGAAGTGTAATGATTGTGGCATCCAAGATGAGTGCCCAACTTGATTTTGCATCTTTATTGAAATGTCTCTGTTTTTCAATTTGTTACGATCTGATATAAAATGCTCAAAATATTTGTATGCTGTTATATTTTATCATATCAAGTAACATAATTGGACCAATTTATTGACTATTTGGCAGTGGTGTGCATTTTTTTCTTTAAATTTAGTTAGTATTATCTTGATTCTTTAAAATGTTTTATTTTCAATATGCAGCACAAGCAAAAGTGCATGCTTTTGTAATGACTTTGCTGCATTGTGTCCTATACTTTCCGAAATTTCCCATATTGTCTGTATCATCTGGTTGAATAATAGCTGAGCCCCACCCACTTAGTGGGATTAAAGACTTGATATGTTGTATACGTGCTCCTTAGAAATGGGTTACTGGATGAAGTGAGATTTCATTTAGGCATTTAGTGCTTTGTTTGATGTCAAATTTTTTGCTGTGGTTTTACAGGTTTCGGATCTCTTGGTTTGATGACGTCTGTCCTGGTATATTTCTTTCTCAATGAGCTTTCGCTGTTACTTTGTGTATTTCTTTGGTTGGCCCTTTTTGTGGTTCTAGTGTCTTAATTGATTTAATATATCCTAGTTTCCGATTTCCGTTTTACTAGTTTCTTTTGGTTCTCCGGTAGTTTCCTTTCCCTTACATTGTTCTTGACTTTTGTATTCATTTGTGTTCAATATTATTGAAATCTACCGGTCAAATAATTTCCTAGTTTTGTTCCACCTTCAATGTGAATATGTATTTTTGGATTTTAATGGGCTATGAATCAGAACAGGTGTGCCCTGATGGAAAAACTATAGAAGCTGAAGCAGCCCATGGCACCGTTACACGCCATTACAGGGTTCACCAAAAGGGTGGTGAAACCAGCACGAACAGCATAGCTTCAATCTTTGCATGGACACGAGGCCTTGCACACAGGTAGCAATGGTGGTTGGTAAAGCTCGCTTTCTCGAATTTTACCCACGTGCAATGTTTCGCAGCCAGCAGTCTTTCGATTTCACAGAAAGCCAACTGTTTTCGTGACTGCAGGGCAAAGCTGGATGACAACCCCAGACTATTGGACTTCACTGAGAAACTCGAAGCAGCTTGTGTTGGAGCTGTCGAGTCTGGAAAGATGACCAAGGATCTAGCAATTTTAATCCATGGACCTAAGTAAGCGAGATGCTGATGCCTGATGGATATTTATTATGCGCGATCTATCTCACTTTAACATGTTGTAATAACTTGCCCTGCATGGCGCAGAGTTGCTAGAGACCAATATCTGAATACCGAAGAGTTCATCGATGCTGTGGCCAAGGAGCTGAAAGCCAGACTTTCTTGCACAGCATAATTGTAAGTGCATTGCGCTCTCCATTTTTTTCTTTTTTGGGGTTCTCTTCTTTAATTTTCTTTCTCAATCCATTTCCTTTTGTAGGTCCACATGGATGATTTAGGCACTGCAACAATGTTTCCAGTGACTTGGGATTTCACTGGGAAGAAGAATAAAAGGGAGGGAGGTGGGTTAGTCTTGGCTCCTATAATTCATGGCTCCTATAGTTCATATAGGAGAAAGGTTGTTTATGTATGGGATCATCTTAATTCAATAATCTACTTTGTTCTGAGTTTATCATATTGAAATGAAATAGAATTTGGTTCATATATTGTAGGATACTTATCCAGAAGTCTTTTGCATCTCCATCATAGATGATTGATGGAATCATCAAAGATCTGATCTTTTCGAATGTGCTAGATTCCAACCCAATAGGGGATTTAATGATATTTTTCCCCCTAGAGTTGATTTTGCTTCCTTAGCTCATTGCTTGCTTGGCTTAGAAGTTTATGCATTTAAATAGCTAGCTAAAATCTAAGTAATCGAGTCAAAGTTAATTTCATAAGATTAAAACTTGATATGTTATCAAAAAGATATTTAAACAAGTGAGTTTGAGTTCGTTTCTTATTTTTTTTTATTTAGAAATATGTAACTTCTATTAAAGTTAATGGCATAAGAAAGTGATACAAGTTTTATAAAGTTAAAAAGAGATGTGAATGTAATTTTGAAGACATGGGGTGTTATTTGTAATTAAACTAAATCTTGAGATATTGATTGCAATTTATGTTAAATTTAATAAATTATTCACAAATTATAGGTAGATTTGTATGATTATTTATATTGTTTAACAATATTATGTAGAAGTATATATGTATATAAATAGTACAAGGTTTTGATACTTTTCCCTTTTTCTAATAACTTGAGAAAATAAATTATTGTTGTCATGGGGATACAAAAATTAAATTTGTTTGTTTTAGGAAATAACACAGTAAAGCCTTGTGTGATGCGTTCTCTCCCTTCTAAATTAATTTAGATGAGATTTAAATAAATTCATAATTTTTTTTTTCATAACTATAAGAAAATTTAACGGCACATTCAATATCTTTTACCAAATATAATTAAATAAATAAATATTTAAAATATAATTTATCTCACAATTTTCATATAACCACATAACTTGCAATTTAAAATAATTTCTGAGTAAATAAAAGACTCCTCTGGCTTCTTGATTTCATCCATAGGCGACCTTTTCTCTAACATCTCATTTCTTTTGCTAAAATTCAAGTTTTCTATATGGTTGGTTAGGGGGTGAGTTCTGAGATATACAGTCAAGATAATATATATAAAATAATAAATTATAATTCATAACAAACATGAAAAATAGTATATGAAATAATGCATACATTCAAGTCCGTCCACCTCATTTCCTTTTGGATTCTTGGTGGCTCAAAATAATATTCTTATGGATTCTAACACGAGCTTTGTTTAGTCTCCAAAAATTTTAGCCTCATGCCTAGGTATTAGGAATGGTAATTGCAATTGAAATCATGGAGAATCGAACCTATCAACGTGGTTAAAAACCGTTTGAATAAATAATGGTTTGATTTGAAAAAAAATCGAATACTGTTTTAATAGGTATAGTTTGGTTATAGTTTTTACTAAATTCAAAACAAAATCCGAACCGAAATCAAACATAATGTGTGGGTAATCGAACCAAATTGAATCAAATATACATATATATAATATATATATATATATATTTATTTAATATATTATATATACACATAATATATATATTGACTAATGTATTTTTTTATAAATATTTTAACTAATGCATTACAAATATATAGAACATTTAATATTTATAAAGTAATTAACAAATAAAAATAAAACTTAATTTTAAATTATTTTATTTTTATCAATAAAATTATTATATCCAAGAAGTTCGAAGTTAATTTGTAACTTTATGCAAGAAGAAGGTAACTTTATTAGAGTTTGTCTTTATTTGTTGTGGAGTTATCAAAAATTTTTATGAATGCTATTTGCAAGAGTTTATCTTTATTTGTTGGTATGGATTAAATTAAAAAAATCATAATTAAAATCGAAACTTAATGGTGTAGTTATGGTTTTTAATTTTTAAAACCAATGAGTATTTGTTTGATTTTGGTTTTAATAGTTTAAGTTTGGTTTGGTTATGATTTTACTAAAAATTGAAATCAAACTGAATCATTGCCAACCCTACTAGGTACTCTACTGCCATCATATGCAAGTTATGAACACAAAATTTACACATAATATATATATATATATTAATAGGGACGAATCTAACAATTTAGGGTGGGCTAGGCTAGGTTGGGCTAGGCTAGATTGGGGGTGGGCTGAAATGGATTTGGACTGGACTTTTATATTAGAATTTTAATTTTTGTTGTGACTTAAATCTGCCTCTCTTATAGTTGTTTTTGATGCCTTAGTAGACCTATATAAATAGATTATTCCAAAGCTTTAAGAGCAATATTGTCACGTGTTAAAATTCTTTTGTTAAAATTCTTTTAACAAAAATTTAAACATAATAAGTTAAAAGAATTAGTTAAATAAATATTATTAAAATCAAATTTTAAACTATTTGCATTTACTTGTAAATTAAAACTCACGTAATATTCTTTTTTTACTTTTTTTTTTAATCTCACATGAATTTTTTGTATGCCAAAGTACCTTATTTATAGGCTCTCCTCCTTGCAATTTTAAAAAAATAAATTAGATAAATTTTAAATCTCTCTCACGTACTGCTATCAGTCCTTAGTGCAAAGCTATCAAATCCCATAAATTTGTCCCAATCCAAGTCACAAAATTCTAATTTCAATCCAACTCATGCGCTCAAATCCCATCACATTACTTTATCTCATTTGCTGCCACAGTGCTCCTCAAGTCTCTCAATCCGTATCTCAAGTTGATTTCTATCACTCTTTTGGCGCTTTCACTTCTTAATTAATGCTCACCACATGGCCTTCTCCCACCAACTAACACGTCGCGAGGCAAGAAATAAATGTTTGGGCACCAAGCAATGCCCAAAATTCGTCGTTTTGGTGCCCCTTATTAGTAAAATTTTTAACATTTTTTCTCCAGCTGTGCACATCTCCTTGGAGTTAAATCTGCAATCTTTTTTTCGAATAATGTTATTAGTATGCTTTTGTATACATCTTAAATTATATAAAGATGTATTAATAATAAAAATATCTCTCATGAGATATATAGAGACACGTGAAGTATATAAAGACGAGGGATATTTTAGTTAGGAAAATTCTATTTGAAACTCGTAAAATTACTCAATATAACCTGTTTGAATAAATTTTCTTTTTTACTCAGTATAACCACAAAAATTACTATTTATAGCCCATAAATTTTCAAATATACCCTCACAGCCAAACCAGTCGCGCCATTTCTCATCTTCTTCAAACAAACCCTAACAATCGGTCATTGTCTTGCGAGGAAGAAGAAATCGAAATCAGGTACACACCTTCTACGTTCTGTTTAATGGTTAATTTATTCCCCATCAGTCGCGATGGCAGCCACCATGGTCGCCTTCTTCAGCGCGACAGCCACCATGGCTGCCTTCTTCAGGGCGGACCTCAACATCGCGAGGTGCGGGGGGTTTCAGAAACCCCCCTCCCCCACCCTGGCAGCGACGATGGCAGCCACCATGGCCGCCTTCGTCGCTCAGAAACCCCCCTCCCTCCCTGGCGGCAATGAAGGTAGCCACCATGGCCGCCTTCGTCGCCGCCAGGGGGGAGGGGGGGTTTCAGAAACCCCCACACCTCGCGGTGCGGGGGTCTGAATTTCGGGTTGGGTTTCTCCAACCCCAACCCGACCCAAAGATATCTATTTTATTTTTTATTATTTTTAGTTTTGTGCAATTTGAATTTTTTTTAAAATATCATTGATTTCATATTAATATAACATGTTATTTTTTATAGATATAATTTTAATTTTACACTTCACTTTTTTAATAAATCTAATTATTATTAATCTTATTATAAATAATTTTATTTATCATCATGCATTTAAACATTTAATATAACATTCTTATATGAATTAAATTAAATTTGTAGCAGATTATTATTATTTTAAAAATAACTAATATGGTACATTCATTTATAGGTATGACACGTACTCGAGGAGGAGGAGAAGGAGTTCGCCCATCTTCATCTCGTCAGCATCCGACAGCTTCCACGAGGAGGAGGAGGGTAGATGGTCATGATGGTCATTCTGTAACTGATACATCTATCTCAGAGGCGCATATTTCTGAGCAGCCAGGTACTTTGGACTCATCACCTCCTAGTGCTCAGCCATTTACTAGTGCTCAGGAACAGCCATCTACTAGTGTTCCAGAGCAGCCATCTAAGAGTGTTCCGGACGTTAGTACTGAATTATTTTTGGGAGGCCCTGAAAATCCATCCATTTTAAAGAGTTTTAAAAATCATGTTGTTGTTAGCATATGGGTTGGAGAGGTAAGCGATTATGAAAATAATTTTATATTTAAAATAATTATAATAATTTTAGTAATTATTTTATTATTTTCATGTAATAGGAAAGAGGTGTGTTAAAGTGTAATAGCCATGGACAAAGAATTCCTGATTGGCCATTGGCAAATCAACAATGTATTTATGATATTGTTGTAAGATCTCAATTGGCACCTTTGATAGAATCCACGTATCGATTTGTGAATCCTACAGTTGTGTCAGCCTTTTCAGAGAGATGGCAACCTGAGACTAACACATTTCATCTACCATTGGGTGAGATGACACTCACGCTAGATGACGTTGCTACTATTCTGAAGATACCAGTTGCTGGTAGCCCTGTTTCAGTCCCTCATTTGACAGGTAATAAAGCTCAGAACTTACTTTGTCGTTTACTTGGGGTCTCAATAGTAGAAGCAGCATGCCAGATAGCTGAGACTCGGGGACCATATGTGAAATTAGATTGGCTGCGAAGAACATTTATGAACGTACCAAATTCAGCTCCGGATGAAGAGATATACAATGCCAGTAGGGCGTATTTGTTGTTTTTATTAGGTTGTACATTATTTGTGCATAAGAGTGGTAGTATGATTTCGATTTCCTATCTTGCATTGTTGGAAGACTTGAGTGTATCTGGTACGTATGCATGGGGGGCTACTTGTTTGGCATATTTATATAGGTAGTTGGGTATCGCGAGTAGAAGAAATGTCAAGGGAATATGTGGATATTTAACATTACTTGAGGTAATCATTTAAATTTTATTATTCTGTGCATATTTTTACTATGTCTTTCCATATATCTTAACAATTATTTACATTAAATGTACACAGGGTTGGATATATGAACATTTTCCATTGACTAGAAGTAAACATAACTTATCATATACTGACGAGTTGCCTAGGGCTCACCGTTGGCTTCCTGTTCGTGAGTACGATTCTTTGCAATCTTTGCGAGAGCGACTTGATGACTTAACTGAAGATCAGGTATTTTGTTCACACATTATATTTTGCAACTTAATATTACTCGTCATTGAAATTTTGAAACATGTGCAGGTCATATGGACACCATATAGGAGACATCGTGCACAACACCCACTGCATGAGATTGCGTTCTTCTCCGGATGTCTTAAGTGTGGAGGTGTGATTGAGCCATATCATCCAGAGAGAGTTCTGCGACAATTTGGGTATATGCAGACTATATCTCCACCTCCATTATCCCCTATTGAAGCCAAGCAGGGTAGAGTTACGACAACATATAAGGTAATTTATGATTTTATCAATGATAATTGGTTTCGCTGGGATTTTCACTTATTGCTAGCACACTGCCGGGGTAGACTTGCCCGAGTGCCATGGGAGTGCAGTGAAGACTACTTGGCATGGTATCATCGTATTACGCATCGAGTCATACAAAATCCTACAAATAGATTTGGGTTTGACAGAGGTGATCAAGATAGAGTGACCATTGCTGATGTGGTAAGATTAATTTTGTAATTATAATTTTTTAAATATATATTTTTAAATATATTATGTTTAATTTTTTATATTTAAAATAATTGTGTCTTGTAGCGCATCATGGCATCACTGTCTCCTCTTAGGCAAGTCATATCAGGTGGATCCACTCTGGATGTAGATGCGTGGAGACGGGCATGTCTTCAGGTATATAATATTTTGACTGTTCCTACTAGATCTTCTTCTAGTGGGTCTCATGCATATACAGTATTTCGCGAATCGCCTTCTAGTGTGGTACGGACACCGACGGTGGTTACATCACCTCTGGCACCAATTATAAATCCACTATCTACGAGTTCAGATCCACATCATCCAGCCCTAGACCCCCCTCAAGAGACAAGAAAAAGGACTGATAGAGATTAATTTTTTTTTTTATGTAATTTGAGACTATCTGTATTTGCTATAATGAGCAGAGTCTTATCTATTTGACTGTTTCTAATGAGGTTCGAATATGTTGCCAAGATATAAATGGTGCCAACCTTTTTCTGTTTGTATTTCATTTTTGTAGTTTCTTTAAAAATGATTTTCATAACTCGAATAACTAACCGTGTTATCTTAAAAAGTAATTCTATTATTACTAACAAAAATTATTTTAAATACTTATATGTGATATCTATAATTTTGTGAATAGAAAATCTATAAAACAAGATATTAGTGCAATATAATCCATAAAATAAAATGCAAAAGTATACACAGTATAGAAAGACTCAGATATGGACAACAAATCACCATTTAGGTAACTCCAAAAATAAGACCATTAAGCCCAACGAAACCTAGCCCCAAATCGTCCAACCGTCCTCCTTTCTCGGCCAAAAGCATGGCTATCATACGTAATGGGCTGGGCTTCTCCATCTCTTGAGCAAATGGGCTTACGCCCATTTCTCCTCTAAAGAGATAGTAAATGGGCTTATGGACTTCAAATTGGGCTGTCAATAAGTGGTGATATGGGTTAATATTTCAATCACGGGCTGAAGCCTATAAAGATTAAACTTGTCCGAAAAATCATCATCGCCTTGAACTTTATTCGGAAACACAACATAAGAATCATGTGTCAGATAAGTCAAAAACTTCTTGTGTTGCCACATCTTGACCTACTAGAGATAAAAATGCTTGAATTCTAGATATGTATGGTGTTTCCCAATCACGTGCATTATCACATCGATTTCTGTACCAATTTAGTGCGACGGGAGGAATTGGTGAGCTTGGCTTAAGGAATACCTGATAAATGACATGCAACAAAAATTATTGTTAAATAAACGTATGAAATCCACAATATAAACAAATAAATACCAAAATAAGTAAGAATACCTGCACAAAATGACAGTCATTCACAAATCCTATAGTAATTATCCTGTGCTGTACTGCTGGATGAGGGATTGATCTAAGTGGAAGATATGTAAGACATTGGATCCGTGACAAATGCACCAATACGACATTGTATTTTGAAGCAACTAAATGACCCATGTCAGGTAAAGTCATCCAATGCTCGCACGGTGCAATATTATCAAAGTAATACAATATATGTAGTAACTCATCCACACGCATTTCTGATCCATATAATTGCGTATACATCGCACGAAAAGATTGCAACTCTCCTATCAGACTAAAACGAATATCTCTCCAACTGTGCTCACTCATACCAAGTAACCCTGCTATCATGTGAAATCCACAATGTCCATCTGATTCTACATTAACAATACTATGCAAGAACGGTTGTATTTGTGGTGAGAAACAATCATCATACCTCTTGAGTTGGTTGGTGTTTCTCTTGGATATCCATGTTGTTAGGGATCTACTGTCTTGACCAGATTGAACTATTTCAAATAAGGACAGATCATGTTTGGTGGATGTATCAACCTGAATTTTCTCATTTGATGCTGGCTTACCCTTCGTCTTAACTTTCATGGTTGGTGGTTGTAGTGAAGTTGTGTCTGGATTAACTATTTCTCTCAACTTTTACTTTAATACTTGCTTCATTGGCTCTGATTCTGAATTAAACATTTTATATATACTCTCTATTTCTGGCTCAATCGTTATCTGCGATAGCACACCATCATAAGCTAACTGCACTACCTGTAACCTTGTCCAATGAGGATGCACAGTTGACAAAGGAATTAGCCGTCCTTGTACCATAAACTCTGCAATTTCATGTGCACAAGGTAAACCATATATGCTTCTAATCACACATCCACATGAAACTTTGTCTATTCCAATTTTATGAGCAAGTTGTGACTGCATTAGTACCATATTCAATGCACTTCTCGATATAACACCTCGCAATTCTCCGAAAATTGCTGGCTTGAAGTTATGTTGCACCAACGTTAAATTTTTTTCAAATGACCCCTTAATCTCTACATGTTGCAACTTAATAAGACTGTTAATAATTGTCCATGATGACTCTAAGTCACCTTGAGAAGATCCAAGATGTCTCTTCAACTTTGCATGTGCACTCTCAGCCCTATTCGTAGTAACGTTGCCAAAATGCATTATTCTATTTGTCCATGCTGCAACAAATTTTTCCTTATAATCATTCAATCATGTCTTTCTCACATAATTAAGTGCACCCTCATATGCATAGTACTCAAGTGTTAACTCATACAAACGACGTTCATATTCATCCTCAGTCGACGCAAAAACAACCAAGTTCCAACTTAACATAAATTTCTCCCATGTCTCTTTTCTATCAAATAATTTCTTACATTTGGCCAGCACATTTTTTTATATATGCCACCTACAGAACAAGGTGCTCGTGGTTGGAAACACTTTTTGTATTGCATTCATTAATCTCAATTCTCTATCGGTTACAATTACTCCTGGATATGTATTATGAGTCATTAGACTCTTTAATTTCTCCATTGCCCATGTGTAATTATTCTCATATTCATGATCCATAAATGCGAAAGCAATAGAAAAAGTTAGTTCAGTTGACGTCACACCAACAATCTCTAGCAGTGGATACTTATATCTATTAGTTTTGCATGTACAGTCCATTATTAACACATGGGGAAATGTTTTAAATAACTCTATAGCCATCGGATGAGCCCAAAATAAGTCTGTGATACAATCTGATAATGTATCACTTCTATGCCACTCCACATAATTATAATCTTTCAATTTTTTCATCAACTATTGTATTTGTGATCAACCACCTGTATCCACGACTCTATATCTCTGTCGTGCATTATATATAGTTTTGATGGTACTCACATTTTTTTTATCTTCTGCCTTTAACGTCATTAAAATATTTCTTGGCTTCACAAGATTGTTAGACATTGTTATCATAATTTGTTTCTTTTTCTCAATAAGTCGGCCAGCATATGAATGACCCTCAAGTTGAGCTGCTGGTAAATGGTTATGCAATCCACATACAACCTTCAATATTCAGTGTTCATTTGACAATTTAACACCAAGTAACTCAAATGGACAACCACACTTTTTAGAATCTGTCATCCTACAATTTGTTTCTCCTATTGTCTCATCTCATTTTTTTAATGATTTATACTTTCCACTCCGTTCACAAGCAAGACGAACTCTAAGTTTTCTTCCTATACCCCCAGATTCAGAACCCTTTATAATAATAGTTATTCCATTTTCTTTTCCAACTGTCTTAACCCATTCAATCAGTGTTTCCTTATTACTGAAAATCTCATCCCTAACAAAAGTTTGATTAGCATCAAACGATACACCATTCTCATTCTCAAAATTCTTTAAATTTTGATGATCAAATCCCTATTATCAAAACAAATATAAGATGCATCAATTAAAAATGGGTTCTACTTTAAACAAAATATGAATAAAATATATAAATTAAAAATAAAAAAATTTATATAAACAAAAAAAAAATAAATTTTAAAATAGTATGGGAGAGAATTGAATCCTGGTTACCCGACTTGCAGCTGTCGGGAACCCTCGGTTTCCCTGACTCTCAGCTGTCGGGAACCCAAGGGTTCCCCGACAGCTGAGAGTCGGGGAATATAAGAGTTCCCGACTCGTAACAGTCGGGGAACCCTTGGGTTCCCGACAACTGTGAGTCGGGGAACATGAGGGTTCCCGACTGTAACGAGTCGGGAACCCTCATGTTCCCCGACTCGTACCTGTCAGGGAACCCTTGGGTTCTCGACTGTAACGAGTCAGGAACCCAAGGGTTCCCCGACTCCTTGGGATCCCGACGGTAACTAGTCGGGAACCCTCATGTTCCCCGACTCGCAACTGTCGAGGAACTCTTCGGTTCCCGACTCATTACATTCTGGAGCCCAAGGGTTCGCCGACTCACAGGGGAACCTTCGTGTTCCCAATAGCTTACAGTCTTACCGACGGCTAAGAGGCGGGGAAGCTCGGCTTCTCCTAAGAGATACGGTCGGTGAACTTGGGTATCCCCGAGTTGGGGAAGTCGGTCCGCCATTCTCAGTCATTCTCAGCCTGGGCCGTCATTCTCAGTGATTCTTAGTATCAGTTAAATAACATACATCAATCTAAATATAGAAATAGAATGTGTTACCAACTATTGCGATTCATTGTAGTAGTTTAGTTGCTCATTATGCACGATCTGCTGTTGTTGCGATTCATTGCAGTAGTCCACCTGTTCATTATGCACGATCTGGTGTTCATCATCTTCTCCATAAAACTCTTCCCATCTCATCAATTTTTGGATATAATCATCAATCGAGAAAAATTAAGAACAGATTTTAATAGAAACAAGAAAGTAATTGCTGTAAGTGCAGAATCAAAAACGTTCGCAAATGCTTAATGAAAGTGATCGAAGATTGTTTGCAGAAAGTGATGGGAGATTGGACTGCGAAGAATTAAGAAAGTAGTTGAGAAAAAACAGTTAGGTAAGGATAATAAAGAGATTTTAATGGAGGGTAGTTGGGGAAATAAATCTACGGGTTATACTGAGTAATTCATCGGGTTCCAAATAGAATTTCTCTTTTAGTTATAATATCCTTGTGTGTAGTTTAAAATATACAAAAATAATATACATCTAGCATGATTTTTTTTTTCCTATGCGTGCATGACACACTATTCCTTTTTTATTTTATTTTTCTATCTCAGACGAATTTTTCTTATGCCAAAGTATTCTATTTATAAATTTTCCTCCTTGCCCTTCAAGAAAACAAATTAGATAAATTTTAAATCTCTCTATCACCTCATACTGCAAAACTCACATTACTCTATCTCGTTAGCTGCCCAGTGCTACTCAAATCTCTCAATCCATATATCAAGTTGATTTCTATCAGTCCTTTGCGCTTTCACCTCTTAACTAGTGTTTAGTTCCAAAACGATGTCATTTTAGTGTCTCTTGCTAGAAAAATTTTCAGCATTTTTTCTCCAGCTGCATGCATTCCCTTGGAGTCAAAAATCCAAAAATTCTTTCTAGCATTTTTTTCAACTTACACTTTAAACCCAAAAATTCCCACAAATTCCCATTCATCTCCCTTGTCCATAAAAAAAATTAATATTTTTTATTAAATTCTTCAAATATTTAATAAATCATAAATCATTTCTAGTGCACAAAATTACTTAATTTATTTATTTTTTCAAAATAGCGAGATGTTGCACTTGGTGAGGAAGTCAAGAGTAAGGTTTGTGCTAGCACACGAATGTTTGGTTGGAGGATAGCTCAATTCACTCTTTAGGAAAACAAAGTTCACAAGGCTAGACTCGATTTGTTGTTTAAAGAGCGAGATGAATGCCCTGAGTGTTCAAATGGCTTCTGGTTCAGAAAGTCTTTGGGAGACTAGGACTTTGTAGGCTATAAGTCTTCGGTTGGCTAGGTCTTTAATTAGATGTGAAGGCTTCAGGAGAGGAGCCGAGATCTGCTGTCCCCAATGGTTGTCCCCTTCCCTGTCCACCCAATAAAAATCAATCACATCACTCATTTTCAAACAGTCATCTTTTTTAAAAAGTTATAAAATCAAATAAAAAAATTATAAATGACATATATATTAAATAATAATACATATATAATTAATATATATGTCATTTATAATTTTTTTGGGTTTGATTTTATGATTTTTTTAAAAAAATCACTGTTTGAAAATAGGTGATGTGAATGATTTTCATTGAGTGGACAGGAAATGAGAACCACTGGAGACAGCAGATCTTGGCTCTCTAGGAGAGTTGAGGAGTATTTGAGATTTGTTTTGCTTTTTTGTCTCCAAACAAGTCTGCAACACATGAATAGTTAGAAGACACGCAGAAACTCTTCTGCATGGGCCATTCGATGCTAAAGTTAGATGTTGTCATGATACATAATACAAATTGAGTATAAGTTATGTGTGAAGCTTCATATCATATGTATGTTTTCAGATGGATTTGGATTTGAAATGTTAAGTGTGGGTGGGTGTTAGATATGGATTTTAAGGGCGTGAACGTATGGGGTATTTATAAACTTCAATGGGTAAGACATGTGACATGCTAGGATAAACCAATTTTTTTGACAAAAAGTTTGAGGATGAGGCTAGAGGGATTGAAGGTACTTTTGGGCATGGGATGGCCCAAAGAGTATCCTTCATGAACTTCCCCAAAGACCTTGAAGACACTTCAAGTTTTTCGGATTCAAGGTTGGTCCCAAAGACCCTTAAAAGAGAGTCTTCTGGATGAAAACTTAAAGAAGAGACTTTGATATTTTTTTTAAGTTTTGATTTAATTTTTGCTGGATCATCCCACAATTATAATATTGGTTTCTCAATCCTTTTGTTCTTAAAGTACCCATTTTGCGTTCTTTTTCTCACTCTTTTAAAGGAAGAAGCAATGGATCAAATCATTGATAGAGTTTTAAATTGATACTTTTTTCCTAAGCGAAGGGAGACGTGGTGGGAATGCCCTTTCATTATTGGTATGTCATTTGTACACTATTTCATAAATTATTAATTATTTATTAACATTTACAAATACTTCCTAAGTTTATAGTCTTTAAATAATAATTAATAATTTATAAAAATATATTTATAATTTTACAAAAAATAAATAATTAAAAAGTAATATACAAATAATATTACCGTTGATTTGGGATTTGGGATTTGGGTGGGGTCATCACTCATCACTCATCACGCCTGCCGACAAGAATTGGGAATGCTTTTTGAACAAATTGGTTCTGCAAGTTCCATCATTTTGGAAAGAAATGGGCTATTTAAAGTTAGACAAGACAGTAATTGGTTTCTAAAATTGTATTACATTATTTTATGTTCTTAAAGTTTCTATCGTATAAGTTACTCTTTTTGACATTTTACTTTCAAAAAGAAGGTTAGGATAATTTTTTAAGATATGAAACTATATGTTTTCTAAAGTGTTTTTTAGCTTTATATGTTGTGAAGTTGTCATTGTCGAAATACAATAATAAATTTGTAGTTGTGAGAGAGAGTTTATTTTCATTTTTTAATTCTCAGGAGACCTATAAAGCAGAAAGTAGTAAACCCTTAAATGCTTAAGTCAATCTTAACTGAATAAGAAAAAAGTATTCGGATATCTAGTGTAAAAGTTTTTACTTA